>OY725327.1:16879180-17500228 GCA_963242795.1 Inga leiocalycina | reverse complement strand
TCACCATCTATTCTGTACATTTAACCCTTGAATACATTTTGGGATATTACAATATTTAGTAACTTGTTTTAGCTTCTCCATTGAGGTTTTCTTTCAGTCTAATTTCACTTTGTCGTTTATGTCTCCTTTGTTTTCTCTACATTTTTATAACTAATTCATGCTTAATTATGTTAAATTTTCTTTGTTATTTTATCTTCCTTTTTATATTTGGATAGGTTGTTCTACTCTTTTGATATATGACTGAAGAGCCCTTGAGAAGAGACCAACCTCCTCTTGGATGCCATTTCCAACTCTAATTTCTGATAAATACTCCCTCCGGTCCTAATTATAAGATAGAGTTGACTTTTTTGGAGAAATTAAGGAAGCTAATTAAATTACTTTAGAATATTTATATTTATATTTTTTTTCTTCAAACTAATTAGTTTGACTAATAAATTAATATATAATCTAAGGCATGATATAATTAAGTAACTTATTTAGCTTCCTTAATTTCTTCAAAAAAAGTCAACTTTGTCTTATAATTAGGACCGGAGGTAGTATTAGAATAAGTAGTTTTGGAGGACACAAAGCGAGACAAATTTCACTTGCTTCTTCTTGCTTTTTAGTTAGATCAAGACGTATGGTATATATAGAGGGAGGGAATCAGAGATATACAGAGTAGGAAGAGAGACGATAGAAGGTGTGAAGAATGGTTCATGTTGATGACGTCACATATACGTTAATTGTGTAAGTTATCAACTTGGACATAGTTATTGTCTGATGATGATTCAGATTGAGGTTAAGGGCACTCTCATTTTTTCACTCATTGCCTCAACACAGCACATGTGCAGTATTATAGTTATTTTAAGCAAGGCCTTATTATTACATCATGCACCTGAATTTTTAAACATCATTATTTAACGTAGTGATAAAAATATACTTCGTATAGCTAAAGTTGGGCAATGAAAATGATATCAGAATTGAAAATATCATTATGTTAGGATTGTGTTTATTGTTTCCCACGTGCCATTCCCTGATTCAATACTATCATTAAAGCTGTAATCCCACTTTTGTTTTTATAAGTTATAACTATTTTTTCACCATTCATGAATTAGTCGATTGAAGTGGGGCTCAACGCAAATAAAAACGGGGGAAAATAAACTCGGTTCAATACTTTAATCTGAATGATATTGAGTCATAATAAAAATTGTGTGGGCTGAACTTTTGAAGACTAAAAAGAGGTTATTGAGTTGGGTCATGGATAAGGTTTTCCAATATTTCTTTTTCTTTTTCTTTTTTTCAATAAGAAATAATGCCCGTTGATCTAAACCTAGAGTCTGTACTTCATAGCAAAAATCACTTCTGGCCATTTGGTTTGTGCACTTTGCATTTAGGGTCTGTTTGGCAACGCGTTTGAACAAGAAAAAAGCCCAGTAGCAGCCAAAAGCCCAATTGCCACAAGTTACCTTTGTTTGGGAATGCGTTTTATTTTGCTGTGCTTATAGAAAAAACGTAGGTTTTCCTTGAAACTGAAAATTAGAGCTTTTGACTAAGAAAAAAGGAGCTTCTCTAGTAAATAATACACAACAAGATCCCTTTTTTTTTTTTTTTGCAACGAGCTAGACTTTTTTTTTTTTGAAGCAAGAATTACCTTAATAGATTCATGCTATTAATATTTATATGTAGTATTTATCACAACATATAATTAAAATTTTTTTATTTTATCAAATTTTATTTATATTTTATAACTTCAATTATCATAATATATACAAATAATATTTATATAGGACCAAATTATCATAATACTTATATGTAGTATTTATCACAGCATATAACTGAAGCTAGACTTATAAATAGGACCACATTTTTTTGTCAAAAAAGAGTTCTAAATAGGATCAGAGTGGTAGTATTTAATAAGATTTATACTCTTTTCAGTTATTTTTCATCTTTACATACATTTTAAATGCTAATCCAAACAGGTTTAAGGTTAGGAAAAAAGTCATTTCTGCCACCGTCAATCCAAACACAAATCACATCTACAATCTAACTTTTTTTCTATCTGACTTTTTCAAAAACCCATCTGTAAAAAAAGCTCCTTCTCCACCGCTAATCCAAACAGCACTTAATCAAATGGTTAGAAGTTCGAATTCGAATGATTCGGTAGAGTTTGTACTTCATATTTTTATTATGTTAGACTGACTTTAACAAGCCAGCAGACAATATCAAAGCTGCTCTAGCAAGTTAGCAAATAATATTGATTAAAGTTCGATTTAATAACAAGTTTGATTTACCTATTTAAATTCATGCAATATCATATAGACTACTGTTAAACTCTATGTGATCTGTGCTTTACCTTCCCGACCTGATTCGTACTTTCAGTGATTTAAATTAGAGCTGCAAAGTGTGTTTCATGAGAATGGATTACTTGAGAGAAGAGAATAGCTTTGTACCAATGGAACAAACCTAAAATAAGTGAAAGAGACGACCGGATAATTATTGATCTTCTGATTCGCTGTCTGCAGCAAAAGCTACGTACCATGTACGAATAAAAATCTCAGCCATCCAAGTCATCAACGGCCCATAAAATGACACGCACTTCATTTCAGATGCATGGGTTCAGACCGCTTTATATTTTGCTCCCCGCTCCGCCTCTGCGTCTGTTCCATTGAGAGGTGAGAGATGAAATAGAGATTCAGATTTCATCTCCTTCGTCTTCCACCGGAGGGGCTCTCTGCTGCTCCCTCCATGGTGTCCCCATGCGGCATCTTAGTTTCTTTTCAGATTTCATGTAAAACGAGTGACATTTTAAGATTTTACAGAAAAAATGGTATCATTTTCATTTTTTATGATTTTTTAAAAATTTAATACATTTAATTAAAAAAAAGTTTTATGGATTTTTATGTAAAATCATTGAAAAATCATATAAAATTTAAGATAACACCATTTTTTATTTATAAGATATTAAAATATCGCTCATTTTATATAAAATATAATTCTCTTAGAAAAAAAACGGTCTCACCCTTCTCTCTCATGTATGGGCCGCCTTCTCCGCGAATTTTTGAAGCTTTGCTAACGCCTTCTTTTTCCATTCTTTTGCTGAGTGATCCTTTAACAATATTTGCAACGCAGTTTCAGATATAGTTGTCAGGATACTATTAGTTAGCTCAACTAACACGAAGTATCGAATAGACCACCTAGGTTTGGATCATTTCATTAAGAGTAAAATATATTGATTACCCCTCTATTTTACCTAAATTACACAAACCCCCCTCTATTTTGAAAACATATATAAACCTCCCTTGAAATTAAAATATAAGTTGCAGAAACATCTCTTATATATTTGATATTTGAGTGAAATACATTAACTACCCTTCTGTTTTACCTAAATTACACAAACATCCCCTCTATTTTGAAAACACATATATACCTCCCTTGAAATTAAAATGCAAGTTACAGAGATCTCCCTTACGTATTTAATATTCCATTTCCATCCACCCAACCGTTAGTTGACCGTTAAATTTGACTATTAAATATTTACTTTGACTAAAATACCCCTTTTTCAACAAATGAATACACATTTATATTTGCTTAAAAATAAATTTTTATATAAAAAAATAGTTATAATACATGTATGTTCAAAATTTCCAATATATTATAAAAATTTTTAATTTTTATTATATTATAAAATTTTTAAATTTGTATCATATTTATTGAAACTTATTTATTTAGTATTCTTTTAAATGACTGAAAAATATGCCATAATAATGAAAGGCAAAAAGAAAAAGAAAGAAATATGTTTTATTCACAATATGTTATTAATAATGTAAATTTGATCCAATATATGATTTATATTAATTTTAAATTTTAATTTTTTAAATACATTTTTTGCACAAACATTTATAAACATATTTATTTTAGTATGCATCTATTAATAGGATGAATCATATTTTAATTAATTTTTTTATGTCTACATTAATTAAATTAATTAAGTATTTATCTTAATATGATAAAAAATTTAACATATAACTATTTTCAAAAGTAAAAAATAAGTTAAGAAAAAGAAAAAGAAACTCTTAAATTACTTAAGCAATTTTAGTCAAAATTAGGAATTAGTAACGATGAAAGATAAATTAGTAAATAAAATTTATTTTAATATAAATTTTAATTAAAAAATAAAAATCCTTAACGGAATTAACGGTTTGGACTTAAGTGTATGTTTTCAAAATAGAGGGGAGGTCAGTGTAATTAATGCAAAACGGAAGGGAGGTTAGAGTATTTTACTCATATTTGATATTTTATTTCTATCTACTCAACCGTTAGTTAATCGTCAAATTTGACTATTAAATATTTACTTTGACCAAAATATCCCTTTTTCAACAAATGAATAAATATTTATATTTGCCTAAAAATAATTTTTATATAAAAATATAATTTTCATACATGTATGTCCAAAATTTCCAATATATTATAAAATTTTTTAATTTTTACTATATTATAAAATTTTAAATTTTTATCATATTTATTGAAACTTATTTATTTAGTATTCTTTTAAATGACTAAAAACTATGCCTTTCAAATGAAAGGAAGAAAAATATATATTTTATTCATAATATGTTATTAATAATTTAAATTTAATATAGTATATGACTTATATTAATTTTAAATTTTAATTTTTTAAATAAATTTTTTACACAAACATTTATAAACATGTTTATTTTAGTATGCATCTATTAATAGGATTAATCATATTTTTAATTAATTTTTCTATGTCTACATTAATTAAATTAATTAAGTATTTATCTTAATATGAAAAAAATTTAACATATAAATATTTGAAAAAGTAAAAAATGAGCTAAGAAAAAGAAAAAAAAAACTCTGAAATTACTTAAATAATTTTAGACAAAATTAGGAAATTAGTAATGATGAAGGATAAATTAGTAAATAAAATTTGTCTTAATATAAATTTTAATTAAAAAATAAAAATCCTTAACGGAGTTAACGGTTTGGACATAAGTGTATGTTTTCAAAATAGAGGGGAGGTTTATGTAATTAAGGCAAAACGTAAGGGAGGTTAAAGTATTTTACTCTTTAATAAATATAAGTAAGTTTCTGAACAGGTAACGCAACTTGGTGCTACCCAGACCCCTTTACTTTCCTTGCAGTTGCAGTTGCAGTTGCAGTTGCAGATGCAGCCCTCTCTGGTCCCCTGTTGCTCTGTGATTCACTCACAGCACATGGGGTAAAAATTACTTCTTTAATTATTCTTCCTTCAATCTTTATCTAAAGACCCTTTTTTTAAACAAAAATAAATACTATATCTCTTAAAAGACAAATACTTAATTATAAAAGGTAAATAGAATATTCACGAATAAATGTTTACGAGTGTTAGACATTACAATTGCACCATCTCAACCGTACATATAACATGTCTTTAGTGAATGTTAAGTAGTTTTGGACGAAATAAAATTATATTTTGAATATTGGTATTCACTTATCTTAAGATATTTAGAAAGATCTAATGATCAATGTAGGAATCATGTTGAACTCAATTTTTAAAACATGCTAGTTGGTATACACATTTGTAAACGAGTCTTTTATTACTCATCCCTTGTTTTTATTTTTGTGATCTTTTTTTTTTTTTTTTGTATATTGTACCTAGCTAAGTAATTTGTTGTTTCCACTTTAAGATTTTCTTTCACCATCATTGCTTGTTTACCCTTTTTTTTAGGACGATTGACTATACTCCGAAGTAAAATTTGATTTATGTATCATATTATCTAATAATTAATGAGATTTACCCTAAATTACCTAGCCAAGGCAGGTTGGCTTGTTTCCTTTCATTTCCTATTTGAATTTGAATAATATTACTAAGAGGTAAGGATTATATTATTTCTTTATTTGAGATTGAGATTGAGAGGTATTCTTCTTTTTTTCACTGTGTTTTTCAATATGAATTTTGAAATGAGTATTTAAAAAAAAATTAAAGGGCTAAAATATACATTTATTCCTTTAAATTTATATAAAATTTTAATTCTACCTCTTAAATTTATAAAGTGCACTTTTAATTCTTTAATATGAACACTGTACTTTTTTAATAACGGAAGATGCTAATATGCCAAATTGTTGGCTCCTTAGTGTGTGTTTGGCAAAGCTTTTTTTAATAGCTTCTGGGGGAAAAGTGAAGAATAGCTTTTAGAGAATAGATTATGAGTAGAATAGATTATGAGAAAAAAGTGATTTTGATAAAGTTAGAGTGTTTGGATGTTATAGTCAGAATAGCTTTTTTCATTGTCAAATTACTAAAAAGGGCATTAGTTTTTTGAATAATTACATGTAAGGGATAAATTTATATTATATGCATTATTAAACATTAAATGTTTAATAAATTCAAAAAAATTCGAAATAAATTTTAAAAAAATTATAATAATAAAATTAGTCAAATATACAAATATCAAAAAATATATAAAATTATTTTATAAATTATATTATTAATCTATAATGTGGTTTAATATAGTAATAACATGTGTGTGTGAACATATGTGGTTTAAAATTAGTCAAATATATATACATATGTGTGTGTACATGTATAGTAATAACTTGTGTAACAAAAAATAAATTATAAGTAGTTAGGATATAAAATAATATACTACAAAATATCAAAGTACAAGTTCAGAGTAGAGATACGCATACATTTCACTGATTGGCAAAAATAGAATACGTCAAATTTGTTAAAGCTAGTGCTTTTACGTGTTCCCTTCGCAACTTGGTCTATGCATAGGTCAATAAAAACTTTTGTGCTCTTCACATCCCAGGATGCTTTTTCCTTACCCTTACTCATTATGGTTTCACCTTAAACAAACAAAAATCTAGATTTGACGATAATTCACAGTCCAATCATTGCGTTCTAATCAAACATAATTGTAAACCGAACAAAAGCAGGCATTGGATTCTAACCAAACTGAAATCTATTACTGTCATTGACTCATCGAAGCCTAATGACAGATTTACAAACAAATATTCGTGTATTTTTCCAATACATAATAACAATAATGAAACCAATGTATCCACAATCACAAATCTTAACAGCTCAGTCATTAGCAAATATAATAAACACTAACCGGACATTTGAGGAACCAATTATGATTTAAAATTTGAGGAACAAAAACTAAAATAAAAAAAAGTTGAAAAACCACAAGCAAGAAAATAACAGTTAAAAAAAACAAATAACAAAAAAAGAAACAATTGAGCAAGAAAACTTTAAACTCCAGCCATGATCAACATCAACAGGACTCCTATCATAATCCAAAATCTTCTGTAATTTGCACAGGAGGTGGCCAAATCAAAAACTCATAATCACTTAATTAATACAACACATACGCCAGTTGAAACCTGTGTACAAGAAAAAGATGGAGAATTGGAGATTAATGCAACCAAAATCTACAAGACTGAATTCCGCAGGACATGATCTTTTTTTTTTTTTTTTGGTATGAACCGAATAAAGGAACCAGTAATGAACATGAGCAATGTTCACGGAAGCGAAAATCAGAAGACAGAAATCTGAAGCAACAATTAAAAAAACAAAAGAACTTGTGCCAATCGAAGGACTCACCGGACAGCTTTTGCAACGCCGAAGAAGAGAGGGAGCCACGAGTTGTTGAGCACTGACACACGCACCGGCACCGACCACCGACCACCACCGTTCTCTCTTTTCCTCAGATCGGTCCTGATTTGTAGCTGTCCGATGCCGATAACAGGGGACCGTTTACACCTCCAAACTCCTCCACCGTCCACCACCAGCCAGCCACGGTTTCCAAATAGGGCGCCAGCTGAACCAAAACGCCGAATATGGGGAGATCGGACGGCAACAAACCGTCGACGGAATCTGGAAGTGTTTGAGCCGAAAATGTCAGCGTCGACCGGATCTGGGAGAGAAGGCCACGAATGAGTTCGACGGGAATCAAAGCTGGAGGGAAACACGAAAATGGCGATCAGCAATCCTGAACTCGAGCAAGCGATCCTGAGGTTCAGATGAGGAAGAAATCGCGCAAAAGAAACGGAAAAAGGAGGAGACCGAAAGAAAGAGAAAAGAGAGAATGAAAGAAAAGAGAGCCAGGGTCAGAGACGAGAAAAGAGAGAGTGAAAGAAAAGAGAGCCAGGGTCAGAGACGTATTGTGCATCACAACGGTCATTAATCTTGAAAAGAATAGATTCTCCCTAAACCATGGTTTGGGAGGCCCAAACCATGGTTTCCCATGGAAAATAGCTTCTGCAAAATTTTGAGTGTTTGGATAAAAATTTCCCAAACCATGGTTTGGGTACAAAAGCAATTAAAATAATTGCATCCAAACACCCCCTTAATAACATGTTGTCAAAGCATATATACGTAATTTTTTGCCTCCTCAAATTTAGTTATAACAATATAATGAACTATATTTTAAATTACTCCCTCCAGCACTTAATATAAGATGTTTTGAGGAGTTGATCTTGATTCTAAATATAAGATCTAACTTTCATTTTTATCAATCTTTTCCTAATTTTCCTATACTAATAAAAGGAATTGAAGATAGATAGGGCATTCTAAAAATTACATGTTAATCTAATTAAATTATGTAGATATGACTTATATTAAGACCAGGGACCAGGAGGTTGTAGATATGTTAATCTAATCAAATTATGTAAACATAAAATTAAAATAAAGTGAAACTTCTCTTCTATCAATGGGATTAGAGGTTGAAGATGAGCCAGACAAGAGCATGGAAGCAGCTGCGGAAGTGGTGGATGCCATGTAGAGAGTTAAGATGACGCCATGGTTGAAAATAGGTAGAACAGAGAAGACCCTTTTCAGTTCATCTTTATTTTAATTTTATAATTATAATATAAAATTAATTATATTAAATAATTAAAATTTAAGTATATCACAAAAAGAAATTAAGTATTTTATTTGCCAGCTTTTCATTAAGGAGTTGGCATTTAAATTCAACCCGTCACAATTTGCCTTTAGTAAAAACTAATAGTATTAATACTAAGTAACCAAAAATATACTTTATAAATGTATGAAACTAAACTAAATGTAGACTTAAAGGAACGGAATAAAGAATAGAGAATATTATCTTTTCACTTCAAGAAGTAGAACAAAACAGTGTTGAGCCAAAGATATAAATGACAAAAACAGAGGCATTTTAAAGATATTTTTTTTTCAACGGTAAGAATTAAGGATGTATTATTCTCGTTTTTGTAATTTTAGTATAATTTCCTGGTTTGAATGAGTGTTTTTGTTTTTAAAACAAAATTTTGCAGAATGAATTAAGCAAGTTATTTTTCACTCCTATTCCTTTTGGGACCAGTGTCAGTGCTATCGCAATGCACCAAGAGCTATTCACTATTGCATTCCATTCAGATCTAAGTTTAGATCTAATTTGGTTGATTTAAATTGACTTCTTTTTACTTTTATTTTTTTCAAAAAAAATATTTTAATGTCTACAAAATCTAAAATAAAAATAATCTCTTAAGTGGCATTTTGTCAAAAAACTGATTTTCTTGATTTACAAATTATTAGTCAAAAATCTTAAATGTAGACAATTGAAATTTTATTTGAACGGTGCAAATTTTCCTACAATGAATAGCTTTTGATGCAGAGCCCTTTGGGTGGAAAAGAATTTGATACTGGGAAAGAAAGGGCTCGATATTTTTATTTGTTTTTTTTCTTTGTTTTTTATTGTTTTTTTTTTTTTTGCTTTCGGGAAGAAAGGGCTTGGTAAATGCTTCGGTAGTAAATGGTTATGGTGTAGGCTTGTTCTGCCAAATAGCATTTTTAGAAAAATCTCTAATATAAGATATATTTTGAAGGATGATGAAACTTAACGCCGTTTGAATGTACTGAACCATGCAAGACTCATGGCAAAGATTTAAAAAATCGATAAAATATTTGTTTTAATTTCTTATGAAAATTCTAGATAAATACCATTTTAATTTACAAAACTCAAAAAACTCTGGTAAGAAATGGAAAGAACAAATAAGTCACATAGGAGAAATCTTGAATTTTGAAATATTATGCTTTTAACAAAATGCCCTCACTTTTTTTTAAGAAAAAAAGGCAAGGCCCCCTGGTGGCATGAGTTCCGACGCTGATGGCCAAAGCTCTAATGACAATTTAAATAAAGTGATCAACTATTTGGGTATCAATTGACAACTTGAGCTCCCTAAACCCTATCAGGCGTTGTTGACAAGTTGAATAAAAGTAATGACAATTTAAGTATAATAATTAGCAGTTTGTAAAGCACAAATTATCAATATCTATGCTTAAGTTGTTATTGGCTTTATTCAACTTGTCAATAGCGCCCGATATGACTTATGGAGCTCAAATTGTCAATCTATATAGTCAAGTAGTTAATTTCTTTACTTAAGTTGTCATCGGTGGCGCTGGTAATGATTCTTTCCTTTTTTTTAAAAAAAAAAACAACTTGAGGGATATTTTGGTAAAAATATAACATTTCAAAATCTAAGATTCCTCCCTTAAGACCTATGTGTCATTTACATGTTTTAACAGACCTTTTGGGATTTTTCAAGTTCAAATAGTATTTATTTGAAATTTTTCCTTTTTATTTCTCTTCTCCCTCCTTTCTTACCATCCTCCAGGAAATTGATATTTTATACCCTTTCAATCCTCAATGTAAGAGCTAATTAACTAATTTAGGAAGATTAAGAAATCTAAATAAATTATTTTAAAGTATTTATATTTATCATTTTTTCTCCAAAATAATTTGCCTCTAATAATATACACGAGCATTTTAGAAAGACCAATAACATATGATATAACTGATTAATTTATTTAGCTTTTTTATTCTCTCCAAATTAGTCAATTGGTTCTTATATGATACAAAATTGACTTACTGCAAAAACAAGCAATTTCAGGGGCCCTAGGTCCCTTACCCAGTGATCGGACCAGAATCTGATGCTGTGACCATCTCCTAGTGCAGTGCCCACTTGATATGCAGAGTTGTGTCGGGCCAAACTTTGGCTATGCTTCGCCAACATGTGAGGTTGAGCGGGTCTTGAATTCATAGTTATTATTTGCGTTCCAGCGGTATTTGCTGTAACCCCCTGCCGTAATTAATATCCGGATTACGCGATTAAGGTGAAATAGAGACCAATAAGATAAAACATCATTTATAAACCCATCAACCAGACGGGGTTTTCACAATTACATTTCAAAATCATTTTAAACCCGGTCTCATATTTACACTCCGAATATAATTACTATGCGAAGATAAATTACATTTATACAATTATCAGAGTACGCAATATAAATTCCAGACAATTCCGGGGTCATATCTTCGCTCAATTCTCATAAGGCATAATAGCCCATACAACTCATTCAATAGGGATTACACAAATCTCTTTCGAATACATACTCCAAATACTGGTCCAAACATACACATACATAATCCCAACTACGTATTGATAACCAACTACTAAGCTCTCACCCAGAACGAGTCTTCTTCATCCTTAGATGCTTGCTTCATCCTCAATCTTCCTTCCCTGTCTAAAATGTTGATAGGGGAGGGTGAGATTCTGGGGAATCTCAGTAGGAAACAGATACCAATATGCATGCAAGATAAGTATTTAATGCATGACATGCTTGCATCACAATAACACATGTTCACATAATGATATATCCGCATGCTCAATGTTCACACAACATACTCATGGCCATAGTATAAATAGAACAGAGCTACAATCATTCTCATATGTCTCACATAATCACGCAAAGCAATAACATGCATCAATACACAAATACAATTATCAATACATGCAGGAGAGGTAAGTTCCCTACACTCTTTCCACGTAAGCTCCAGATCCGGCTGCTCACGCTCAGGAAATCATCAAATCCTATAACCAAGATCAAGGACATAGGATTAATCCCTTTTCCAATTCCTTAACTTTTAGACATTCAGGTTGGTTATCATTATTGCCCTTTAAGTGCCCTCAAACACCTTAATCCATAGCTCTAAAGGGTTGGAAGACTATCCCCAAAGATCCCCTTTTGAACACTCAAACTTGATATTTTTCACTGTCTCACTCGAGCACAGAAGCTCTCACTCGAGCACAAATACGGACATCACTCGAGCACAAATGCTCTCACTCGAGCATTGGTACGGACAACACCCGAGCACAAGAGAAAGTGAGACAGAAAGCACATGCCCGAGAGCACAAACCCACTCCAGAAGCACAAGCTCACTCGAAGCACAAGGGGCTCACTCGAGCACGCTGCCCATACCCGCGAGCACAAGAGAAAGTGAGACCGCGAGTGAACACCCGAGAGCACAACTCTCACTTTCAGGAACTGGCTCACTCGAGCACAGATCCTCACTCGAGCACACACCTCCCACCCGCGAGTGAGAAGGCACACTTCTTGCACCTTGCCCGCGAGTGAAGACCAGAAAGCAACCCTTCACTCTGGACTCCCACTATCACTCGAGCAGACTATGCTCACTCGAGCATGTTCTTCGCTCACTCGAGCACAAAGCGATGTGCTCGAGCAGCGTTAATGAAAACCCAGGCGCTCTCGCAGCAAAACAAAGGAAAACTCACATATCACTCGAGCAGGATCTTCCTCACTCGAGCAACATTCATCCCTCACTCGAGCACACCCCTGTCTGCTCGAGTGAATCTATCAGATTCCAGGAAAACGCAGCAAACATACCACATTCCCCTAACTCTTGCCCAATTGATCCCAATGGACCCAAAACCTCTACCAAAGCTACTCCCACACAAAATCACTCACTGAATCCAATGGAATCAACAGAATTACCAAAATTCCATTCCATTAACAAGCTTTGGTCTAGGGCAATATAATCATCAATTCTCTAAATCAACAACCTCACACATTTCAATCCCAAACCCATTCTATCTATTCAAAACTCATACCAATATACCATTTCCAATGCCATATCATGCCAAACTACCCATTACCCATATTTTCGAAATTAGGGCAATAATTCCAGAAATTCATAACATAATCATTTGGCATGAAACATAGATAGAAGGATTGGTTTCACATACCTTATCCACTTTCTCAAAGACACTCTTTGATTCTCCAAGCTTCATATTTTCGTGATCCTCAAATCACCACCAATGGAGAAGCTACAACCACCACAATGAAGCTCTCAACTCAAGGATTAACATTAGAGAAGAGAGTTTGAGCTAAAGAGGCCATTTGCTTACCTCAAAATTCCATTTTTTCCTTTCTCTTTCCCAAGCACCTTCAGCGAAAATGGAGAAAGGAAGAGAAGAGAGAGAAAACGAGAAAGAGAGAAGAGAGGAGATGGAGATGATGGTATGTCACATGCCTCATCCAAGGGCTCACATCTTGCCACTTGACACCATCTCACTTCAACTCCCATGGGCTCACATGCACACACATACACATGATTATGCCCCTTGGTCCACTACACAATCAATCCTAGCCATTGATCATTTTAATCACACATCTCATTTTCTCTTAGCTAGCAATTAATTTCTCTATTAATCACTAACTAATTCCCAACAATTTCACTCTTTCAATTTCCAATAATTATGGCTTATTAATTATTATTGCCATAAAACACATAATTATTCTCAATAATTATAATTAGTCCTTAATCGAAAATCGGGGTGTTACATTTGCTCCTCAGGACTTTAACCCAAAGTTGATTAGGTTTGTTGACCAATTGGACTGCCAGTTTTGCTAAGAAAGCTTGGTTCTGTCCCTCCATTTTCTTTAGGCCACACCCTTCATGTTGTGGTGATTGTCACATATCGTCCCAATCAACTAAGCTTGTTTTGATGTTGTACTCATCAGATCCCCAAATGAACTTCCGTGTCAATTTCTCTATAGCCTTGCAACATGAGACTGGGAGGAGAGAGGTTTGCATGGAATAAAATGGGATGGTGCTGAGGACTGACTTGGCTAAAGTTGTCCTTCCTGCCAGTGACACAGTTTTTGCTTCCAGATTGAAAGTTTCTGTTTGACTCGCTCGACTACATAGTTGTATGTGTCCTTGGTAATTTTTGAATGTAGGAGGGGTACCCCCAGATACTTTCCAAGGTTGTCTGTTCTCTGGAACTGAAGCATGCTACATATCCGGTTAGCTTCCTGTCTAGGCACATTCTTGGAGAAATGAATCCTTGATTTGCCTAGACTAACTAGCTACTTGTCCTGATGCTAAACAGAATTCTTGCAGAATTTCTTGGAGCAGGATTAGCTGTCTTTGTGATGTTCCACTAAACAAGATGAGGTCATCAACGAAAAATAGGTGTGAGAGTGGAGGCCCTTTTCTTCCCATCTAGATCGTTTCCCATTTGTTGTGCTGGACTTCATGGTTGATGGCTTAAGACAAACCCTCCGTGCAAAGGACAAATAAATAGGGTGACAATGGGTCGCCCTGTCTTATTCCTCTAGATGGTGAGAATTGCTGTGAAGGTAGACCATTCCAGAGGATTTGCATTCATGATGTAGTTAGGCACGTCACAACTAATCTGATAAATTTTGGAGGGAGGCCTGCATCTTCCAGAGTGTCTTGGATGAATGCCCAACTGAGTTTGTCAAAAACCTTTTCTAAGTCTACTTTCATTGCTAGCCATCCCTTCTTGCCGTGTTAAAATATATTGATGGAGGATTTGGAGTTGAAGATTCGTGAGGGTCTTTTTTTTCTCCAAATTAAAGTTCGATTTAATAACAAATTTGACTTATCTCTTTAAATACGCGCAATATCAAACAGACTATCGTTAGGGTCGGTTTGGTTCAATGGAAGGGAGAGGATGACAGGGATTTTAATATTACCTTATTTGGATTAATCGGAAGGGATGGGAGGGGAGGAATTTTAATGTTACTTTGTTTGTTTGAGGAGGGGAGGGGAGAGAAAATATTTTTATTTGGACAACTTTAGCCTGATTTAATCTTACTTTTTCATGCATAATAAAATGTTTAATAAAATATAATTATTAAGATTCAATAAATATAATCATAATTAAAATTTTAAAATGTAAATAATAATTATTTTAATAAAAATAGAATAATTATAAACATTATAATAATGAGGGAGGGAAAGTTTGGAAATAATAGAAATAAGTAGGGGTATAATGGTTTTCACATAATAAAATATCATCATTCCCCTCCAAATTCCCCAATTGAGGGGGGAAGGGGTCCCCTCCTTAAATTTTGTTGTTGCCAAACAAGGGAGGGGAGCAAAATCGAGCCTCTCCCCTCCCTTCCATTCCCTTCCCCTCTCCTCAAATCAAACAGCCCCTTAGGGCCTGTTTGGTTTAAAGGGAAGGGATGGAATGGGAGGAACTCATTTTCCATCTCCTCCAAAATCCTTAATTTGGGAGGAATAAAAATGAGGGAATGGAGGGATTGAGAGCCTCTCTCTCTCATTTTTCAAACCAAATAAAGGAAGGGGTTCATTTTTCATCCCCTCCCGTCCAACCAAACAGACCCTTAAACTCTACCTATGAATCTGTTCTTTACCTTATTGGTGGCCTCATTCGTACTTTCAGTGATTTGAATTAGAGCAGCAAAGTCCAGGTCAAAAAAAAATTAGAGCTGCAAAGTGTGTTTCATGAGAATGGATTACTTGAGAGAAGAGAATAGCTTGTACCAATAGAATAAACCAAAATAAGTGTAAGAGACAACGGGAGAATTAATGATCCTCTGATTCGCTGTCTGCAGCGAAGCTTCGTACCATGTACGAATAAAAATATCAGCCCTTCAAGTCATCAACGGCCCATAAAATGAGACGCATTTCATTTCAGATGATTGTGTTTGGACCACTTTATATTTTGGTCCCCGCTCAGCCTCTGCGTCTATTCCATTGAGAGTTAATAAAATATTATTTTTTTCGGTGTTAATTATAAGATAAAGTTAATTTTAAAAAAAATTAAAGAAAATAATTAAATTATTTTAGAATATTTTTATTTTTATTTTTTTTTCAAACTAATTAGTTTAACTAATAAATTAATATACAATTTAAGGATACATAACATATAATATGATTAAGTAAGTTATTTAACTTCCTTAATCTCTCTAAAAAAAATCAATTTTATCTTATATTTAGAACCTGACGTAGTACAAACAATCAACCCATAGGGGCATAAGAGGTTTTCCTAACTGAGGGTCTGCATGCCCCCAGTTTTGGGGTGGGGATCATGTTTTAATTTTTTTATGTATTCTTATTTATTTAGATTAAATTGCATGATACACTCTAAAATATTTTTATCATATGATATCTCTAATTAATTTCTAATTGTATATTCAGAAATACATTTCCTATAAAACCAATATCCTGAAATATTTTTTCAATGGCATCCAATATCTGAAATATATTTTTAACATTCAATGTCTTCAAATAATTAATTTTTAGTACTAAGAGTATTTTTTTTTAAAAAAAAACCGTTTTATTTGGGGATGAGCATCCCCTTCCCAACTTGGATTCCCCAACAGGAGGTTGTGGGTTGAATTTTATCTGTGCCTATCCTTTTAATTAAAAATAAAAAATATTATATATAAAATTGATTTGATATTTTGATATTTTCAAATATACTTCTGAAATTTCCCTTTAAAAATGAATTCCAATAATCTAATCAGATTTCTCTTACCATCATTAAAATCCAACTATCCTACACTTGTGATAATACACGGAAAAATTATTTTAATAACAAACAAACAACATTATCCAAATAAAGTTAATTAGTTCTGTCAAAAAATTACCAATAAACCAAAATCACTTTTTAATTTTTTATCATAAAATAAAATTTAATTTCTAAGTAAGGAGTAAAGGACTATATTACGTTCATTCCTCACATTACTGTCTTAACCAGCCAAACAGTAGGCTTGATGAAAGCAGAGGAATAAAGCTGAGAAAGGGAATAAGGCAGAGCTACAACAGAGAAAGGGAGAGGCACAGGTTCACAAAAGCAGCAACCAAGAAAGAGCCAAATTAAAGGCTACGATCACATCCCTATATTAATATCTCTTCCTCCATCATAAACACACAAGAAAAATGGATTATTTATTATTATTATTATTATTCAAATAAAAGAAGTAACCGATAGAGACTAGACTGACTCGCCTGAAATATACGTGTCTTCACTCTATAGGCTACTCTCCATTATATATTGAAACACTCTCTTGCAGTCTTGCCCATTCCACATCACTCAATCTGATGGTTTCTCTCCCTCTTTTGCTTCTCTTATGGCCCATCTTCTCTATTTTGCTTTATGAACAGCGAGTGAAGGGGAACTCAGGCAGAAATTCAGACGCCTGAATCTGAACTTGAGTTATAGGTACGTCGTCGTATAAAAAAACCAAGTTCTTTCTGTCTCTATCTCTCACTCTCACTTTACTTTGGTTGCTTCCCATAAATCAGATTATATGTTTTATACATGCTATACAATCTTGATATGCTTCAAAGTTGATCATTTCACCCTAAGATACACTCATTTCAACTTGCCACTCATCAAAAGCTGCGTGCTTTTCAAAATCAATTTGTTTAGAACATAAAAGTTTCACACCCCATTTATGACAAGAATAATCAAGGTCATCAACTTTTCTGGGAGGCTTATGTTAAATAAACAATTGTTGGAGGTGATCTTATTAGGATATTCTTAATTCTTAATTTTAATTTTTAATCAGGTGTTCTGATCTGTATCCCTTAAGTATGAATCATCAAGGTCATCAAATTTTGTAGGAGGCTTTCGTTAAAAAAAAAATGTAGGAGGTGATCCTATTAGGATATTTTTAATTTTAGGTCTTCTATATCCCTTAAATACCGCTGTTTTTTTTTTATAAAACTAGAAATTTAATTACTCATATATATATGTCTCATATTTTTAATCCTCTTTAAAAAATATGAATTTTTTTTTTTAAAAAAATGCAGGCCCACGGGCTGGCCCGCAACCCGCACACTGCGGGTTAGGGTTGGCATTTTGCCCGCCTGCAAAAGTGTGGGCCCGCACAGGCCCTCACCGCGCGAGCCGCAGGTTGGTGTGGGCCAGCCCGCAACCCGCGGGCTGACCCGTATTCCCAGCTATAACTGCAGTTACTCCGAAGTATAAATTATGCTTTGGCGAAATTACATTCATCATTACGACAATGATATGGATGATTTTAAAAATTTTGCAAGTTTTTCTACTATCTCGAACACTGTTTAGGAAAGTGCTACGTCTTTTAAACTCATTGGAATGAATCATTATTGTAATGGTGTCTACAGTTACAACAATCATCTGAATGAGTTTAAAAATTTTGCTAGAAATGTGTTGAACAAAATTAGCTCTGTCAAAAAGAAATTACCGAATAAAAAAGATTTTTAAACCAAATCCACTTTTTTCAAATCAAATTTAATTTCTAAAGATTACATTCCTTACTTACGAAACTTCACATCTCTCACATTACTTCCTTAATATTCCAAACAGTACGTTTGATGGAGCAGACGAACTAGCTGAGAAAGGGAACAACCAAGTTAGGCAAAGAAACTACAGAGAAGAGGAGTCCACATTACCTGCTCAATTCATCCTGCAAAACAGCATCATTTTAATTGAGAGGCCCAATTTGATCTTATAAGTTCTGAAGCAAAAAGACTTCGTTTTACAAGATGAACTCTGAAGCTCATAGTTGTGTTGAGGATGTAATGCGGACCCCAAAAAAAGGCAGAGGAGGCCAAGGTACACAAAAGCAGTAACACAGAAAGAGCCAAATTAAAGGCTAAGGTCAAATTCTATAATTAATATCTCTACCTCATAAGAGTGTTCAAAGTGCACACCGATCTTTAGACGTAGTGAAACCAAAGTTGATAATATACTTCAAAGTTGATCATTTTACTCTCACATACACTCATTTCAACTTGCTACTTACAAACTCTTGCTTTTAAAAATCAACTCGTTTTTATCTAAATAATAAATTTAATATTATGTGAACTTTCTATGGATGATTCAATAATTTTTGTTTATTATTTTGCTGCACCAGCCCTGTTTGGTCTGTTGTTGCTGCTTCACCAGACATCTTGGCCTTTCTGCTCTGGCCATTTTTATCTTTGCTCGAAGCAGTTTTGCTTTGCTTCAGTGACATCCTGGGGTTAAAAAAATAATGTTCTTATTCTTTCTGTGATTGTTTTTTCTTAAAACTCGTTTAAACCAAAAAAAGTCATATTAAAAACTGTGAATATGAATAGTAGAATATTTTTTAATTAGGATAGATTCGTAGCGTTTAATACATTTTATTCATATATGGTATAAAAATTTCACACCACATTTATGACAGGAATAGTCATAGTCATCAAATTTTGTATGAGGTGATATATTATGATAATTTAAATAATCTCTCCTAGGTGTTCTATACCTTTAAATACCTTTGTTTTTCTAAGAGAAGAAGAAATAAAAACATCTATTTAAAAAGAAAGTGGGGAGAATTTAAATAAAAAAAATGAAGATTAAATATTACATTTAATCATATTTTGTATTGAACAACTTTGCTTGTCCATTGAATACTTTTGTACTTTCTGTTCAATTACCATGAGTATGCTCAGGGGATAAGTTTACTAATGATTTCATGATTTCTTTAGGAGAAAAAAATAGCATCCAAAAATAGCAATGAGAGATTAGTAATAAATGGCTCTCATATATCACTGTACTATTCTGAACAAACTTTTAAAATCAAATTTAATATGCTTCCATAAAGAATTGAAGAGTCATTTGATTTTTTCCATCAAAATTGTTGTAGATGGACATGTATCAAATCTTAAAATCTAGTTTTATCTTATCAAAATTACTGGTTATATGATGGATGTCTACTGTTTTGGAGGAAAATGAAATGAACATTGGTCGAAGTATATTGAATTTGATTTGAAAAAAAATAACTCTGCTTAGTATAAATATTAGTAAATGAGCTATTTATTATATATCTCTTTATATTCTTATCTTGCTGCTTCTTGTTTCTTGTAAATTAATTATAAAGTCATTTGAAAATTTCTTCCTAATTATTTTTATGGAAATTGATCGATGGTTATAATAGTATTCAATGGTGGAGCAAAGTTGTCCAACATGAAATATGGTGATATGTGGTATTTAAAGCTTTCATTATTTTTTATTCTAAACTGTCCCTACATTTCTTTTTAAATGAATGTTTTAATTTCTTTTTTGAAATGCATTAATGGGTTAATCATATTCTCTCTGATGGTTTCGATGATAAATTTGGTGTGTGGTTCCATAAGTTAGTGCTTTTCTTTATTTGTGATGTTTTTCTTTGTTTTATTAACCATAGCCATTGGTTTCTTTGTTCCATCTTTCTTTCTCTATGTTATCTCTTTGACATGAGGCTCTTGTATCAATAGCCACTGGTTTCATGTGAATCCACAATGAAGAAGAAGATGAGAACAAGTCTTTAAAAACAAATTAAGGCTTTTCAAGATGGCTGCTTCTTATTAATTTTCCATTTCATGTGATTGTGTTGTGATGTGGTTTTGACCCCATGGTAATTTTGTTCACTTCAAGAAACTTGGTTCACAAGTCATGTTAAAGCTGCTTTGATAATTGGCCATCGATTATTAAACCATTCTCATAAAAAATATATGCACTTTGTGTTAATGATTTGATAATTGATAATTTTTTAATATTGTACTATAAATTAAAATATATGGACTCTCACATACACTCACCCCAACTTGTTACTAACCAAGCCTATTTGCACACAACCTCTCTACTCTGGCCATTGTTATCTTTGCTCAACCTTGTTTTTGCTCTGCTTCAGTCACTGGCTGGGGTAAACAATAATGTTCTTATTCTATCCGTTATTTTTTTAAAAATCTCGTTTAAACAATAAAGTCATATTAGAAAGCTATGAATTAAGAATAGCAGAGTCTATCTCAAATTAGGATAAATTCCTAGTGGTTAATAAATTTTAGGGTTAAGGTGCAAAAATACACATGTGTTTATCTCTAAAGTGCACCCAACACTAAATGTTTTTTGAAGGGGCAAAAGTCACCTTGAACTTGTAAAAAGGGTGCAAAAGTCACATATGTCCGTTATGGGCAAAATGTTGACCGTGAGTAGGAATTTTTGCCATGTCATATATATATCTTCCTAATCCTTATCAAATAACACCTTGCCACATGTAGCGAGCTGTTTGAAGTTCATCCACTTCCCCTGAAGTTTGAAACGCAGCTTGGTCAAACCATTAGTGCAAGCATTTGCATCTATCTCTCCCATTTTGTTCTTAATTAACTTCAACAAATAATGATTCCCTACTGGATTTTCATAAGGCTTGGGCGAAGACCCAGTAACTAGAAGCACCCTGGGCTTGTTCATCCAGATCTGAAATCCTGGAGAATGTGAAGAGCCGAAATTCTCAGGAGAAACAGGAAACTGAGGAAAGAGCCAAACTTCACCTTGAACTTCACTTCCCTCCCTCTCTAAAAAGCAGCTTTCTCTTTCCTCAGTTTCTTGTTTCTCCTTCTTAGAAGATAGTGTGTGAGAGAGAGGGAAGTGAAACAGTGAAGTTATGAATTATTTATTCCGGTGAGAGAGTGATGGGAGGGGTAACATCGTCTAGGCGAAGTTTGCATTCTTCCCGCCAAATCCATCGCCGTATAAATTGGTGACTGATGGAGTTACTAGGCTTCTGCTTCTGAGCCCTTTTCATCACTGCAAGAACGTTGAAATTCTCAAGCTACCGACACGTTGTGGCACTAAGATAGTAGCAATGTACATCAAATGTAACATCTTAAATTTTGCTAGCACTTAAGATTAGTTGCAGTTTAAGTTTTATTTAGTCAAGAGTATATGATAAATTAATAATTTAAAAGAAACAGTAAATTCTGAATATTATTCTATAAAAAAAAATAATACAAATGAAATATCTCCTTAAAATAATTATTTCAAATATATGGGTATATTTATGTAAATAAATCTTATTATTGGAATAAGTAAAAAAAATGTCTGAGTATTATTACCACAACTATTATTAGTATTATGAATATTTTTTTTAAAAAAAATATTATTTTAATAAAAAAGTGAACCCTAACCCTATCTTCTCTCCTATAAATACTTCTTCTCCCACATACTTCTCACACTTCGACGCCGCATGTGCTCTCGGATATCCAGGTCGATTCTTCTTTCTTCTTCATCTCCCTCATGCGTCCTAAATCTAGTCTTTAACTTCATTTCACTGTAACAATGTCTTTTCAATCATTTTATTACATCTCCCATTCTTTTTATTTTTTTTTTATTTTTGTTGTCTTGTCAATCACTGTGGCTAGGTGTATATGTATATTCATCATTTCTCATACCCATTTCCTTTTCGTGAAACTGTTGGCCTGGGTACATATAAATATATATATATTATATATTACTTCTTTCACCCTTTTTCTTCATTCATGTTGGTATGTGGGTGAAATATACATATTTTTATATTTATTCAACCTCCTCCTCTTCCATAATTTATTTGGCGTGAGTGTATGTCTGTGTCTGTGTGTTCTTCTATGCAAAACCCCTCCAGTTCCCACCAATTTCTATTAAAGTTTGTATGGGTAGGTCTCAGTTTTTCTTCTACCTCAAAATAAAATAATCTATTTGGGTGGGGCATTCCCTGTTCATACTTTTATTATTCTCACTACTTTAAGCTTACTCAAATAAAAAAATATATATTGAAGAATTTGTGTCCTTACTGTCACTTTTGTTTTGCACTGACACCTTTAAATTATTCTCTCTTCTTTAATATATACATATATATGCAAGGCATCACTGCATAAAGGGGCTTTCTTTGCCTACCAGAATGCACACATACGAGTTCTAGGTCTTCATGTTTAATATGATGCATTTGTATAATTATTTTTATTTCTAGAAAAATTAAATCTAAATGTAAAAGTGAATATGTGGTAACTAATAAGTATGTATTCCTATAATATCAATTTTTAGAAGGGTAGATTTAGGCTTTAGAGTCGTATTAGAGTAACGCCAATGTAGTTTTGAGTTATATATTGATAGATATTTGTATTGGTGACCTTGTAGACTCTCATTGAGAGCTTTGGAGTAACTCTTGTGTGATTACTTGTGTGCTAAGGAGTAGCAGGTAACTCTGAATATTCTTCCATATACTTGTGAATTGTGATGATTGTGAATGACTATCTCTTATTAAAAAAAAAGGACTGAATTATATGTATATGTGTATGTATTATAAAGTCCCAAGTTAGTAATGTTTCAAGTAAATTTCTTTATAACTTACTTTATTCACATAGTTAATAGTTTAATTATAATTAATGTATGGTTGGATTATTGCTTCCTTTTAGATGTATTTGAATATGTGATAATATTTTATATGAATGGAAGCATAATTTATTGTACCTTGTTTGTTAATTATATTATTGGTGATTAAACATAACTGTCATGGCGGTTGCATTTGTGATGGGTTGGAGCAAGGAGGAATTTGTATGTTGAGATCTTTTACCACGTGGTATGCCATCACTCGGTGCACAGTGGATGGCACTTGTCAGGGCCCCTTCTTCCATGTTTTCCTTTGGCCGGGATTGCATTGGAGTTGTGGGACATGTGACACCTCCTTAGTTGTGTTCTTTTAAGGAGGGGAGCCATAGTCCAGACTTAAGCTCTACACCTTTGGCCGGGTGTATCTTAAGAACTGGTGAGCTTGGGACAATCCAGTCAAATGGATGGGTTTCTGTTGGACTATGTGTTAGCCTATAGCTCTAGTCAGCGGAATAAGGATGGACGGTGATATAAGGGAGGTTGCATCTTACATATTGCATATTATATAATCATATATTACATGTTATGATGAAAATACAGATTGACTTGATGATGATTAAACTTGGTTTTGTCTTGTATGAGGATCCTAGTATATACAAGTATATATGAAATCAGTTCCTTCTTTTTATCATATATGATTTGCTTGTGTACAGTAGAAACTTTCAGTAGTTACTGAGACGTTGAATCTCATCCTATTATATTAACATTTTTCAGGTGAATATTCTAGTAGGAAGCAAGGGAAGGCACCTGTGGAGCGAGCCTTGAAGGCTCTTTTGTGCTCCATATGCACCTTTATGCCACTTTATATTTTATTGCCATGACACTAGGATCATTTTTCGTCCTAAAATATTTTGGTTGATAGATATTTGTTTGAAACTTTGAACTAATAGTTGAAAGTATCAAGTAATTGTTGTTCAAGTTTTGTTCAGATAGAATCCCTAAGTTCATAAGTGACGTTTTAAAGGATTGAACGTTAAGTATATATGCCTTTTCAAATGAGATGTTACATCAAACATCCCATGGCCACCTCTACTCTCCTCTATTCTCACGAAAATGTCTCCAATCTAGGCCAGATGTACGACCTCTTTATTCAGCTGAGCATCCACTTACGCATCAATCTCATACAATACTCTTTCCCTTTTGTCTATCCCGCTTTACTTTGTACCTCCATTTTTTGTCTTTTGGTGGCTTTTTTCTCCCATGTTTTTTCATGTCATTTTTGGTTTCTGGTTTCCTGAATTTAGCTTATTTACTTTTAATCTCTATGTGATACTATGTTTTCTTAAGTTACGATCTTGAGCTGAACTAACTTAGCTTAATGTCGGTCGTAATTCCTGTTGATCATTTGAGATGATTCTGAGAGTGAGTTCTTCGCGGATGAATAATGAATTGTTCGATTTCTTGGTGGGGTGGAGGTTTCTTCTTAGATGTAAGGAATTTTCTTCTCTCTTATATAGTAGTAGGATTGGCGAAGAATTTTTCATCATCCGTGGAAGCGCCCCCTGTTTTCAATGTTGAAGCTATTGTTGATTAAAACCAATATCGTTGGCAACACCAAGCAAGACAATCTGTTGCTGATTAAAACCAAGAACAGATATGAGAGAGTGAGATTAGAGAGGGAAAGTGTAGGCGTTTGCAGAAGCTATTTGAATCCACACAGTAGCTCTAAGCCCCACCCATGGGGATCGACTACCTACTTTCAGTTTCGCCATTCAAGCTGATGTTTATCTTACCATCAATCAAGATTTGAAGCCAAAGAGATCAATTGTGTGTGTGTTTGGATTAGCTTTTTTTAATAGCTTTTACGACTTACGAGGTTAGTGTGTGAGAGGAGTTTTGTCTCGGGTTTCGCAAAGCATGGTTTGAAACCATGGTTTGGAGGATTGCCAAACACATGTGTGTGTGTGTGTGTGTGATTGTCTGTCCGAGCTTCCTCTCGATTTCACCTTCTCCCTGCTCTTCGTCTGAAACATTATCAATGGAGATTTGATATTAAATATGTGGTTTAGGAATAGGTGTTAGGTTTCATGGAGGCAATACCTCTCCGAACTGCCACATTCCCGTCAATTTCAAGGGAAGAATAACACATGGACACCAGCTAGCAATATTTTTAAAAAGTAACGGCAGTTATCTAACGGTAATGGACATATGTGACTTTTGCACCCTTTTTACAAGTTCAAGGTGACTTTTGCCCCTCCAAAAAGCATTTGATGTTGGGTGCACTTTGGAGATAAACACATGTGTATTTTTTCACCTTAACCCTTAAATTTTATCTAAATATGACATAAATGTTGCATGTTCCTTAAAACATAAAAGTTTCACACCCCATTTATTTATGTTATGAAAAGTCAAAGTAGGAGGTGATATTGTTAGGATGTTCTTGACCGTCTGACAGAGGTGTTCTATATCACTAAATACTCAAATCTTAGAAAACACATTTATTGATAAATGTGAAAATTCTTTACATACTAAGTCTCGAAAGTATAAACCCTTTATCAAATTGAAAAGAAACAAAAAGATCACTAAAGGGCCTAATAGATGTCTATTTACCTGTGACTTGTTCACCCTTAAAACGAGTTTATCTCTTCATTTAAAAAGAAAAAGCGGCTAGATGCGTAAATCATTCTTAGAGTGAATAGCTTCTTCGTAAATCTAAACTCGTTTAGAACAAGAACGATTTTGAATGTAGTATTTTAGTAAATGATTTCCACCATATATTATCTAGGTAAGTTTTTTTTTTTTACTTTTCATAGTATTTTGTAAAAATGCCAATAAAATTGGATTTGATAGATTGGTTAAGGTGTGTTGTCCAAAAATTCAACAGGATGTATGTTTAGAGTTAATGCATGTTTTTGACACTCCGTCAAATAAAATTTTCAATTGAGGAAAGGCAAAGCGACGTGAAATAATAAAAGAACATATACACAAATTGATGGGCATACCTTATTTCGGGGGGAAGTAAATCAAATATAGACAGAAAAATTAAAATTTCAAGCTATCGAATGGTGTGAATGGTAGATTTCCATACAAGCTGATGGTGTTGTGGTTGACTAATATGATATATGCCTACCAATTTGTGCACATCTTATCAGTCAACCACGACCATATTGTCTTATGAAACTTTTAAATACATTCCTCAAATGGTTAAAATTTTGGTTTTTATTGTTCATATTTTGTTTAGTTTTCTCCCCACCATATGGTATGCCCATCAATTGGTGCACATTTTTTCTTCTTATTTTACCTGTATTCACTCGAATAGAATTTTATTTGTTGAGGAGTAAAAGCCAAGGTATTAAAACTCGAACTGGATATTGAACCGGTCGGGGTATTGGGGCAAAAGTCAGTGGGTCAGATTGGGGCTAAACCGAAGCTAAACCGGGACTAAACCGGTGAGAAATTGAATATTTTAGGCTTGTTAATATGAAATTCTAAAGAAAAATATTAAAAAAATCAATGTAGGCACCGGTTCGCCGGTCCGAGTTCCGGAACCCTGGTAAAAGCACATGTTATCTCTCGATCTATCAACCTGTCCATTAAAACCTTTCTCTCATTATATCCAGGCATAATTCATGCATATGTGCTTTTATTTATGTTTTCTTAACTCATTAATAGTTATCTTGCTACTCTAGATCATCATTCTAGACCATTTTCCCAAGTGTTACGAGGATTCTTGTTATCTAATACCTTATCTCTCTTGTTATCAGGTCACTGGTATCAATTTTTAAAATCTGAAATAGCTATAAAATATTTTATTCCTATATATATATATATATAAACACTTATCATAAACTGACTTCCATTAAACAAGCAAGGACAAAACTCAAAACTATGTGTGTGTATAACTATCTACCTTTGTATTCATGAATATAAGGTATATGATTTTATACACACCGTTTAAATTATTTCCTTGATGTTTTAATGTAGGTGGATTTGTAATAAATATTTGTATGTGTATATACATGTTGTTTATATAAGAATAAAACAATTTAGAGCTATTTCATGTTTTAAAAACTGAGACAACTAATTCGATAATTCTGAGAATCAGAGAAATATCAGACAGATAGCAAAGCGATAAAGGTTGGAGCAAATGAAATTGATTCTGTATATTCATAATTCATTGATTGTGAACAGTGTCTTTACAATGTATATATAGAATTGAATTCCAGACTTCAGGACATTCCTTTAGGTTTAGCTATACGGTATCTGCTAACTAGTCTTGGGCTTTAGGCTTTGTGGGCTTGTGATGGGCCTTTGATGAATCAGGATTCTTTGGTGTGTTGACAGATAACAAAAGGAAAACCATATTATTATATAACGATAACACTTGAATATTCTAGAAATGATGATTTGAGCAGTGCAATAATTATTAATGAGCTAAGAAAGCATGAATAAAAGCACATATATGCATGAATTTAATCAACTTGAGTAAACCATTATTCCATTCTAACATCATGAGCAAGGAGAGACAACTAATAGGACTGGAAGCAATAGTATGCTTAAATCACAAGCAGTCCAATTAAGGTGTGAGGGACAACGGTGACATTAATTGAGAAGAAAAATGAGTCCACGAAATCACCAACGTTGGAATCAATAGTATGCTTAAATCACAAGCAGTCCAATTAAATAATTGAGAAGAAAAATGAGTCCACGAAATCACCAACGTTCTTGCTGGAGACAGAAGGCCGTGACGACCGGCCACCATAGCTAACACAAGTACCGGCGGCCACAGTGACTTCCACGACGAGCAATGGTGGGTGTCGGTGAGAGATGGAGTTGGAGTCTAGTGTGAATGAGGGGACACCGACCCCCGACTCTTTCTTTTGTTCCAAATAAAGGAGGGCTCAATGGTAGCTGTGGATAGGGGAGTAACTGGTCAATAGGGTTAGAAGAGTAGTTTTATTTTCCTTCGAGGACTAATGGACTCATTCAAAATACTTCATTATTTTTAGGGCCCACTGGGCAATTGTATCCCATCCATACCTATATCAAACTTTTAACGATGAATTACATTTAGGTCCTATGGAAGAAAAAAAATGAAGAATTGGTCTCTATACATTGCAAAATAAAAAAATGGTTCCATTAATAACTCCATGAGCCTGTATTGATAACTCGTTAACAACTCCAGGAGCTTGTATTGATAACTTCATGAGACCATTTTTTTATTTTACAATCTATAGGGACCATTTTTTCATTTCTCCTCTTTCATAGGACTTAAGTGTAATTTACCCAACTTTTAATTAATTATAGGTACAACGAGTTGGGCCCGGCACTTCATTATTTAATAGGGCCCACTGTGCAATTGTACCCCATCTATACCTACATCAAACTTTTAATTAATTATAGCATACGGTCTGGTAAAACGAGTTGGGACCATGAACCAGCCTACCAAAAGTGGTGGGCTCAGGTTGGCAAGTGGGTTGGCTCACTTAATTTTTTTTAGTTTTTTGTATAAAATAAATTTAAATACTTTTATTGTTTTTCCTTTGTTTTTATATATATTTAACTATTTTCTTGTATTTTTTATTTGACATTTTTATTTTTATATTATATTTATTTATTCTACCATTATTAAATTTAAAAGAGATATGTTTATTGTTTTTGTGATATGAATAGATGTAAAAAAAAAGTAAGAATGAAATTGACTTCTTAACACAAATATATAAAACAAAATAAGTGTGAGGTAAGTGGGTGGATGAAAAAGATAGAGAGTGAGAATTAAAAAAAACGGAGTGAAATAATTTGTTTTTAACAAAATTAATAGACATGCTGGCCTACCAACCCACCTTGACAAACTCTGCCAACCCGTAAAGGGGCAGGCTACACCAACCAGCCCTGTTTAACCCCCGATCTGCGGCGGGTTGACCCAAATTACCACCACTACTCCGATCTTTAAAATAAAAGTTAGATGACTAATTTAGATGGATTAAGAAATTTTAGTTTTTGTAATAAATATCGGTTGATTTGATTTCCCAAAACATGATTATCTTTTGATGAAAACCCCTGATTGTGTACTATTAATAAAAATATTTTAGAGTAATAATATAAATGCAGGAGACAAATTGGATAGATATCTTATGGGTATGACGAAATATAATTCCCAACTAACTCTCGTATTAAGAAATCGAGTTATAATTCAATTCCAGTAATCCCTAACATTTCTGCAATTCCCAAATTCTCCTGTGATGAGAGCTGTGCTAACTACTTTTCTTTCGCGTTTCGTTCTACAGTATATTATTAAATAAGAGGATAACTCCCCGAAATTTCCTTCCAAAATAATTAAATGCACGAAATATAAGACTAGTTGAGGTCAAAAAAGACCAATTCAAAAGTAAAAACGCTAAGCCTTATATATATATATAGATGACCATTGCTTGTGCTCTTCCCAGTAACCATTAAGTTCAAGCTGAGATATCATCACTCATCTCCAACATGGAATCCAATTCCCTTTCAAGCTTTTTCAGAATTCTCAGAGAATCATTTATCGTTTTCCTGAAAAACAAAAGCCTTATGGCCTCCTTAGCCTTACTCATCCTTCTTCTCCATTCCTTCCTGGTCTTATCCAATTACTTCTCCCTTAAGCCTTTAGCGCAAGATTTTATCATGAAGCAAACTCAACTGTTATCCTCAAGTCCAGTTAGCCCTCAGTACACCGACACAGTCACCGCGATGACATCGTACTTTCGCGAATTTGTAGGACTTGAATGGTTCTTCATTCTTACTCTCTCCATGGCTTCCTTATTCTCTTCAGCCATCACTATTTTGGCATCAGCTGTAACTTACGAAGAAACAAACTTGTCTTTCAGAGATTTGATATCAAGAGTATTCAAAACATGCAAAAGGCCAATAATCACTTGGTTCTACATCTTTCTCTTTGATTTTGGTTATGGTTTCCTTGTCTTCTCTTTGATTTTCCTCTTCTCTTTGAAATTTGCACCTTTTCCAACATTTCATCCAACAACATTTGTGTATGTCCTGTTGATTCCTGTGTCAGCTTTCCAAATGTACCTCTCAGTTTTCTGGAAAATGTCTCTTGTCATTTCTGTACTTGAAGAGAAAAGAGGGCTTGAGGCATTTGGGAAGGCTTGGGAGATTCTGGAGGGATTCAAGTTACAAGGGTTTCTGCTAAATCTTTTGTACGGAGCACCTTTTTTGATGTTAAACATCTGGTGGTACATGAAGATCAGCGTAAATCTAGTAACTTACAATAACCCTCTGTTAATGACTCTGATTCTGTTGAACTTTGGTTGTGTGAGTAAAATGTTAGTGGACATGGGGTTCACAGTGTTATACCATAAGTGCAAGCTGAGGCATGAAGGAGAGATTGAATTGCATGGAAGCTTGGAATACACTAAGGTGGTTTCCAATGAAGCAATGATTGGAGCAGATATACCATAAGGAAGAAAGTTGTTGTAATTTAATTTCTTTATGTGTATTTGATTATCTATTTCTTAATTTTAATGCATCAACTTTGTCTTCGATCTGTTTCCATTTGCGAAGCCTAATGTTATTTATCCATGTAAATGCTTTTCAGCTTTTGTGACTCTGTTAAAATGTTATTAATACTTAATAATCGTTATGTTCTCAAAGGAATAATATTATGTTCGATCCTAAATATGGGACCAATTTTATAGTGCAGTTTACATTTAGGACCGTCGGGTGTTTGCCTTGCTCTTAACTATCATATATTCTGTAATTTTTCTTCAACATTGCGAACTTTTATCACCAAAGATAAATTTGTCATCCAACCAATGCTTCTGGTTTCTTCTTGCTACAGCAATTTCATATTGAATGACGCCAAGGGAAAAAGCAACTGTTCATTGAAAATCCAAATAAGAAACTAGCTGAAAATCATCTAGGAAGGCAGGAAGAGGCTTCTCAGTTTCAAAGCAACCTATTCTAAATGATGATATTGTATATTTGAAAGAGAATAAAAACATACATAATGTACAATTCAAATATAAAATGATATGATTCTAAGATGCACAAATCAAGCGTCCTCGCCATCACTTTCACTTCCAGCAACATGAGCTTCTTGAGCTTGCAAGTATCTGTTGTCATCAGGGCCAACAACCTTAAACCTACTCAAGAACAGATCATGTCACCAAAAACTTGTAGGAATGAACCGCCCAAAAATTAAAGGTCAATGTGAAATGGTACAGCAAACCTCAACAAAAGATAACAATCAAGCGTCAAAGGGGTTAACTCAGTTGATAAACAAAGATGGTGTATCCATGCTAATCTAAGGTTTGATTCCTTTAAAAAGCATTTTAAGAGTAAAAAGCATAAATGCATCATACTCATATGATGAAGTACACTCTTAAGATCGCCCAAAGAGACGATTTGAACTCAAGTATATTTTGAGCCTTCGGGGGCATTGTGATACCCAAAAAGTACAGTAAAGAATAACAGACTGAACTGGTTACCTTTCAAGAATGAATTTTCCTTCTTTGTACTTTTGACTTTCCTCATGTGCAACCTCCTAAATGATAACAAGAGTGGAATAGACATTAAAGAACACTTCACAGTAACAACAGCATGACAAAGAAAACAAGTAAATCACAAATCATAAGCGCTTAAAGATGCTCCTTACATATTTCCATCCAACAATGGACCCACATGTGACACAGAATATGTCAACAACAGTATGCAATCCTGTCGTCATCATCTGCTCTTGTTTCTCTCCAACTGTGACATTCACACTGCCATAAAGAAGAGAAAACAAGATGTCAAAAAAGTCCTCATAAGTTCACCCTGACATTACACCAGAACTTGAAATTTTCCAATCTGGAAGAATTCCCCAGCAACGCATTCAAGAACTGATGAAGCATGTACCAAGTTATTGGGTTTCTCTCAAGATATTGCAGATTCTAGAAATTTTATTAGTATAAACATAGCAGCATAAACAGAATATACATTCCCAACTTCTACTGTTTTGGTCAACTTGAAATAACACTTACACTTCATTAAATAGGTAAGCCTTCCCGTGCCTACATTGGAAAGACTACGAAGGAAGGAAAAAACAAAAAAAAAAAAAAGAAGAAGAAGAGTTAGATTGCACGCATGATTCCATTTTCTGAATGCAAGAAATTTGTGAAATGTGTAGTATTAAGGATTCAGAATGTGTATAGGAAATCATGGAAAGGAAGATAAAATCAACTACAATGTAAATTTGCCAAATGCTTCTCTTCTTTTTAAACAAGAAATCACAAGAGGAAAGGACTAAGTAAAAAGAAAGGGTTGTAGACAACATAATATGGATATAAAAAATGATGACCCTATTGCTTACAAAGATCCACATTGTGACACGAAATGCTGAAGGTTGAGTGGATTTTTGTTAACAAGGTGTAGAAGAATATAGAAGAGAGAAGGGAAACTGAGAAAGGAGAGGGAAGAAGAGAAGAAACAGAGAGAAGAAAGAACAGAGAGAGGGAACGAGGAAAGAAGAGAAACTCAGTAACCAAACTGATCCATATCATATCAAATCTTAATCTAATTATACAACTGAGATACCCATCTATTTATCGGCTAACATTTGCCTCACAACTAGGTCTCCTTACAACTAACCACCCTCACTCTAAACAACTAACTAACCCCCTTTTACATTTACATATCAGTTTTTTAATTCAATGATCGTAATCCCACAACTTCATAATTGAAAAAATCGGCATCCTTTGATGGAGATATAATCAAAGTTATCAAGTTCTGCTATACACAAATACTGATTGAAGGATTGTGCCCTTAATATTATGTGCTTCACCAATTAGACTTCTACTCCTTGATAAGGAAAAGTATCTCATCATTGGATTACAAGAATCATCTAGGCAAGGAACTTCTTTAGACAACAAAATTTGCATTTCATTTAAACACCATTTCAAACATGAATAACAATTATCACTTCAAGAAAAAGTGTAAAAGGTGAAAATTTCCCACTCTTCCCAAAAAATGCGTGATATAGCACAAAGAAAATATCCTTCTTGTCACCTCATCAAAAATTATACTCCTCCCTTTCAGGTTCATTGTGTGGACCCTATCATCCCAATAACGGGACTTCCTAGTTATCTTTTTAGTTTATAACTTTATATCCATTCTCCGGAGCAAACCCAGAAATTTCCATAAGAAAACTGCACAAATTCCAGAAAATCAAACCTCAAGTTACAGGGAAGAGAAACGAAACCTTGGAAATGATATCATCAGGAAGGGCTAGATGCGTACGGCAGTACTTACAGCTATAGATGCTTCCTTCGAGATTGATCAAGAACAATCTTCCCATATCTCCCCTTACCCGAATCTATCAACTTTGAACCCACAAGAAATAATGAATCGAATTTCCCTTCACGAAACAACCAAGGAGAAAATAAAGGATAACAAATATAAGAAAATCACAAGCCCAGAAAGAAAACTGAGATATATTAACCTCTTAGAACCCAGAAAAGCCAAAACCAAAACAATAGACAAAGTCAATCTGACCGAGGAGACGTCAAACAATGCAATTCAAAGTATGTGACGCAACCTACAAGGAAACACAGTTAAGAAAAATCTAAGATATATATGGCGACGTAAAGAATAGAGATTGAGGGTGTGAATCAGGAACGAAGACAGAGAAGGAATTCATTGAATCGGTTACCAGGAAAACGTGGAAAGGCGTTCGAATCCCATCACTCGGTAGTGGGATGGTCGGTGAAATTCGGGCTTTTGGGGCCCGTTTCGGCCCGGGAATGACGACGCTTGTTGTGCGAACCAACTCCTTAGATTCTTTTGCAAAGAGCTCCATGTTGTTATAAAAGTATATGTAATAAGAAAGAAGATTGATAGGATTCATAGAAAATTGATAGAATTTTTAGAGAGAAGTTCTCATTCAGTTTGTCTGAAACAAATTGATTACAAGCCTTTATATAGAACAGAAATCTAACATTGGTTACATGACCATGATTATATTTAACCCTGGTTACATGACCATAGTTATATTTAACCCTGGTTACATGACCATAGTTACTTTAAATTTTCTTTATGTCATTGTCTTCTTTTACTTTTGCTTTGTATCAAGTCTTCTTTTCTCCTTTATGTCAAGTTGACCGGAAGAGTAAATTGATTTAGATATGAGTCAATGAACATCCACATATTTAATATTCATAACACTCCCCCTTGGATGTCCATTATGAATGTGCCTCATTAAAAACTTTAACTAGGAAAAACCCAGTGGGATAAAAACCTAGCTAAAGAAAAGAGTACATCATTCATTCACTAGTACAAAAAAGGTGATTTAGATCGGCACATTTAAACCGGTTGTAGTAAATGAGGTTTAAAAGAAATGCGCGGTGGAATTTACGTAATTATAAAGAATTTGGGAGACCGGTTATTATGTTTAACCGGTCTAAAAAATACAATTTAGACCGGTTGCTAGAGAACCGGTCTTAAATGAAGCTTTTTAAGACCGGTTGTCTCACAACCGGTCTTAAAAATGAGATTTTTAAGACCGGTTGTCTAACAACCGGTCTTAAAAATTAGCTTTTTAAGACCGGTTCCTAGAGAACCGGTCTTAAATGAAGCTTTTTAAGACCGGTTCTCTAACAACCGGTCTTAAAAGATGATTTTAAGACCGGTTGTTAGACAACCGGTCTTAAAAAGATTGATTTTAGACCGGTTAGTCTACTTAACCGGTCTTAAAAAGTTCCCCAAATATTTCCCCCCAACCCCTGCCGCGCGCCCTCTCCATGTCTGAAATTTTTCATCCCAATAATTTCTCTTCTCAGTGCTCAACTCCCCCCTTACCTGATCTAATCGGAACGATCGAATCCGGCAGGTCGCTGCTAATTGTTGTCGTTGTTGGGTCGCCGATTGTTGTCGCTGTTTGGTCGCCGTCTCGCTGTTGGGTCGCTGATTGTTGTCGTTGTTGGGTCGCCGTCTTCGTTTGGTCCTGGTTTTCGAGCTCCGTCCGTCATTCACTGCTGCGACTGAAGGAGGTCTTCGTCTTCATCGCTTGTTTGAGGTATGCTTCCTCGATCTACATTTACCACTCGATCTAAATATGTGTGAACAGTGAATTAGAAAGCGCATCATTTTTATAGAACACAGGATTTGTGATTTAATGGTTTGTGTTACTGCATATTTGTCTTTAGTTGTATTTGGACAAGAAATTTTGGTTTTTTTGTTGCTTATGTTATGTCAATTCTATTGTGTAGATTTATAAGATCTTGAGCACCGAACATAACCAATTAGATTTCTGCACCATTGATTTTCTGGCTGTCACCACCAGTTTGATTTAGAAACTGTAGCTATCACCATTGAAACGCTTTCGTTGTGATAAAAACATATTGCTTCCTGCAATGTCTTTTTTGTGCTTGTTCTGTTCTCATATCATAACCTTGGCCCGCCAAGGTTTAGTTTGAAATTCATCTGATGATTTTTCCAACTTTTGTTGAGTTAGAACTTCATAAATTGGGCAATTGATTTTGCATGAATGGCACCACCTGTTCCTAATAGGGATGGGATCATGGTAAACTGATCTTATCATGTACAAAAGAAGGCATGCGGCATGGCCATTTTCTTTAAAATAGCCTTCTCTTCTGTTTATTGTGCTATATAAAGTAAGCATGTTTTAAATGTATGATGTGGTCAGAAACTCATCTCACTTGGATTCAATAATAAATATTTTGTTTTTATTGTACTTAATCTTATTTTGTTTCACTTATACCATAGATTTAAAAATTACAACTGTTTCTTGTTGAGGATTGAGCTTCTATCTCTTATATTGATAGCGAACTCTTTTGTAGTTATACTTAATTCATTGTTATTGTGGTGTCTTGAAACCTTGCTACATTTTAGGATAACCTGAAGCGTTTGTGACCACAATCTGAATTAACATTATATAAATTATGAACCTATCACATTATGTGATATAAACTGATTTCAATACTGAGATGTTGTGTGGTAGTTGGTCTGGTTTAGTGGAATTGAAGTTCAAAAGCCATTAAACATGTATGTGGTTCGGTTGGGTAGTGAAAAACGAAAAGTGGAAATAGTAATGAAGAAGGACAATTAAGGGGACTCATAAAAGCATGCACAAAAGGGATGAGTTATTACCAGCTGATGCAAATACAAATAATTGAGTTACATAGATTAAAAAATTGATTAAAATTTGTTAAAGGTCACTCAATATATACACACAAATAGAGAGGGAGAGATGAGTTATTACCAGCTGATGCAACAAGAAACAGAACCACCAAGCAAGCCAATTTGACCAAAGCTCTTCCCATTCCTCTCTGAGATTTTAAATCAAAGCTATCTTTGAACCAACGTCCAAACGTGCCTTTGATTATCAATATATACATGCATGGATATATATATATATATATATATATGACCATGGTCCCAGGTCCGTTAATAGAAATCAATTGTATGCTACTAATAAATATCAGTTAACAAGATTTATAATTCATCTTAATATGTTGAAAACAAATGGAGTATCGAATAATATAATATAAAAAACGTTTATTATTGTAAATACGTACAATAAATGTAAATTAATACATCGAATACTCGGCTACAAATGTTAGACATTTTTATATCTAGCTCTTTAATTATTTAGATATGCACATAAACAAGGTTTTGAACTTTTGAATTTTGATGATCGTGCACTAATTCCATTGATTTGCAATTAGTAATAATTAATTAATTACCTCATTGGTTCAACTCCATCCGTTTATTTTTATCTGTCATTTAAGGTGTTTTCAAATTAATAGATGGTTTTTTAATATTCTCTAATATAGTAAGCCTTTAACTTAGATCTTCATCTATGTTGAAATAGAGTCTATAGGAATGTAGTCATTTATTCATATTGCTTAGAAGCAATTAACTTGATTTTGTGAGGGTGTGGGTGTGACCATCCCGGATATTTATCCATATAGGGGCTGGAATATTATTCGTTAGAGTTCGAGAGGACCTTTGTACTGCCGATTAGCCAACTAAGAGGGATGGAAGGAGATTGCATTTTAAATTCTTCCATGATGATACCATCTCCATCTTCATTCAAAAATGGAGGCCCCGAGATCACTTCTGCTTTGCTTTAAAAATCAAAAATAAAAAATGAAGGCCCCGAGATCACTTCAGTCTCTGTAAGCAGCTGCCATTTTTCATGCATATCTGGGATCTCATTTTGAAGTAGGTCGATAACCTCGTAGGAGTCGCACCTAATCAACACTTCTCTGAACCCCCCATCCCAAACTCTTTTCATGCCCATAAGGCAGCCCCAAATTTCAGCACTCAGAGCATCACCAGTACTGAGCCTCAACATAAATCCCTCTACTTATAGTTCTTTTTGCTATGTTTAACTAGTTACCTTCTATTGGTTTCCAACGGTATTGCTTGGATATTATTAGTCGAAGGACCAAAGTCCCTTTACTTCTAGTTATACTATGTACTTGGGTGTAATGATTGCATGCTCTCATCATTCTCCTACCTTTTCCAGGGAAAAAGTACAAAACAAAAAAAAGGTGTTAGAATATATGGATCGTAGTTGGATACAAGCTAAACGGACGAGTGTTGAATATGATGTTGGGGTCAAGGGTTTTTTAGACTTTGCAAAAAGAAATGCCGATGATGATAGTGGGATGTTTTATTGCCCTTGTGTAAAATGTTTGAATGAGAAGCGATTAAGTGCTGCAGATATATATACACATTTAATTTGTGAAGGATTTTGTAAGACGTATGTAGTATGGGTATGGCATGGTGAACAATTAGAAATGCCAAGTGCATCTCAACAGGGGGAAGTGACTTGTGATGATAATGACACGGATATGGATGATCGGATAGAGGACATTATTCGTGATGTAGGAGAAGAGGCTTTTGAACAATCACATGCATATGGTAATATGTGCAGTGATGCTGAGAAGCCATTGTACCCGGGGTGTAAAAAATACCAATTGCTGAATACTGTATTGAAATTGGTAAGCTTGAAAGCACGGCATGGATGGAGCGACAAGAGTTTTTCAGAAACGCTTGAGGCCTTTAAAGATATGCTTCCTGATGATAATGTGTTGCCTTGTCGATACTATGATGCTAAGAAAATACTGTGTCCACTAGGAATGAAGTATAAAAAGATTCATGCTTGCCCTAATGATTGCATATTGTATAGAAAAGATCATGAAGAGAAGGAGCAATGTCCGATATGTGAAACTCCGAGGTATAAATCAAATAAGGGCCCTGCAAAAGTGTTGTGGTATCTTCCAATCATTCCAAGGTTCAAGCGCCTGTTTGCTAATGAAATTGATGCCAAAAATTTGAGATGGCACGCAGATGAGCGGATTTCTGATGGAAAGCTTCGGCATCCAGCTGATTCTTCTCAATGGCAGAAAATTGATCAATTATTTCCTAGCTTCGGTGAAGAACCTAGGAATCTCAGGCTTGGGCTTAGCACATATGGTATGAATCCTTATGGTAGCCTAAGCAGTATACATAGTTCATGGCCTGTTCTGTTGGTAATTTACAACTTATCTCCTTTGTTATGTATGAAACGAAAGTACATAATGTTGTCTATGTTGATTTCGGGACCAAAGCAACCCAGAAATGACATAGATGTTTACCTACAACCCTTAATCGAAGACTTGAAAGAGTTGTGGGATAAAGGAGTCGATGTTTTTGATGCGAACAAGAAGGAGACTTTTAATATGCGAGCAATGATCTTTTGTACTATAAATGACTTCCCTGCATATGGGAACTTGTCAGGATATAGCGTTAAAGGCCACAAAGCTTGTCCGATATGTGAAGAAGGCACATGCTACCATCAACTTCAACATGGAAGAAAGACGGTTTACCTTGGGCATAGGCGATTTCTAAGACGAAGCCACCCTTATCGTAGATTAAAAAAAGCTTTTTTCGGTGGCCAAGAGTTTGAAGATGCTCCAGAGGCATTGACTGGGGAGAAAATTTATGAAAAGGTAAAAAATATCAATACTATGTTTGGTAAGTCATCAAAGAGTAGAAATGAGAAAAATATATGGAAAAAAAGGTCCGTCTTCTTCGATCTTCCATATTGGCACAATCTTGACGTCAGACACTGTATTGATTTCATGCATGTGGAGAAGAACGTATGTGATAGTATTGTTGGGACACTGCTCAACATACAGGGAAGTTCTAAGGATGGCGTGAAGGCAAGATTAGACTTGTAAGAAATGGGAATACGAGAAGATTTACATCCAAGGCCATACGGTAATAGAACATTTTGTCCTCCAGCTGCTCATACTTTGTCTAAGGTTGAGAAAAGAAGCTTTTGTGAGTGTTTACATGGCGCTAAAGTTCCCTCAGGGTATTGTTCAAATTTTAAAAAGCTTGTATCGATGAAAGACTTGAAGTTAATAGGACTAAAGTCTCATGATTGTCATGTCTTAATGCAACAACTACTCCCAGTAGCTATTCGAGGCATTGCCGAATATGATCTTCAACACATATTGACTAGACTTTGTTTCTTCTTCAATGCCATTTGTTGTAAAGTCATTGACACGGAAAGATTGGAGGAATTGGAAAATGAAGGATACATTATCTTATGCCAGCTTGAGAAGCTTTTTCTTCCGTCCTTTTTTGATATCATGGTACACTCGGTTGTTCATCTAGTGAGGGAGATAAAGTTGTGTGGCCCTATCTATTTCCGGTGGATGTACCCAATCGAAAGAACTATGAAAATACTAAAAGGGTATGTGAAGAACCCCAATCGGCCTGAAGCATCTATTGTTCAAAAATATGTTTCTGAAGAAGCTATGGAATTTTGTCAACAGTATTTGTCAAATGTACGACATATTGGCCTTCCTAAGCGTCATGATCAAGAAGGGGGTAGACGCAGGGCAACAGTAAAGAGCATAGATGCTGATGAATTGCAACAAATCCACCTGTACATCTTGAACAATGTTGATGAAGTTCAATATTACATGAATGCCCATAAAGAAATTGTACGGAAACAAAATAGTCGAATGAGCGAACAAAGGTTAATCAGGGAGCATAACAGAACTTTCGCACATTGGTTCAAACAAAAGGTTGACGGAGAAGAATGTGTTTCTGATACAATAAATTGGTTAGCACGTGGTTCTGAAGTTGATGTCATAAGTTGGACTTCATTTGTGATCAATGGTTATACCTTTTACACGAAGTCCGTAAATGATAAGAGCACCGTCCAGAACAGTGGTGTTGTATTAGTGGCTGAATCTATGCACTTCTCTAGTTCGAAAGATAAAAACCCTACGTTGGCTGCCATACCTTATTATGGGGTGATTGAAGAGATTTGGGTGGTTGACTATGTTAAAATTAGATTTCCCATTTTCAAATGCAAGTTGGTTGATGTCAATAATGGTGTGAAGATCGATAGGTTAGGATTTACATTAGTAGATCTGAATAGTAGAAGTTTTGGAGATGAACCTTTCATTATGGCAGATCAGGCGCAACAAGTGTTCTATATCACTGATCAGGCAAATAAAATGTGGTCTGTAGCTCTCCAAGGAAAAAGGGTCGTTGATATTGACGAGAAAAGTCACTCAAATTATGATCTTCTTGAGACTCCTTCTTTTTCCAGGGGTCTACCAGAACTGAACGAAGAAGATGAAGCAGATAATGCGCACGGCACAAGAAATGATCATCACGAGGGAATATGGGAGGATATCTCTTTATGATATTACTTTGACCTTAACTAACTAAAGTAATTATGATTATGATTATTATCTGAAGAATATGTTTAGTTATTTTATCGATATAGTCTTCACATGTCATAGCTTAGGATTTATCTTTCTTTGTTGTCGTTACAGGAAAATGACGGATCCCCAGCGTCCTAGTGCAGAGGATCAGCCACCTCCTCCACCTCTGGGTCAGTCACCTAGTGCTCAGGAGAGTCAGCAGCCACCTAGTGCTCAGCAGAGTCAGCCAGCTAGTGTTAACCAGGGCGAGCCTAGCAATGCTCCGAGCCAGGGTCGTAGTGAGCGCAATAGCCAGTCTGTACGGAGGGGTAGACGTGCCACACGGTTGACAGATGTTTCCCTCAGTCGGAGTGCAGGCCAAAAGATACCAATTGAGTTTGATAGACATTGGAAACCAATCGGGCCTAATGCACAACAATATAGGAGTTTCGTCAGCCTCCTTGCACGTAACAAGCCGAGCATCTTGATAGAGGAGTGGAGAAATGTCGATCCAAAGGTGAAGCAGCATATTTGGGACACTATTCAGGTATACAATTCTCTTCTGTATGTAATTAATTATTATCAAATGTCACTTCATTTGTCACTTACTCCTTCAATGCATGCATTTCAGCTCACCTACGACGTTCCTCAGAGTGAGATCTTGTACAACAAGACGATGAAGTATTGTTATGAGCGCTGGAGCAAGTTTAAGACAAGTCTGACCAACAATTACATTCATATTGAGGTGCAAGATGGTCAGCCTCGTCCTAATCCGTGCAGCACGTATACATTTCTTGATCAAGCGACTTGGCAAGAATTTGTTAGGCTTCGGACTACTCCAGAATCTTTGGTTAGTTGACTTATTTTTTATTTTATTTACTTAGCAATTATCTTAATTGATTATAACACTTTCCTTTTGTATCATTTCTTATTCACAGGCAAAAAGGCAAAAAGCACAAGAGAGTGGTAGAAAGAATGATTGCCCTCATACAATGTCTCGTGGGGGTTATGCAAAGGCTGAAAGAAACTTGTTAGCGGCCAAACGGAAGAGATTGGAAGAAGCATCTCAATCCGATCCTTCTGTTCTTCTTTCTCCGCCATCTCCGATTCGTCGAGAAGAAAAATGGCAATTTGCCCACCAAAAGAGGAGTGGGACTTATACGAGTGAACAATCTCATATAGTTGGTGAAAGAATTGTAAGTATATATCGTTATTGTAATTAATTACATAAGAAACGTACATTATGAGTTATGTTTGTTATTTTGTATTATGTTACAGGATGAACTTAGAAAACAACAAGCTGAGGGCTCTTTTAAGTCGGAGGGCAGGGATGACATCCTCACAGTTGCTACTGGCAAACACGAGCATCCAGGCCGTGTCAGGGGAGTTGGAGGAGGGGTAGGGATACGGGATTACTTTGGAGCCCCCGTACACCATTCCTCAAACATCGTGACTAGGGAGGAATTGGAGACTATGTTGGCCATTGCAAGAGCAGAAGCAAAGGCCGAGGCTGAAGCATCTTTTGATGCACTAATAGAGACCCGATTGAGCAAGATGAAAGAGGAAATGATAGTGTTTATGAGCTCAAGACAAGATACCAGTGCTCCCCAGCCACAATCGATTGATCCTAATAAGCAGAGCACTAAAGGTAGTTGTTGCAACATCGGGCAGTCATCAGAGGGTCCTAACCCGCAAATTACTGGGCTTTGTGATCTTTTTGTCGAGGATCCTCTGAGACGATTAGTTGCACGGGGTAGTGTGCATAACCTGGGATCAACTGTCCACCACCGACAAATGGAAGGTGATCAAGTCCGGGTGTCAGTTGACGAGTTGATTATTGCGGATGCACCTGTCCCTATCCCTTCTGATGAATTCAAGGTCATTAGCGATGTCTTGGGCACATTCATCTTGTGGCCAACGAACCTTGTTTCTGGTCGAGCCGAGGATAGTCCGATCAAAGGCCCACCACCAAGTCCGATCAAAGCCCCACCAAGTCCAGCTCCCTTCACTCAGCAAGAAGTTTCACAGCCTCCATTGAATATCATGCAGCAAGTGATTCTGATGGCATATGATACATCCTTCAAAACAAGAGAGTGGCCTACGGATTCAGTTGTTGGACAGTCAAGAGTGACATGCTATCTTGAGAGGGATGATTTGATGTCCCTGGTAGCTCCTGGACAAAATCTTACGATTGGGATTGTCCAACTGTTCTTAATGTAAGTAGCTTCTGCAATTCAAAGTAAATATTTTAAAAGTTTCACCGTTTACCTTTTATTTATGTGCTTGCGTTATTGTAGGTACATGCATCGTAGGTTGGTCTCCTCTGGCAAAAGCGAAAAATTTGGATTCTTATGCCCCCATCACATCCAAGAGAAAGGGACCACTGCTGCTACTAGACATACATACTTGTCACAGAGGCTTAGTGAAACTGGAACCGAGTGTTTCTTGGCTCCATATGTGCATAGGTAAGAAACATATTGATATTTTATAATTTATATAATGTTTTATGTTTTCTTATTAATATTCTTCTGTTTTTTTCAGTGATCATTGGCAGTTGCTTCTTCTATGCAAGAATAGTTACACTGTCATCCTCTTATGTTCCCTCCACTTCAAACCAAGGAATGATTTGAAAAAGACCATTAATTCGTTAGTTTTCTTGCATTCTTACCTTTTGTATGCAAAGTTTATGGAATTTGTGTAAAACCAATAACCTTTGTCATTGTGATGATCATAGGGCTATGCGTACATTCCTACACAGTGCTTGTGGTAAGCATGTTCGTGACTTAAAGGACCCTACATGGATCATGCCAAAGGTTAGTACATATGGATTTGTTTACAGAATGTAATAAGACATGCCTTTTTATTTGTTTTAATGATATCATGTTTTTTCTCAGAGCCGTCGGCAACCAAAGGGGTCCAACTTATGTGGTTTTTATGTTTTGAGACATATTTACAATATTATCACTCTAGGCACGACTGATTTTACTCAAGAGGTAAATTTATATTTCAGAACTTTTGTTTTACTTTATTGTTTTTAAGTTACTAAGTCAATATTTCATCTGGTTTTGGTGTTACAGATGTTTGATCTTGCTGATCCCTTTCCTGAAGAAGATATTGATTTCATTCGCACATGTTGTGCTAAAATCATCCATGAGCTATTACAAAAATAGTGAGTTTTTGAATCCAATGTTCATTGTACATTATTGTAAAAATGTACCCATATTAGGTTAGATTATTATGTCCTTTGTGAAGCTTGAAGACCTTTTTGAGATGTTTTATCTCTGATTATGAATATGAATGTAGATATTTAATGACAGATGTTTCTAGCTGTATTTGGCATTTGTTAGTTTGTCCCTTTTTTTGTTTACAAGATGGATGTCAATGGATCAAATCGCATATAATTAAGCACTATTTGATTATTATGTATTTCATAAGTATCTCCAAGTAAGCTTTAAATGTTATTGGTTTGGGAGCTGTTTTTCAATTAGAACTAGGAGGTCGCTAATATTTGTAGTTTGGTGTATGATAATTAGTTGTATAACGCTGCAGGGAACTGATGTATGGTATTTAGTTGGTGGAATGAATCTTTCATTGGCAAAAAAAAAATGTTATAAACAGGGAAGCATGTTCTTGAGGCTTAAGTAAGTAATTCTAGAGCTAGTGAGGGGGTTGAAGGTATTGTGTATGCCTCCAATTTCTGTGTATTCCTATAGAAGAGGCAATTAGAGGGACTTTTACATTATTCCTATTGGGTTTCAATTTTATGGGACTTTTACCAAAGGGCATGTTCATTGCGTTTGTTTTACTGCTGTCATTTGCATACTGTCTATTGCAAATGAATCATCAATATATATATATGACTGTACTGCCTGGTGATTTTGAATTTTGAAATTGAAATGAGTGATTATCATGTACTGCTGTTTAAAATTGGAGCATTCTGTGCGTGTACATATAATAAAAGGGAAGTTTTTTAAAAAAAAATGAAGCTTTAAGACCGGTTGTAGTCACAACCGGTCTTAAAAATTACTTTAAGACCGGTTGTGGGAACAACCGGTCTTAAAGGTGGGACATTTAAGACCGGTTGTTACCACAACCGGTTTTAAATGTCTAATCTTTAAGACCAGTTGTGGCACAACCGGTCTTAAATGTAGAATCTTTAAGACCGGTTGTGCCACAACCGGTCTTAAATTTGGAGTTTTTAGACCGGTTGTGGATACAACCGGTCTTAAAGGTTTAACTTTTAAGACCGGTTATAACAATCGGTCTAAAAAATAACAGACTTTTAAGACCTGCTGTATCAAAACCTAATACAGAACCGGTCTAAAAAGTCATTTTTAACTGGTCTAAAAAGTCATTTTTCTACTAGTGATTGATACACCGTCGAGTGCTGCCTCGTTAAAAACCTTTCTAGGAAAACCCAGTGAGACAAAACCTAAATAAGGGAAAAAGAGTACAGCGTGTATCGACTCCCCCTCTTGAGAACATCAGTTGAGATCTTTGAGTCTCCGAAGACCAATATCATGAACAATTTTTTCAAAGATTATACCTGGAAGTGACTTAGTGAATAAATCTGCTAGATTTTCACTTGAACTGATTTGCTGGATATCTAGTTCACCATCCTTTTGAAGGTCACGAGTAAAGAAGAAAATTGGTGAAATATGCTTCGTTCTATCACCCTTGATATAGCCTTCTTTAAGTTAAGCGATACATACAATATTATCCTCATATAGGATTGTTGGGATCATTTTGCCGGAAGATAAATGACAAGTTGTACGTATATGATGTATTACTGACCTCAACCACACATTCTCGACTTCCTTCATGTATTGCTAGAATTTCAGCATGGTTAGATGATGTGGCTGATATAGTCTATTTCATAGATCGCCATGAAATAGCTGCACCTCCACATGTAAATAGATAGCCCGTTTGTGATTTACCATCATGTAAATCAGACAAAAATCCAGTATCTGCATAACCAACCAGTTCATGCTTGGATACATTTGAATAGTATAACCCCATGTCTATAATACCTCTGAGATAACGTAGAATGTGCTTTATTCCATTCCAATGCTTTTGTGTTTGTGAAGAACTATATCTTGCTAATAAATTAACAGCAAATGATATATCAGGACGTGTGTGATTTGCAAGATACATTAGTGCTCTAATAGCCCTACTTCTGGACCAAGTAGTTCTTCATCACCTTCTTCACTAATTTCTCATTGTCGGAATGAGTCTTTATCCACCTTCAAAGACCTTACAACCATTGGGGTACATAATGGATGGGATTTATCCATGTAAAATTGCTCTAGGACCTTCTTTATATAAGTTTCTTGATATACAAAGATCCCTTTCTTGAAATACTCGATCTATAATCCAAGACAGAATTTTGTTCTTCCCAAGTCTTTCATTTCAAATTCTTTCTTTAAACAATTAATTGTCTTTTGAAGCTCTTTAAGAGTTCCAATGATGTTGATATCATCAACATAAACAGCAATTATAGCAAACTCACTTTTAGATCTTTTTCATAAAAATGTATGGGCATATCGGATCATTTTTGTATCCTTCTTTCAACAAATATTCATTAAGATGATTATACCACATGCGCCTTAATTGCTTCAGGCCATACAGGGACTTATTTAACTTAACTGAGTATTATTCTCGAGAACTTGAATTGGATGCTTCTGGCATCTTAAGTCCTTCAGGGACTTTCATATAAATATCATTATCAAGTGATCCGTATAAATAGGCAGTTACAACATCCATTAAATGTAAATCAAGTCCTACATTAACTGCTACACTAATTAAATAACGAAAAGTAGTCGCATCCACTACGTGTGAATACGTTTCTTCAAAATCAATGCCAGGTCTTTGTGTAAAATCTTGGGCTACAAGATGTACCTTATATCTAGTTATTTTTCCCTTTTCATTTCTTTTTCATACAAAAACCAATTTGCATCCAACTGGTTTTACATCTTCAGGTGTAAGGACTACAAGTCCAAATACTTTTCGTTTTGCTAATGATTTTAATTCTACATTAATGGCACCTTTTCATAAGGGCCAATCTTTTCTTTGTTGGCACTCATTAATGGATTTGGGCTCATGATCCTCATTATTATTCATTACATCATATGTTGTATGAAAAGCAAAGATTTCATCAACGTTGACTTCATTTCTATCCTATCGGATTCCATTCATAACATAATTTATTGAGATCTCATTATTTTCACATATATCAGGTACCTGGATCTCTTCTGGGACTACAACATTCTCTTCTGGAAATATCTCTACTGGAGATAATATCTCTTCAGGAGATAGCTCTTCTGGAGCTACTAATTTTTCTTCATTATCCTCGACTTGACCATCTATATTCTTTGCTCCTTTTCTTTTTCAAGAATTTTTATCTTTGGAACCGATAGGCCTGCCACGCTTCAGGCGTGCTTTAGATTCATTCATAGCAGGTTGTTCTTCAGGGACATCAATTTTGATAGGAGCATTAGCAACTGGGACATGTGACTTTTGTCACTTTCTTTGGATCAGTAAATGCTTCTGGCATTTGATTAGCTAAATTTTATAAATGAATTATATTTTAAACTTGTAATTCACATTGTTTTGTACGATGATCAAAATGAGCCAATGATGATTCATTCTAACTAATTTCTTTACCCAGCTGTTTGTTTTCTCCCCCTACTGTTGGGAAAAGTGATTCATCAAAATGACAATCGGCAAATCGTGCCGTAAATAAATCTCTTGTAGATGGTTCTAAACATTTTTATAATTGATGGAGATTCATACCCAATATATATTCACATCCTTCTTTGAGGACCCATTTTGATGCGTTGTAGTAGTGCTACATGCATATATATCGCACACCCAAAAGTTCTTAATGGAAAATATTAGGTTCCTGACAAAAAACCATTTGTAAGGGGGAAATCTTTAGATAACTTGTTGGCCTAATGCGAATTAACATTGCTACATGCAAAATGGCATAGCCCCAAGTAGAAATTGGGAGATTAGATGTCATAAGAAAAGGTCTTGCAATTAGTTGCAACCTTTTAACCAATGATTCTGCAAGCCCATTTTGCCTATGAACATAAGCTACAAGATGTTCAACATCAATTCTAAGGGACATACAATATTCATTAAAAGCTTGTGATGTAAATTCACTAGCATTATCAAGACGTATTTTCTTGATAGGATAATCAGGGTAATGTGCTCTTAGTCTGATCAATTGACCAAGTAATCTCGCAAATGCCAGGTTGCGAGAAGATAATAAGTAAACATGTGACTATTTAATTGATGCATTAATTAAAACCATATAGTACCTAAATGGTCCATATAGTGGATGTATTGGCCCACAAATATCTCCCTGTATCCGTTCTAGAAATGTGAGAGACTCACTTTCTACTTTGCTTGGTGAGAGGCAAATAATTAACTTTCCCTTGGAACATGCAGCACATAAGAAATCATTGAATTGTGGTATTTGTTTACACTTCAAGGTATGTCCACATGAATTCCCAATTATTTGTCGCATCATGATTGAACCAGGATGGCCTAATCGATCATGCCAAACAATAAATTCATTAGTAAACTTTTGATTTACATTGTCAAACTGCTAGTTTGAATTGGCAAACTTCTGGTATACATTAGTGAACTTCTGTTTCTTAATAGCATGTATTTCAATTGTGCTTATACATGTGTAATACAAATCAGAAGAAAAAATAGGAAAACTTTCTAATATGCATTTTCTACCAGCAACTATATTTGTAATGACAAGATATTCCTGATTATTTTTAGTTGTTGTTTCTAAATGATCCATTTCTACGAATATCTTTGAAACTCAATAAGTTTCTTTTAGATTTAGTAGAATAAAATGCATTATCAATGCATAATTTTGTTCTTTCAGGTAACAGAATATTAGCTCTTCCGGAGCCTTCAATTAAATTTATACTACCAGATATAGTCTGAGCATTGGCTTCTCGTATTATTAAGAAAGAAAAATATTTATCATATCTGAGTATGGTGTGAGTTGTTGCACTATCAACGAGACATAATTTTTAGGATTGATGCCAATAGGATTCATTCTTCATAAAAACATAATTAAAATTAATACAAATGATATAAGCAATTTTAAATAAAACATAACAGTTCAAATTAAATTAAGAAATTTGTAACATCCAAATAGTTATTATCTATATCGCTATACTCAGAATTTTCAGCTTGATCAACATGATTAACTTCAACATTTGATCCTTCACCATTATTTTTAATTGATTCTTGGTAAAGATCAACTAGGTGCCTTGGCGTACAACAAGTACGAGACCAATAACCCTTGCCACCACATCGATAACATGGATTATCAGCATATTTATTATACCTATTACTTTCCCCTTTTTGGTTCATATCAGTCTTTTCCCACTTCTGGTAGGAATTTGAACCACCATGATATCGACCACGGCCACGGCCACGTCTACGTCCATATCCATGTCCACGTCTACAGCCACGGCCACAATTAAATTCGTTTGTTACTACATTCACTTCAGGGAATGGAGTTGAGCCTGTAGGACGGGATTCATGGTTTTTTAATAAAAGCTCATTATTTTGTTCAGCCACAAGGAGACAAGAAATTAACTTAGAATATTTCTTGAAACCTTTTTCACGATATTGCTGCTGCAGGAGCAAATTGGATGCATGAAATGTGGAGAATGTCTTTTCTAACATATCATCATCAGTAACATTTTCTCCACATAATTTTAATTTAGAAGTAATTCTGAACATAGTTGAGTTATATTCAATTATATATTTAAAATCTTGTAGGCGCAAATGCATCCAGTCAAAATGAGCTTTTGGAAGAATGACCATCTTCTTATGATCATACATTTCTTTCAAATTGTTCCAAAGAACAAGTGGGTCCATTACTGTCAAATATTCAATTTTTAAATCCTCATGCAAATGGTGGCAAAGAAAAATCATGGATTTAGCTTTGTTTTGGTTTGATGCATGATTCCCTTCTTTGATTGTGTCTTCCAGACTTTTAGCATTCAGGTGAATTTCCGCATCCAACTTCCAAGATAAATAATTTTTTCCAGTAATATCAAGAGCCACAATTTCAAATTTTGCTAGGTTTATCATGGTTCAAACTAATTAAAGAAATAAATAAAAATAATTAAAATATGAAATGTAAACATGCAATATAATATCTTAAATAATCATAAATTCATAAAGACAATAAATAATTCATAAAGCAAGATAAGAAAATTAAAACATATATGACTTCGGGCCATTTAATCTTATGGCTTCAGGCCAATTAATCTCAAAATGAGGAATTAAACTATTATCTTCAGGATAAAAGTTGTACATGACTTCTGATTGTACAATAAGATAAAGGATGAAAAATATATATAGTTTCTGGCCATATAATAAGAAAAGAGATATGGCTTCTGGCTTTATCATATCATAAGAGATTAAAACAATATGACTTCTGGTCATATAATTTCAGGAATCATAAGTGTATGACTTCTGGCCATAAAATAATAATATAAAAAAACTTGTAAACGATATATAAATGATATAAAATAATAATGATCTCCAATCTTAGCCATGGAACCCGATTTTATATAACAATCGATAAAAGTATTTCTCTAATTCCATATAGTGGCTTAGATTATCCCAGATTTATCAAATAAAACAAGGTATATATAATCACTGAAGAAACCATAAGAAGATCATACCTTCGTTTAGAGCTTTGTGCTGATAACGTATTATAAAAGTATATGTAATAAGAAAGAAGATTGATAGAATTCAGAGAAAATTGATAGAATTTCTAGAGAGAAGTTTTCATTCAGTTTGTCTGAAACAATTGATTACAAGCCTTTATATAGAGTCAGAAATCTAACCTTGATTACATAACCATGGTTATATTTAACCCTGGTTATATGACCATGGTTACTTTATATCTTCTTTATGTCCTTGTCTTTTTTTGCTTTTGCTTTGTGTCAAATCTTCTTTTCTCCTTTATGTCAAGTTGACTGGAAGAGTAAATTGGTTTAGATATGAGTCAATGGACATCCACATATTTAATATTCATAACACCTATAATTTATTTTTGATCAAAAGTTTAATAGTGTTATGAAAATATCGACGATAAGGGAGAATAAGAGATAAAGAAGAGAGAAAATTGAGAGCACTTCTCACTCACTTGTGTGTACATAATACTTGACCCAAGATCTGTATTTATAGGAACAAAAACGCGTATGAACAGTAAATTCCGCATATGCTACAGTAAACCGCGTATGAACTGTGACTGCTACAGTAAATAAACAGCAACAACTATAGTAATGTCTAATCATAGAGATCAAGTTAACTGGAAGAGTAAGTTGGCCTGGATATGAGTCATTGAACTCCATACAATTAATATTCATAACGCTCCTCTTGGATGTCCATTATGAATGTGTCTCATTAAAAACTTTAACTAGAAAAAACCTAGTAGGACAAAAACCTAGCCAAAGAAAAAAGTACATGATTCATTGATACACTGTTCAATGTTGCCTCATTAAAAACCTTTTTAGGAAAACCTAGTGGAATAAAACCTAGATAAGGGAAAAAGAGTACAACGTGTATCGACTCCCCCCCTTAACAACATCAGTTGAGATCTTTGAGTCTCCGAAGACCAATGTCATAAATAAGTTTTTCAAAGATTGTACCTGGAAGTGATTGGGTGAATAAATCTGCTAAATTTTCACTTGAACGGATTTACTGGATATCTATTTTACCATCCTTTTGAAGGTCACAAGTGAAGAAGAATTTTGATAAAATATGCTTTGTCTTATATTCTTTTAGTTCGGCAATACATGTAGCATTCTCCTCATATAGAATTGTTTGGACCATTTTGTTTAAAGATAAATGACAAGTTGTTCGTATATGATGTATCACTAACCTTAATCATACACATTCTCGACTTGCTTCATGTATTGCTAGAATTTTTGCATGGTTAGATGATGTGGCTAATATAGTCTGTTTTATAAATTGCCATGAAATAGCTGCACCTCCACATACAAACAGATAGTTTGTTTGTGATTTACCATCATATGGATCAGACAAGAATTCAGCATCTTCATAACCAACCAGTTTATGTTTGGATACATTTGAATAGTATAACCTCATGTTTATAGTGCCTCTGAGGTAATGAAGAATGTGTTTTACTCCATTCCAATGCCTTCGTGTTGGTGAAGGATTATATCTTGCTAATAAATTAATAGTAAATGATACATCAAGACGTGTGTGATTAGAAAGATACATTAGTACCCCAATAGCACTAAAATATGGTATTTCTGGACCAAGTAGTTCTTCATCACCTTCTTCACTAATTACTCGGGGTTGAATTGGATCTTTATCCACATGCAAAGACCTTACAATCATTGAGGTACATAATGGATGAGATTTATCCATGTAAAATCGCTCTAGGACATTTCTTATATAAGTTTCTTGATATACAAAGATCTCATTTTTTTAGGTACTCGATCTGTAATTCAAGACAAAATTTTGTTCTTCTCAAGTCCTTCATTTTGAATTCTTTCTTCAAACAATTAATTGCCTTTTAAAGCTCTTTAGAAGTTCCAATGATGTTGATATCATCAACATAAATAGCAATTATAACAAACTCACTTTTAGATCTTTCCATAAAGATGCATAGGCATATCGGATCATTTTTGTATCCTTCTTTCAACAGATATTCATTAAGACGATTATACCATATACGCCCTAATTGCTTCAAGTCATATAGGGACCTATTTAACTTAATTGAGCACTGTTCTCGAGAACTCGAATCGGATGCTTCTAGCACCTTAAATCCTTCAGGGACTTTCATATAAATATCATTATCATGTGAGCCATATAAATAGGCAATTATGGCATCCATTAGACGCAAATCAAGTCCTTTATTTACTACTAGGCTAATCAAATAACAAAAAGTAGTCGTATCTACTACTAGTGAATAAGTTTCTTTAAAATCAATTCCAGATCTTTGTGTAAAGCCTTGGGCTATAAGATGTGCTTTATATCTTATTATTTCACCCTTTTAATTTCTCTTTTGAACAAAGACCCATTTACATCCAACTAATTTTACATCTTCAAGTGTAAGGACTATATGTCCAAATACTTTTCGTTTTGTCAATGATTTTAGTTTTACATTAATGGCGTCTTTCCATAAGGGCCAATCTTTTATTTATTGGTGCTCCTAATGGATTTTGGCTCATGATCCTATTATCATTCATTACATCATATGCTATACGATAACTAAAGATGTTGTCAACGTTGACTTCATTTTGATCCCATTGGATTCCATTCACAACATAGTTTATTGATATCTCATTATTTTCACATATGTCAAGTACCTGGGTCTCTTATGGGACTACAACATTCTCTTCTAGAGATAATAACTCTTCAGGAGATGACTCTTCTGGAGCACCTAACTTTTCTTGATTATCCTCGACTTGATCATTTATATTCTTTGCTCCTTTCCTCTTTTGAAGATTTTTATCTTTGGAACTGATGGGTTTGCCACGCTTCAGGCGTGCCTTAAATTCATTCATAGTAGGTTATCTTTCAGGGACATCAATTTTAATAGGAGCATTAGCAGCTGGGACATGTGACTTTGTCACTTTCTTTAGGTCAGTAAATGCTTCTAACATTTGATTAGCTAAATTATGTAAATGAATTATCTTTTGAACTTCTAGTTCACACTATTTAGTACGAGGATCAAAATGAGTCAATGATAATTCATTCCAACTAATTTCTTTACCCAACTGCTTGTTTTTTCCCATAATGTTGGGAAAAGTGATTCAATGACAATTGGCAAATCGTGTCGTAAATAAATCTCCTATAGATGATTCTAAATATTTTATGATCGAAAGAGATTCATACCCAACATATATTTCCATCCTTCTTTGAGAACCCATTTTGATGCGTTGTAGTGGTGTTACTGGCATATATACTGCACACCCAAAAGTCCTTATATAGAAAATATAAAATTCCTACCCAAAAACCATTTGTAAGGGAAAAACTTTTAGGTAACCTGTTGGCCTAATGTGGATTAACATTGCTGTATGCAAAATGGTATAGCCCCAAGTAGAAATTAGGAGATTAGATTCCATAAGTAAAGGTCTTACAATCAATTGCAATCTTTTAACCAATGATTCTACAAGTCCATTTTGCGTATGAATATGAACTACAGGATGTTCAACATCAATTCTAAAGGACATACAATATTCATTAAAAGCTTGTGAAGTAAATTCACCAGCATTATCAAGAGGCATTTTCTTGATAGGATAATCAGGGTAATGTGCTCTTAATCTAATCAATTGAGCAAGTACTCTCACAAACACCAGGTTGCGAGAAGATAATAAGCAAACATGTGACCATTTAGTTGATGCATCAATTAAAACCATATAGTACCTAAATGGTCCACATGGTGGGTGTATTGGCCTACAAATATCTCCCTGTATCCATTCTAAAAATGTGAGAAACTCACTTTTTACTTTCCCTTGAAACATGCAGCACATGAGAAATCATGGAATTGTGGTATTTGTGTACACTTCAGGGTATGTCCACATGAATTCTTAATTATTTGTCGCATCATGGAACATGTAGTACATGAGAAACCAAACACCTTTCTTAAAACCTAAGATAAGAATTTTGTATTAGATAGAAAATTTTTAAATATGAGGTTGAGTTTGAACACTAAAAAGTACAATAGATACTTGAGTTTTGTCTAAAAACATTATTTTGATAGGTATAATTTTCTTGTTAAATGATATGTGTGTCATGTTATTCATTGCAAGTTTATTTGCTGCCGTGTTGGCTACCTTGGGTACAAATTGAAAACTTTAAAAGCAAGTTCCTTCTTCTCATGTTAATAGTTAAATTTCAAACTGAGGAGTGATTAAGTTCCTATAATTGCTCGAGGATTGTTAATTCTATTGACGAGCATTGATTTATTTATTTTATCAAGACAGGTAATATGAAGTGATGTGTCCCATGGAAAATATAAAAAAGAACCAGTATACCATTAAAAGACAGATAGGCTTAGAGCTTAGTGCCAACATTGGTCATAAACACGCAAAACGCACATAGTAGTTCAAGTCAGAGAGCAAGAAGATGACTGCAACCTTATACAATTGATGTAAACCTCTTGGATTCGTTTATGCTGGTTACAGTGAAGATACTGAGGTACTCAGAAAGATCAGCTACATAGTTTCTGATTTGCAAGGCCAACTTCCACAAGGACATCGACATTGTGTTGAAATATTCTAAAAATAATAATCCCAAATATATTGTATAATTCTACAAGAAAGAGCAGCAGCAGAAGACTTGATACAATACATCCAGCCATAGTTATTTTACATGTAGTATCTCATAACCTAAAAACTGTAGAGACAAAGAAAGAGTTAGAATTAGAAGAGAGTAGAAGAGAATAGGTTAGGACTTCTTCTAATGAAAAGATAGGCATAGTAATAGTCTGAGAATAGCCGTCACTCGTCAAAGAACCCTCATAGAGCAAGTACGTGTATTTCAACGTTACTACTCTAAGACCCGGCTTACGCTATTTATAATCTCCCATTAAGTCTTATAACAGCTTACCGGCCAGGCAGGTAACCCTAAACCAAATCTTTATCCAAATCATATGCGGGCCACAATCAAGAGATATTTTATTTAAAACAATTATAAGATAATATCTAGATATGATATATATTAAATAATAAAATATGTAATCTTAAATAATAAACTATCTAACACATTGGTTATTCTTTTGTGTTTGGAAGGAACAAGGTTATTATCTGTGCCCAGAGCTTTGTTGGAGATAATGAAGGAAAAACAGTATTATCATATGAAGAGTTAGAATAAATCCACATAGCTCCTTATTTGAACTGCATTTCACAAGAGGTTTCAACCATTATGGTTTCTTGTTCTAGTTGGAATGGACACAATCTCCATTCTGATCATTTCCTTGTTACTGAAATTTTGAAATGAAAGATAGGTATTACGAGTTTTGTAATTTCTGACTGGGAGGGAATTGACAAGGTGATGGGCACTTTTACGTTCCAACTTTATATGGAAGAGTTAACTCCTTAGTAGAATCAGGGGAAGTACCACTACCCAGAATTGATGATGCTGTTGAGAGAATGTTGAGAGTGAAATTTGCTACTGGTCTCTTTGAATCCCTTTTGTCTAACAGATCTTTGCTACATATTGTTGGTTGCAAGCAACATAGAGATCTTGCATGTGAAAGCAATTCGAAAGTCCTTGGTTCTGTTGAAAAAAGGAAATGATCAAAGCATAACACTGAACTCCATTTCTACTCTTCACCTAAGGACATGGTGAAACTTCAAGGGGTGGGAAATGTTGGTTCTATTACTAGTGGGCTCCTATTTAATGAGCCAAGAGTAAGTCACATGAAGTGTGTGAGCTGGTGTATGACTAGGGGACAGATGAAGGCTATTAGTTGTATACTCTTCTAGTCCTATTCATAACATGTTTCACTAAAACTAAGAAAAGCTTTAAATTTCATTAATTCAGCCATAAAAGTTAACAATTTTTCAATTTTACTTCTATTTAACTACACACTCTCCAAAAAAATAACAATCAACACGATGATAAATGAATGATAAAGTTGTATTCCCTCCGGTCTTTAATATAAGACATATTTGAGGAATTGATCTTGATCCTAAATATAAGATATATTTTTCATATTTATCAATTTTTCTCAATTTACTCCTATTGATAATGCTCCATTAACAATGATCAATGAGAAGTAGGAATAGGGGAATTAAGGAAGATTATTAGAATACTTTAGAAAATACATATCATATTAACTAACTTAATCCAATCAAATTAGTAAATATATTTTATATTAAGGACCGGATGGAGTATGTTCATGTAAAAAATTAATGAGGTGCTTTATAGATAGGACAAAAAACCTCTCTCTCTCTCTCTCTCTCTAAATGGGATCAGAGGAGTACATTGGAGAGTGCGGGTTTGGGGAGGGGTAGGCATGATTTTGGGAATCCATTGCAAGAGTCTGTGTCTCTCCTCCAATACAGAGAGATCTTGTAGCTATGACTGTTTCCTCTGTTTTAGATCCTTTTTCCCACTAGACCTACACGCAGTGGGGGCTTTTGCTATTGAATACTACAGTACTGTGTTGAGCGAGTGTTTCACCAGAAGATTGGTTGGAAAAAACATAGTGAATATTTGACCAACAAATAGCAAGCATATCAACAAAGATACATAAATTGCATGGATCAAATATATTTCGTGACCGCTTCTCATGATGTAGTCATTTTCTTGAAGCCAGAAGATTCAGTCTCTTCAAATATGTAAGCCTTACTAATAAAGTACATTTATTACTTCTGCAACAAGTTTTAGAAAAACTCAAGCTCCTAATCAAATGATATACTTCTACTCTATTTATATTTAGTTGTACAGCGCATGCAAGAGCTTTGACTAGTATACACTAGCTACTATTTAGATGAACTAATCAACTAGTAATAATCATCAATTTTCGTTCAAGACTAACTCAACTCATCACTTTATATAATACACATTTCAATGTTCACCCAATTCGCACGTCAAACTTTTGATTGATTAAAATAATCCACAATATTCCTACAGAAATCCCAAATTCCTTGTTATTCCCATAATGATGCAATTAAGCTGCGTTGACTGTTTCATTTTCCTTGCTCTATTTTCAATATTTCAAAAATAAAAAGAAATAAAAATAATAATTATAATCTATTTATATTAATTATATAATAATAATAAATATTGTTAATAAAAAAATTCAAACAAACAAAGAAAAGAAACAAAAGAGACGCAGTTCTATAAACTAAAAAAAAAAGTAAATAAGATAATTGATGAAAACAGAAAAAGAGGGATTCAAATCCTCGGTACGAAAAATTCGTACAACAGATTAGCAACCGTTCTATTACATTACATATATTAGCATATCTCGCTGTAATTTTCTTCCAAAATCAAATCAAATGCAATTAAAAGTGGCCTAATTCACAAGACCTAATTCACAAGATCCTTACCAAGTGAAGTTTAGGGAGGGATGGATACTCCACGATCAGTCAGTGAAGTTGTTTCCAAAATTAAAACCCATGATCTTCAAGTCAGTGAAGTTGTTTCCAAAATTAAAACCCATGATCTTCAGGTTGCATAACAATAACCTTATTGCTACTTCAAAACTAACATAAATAGATGGCCATTGCTCGTGCTGTTTGCAATCTGAGACCTCATCAGCACTCATCATCTACAAGATGGAATCCAATTCGCGTTCAAGCTTTGTGAGAATTCTCAGAGAATCTCTTCTAATTTTCCTGAAAAACAAAAGCCTTATGTCCTCCATCGTTTCCCTCATCCTCCTCCTCGACTCTTTGATCTTCACATGCAAATTCTTCACCGTGAAGTTTTTACTAAAAGATCCTGCCATGGACACCAACTTCGCTGCCCCTATAACAGAAGACGTACCCCTAATTGTCCCACTCGAATGGCTCTTCTTTCTTGCCCTCTCCTTGGCCTCCTTATTCTCATCAACCATTACGATTTTAGCTTCAGCTCTAACTTGTGCAGAAGCAAACTACTTATCTTTCAGAGGTTTACTGTTAACTTCAGTCAATCTTGTACAAGGCTATTTTTCACTTGGTTCTATACCTATTTCTCTTTGATCTTGGTTATTTCTTCCTCTCGCATTCCTTTCGATCTTTCCCTTCCCATTGAATTTTGCTTCTCCATTATTTCTCACAACAACATTCCTTTCTGTGATAATTTCTATGACGTCAGCTTTTCACACGTACCTGGCAGTGTTTTGGAACATGTCTATTGTTGTCTCAGTACTAGAAGAGAAAAGTAGACTTGAGTCTATTGGGAAGGCTTCACAGATTCTGAAGGGATTGATGAAGTGCTTCTGCTACATCTTATGTATGTAATTCCTAGTTGGATTGCATGTACTTGTTGGTTCATGGAGATAAACATGAAATTAAAGGAGCTTATTACACTTGGCTGTTTTGGGATCTGATTTATTTCATCGTCCCTAATGTGATTAAGATGTTACTTATGGTGGCTTACACAGTGCTTTATCATAAATGCAAGTAGAGTCATGGAGAAGAAGTTGAATTGCAATTAAGGAAGCTTTGAATACATTAAGGTGTCCAACGAACCAATTATTACAATATAAATACCATTTAATTAGGTCGTATGTGCAATAGCTTCATCAGTATCAAAAATGTCTTGAGCACTTATAGAATGACTTGTTCCTTGTCGGTTTCGTCATAGCAACATACTAGCTCTGGTCCTAATTATAAGATAAAGTTGACTTTTTTTGGAGAAATTAAAGAAGCTAAATAAGTTACTTAATCATATCATATGTTATGTATCCTTAGATTATATATGAATTTATTAGTCAAACTAATTAGTTTGAAGAAAAATATAAATACTCTAAAGTAATTTAATTAGCTTCCTTAATTTCTCCAAAAAAATCAACTTTATCTTATAATTAGGACCGGAGAGAGTAATTAATTATATATTCATAGTAAAAGATTGTATGTCCCGAAATACATGACTTGATCCATGTTAGCTTAAGACTTTACTTAATGCTTTCTCTAGTTCTCTTTTATATTAGCTCATGTAGGTCCTTTAATTATACGCAGCTTCCTAGAAGGTTTATATGTTATAGTCTTGCCTTTTAATTTGCTTGTGAATTCGTCTAGTGAGTTAAGGGGGGAAAATCAAATCAATACTACGTAGACTTTAAATATTTTTCATTTTTATAAATTATCCCTATTATTCTTTTTGCGTGTGCATCTGGTATCCCAGGGCAAACCATCTTACCAAGAGATTGAACATTTTTTCATGCTCAAGCGGAGCTCGAACCCCTGACCTTGGTTAAGGGAGTATGAGTCCTTACCACTCAACCCCATGATCCCTATTGTTCTTTTATATTAAAGAAGTTTGTTTTAAGAGGTAGTTTCAATATAAATACTTTAGTAAGGTATTTTAGAGAAACTAACATAAATTTTTAATATCTAAAACTAATTTTCTTAATTTACCAGAATTAATTAAGTATATCTTATATTAAGGATCGAAACTATTAATATTTACAAATTAAATTTAACATAATGTTTACAAGTTAAACTTCTATATTTAAAAGTTAAATCGTGTTATTTGTAAGTTAAACTTATAAATATTAACGTTAAATAAAATTTAGAAAATTTATATCTATGGATAATTCTCCCATCAATATTTTTCTTAATTTAGAAAATTTTAGTAAATTGTTTTTCCCTAAATTTACCACCATTTGATGATATTAATATACATTAATATTTTTTAATTATTCCACTTGCAATACGTAATTCATAATATGTGTGGTTCTTTGAATAATGTACATGGAAATTATATAAAAAATTTGAAGAGCAAAAAGATAATATAGCATTCAGTTTAGAAAAAAAAGAGAGTAAAGCATCGAAGGACTGAAATTGATAATTTGACATAAAAAAGCTGTAAAGCTGACAGTTAATATTGGACGGCTAATATAATCAGCTGATGGTCGCAAAAATTCCCAACAGATAAACAGGGCCAAAAAGAAGCCATCTGGAAGATGGCCTCCACTATTCTCTCACCGATTAACGGTCGCCTTCTATCTTCTCCAAGTTTCCCTACCCAACATCGCTCTGCTACAATCCTCAAGTAAGTCCACCTATAATCTCTGGGACCCTCTACTTCCCCTCCATGTTCTTTTTATTTCTTTGTTTCCAACACCAATTCTTTCAACAAAGGAGAAACATATTTCGAATGAGTTCAATCCTTAACCCCATATTCTTATGTGTTTGGGTTTCCACCATTTTATACTCACGTTTGTGCTGCTGAAATTTTAATGGAAAATTACCGAACTGGGCTCTCGAATCCTCGAGGATTTTTCTGCATTTCAATTTCTTTCGCTAATTCTCCGAACTTATGTTGGCGAATGGTTTTATAAAGCATGAAATATGGAGCCCCATTAGTGATTGATGGGTTTTTTATTTATGAAGCGTTACCGTCGCCTATATGGGTATAATAGGTAACCAATAATAAGAATTAATCGAAACATTCCATGATAAAATAAAATAAAATAAAATGATTCGTGATTACTTCTCCATTCAGGTGTCAAATATGTGTATGGAATTAGGACAATAATTGGAGCTCGAACTTGCTGCTTTCCTTGGGGATTCTAAAATATAATTTTGCTACTAGATTGATATAATCAAACTTTGTTGTAATAACTTGTCTGGTCTTTAATAGCTGATTATGTGACAGAAAATAGCATACCACGCAGAACAAGAGACTTGATTTTAATATGGAAATGAAAATAAGAGGGATCAATCTATTCTGGCAGATTATTGCTAGATTTTGATGAACACACAATTAGTCTATGCTATGATGGGTAATTTACAATAAAAGAGTTCATTAACAGTGTGGAGTTCAGCACCTTCAAGAGATACTGGTGTTTTATTGCTAATTTCTCAAGAAAAAGGTCTCAAGCATATTTGCTCTGTTCTTGACGTAATCTGTGAGACTCTTTGATAGGCCCAGTTAGTTACAGACCTTTCATTTAATTGAAATTTTCAATGAGCTTATGCTTGTGAAGCTGAAGTTTGGTTAAGATATCTTGGTAGTTATTGGTAACCCAATGAAATGGGGGAAAATAATAATGTCCTTTTCGTTTCAGGTGGCAATGGAAAAGGGACCAAGATGCAAGTGTAGTTAGCAGCAGAACCAGGGGTCAAGCATTTCGAATATTGGCAAATCCCAATGTATGCATCAAGTCTGGACATATTTGTGATGCTTATATATATGGTTTGGATAGGCTAGAAAGTGGGGTGATTTGATTGAGTGATATGTTATGGAAGCATGTGTGGAGATTATTGTTAGAGAAATTAATCTACAAGGACTTCTGACAGATATCATTCTTAATGATATTAGCAACTTATTTGATCTTGGTGTCATCTTTTACTTCTGCAACTTGCATCACTATAGTATCCTTACACTCATTTGTGTGGTATGGTGACTTATCTTCTTCCCAGGCGTGGAATGCCTATAAGCAAGAGATACCTCTGATCCATTTTTGATCTAAAAGAACTAACCTTAGGAGAAGGAGGGATCATATGTCTCTTTCTGAATTACTCATATAAATTGTTGAAACCTATCAAAGTTTTAGGTATGATACAAATGATATCCATTCATGGTTTATGCAGTAATGTTGAACTAAACATGTACTGACAAAATGATACAAATGCATGAATGGCAAAATAACTGAAAATTGTGAGTGAAAAGCAAGGAACAATGAAGGTAAAAGCGGTGTTATAATTAGGAGTTATACATTTTTAAACACTTCGAATTAAATTTGTGAATTGGTTGGCCCAAAAAGCTGGGGTTTTGGGTGGGTGATGGCCGTGAACATTACCAAATGTTGAAGGGAGACTGACCTGGCATATCCCAATCAGTCCTGATCTTTGGGTTTGTGTAGTTGACCCCAATATGAGGCCATTAAGGATGCTTGTTCTTATCTGTTTTATGATTAATGCAATTGCTGCCCACTGGAAATAGCCAAGAAAACTGGAGTTGCACATTGAAAGGATTATTAAACTCCTTAAACTTCAAAGACTGTCAAACTTGCTAATATCATTTGTGTCTAAATGCTGTGCCATAGAAGTAGTGATTATGATCATTTATATGCTAAACATCGACATCAAGCTCTGTTACTGTCTTTTGGCACTCGGTTGGAAGATGAGGACTGCGATCTTCTTGAGATGCAGTGTCTCCCATGGGCCATGACGTGCTAATTTCATGCAGGCTAATTGGTTGTTTGCTAAACTAATTCATGCTCAATATCGATACTATTATGAAATCTTTCTCTGGAATAAACAAATGTGTGTTCCCTTTTTTCTCCCATGGCATACTAATTCATTACTGTTTGGAGATAAATTACCTCTTCTCTTTATGGCATGATATCTTTCCTTTAATAAAAGCTTCATTTTTCATTAATGCGACAGGTTTCTTCAGGGAAAGAGGGTTCAAATAAGGATGTGATCATGGTTGATCCTGTGGAAGCCAAGCGATTGGCTGCCAAACAAATGGCACAGATTAAAGCAAGGGAGAAAATCCAGGTGAATGAAATTTTCATTTGGATTTGATATGGTCTGCCTATTTATGAATTGCACACAGTTTAATCTCTTTTTTCTCTTTTACTTTTTTGGGGGTAGAGTGGTTTAGGTGAACTTACATCTGTTGAACTCTGGTAGATCTCAAGAGGTCCGGTATGTTTACCCCTTGTATCCCCATAAGAAATTGTGGAATTTAATTGAATTGGGAGTTTCTTATTTTCCTGTAATTATACTTGCTTATAAAATGTCTGGGCTTGTCAAGTACAGAAATCTCATATATATTCTGTTGTATATGTTTATAAGGTTATCCATTTCTTCATACACATTTTGAATATTTTTATATATGTTTCCATACGTGGTAATTGAAAATACCAATTTATAAGACGTTTTAATGTTATTTTTGAAGTGTAAAAGTTTAGTTAGTCTTTTTCCTCCTACCACTGTTGAGAACCAAAATTGTTTATCAGCAATTGCACAGGTAGTCTAGTGGAGCCATGTTAATATATTCAATTGAATCAACTCAATGTTGTGACTGTAGAGGAGACGTCAAATTGAGGCAATCAATGGAGCATGGGCAATGATTGGTCTCACAGTCGGCTTGGTTATCGAGGGTCAAACTGGAAAAAGTATTCTAATGCAGGTAAAAATATACTTTCTCTAGTCCTTAATATAAGAGTTAGATAACTAATTTGTGGAAATTAAGGAAATTAGTTAAGTTAGTTATTTGTAACAAATGTGTATTGGTTTCCCTAAAATACCCTTTGGCCGAGTGGCTAAAGACGTAGCATTGGAACTGCTATGTAGGTTTTTTGTTTACCGAGGGTTCAAATTCCTCTCTCTCCGCACCTTTACCTAATTTGTCAATATTATAGACCCAATTCTAACTGATATGGATAAAAACATTCAGAGGTGGAGTGATAGTGACAATTCTAGTTATAGTAATGTTGATTATTTAGTCCGCGTTGAGAACATTCGGAATTTCATATCTGGTGACACTATAGGGGAAACCTTATTACTATGTGCAAGATAGAGACACTATGGGGGAAAATTATAAATTTAGGAGACAAAATAAATTGATGTATTATATTTAGGATTAAAGTAAACCTTTTATCTAGTTTTTATATCTAGGACCAGAAGTAATATAATTTTTTGACATCTGCTCGTATCACTTAAGTCATAGTCATATACACACACAGTCCTTGCTTGAACACAATCACTCAACGCACCCAGGCACTCAACAGCACAAAACACACACAAGTGGAGGAGCATTTGATACATAGTCAACTTCTCTTAGGTCCATTTGGCTTAAAAATTTACTGGGATGATAGGTAAATATTTATTTTTTTTAATTTCTTTCAGTTGGCAGACTACTTGAGTGCAATTATTCATTTTTTTGTGCGGTAGACCCTTCCATGAGGTGTATGGTTACATCATATTCAAGAACAGCAGATTCTTTCACATTCTTTGCAAATCAATCTGTAGAAACTATACCAATGAGATTAATTTTCCTCAGATGTATAAAGCCATGCAAAGTGCATCACTCAACTTTTCCTGTAACCTTTAGCTACTTATCCGACCTGATGTTTCTTCAGAATTAAGATTCTAGCAATCATTTCAGTTTTGTTAACATGTGGTTATTATTTTCTGGCTCTGCTGGCACTAACTTTCAGCTCACTGGATAATGTTTAGCAGTAATAATAAGAAACGAACACTTTTTCAGACTAGGGTCTTTACAACTTTCAGCATGTTGGTTAGTTATTGTTTTTCCGTCCCTTGTGTAGAAAAGGGACAGAAAGTGACTCTAACGCTTTGAGGTAAGAGATGGCCAAATCTTCAGCCAATCTAAAATGTTACTCTCTCCAGTTAGACCTATGTACCTTATTTCATTAGATTAAGAAAGTTAGTTAAATTAGTTGAGAGGACGTGTTTTTTCCTCCAAAACATTCTAATCATCTTTTTTAATTTCTCTCATCTCTTTTTTACTTGATTATTGTTGAAAAAGCATTAACAGTAGTAAATCAGAAAAAAATTGACAAACACAAGAAATATATTTTACATTTAGAATTGAGATCAACTCTCTAACTAATTCCTATACTAAGGACCAGAGGGAGTATTATAATTAATTCAAAAAATATTAAGAGACTCAACAGTTTTGGTCGGAATCTCGTTATGAGGATTGGAACTATGGGCCTTACGGACAAGAATAAGTGGCCGAAAGGCCCACTGTCAAAGTTGCTATCATAAACTAAATGGCATGCACTTTTTTTTTTCCCATGTCTCATTTGCTCTTGTAAAATGAAACATAGACAACTAAATTTATATCCACTAATAAGAAAGGAATTGCAAAGAAAGAAAGAAATTTACAGTTGCCGATGTGCTTGTTTTACTAAATTTGCTGAAAATATCTAGTGGGGGTTGAAACCTTCTAGAAACTATATCTTCTTTCCTTCACCATTATTGAAGATAACACAACTTACAAACTTCCTTTTTCTTCTCGGCATTATCCTTCTCTTTTACGAAACCAGTCTTGAAAGAAGTCATTGTTCTAATCTTACGAAGTCAAAAGGATAATAATAATCAAAATGGTAATATTGTACCCATTTAATGTTTCAGTTCAGAATAATCTAAAGCTAATAATATAAGGTCATCCATTTTACAGTTGACCCCAAAAAAAAATAAGCAAAAGAAAAGCCTTCGTTTGAAACTTAACAAAAAAAAGGGGGGGGGACTTGGGAAAAAAAGGTTTAATTTGTATTTTCTTATTTATTTTTGGAGATAGAACATGACTTACCAGCTAAAAACTGTGGAGGGTGTTATCATATAAAGCAAAGAACAAGTGGCAGTAAGGATAAGGTGAGTTCAAGAATTGAGTATTCACAAAAACGGAAAGAATAAGATGAGACACTAAACACACAAAAGGTAAAGAGAAGCTATAGTATAAAGTTAGAGAAAGGGGCTATAGAGGCAAGGTTCATAGAATATCTAATTTGGCCAAACAAGGCAGTTGAGAAGTGCACATGAAATTTCAACTGTTTTTAGTTTCTTAGGTTCACGATTCCATCAATCAACTTTTCACTCCCAGCTGCCCTGACCTCACCCAGTGATCTTCTATAGTAAATTAAATCTTGTATCTTTCTAAGGGTCTGTTTGGTTTGATGGAGGGGAGGGGATGAGAGGGATTTTAATGGAGGAGAAGAGACATGAGGGATTTTAATATTACCTTGTTTGATTCAGGAGGGAAATGGAGGAAAATTCTTTTCACATGAATAACTTTACTCTTATGTTATAAGTAATTTTTTTCAAACTCTATTAAATGTATAATAAAGATTAATTATAAATAACATTTTTTACCCTAAATTATAATAAATAAAATTTAATACAATTATATATATATTTAAAATTATATTTTATAATTATAGTTATACATATATATATATATATACACATATATACATACATATATATAGTTAAAAATGGCCAAGGATACTTTTAGGTTAAAGACAAAATGCCATGAGTATTTTAGTCTAATAGATAGATACTTTTAGCCTCCTCTCCAAATCCCCCCAATTTGGAGGGGAGAGGTATTAAAGGGAAGGAGGGCAAAATTTCAAAAAAAATTTCCTCCCCTCCTAAATTTTTAGTCTTGCCAATCAAGGAAATTGGAGCAAAATCCCTCCCCTCATTCCCCTTCCCTCAAACCAAACAAAGCCTTAAGAGAGACACAACACTCTGTTTTGCAAGTTTAAAAAAAAAAATACCACCTTCAATTTTTAAAATAAAAACTGCATAACTAATTTACATATATTCAGAAAGTTAGTTTTTTTATAATAAATATGTCTTTTTTAATTAAAGGAGCAAACACTAATAGTCTAAATTTATAAACAAGATTGAATCTACGACTTTTCACTTAGAGAGGAGCTCTCATGTTATTAGGCTATAAAGTCATTAGCGCAACAAATGCATATTGTTCACCTAAAATACATTATTTAATTATGTGCTTTGAAACTATCCCTGATGAAAAAAAGCCCATTATTATATGTAAACAATAAAGATACTTTCAAGAAAAATTATAAATTTTAAAATTAAGTGGATTAAAATATTATATTTAGGAACAAAATAAATCCTTTATTTACTTCTTATATTTAGAACGAGAGTATTATTAGACTTTGAGAAGATGGTGTATTATTTTAAGATGTCTTTTTATATTTTTTGGTTGTCAAGCTCATTAAATGAAGGAAGATTTGATGAACTTGTACTATGACCAAACGATCCTTCTGGATCTCACATACTGATAAACACTCTTGCTGTCACGAGAAGTACTATTATTACATGGTATTTATGAGTTGCTTATGAATGCGTTGAGCTTTCTTTTCTTTTTTCTCTCTCACTTTTTTCCTTATATGGTTTTTTTCGGAGCCATATTCATTCCCAAAAATAAATTGTGGACCAAAATATCTTCACAGAGTACAGATTATTCAATCTTTTGACCTTTAAGTCAAATGCAATGATTTGTCTAGAATTAAGAAAAAGTTATCATGCTAAGTTGACTCCTAAAATTGTTCGTTTTTATATCATTATCTATTTGAGATTTAAGGAAAAAAATTTTGTGCCGACAAAGATTTGTATAATCAGCAAGAAACAGTATTACATTTCATAAAGGCATTTGAATCTTATTGTGAAAACAAAAACTTGCTAATACCAGTAAGTAATATGGAGAATGACAACTAAACAAATCTCATAGGAAAGTTAACACCATCATATTTGAATGTGAATAAAATCAAGAAAGAGAGAAGCAAGTAAGTAGGTATGAGAATCAGAACAATGAGAGAAGGATATACCACTCTCATTCTATTTATAAGTCTCTTTTAATTAAATCTCACATATTAAGGAGAGCTAGTTAACTCAATAATTATGAGGTAAATTTTCAATATATACCCTCATTTATGAATTGATACTTTTCAACTTTTTCTTCTCTACCTATCTTTAAATTATTTTTTTATTGGTACAATAAATAAGGATAAAATTATTACAATCTTATTTACTATACTAAAAATTGGGCTTATAAATAGAATCAAAAATTTTAATAAAAAAAAAATTATATATAAAATCTGATGCAGAAGCCATCAAGAAATTAGAGGGGAGAGTAGATATATATATATATATATATATATATATAGGACTAGTTGTTTGAAATGAATAAAAGTAGAAAAGACAAAAGGGAGGGAGGGAGGGAGGGAGATAGTGGATGCTGTAAGTCAACAAAAGAAGCTAGCTTCCTACGAAAGAGGCATGGTTGGATAAAAACCAACAAAAGATAAAAGGAAAAATCACATTTAAGTCCCGAATACAAGAAAATATAAAAAAAAATGATCTTCTAAAATTTTAAAATTGTATTTAAATCCTGTGAGACTTTTTTCAATAATTTTAATTCCGCTGACAAGTCTATGGAAGTGTTATTGACAAGTCTGAGCTCATCCATTAACAAGTTCAAGGGATCTAGTGGTAAATCCATAAATATTTATTGATAAATTCATGATTAAAATTTATTATAAAAGAATTTTATGGGATTTAAATATAATTTTAAAATTTGAAGGGATTTTTTTTTTTTTTGTCTGGGACATGAATATAATTTTCTCAAGATAAAAAAAGATAGAGATGGACACGAAACTGAGGCTATCCATTTTCCAATCACTCATCTTGGCTAAGTTTGTTGGCATTTAAACACCTTCCTCCCTCACGCAAACGCAAACCACGCAAACTCAAACACCTACTAATGTTGTCTCATACCAAACTCTCTTAAACGTGGCTGGTTTCGCCGCCAACCAATTCTTCTCCTCTTACTGGCTTTTCTAAGCCTATCTAACCCCTATGATATATGAACCACCCTAAAACAATAACCTCCCCTATCGTAAATAGTGCACATCATTTTCGACGGGTTAAGAGAAAATTTAAAGTTTACTGTAGTATTTCTCTGTACTTTTAGCTTTGGGTAAAGTTAGAGAGATGTTTTGTTTTCATACAAGGTTGATTGGTTAACCATTTCTTTTTAATTCTGGTGATAGGTCGTGATAAGTAGCTTATACTATAAATCGGTGTGAGTATTAAATATATATATATGATCTTTTCTTTGTACGACAAGAATGTTCTATGAATAATAATGTTAAATAATTTGTTTCACTATATAAATAAAACAAAAATTAAATTCCTAGTGTTTGAGTTTCATACCAAATACAATACAAGAGTCAAAAAAATAAGTCTCAATTACTTGAAGGAGTGTACCTATTATCTATAATCTATATACATACAACCTTTTCTTTTGTTTCAAATATAAAACATTTTTATCAAACTCACATTTATCTAAAAATTAGTTTTGTAATTAAAATCATGATTTTTTTAATTGTGTTATTATTTACAAAGCTATGTTTGGAATAGCGTTTTTTTGAGAAATAAGTGTTTATTACATAAATCGAGACAAAACTACTCTCATATACTTACTTCGTATATTGTAAATCACGAATTATAAGCACTTATAAATTAAAAATAAATTATCCCAAACGACCACTAAGTATTATTGATATTTTTTGATAAACTTTAAAGTACCATCAAAGTTTCATAAAATATTTTACCAAAATAAATATAAAAATTTTAAAATATATACTCATATTATATTTAAAACGGGGGAAAATATATTACTCAATGATAGTGATCCTCTTTTTTTTTTTATACTTAAAAGTTTAGGTAGGTTCAGTATCAATCCCCTATTAAGATTAGGGCACGGCCTCAGGACTCATCGAGTGCTTTCAAGAGATTTTTGAAATTGCTTACTAACGAGGTCTCTCTATCTATTAAAGGATTCAAACACACTCTTTTATAATCGGGAAGATAAGATCATAACCAACTATGTTAAACCCCGCCAGCGATAGTGATCCTCTTTAATTTGCCCCTTTTTTTTCTCTTTCCAATCTCTTATCAAATCTTGGTGGGGCCATGCCACTTTTTGGGCTCGTGTTTTAATTTGAATTGGCTACCATGTGGACGAATCGCCGAAGCCCTTATCCTTGACCAACGTGTTGCGTCCTTGTTCATACGTGCAGGCTTAAGGAATCATCTCCTTCAAGAAACAAAATATTCTCCAACTTTGCTCATAACTATAATATTAATTTTCAATCAGAACATCCGATTAAATCTTAAAACATATTCCATCCATTCCCATTTTTTTTATAAATATTTTTTTTCTTATTACGTAAAATAAATTGACAATTAAGATTAGTTAATTAGTTAAAAATAATAAATATGTTAAAAGTATCATGTTTCTTCTAAATTTACCCCTATTTATCAAAAAAGCATATGAGATAGAATGAGTAATAAATATGAGAGAGTATGAGTATAAAATATGAGAGAGAATGTATAATAAATAAGTAAATCAAAGAGAATTAGTGGTGGGTGAAAGATAATTAATATAAAGATATGTATTTAGTAGGGATAAAAAAAGAAAAAGTAGTTTACATTTTGAGATATAAGAAAAAACAATACTTATAAAAAAGACCAACCTAAAAATAAAAATATTGTTTATAAAAATAACCGGAGGAGTAGTACTACGAATGGATGTAATTATTTTGATGGGAAAAAAATTGATATGATTATTTGAATCTTCCCACTCTGCTAGATTGAAAAGAGCAAGTCAAATTCTTTAATTTCCCGACGTCGGTATAACGTTCCTAGCCATAAATTTAACATTTTGTCCTAATTCATTCATCTTGATATCAGATTCATGAACTCTCTATTCCATAAAACAATAATAGCTTCATTTCCTTCTCTATTTGAATTACTCCAACAACCATAAGTCTGATCTCTAAGTGAGGTCTACTATATGAATTATACGACGATATTTTATTTTATCAACAACTAATTCTTTAAATAAATTGTAAACCAAAAGATCTTATCTAATAATTTTATTGAATATTCTTTTTGCATTCGGTTTCAGTTGACCCCGTACTGTTTTTGTACCATTCGATAATATTTTTTCATAAAAATGATTCTAAATTGATTTTTGGTAGGAATATTTCGTATACGACCCGATCCTAGATCAACTATTCATTAAGACCCAGTTAAACCACTAATAATTCATATTACTACCTTTCATTCTTAATATATATATATATATATATAAATAAAAGATCTCATTTGTAAGAATCAGAGCTAGTATATTATTAGCCCACTCACAATATTATGTTCCATTACAATTTTAGGGAAAGAAAATGTCCATGTTCCAAAAATTAGTAATCATCACTTACTTTTTAAACAAAAATTAAATACATCATCAATATAATCTATCAATATATAATATAAAATCTAGAACAAATCCTATTATTTATAGATTATTCATCAATATAATCCTATTATATATATTTATAGAAGAATATATAATGTATACACAATGCATAGATAAACAGCCCTTCTAGTTTGATATTTCAAAACAAAAGGTACAATAAGCCATTGATCAATATATTCAAATGTTGTCATCAGTATGAAAACTAATATATAAGCTTGCATGTATGCTTCTACTATTATATAAGGCGCCTCCTCCTATAAATTTGGATTCAAATTGTGGGAATTAATTCAAAGTGGACTCTACACCACTGTCTCACTAGCATGCGATCGATTAAGTCCATCTTAAAATTATAATTTTGAAAAAGAAAAGGGTCAAGCATGATATGATTTTTAATTAAAGACAGGTGGACAATTTGTGTGTGTTAACATATGCATTGGTCTACCTTATGTCTGGATACAGTGTGTTACAAATGTTTCAAAGATGCTTCTAGCAAACCCGACATGAAATGAAGCATCTCCTAAAAAGCCTTCCTTTTTCTGCTACTGTCAAGGATAAGAAGAAGAATATATATAATGTTATTACTATTATATTATAGGTAAAAGCCAGCCTGCTAACCCAACATTATTATCATAATTTATATGGTTTTGTTCACCACATGCCGGCCAATCACAAATAACGCAGTGTTTCACGGTAAATCCATCGCATGATTTTTCTTTGGTTTTCCAGTTCATGCATCATTACATTGGGTGTTCCCAAGGCAAAATGTTACTTTTTTTAAGAACTAAGAAAACTTGGGATAAGCTTGATTTCAGTCAAAAGTAAAGTATAAGAGGAATTTTATATACTGATGTTTTTGACAAAGATTTTTATGTATAGTGATTAGCACAAAGAAAAGAGGAAAGAAGGAGCTAGGAGGAGAGACTTGTGGTATTGATCTTCTGGTTTGAAGTATGACCCAATCTCTCGAATATACTTATTTCACTTGCTTTGAAGTTCTAAAATGCCTCATGTCTTCTTTCTTTTTTTTTATCATGACGTATTGCATCTTCTTCTTCTTTTTTTAATTTTCATTTTTTTGTTAAAATGCTTTTGTTATACTCACTCTTTGAAGATCAATTTTCTCTTACTTTAGATTTTATGTCTCTAGCTAGTGTATATTATACTTCTTTTTGTCCTAACGTTGGAGTTAGTTAGTTAAGGAGTTTGTTTTGATTATAAATGTCCATTCCACTTTACCTCTTTATTAAGATATTATTGTATATTATATTAATATTTAATATATTCTTAGGTTGAGATATTATATATCATATGTTGATATTTGATATATTTCATATATCTTAAAAGTATTTTGTTAGATTGAATATTTGATCAGATTTATTTAGATTAGATTCTATAATTAGTCTAAGTTTGCCTATATAAAAGCTTTTGCTTAGTAACTTATGTTATATTAAGGATTTAGAGGTTCCTATTTCCTCTCTACCCAATCCTTCAAATGGTATCAAAGCTAATTGTGAAGAAGAAGAAGAAGAAGAAGAAGAATGGAGAACATTCATTCCTCAAAGAAGAAGAAGAGAAAGAAGAATAGAGAACGTCAATTCCTTCTCGCTCGTAGCAGTAGATCTACTATCTAGTTGTTGTACTTCCTTAAGCGTTTGAGATCAACACTCATAAGCCTTCTTTTTATTGGAAAGATTGGCTTATCCTCACATTCTCTCTCAGTCGTCTTGACCAATGAAAAAATTCCTAACTTTAGTCACCTTACTTCGTCCAGTGCGTAGTTTCGTTCCCTAGAGAATGTATGCTTCTATCCTAGAGCTCTGTCCAGATCCTCAAACTCATTCCCTAGCTAGCGAGTATGTGGTTCCATCCCAAAGCTCTATCCAGATCTTTTGACCATCTTTCGACCGTTTGGTACTGCCCAAATCTTTTGACCAGCATCTAATATCGCCACCCAGATCTTTTGACCGTCTGGTTTCGTTGAGATTGTTTGACCATTTCATTCATATTTTCGAAGACAATCTTTTTCTACCTAGATTTGAAGACTGTCTGGTTCAGATCATAAGCTCAATGTTGTTTTTGTTAGTCCAGGCTGCTCCTTCTAGTTGTCACTTCCAGTTTTTAGTTGACAGACCAAAAATGATCTTGAGTTTAAAGGAGGTGTTAAGATATTATTATATCTTATATTAATATTTGATATATGCTCAAGTTGAGATACTATATATCCTATGTTGATGATATTTGATATATTTCATATATCTTAGAAGTCTATTGTTAGATTGAATATTTGATCAGAGTTATTTAGATTAGATTAAATTATATTCTATGATTAGTTTAGGCTTGTCTATATAAAGGTTATTACTTAGTTATTTGTATTAAGGATTCAATAATATTTAGAGGTTCTTGTTTCCTCTCTACCCAATCTTCAAATTCTAACACTCTTAAAATTAATAAACTTTTCCCAAACTATTATAGACCTATTTGGATTAGTGTTTGAAAAGAGTGTTCATACATCTTTTATACTTATATCTCATACACGATAAACATGTTTGAAAAGTAGCTTCAATCACGAATTCAAACAGACACTTTGTTTATAGATTGCATGTATTAGAAAAGATAAAATCTAATGTATACTTTAGGGAAAAAGACAGAAAAAAAAACTTTGAATTTATAAAATTTTAAATCAGGTGTTTCCTAAAAAATAAATTGTAAATTGTTTATTAAGTTTCGTCATTCTCTTATCAACTTTTGGTAGCAAACCTGATTTAGGATTTTGCAATTTTAAAGTTTTTTTTTTTGGTCTTTTTCCCTATATGTTATATAAATAACTAACTTAATTATTTTTAATATATATATATATATGAATTACTTATCATCTAACTCTTGTATTTATGAACAAAATTAGGTAAGAACTCATGCCCGGGCACTTGGTAAATTAGGTAACATGGTGTAAATAAAACACGACATGCAACGTTAACTAATGATTTGGAGTTTTCCACTATGACATTCTCCTTCAAAAAGGAATGTTTTTCTTTTATTGTGAACGAGATTATTAATTTGATATTTTAGATAAACAATTATACTGTTAGTTTGTTACAAGGCTTTCTTTATCTGATTTTGCGGGAGGGATCAATAATGCTGCCTAAATAAGTTAGGTTTATGTCTTTGAAGATAAAGTTATGTTTATACAGTACTATAACATTTTATTCATACGCACAAAACTGAAAAAACGACAGATCGACCTCGTGCTTTTCCTTGCACGACCTCATCTTTCTTTTTCTAATACAACATATTTCCCTTTAATTTGATATCTTTATTCTTTTAGCATCAAAGATAGTACAAAGAAATCCTAGAACATTCTTTAATTATATATACCCTCACATCTGTATTGGTTTAAATTATAATTCAAAACAAAATGCATTTGAAGATAATGTTTTAGTTGAAGTACTTAATTAATTAAATATCGTTTTTTGTTAAGTTGTTCCTCCTTTGAAAATTAAAGTTACTTTACCTTGCTCTTTAATATTTATTTTTGTATTATTAATATGAACACGTTATTATTCAAACTAATACGTGTATTGCTATTTTAATTACAGCGTGTTTGCTGAATGACAGTGAACACATTTTTTAAGACTTTCTTACGCATTATATTGTGAGTTTGATTCAATATGAGTTTCATTTGCGGGACAATATTTAAATTACTCCTCTGGTCTTTACTATATAATCTAATTAAGGAGTTGGTGTGTTTGTCCTAAATACAAAACCTATTTATCAATATTTATTCAAATTAAACCAATTAATATTCCCTCAACAATAATCAAGTAAGGAAGGGAGGAAGAGAATTAAGGAAAATGATTAAGATGTTTTAGAAAAAAAAAACATATCGTATTAACTAACTTAACGAATATCCTTAATATACTCAAATAAATTAATTAGGTCTTACATTAATTAAGGATCAAAGAAGTAATAAAAAAACTTTATTTCAAAATATTATGTGAATCAAATTCAGGTTAAATAGCCTTATTATCAATCAAAGGGAGATCAACTTCTTTTTGGAAAATGACGAACCTTCAAATATCTTGTGCTTTTAAAACCCAAACTTGCTTCTTCGTCTACATTGTTAGTCTTTGTCAACTGCCTTACATGTGCACCAATTTTGAAGAGTAAGCCGAAAGTACATAGTTATTTCATTGATAATGAAAAACTCCATTTAAAAAAACAAAAGAAAAAAAGGTCTCTTCCAAGAAATAGACACTACAAGTGACAAGAAGACCAAGTGGACTAGTGTGTGTGTGTGTGTATTGCCCAGAGAAATCAATGATTAAGTAGTAATTAATAATATTCTTTAGTATAAAAACAATGAGATAGAGAGAAAGCTAGAACGGTCCAATGGCTTATACTCATGAATATTCCCATATTGAATTAGCTAAACTATGATTTGTAAAAAGTTCGTTGTTTGATTCAACTCTAGGCACCCATAATTAAATTAAAATTATAATAATACAATAACACTAGCCTATCTGCTTGGAACTATTTTAGTGGGACGGACAAGACACAGACGACGACACATAAGAGGACTCAACTTCGTGGAATTTTCAAAGCGACCAAATTGAACAAAGTTGGCGGACTGAACATGCTGGCCCGGAGGCCAATGAGTTTGGTGCGTGACAATACTTTAATTCATTGTGAAAGTTTAGTTCAAGATGGATCTTTAATTTTAAAATATTATTTTTTCAAAAAAAGACTTAGTTATTGTTTCAAGAAGATTAGTTGATTATTATGATTTTTTTTTCTGAAGATCACGTCCTCCACTGCCAATTTTACCCCTAGACGATCTTTAATTATAAATTTTCCCTAACTTCTATTTAACACAAATAATATAAAAAAAATATTTATTTGATCTGTATATCTTCAATTGGATTGAAATACATTCATTCAACTTTGATTTCATGTAACTATCATTCTCTATGGTTGTCGTTAAATCAAAACTCTTTAATTATGTTTTTGATTTCTCAGTGCAGCTCAAATCCCTATAATTTTAAGCATTTAAAATATTTTCCTATATTTTAAAAAATAATATCACATTTTTCTTGAAGTATAGGGATTAAATTTTTAAATAGTTAAATTAAAGTTAAAAATACAAAAAAATTATCCATAAATTTTGGGTAAGAAAATGAAATACTGACCTGTCTTAAGAAATTCAATTTTTTTTACAAGTTTTACCTTTAAATGACGCAAACTGGCTGATAAATATGAAAATTAGATTTATAAAAATAAATTTTTAAATTTAACTAATAAATCAAGTAACTCAATTTGTAAATACCAAATTTTTAAAGGAAAATTACATTCAGGTTTCAGATAAGAGAAAAATTTTTTAAAAAAATGGTCCATTAAAATATTAAATTTACAAAAAAAAATCCCGTTTTTACAATAAATTGCAATCATAAACTTTTCAATAAACACTTATAAACTTGCTAATAGATATCCTTGAACTTGTCAATAAATGTCCTTAGACTTATCAATGACTTGCTCATAGATTTGTCAACGAAATTAAAATTTATTTAAAAAAAGTCTCACAGGATTTAAATATAATTTTAATATTTTAAGCTGCTATTCTTTTTTATATATTCTTTTGTCTAAATATAATTTTCTCAATTTTTAAGCCTAACACTTGAAATTACGAATGGGAGAGAAAAGGACACACATTTCAACTAAAAAGTCAATGGGGGCAAAAAAGAAAATCACGGTGTGAAGTGGGTCCCTATCAAGGCCAGCTTGGAAAAGATGCCCCCGATGGGCGCGCCGTGAGGACAAAGTTGGGAAATTACTGTTTAGATAAAGTGGGACCCAGTCTTAGCCGTGCCGTATAAGGTGGACCCCACTCTAACCCGCATGAACATGGGACATTATGGTTGTTGCGGAATGGATAACGATACGATTCACAAGTGGCAATAGTATTTATTGCAAAAGGCGCTGAGGTTGACCAACTGACACGTTGGCTCCCCTCTTCACCATCCTCTTTCTGCCACGTGACCTCTTAGAAATATAATTGCTTACTTACACCCCAAGATAATAATTTGATCCTTTTAATATACTGGAGTAACTTATTCTTCTTTTTATTCTAATGGATTGCAAGCATTTTCCCTGAGATTGTAAACGCAAATTCTGCGAAAAAGCTATCATCTCGCCCTCGGAACAGTTTGAAAGCAGTTATCCTTGGTTTTAATTAATATTATTCTGTTTCTATTTATAAATTTTTTTTAGAAGAGATAATTAATTTAATAGTTATGTGTTAAATTTTTAATTATACCTTCATTTATAAATATGTACTTTTTATCTCTTTCTTCTCTATTTATCTTTAAATTATTTCTTCATTGGTACAATAAATAGAAGTAAAATTGTCACAATCTCATTTATTAAACTGAAATTAAACTTATAAATAGAATCAAATTTTTTAGTAAAAATAGATTTATAAATAAAACCAGAATGATACCTGATTTGAATTAATTGCTGAAAAATGATTTTATATATTTCATTAGAACTTTAAATATGCCAGAAGATTTTTATCTCGTAACATGCTTTTTTGTTTTGTTTTAGAAAACAACATTTTGAGATCTCAAGGAAATAATATGATCCTAAAAAAAATCACACAACAAGCAAGTTGTAATAAATTTTAGTCTAATAAATGACAACCGTATCATTTTCTCATTTATTATTGAAATTTTTTGATAATTATATTTCTTTCTTAAAATCTTATAATAATGTTTACAAAATGATCTAAACATCTTCTTAGTGTATATATATTGATTCAGTCTCCATAGCACACTTTTTTCCAATTATAATTAAAAATCCCCCATGCTAAACTAATTTAATATTCCATATCAAACAGTGTGGTCAAAGGTCAAATTCATGATGAGATTAATTGACCCCATGCTTTTCATTTTATTAAAATTGAAATAAATTATTTACGTTTCCGCTTCAAAAAAGAATCAAATATATCACACGGGTCCAAGTCCAAATTGGAATTTTCATGTGTGTGTGTGTGTAATTTAGGAGAAATTTGAGAGGCCTAATTCACTTTTAATAAAAGGAAGAGGTGAGAAGAGGTCCAGGTAGAAATGAAGTGGCAATAGCGAGTCAGATGCTAACACATGAACACGAAAATGAAGCGAAGGAAGAAGTGGCAGCGACCTCCTTCAAAGTCACATCACCAAAAACCTCACCAGACATTTCTTTCTATCTTTCTATTATTATTTTATTCACATTATCCGCTCCTTTTTCCTTTCTATCTACTTCTTTAACCTACTCGGTACTCGCTCTGCTTTCTTTTTCGATTGTCCCAAATTTATATATTTTTTTATTATCTTCACCTTCTCACACCTTGTTCGTTTGGATTAAGTTTAAAGAAAGTATTTTTATATTTTACGAGGTCAAATTCATCTAATGTGTGTTGGGGTTAATTTTTTAAAATAGTTTTTATGATTTATAAGATAAATATATATAGGGAAAATTTTATTTCAAATTGTGTAAACCTAGATTTAGAATCTTGCCAAACACTCACCTAACATATTTGTTATGTATAGCACAAAATCAATTCTCCACCATAAATCTAATAGGACACTCAATCGGCCTCCGTTTGGATTAACTTAAAAGAAAGAGTATTTAGGTTTTTATGGCTTGTAATTTTTTCATAAAAATCGTGTAGTCTCTAGAATGCTTTTTTTTTTTTCGGGAGAATTATAATTAAATCTTAAAAATATGAATTTAATTACCAATATGTCTCAATGACGCACATCAACGTATCATTTCTTATATTGGAATTTATCATGTGCTTCTCAATTATTATTGAACTTTTAAATGATTATGTGCTTGTTTGGAAGAGCTTATTTTTAGGCAATAAGTGCTTATAATTCGTGATTCACGGTATACGAGGTAAGTATGTGAGAGATGTTTTTTCTCGGCTTGCGTAATAAGGGCTTATTTCTCAAATTCAAGCTCTTCCAAACACACTTTATATCCCTTTATTGGAACATTATAATAATTCTTTTTTTGTAATATGTTCATGAATCCATATTTGAGAAATAACTAATTTAGAAGCTGGTTCCTAACGAGTATAAGATTGCTACAATATAAGTCCATATTTATGAAATACGTAGTTAACGATTATTTGAATCCACGTTATATCATCTGGACGTGATATTTGAATCCTAAAATTGTATTCTAGGATGGTAAAATTATAACTCAAATGTTATTATAATCTCTATTATTGGCTCAACTTTAAAACATGAATTTGATCAAATTATCAAATAAATAAATGCTCAGAAACACTCTATAATTAATCATAATAGATAACCATCAGTACAATCTCAAGTCCGATCTTAATTTGATTTGTTCCCTTATAAAAGTGGCATAGTCTAGGATGTATTTATTTGTGTGTTTATTTCACGCACGACCAGCATGAAACCTTGTTTTCATGTTAATTAACACAATAAAAAAATAGTTTATTATTGATGGAGTTAGTAACGAAATTTGTCATCGCTAATAAGTTTAGCGATGTATTTAACGAAAATGGATTAGTAACAAAATTTTTCTATGACTAGTTCCATTGCAAAAAAATGAAAAAAAATTATGTCACTAATTTTTGTTGCTAACGGAATAGCGACGAAAAAAAAAATATTAACAATAAGCTCTTTTTTGTAGTGATGTGAAAACAAACATATCCCTAATCTAGCGAGATAGAGATAAGAGATTCTATACCCCTTGCTTGTTTAATGATGAAATGGACAGGAAGTAAAATGAAGATTGGTACCATAATTAATGAATATCGTTTTTCAATATAAATGCCTTGAATCTATCTATCTTTTAAGAAGAACTAATTTAGAAATTGGTTCTTTATAGAATTTTCTTCTTTTATAATTTAACGGCTGCTTAATCAAATTCAATGATTTTGATTAATTTATACTCTTTTAAATTATTTATTATTATTTTTTCCCCTTCCAAAATTTATTTGTGCTAGAACCTTATTACAAAAAACTTTGTTGGTAAAATTACACCTTAACCTATGAATAAATAATTGAAAATTCTCAATATTCACACTAGATAATTATAAATAATCTGTAGTTTTATGACTCATGATTTTTTCATCACTTTAGGACATTTGATTTTTTATTTATCAACATGAAAACCACGTTTGCACAACATGAAACCACATTTTCACGTTAATAAACAAGGACACAAAAGTATCCCTAATCCTTGTAAGATAGAGACAAGAGAGTCTGTATCCCACTTTTTAAAAAATTAGATTTGCTTTAATCACCCTATATGATTATATCAAATTATTATTATTTTTATTTCCTTGTTGTTTCCTGTTCATTTCATCCTACCATGTTTTTAGGCACAATCAATCAGAATAATTTTTTACAATAAAGTGAATACCGTATATACAAGAATCAGATACTTGAATGCAATTTCCATTTAATTCATATGCATGCATATAAAATTTTTCTTAGGTCAAAATAAATGCATAACAGATTTTTTTTTTCCGAACATCAATGCATGACAGTATAACAGATTTGCAATTCCCCTTTAAATACAAAGAGGCAAACATGACGTCCTTCTTTTTTAACTTGGATTTTTTTAATATTTTATCAATATTCACATTCTTATCCCTTTTATTTTGAGCTGATGATACATTCTTATCCACCAACATTCACGAATCACCGGGCGCCATAATTATGTGAAAAAAGAGCATTAAATTATATTGAAATGAATATATTTATTGTTTTAAAGGTAATAATTATGGAGACACCACCCCCTTGCGAAGAAAAAATAAAAATACTCATTTACAGTTATCTCTCACGGATTTGTCCCAGAAAAAAGAGGATCACGAAGAAGATCGTGATTTCGATGAATCTGGACCGTCAATCATGCCATATAAAGAGAAGACTCGTCTCCGTCTGTCTTCGTTCTTATCCGCACTAACGAGCATTAAGTTCCCTTCTAGACATGGGAGGTGTATCAGTATCAAGAACTTCTATTTCTCCAAGATTTTTATTGTTCTTCCATTTTAAACTGTAACGCTCCTGACTATAAATTTGCCCTCAACAGAAACCACAAACAAATCATCCTGTCCTAGTTGTTCGCCACCTAAAAAGTTCTGTTTTTTTATTTGTTTATTTTCTCTCTGGGCAATTTGTTTGATTTTTTCGTTGTTCAGAACAATGCTTTCGAAGTCTTGCTTAGACCTTTTGAGTCTGGTCTCCGTCGACGATTACCGAGCACTGTGTCAGATCCCGAGAGTCCCGACGGTGCCGGGAGTTGTATCGAAATTCGACGCCGCCGCAGATGACGACCATGCCGATTGTGGCTCCGGATCCGACGACTCCCTTTCGTCTGGGACACCTGAGCGAAGGATCATAGTTGCGAACCAGTTGCCGATACGGGCGTTTCGGGACGAGGACACCCAGAAATGGAGTTTCGAATTCGACACTGATAGTTTGGTGCTGCAGCTCAAAGACGGGTTTCCCTCCGACGTCGACGTTCTGTACGTCGGGTCGTTGAAGGAGGAGATCGACCCGTCGGAACAAGACGAAGTCGCGCAAGTTTTGCTGGAAAAGTTTCGGTGCGTACCAACCTTCTTGCCCTCTGAAATTCACTATAAGTACTACCATGGCTTCTGCAAGCATTACCTTTGGCCTCTGTTTCATTACATGGTACCTATGTCGACGAGCCAAGGCGCTCGCTTCGATCGCTCGCAGTGGCAAGCATATGTTTTGGCCAACAGAATCTTCGCGAACAAGGTAACAGAGGTGATCAACCCTGACGAGGATTACGTTTGGGTCCATGATTACCATCTAATGATCTTGCCTACAATACTGAGGAAACGGTTCCACCGGGTTAAGCTGGGATTCTTTATGCATAACACATTTCCGTCTTCGGAAATTTATAGAACCTTACCAGTTCGTGATGATCTCCTTCGGTCCTTGCTGAATTGTGATTTGATCGGATTTCACACATTTGATTACGCGAGGCATTTCTTGTCCTGTTGCAGCAGGATGTTCGGTCTGGATTATGAGTCTAAGAGGGGTTACATAGGACTGGATTATTACGGTCGAACCGTGATGATTAAGATCCTGCCGGCCGGAATCCACATGGGCCAGCTTGAATCGGTGTTTTCCCTGTCGGAGACGGCTGAGAAGATTAAGGAACTGAAGAAACGATATGAGGGGAAATTTGTGATTTTGGGCATGGATGACATGGATTTGTTCAAAGGTATCAACTTGAAGTTCTTGGCAATGGGGCAACTCTTGGATATTCAGGAGGAATTAAGGGGTCGAGTGGTTTTAGTTCAGATTCTGAACCCTGCAAGGAGCGAAGGTAAAGACATTCAAGATGTTCAAAACGAGACCAATGCGATCGCCAAGGAAGTGAATGAGAAATACGGCGAACCGGGTTACCAGCCAATTACCATAATCAACGGCCCAGTTTCAACTCTTGAGAAGGCTGCTTATTGTGCCATGTCTGACTGCTGTGTTGTGAATGCTGTGAGAGATGGCATGAACTTGGTGCCTTATATGTACACTGTTTGCAGACAGGGCAGCTGTGTGTTGGACAAAGCACTTGAAGGCGGAGAAGACGACAATGACTCAAAAAGGCCTAAGCAGAGTGTCATCATAGTCTCTGAGTTCATCGGATGCTCGCCATCTCTGAGTGGTGCTATCCGAGTGAACCCATGGAACATCGAAGAGGTCTCAGACGCCATGAATGTAGCAGCCACAATGCCAGAGACAGAGAAGCATTTGCGGCACGAGAAGCATTATAAGTACATAAGCTCTCACGATGTCACTTATTGGGCTCGGAGTTTCGATCAGGACTTGGAGAGAGCATGCAGGGATCATTATCTCAAGAGGTATTGGGGTGTTGGCCTAGGCTTGGGGTTCAGAATTGTGGCTTTGGATCCTACATTTAGGAAGCTTTCAATGGATAACATTGCATCTGCTTATAGAAAAACACAATGCCGTTTGATCCTTCTGGATTATGATGGTACTATGTTACCACAGTCATCTATGGACAAAACTCCGACCAACGAGGTTATCTCAATCTTGAATTCTCTGTGTAGTGATCCCAAGAACATTGTGTTCATTGTGAGTGGAAGAGATAAGAAGTGCCTAAGCAAGTGGTTTTCTCCATGTGAGAAGCTTGGTCTCTCTGCCGAGCATGGTTACTTCACCAGGTATACTGATGTTACATGGCAAACAGTTACTTATTGTTTGTGTCTCAGTGTGTTTGTGTATCAATCTTTGTTTCTTGTTCTTCTTCTGTTTTGACAGGTGGAATAGTGATTCTTCATGGGAGAGTTGTGGATTGACAATGGACTTTGATTGGAAAAAGGTTGCAGAACCCGTAATGGCGCTTTACACAGAAGCAACTGATGGCTCTTTCATTGAACATAAAGAAAGCGCACTAGTTTGGCATCACCAAGAAGCTGACCCTCACTTTGGATCATCCCAAGCCAAAGAGCTTCTCGATCACCTCGAGAGCGTTCTTGCCAATGAGCCAGTCATCGTCAAGAGAGGACAACACATTGTCGAAGTAAACCCACAGGTACAAATCAACAATCACAGCATACATAATGAGATGAGATTCACATATCGCTGATATAATAATGGGATGTGATATATCTGAGATTACGCAGGGTGTAAGCAAAGGCATAGCAGTGGAAAGCCTGATATCGAGTGTGAGGAAAGCGGGGAAGTCTCTGGATTTTCTGTTGTGTATAGGAGATGATCGCTCAGATGAAGACATGTTTGAGAGCATTGGTTGCACAGTCTCTAATTCAAACCTACCAGCCATAGGACAAGTGTTTGCATGCACAGTTGGTCAGAAACCAAGCATGGCCGAGTATTATTTGGATGATACCTATGAAGTCATCCGGTTGCTCAAAGGACTTGCTAATGCTGCTTCTGTTTCAGCAGTAGCACCACCTTCAATGTCTCTGTATTCTCTGGAGGATGATTCACTAGGATCTCTATAGAAAACCGAAGTTAGAAACTGATATGATGAAGCTGAAAGAACCAATCTTTTTTGTACAGATAGGGATGATGCTTTACTTTTTCCAATAGGTGTTCATTTTGAAAAAAAAAAGGTCAGATACATAGAAACCCACAGGTTTAGATGATTCTATCCGTTCTCCATACAACTGGCAGGAAATCTTTTTATTAAAATTTAAAGTTCGTTCTCTGTGCAAAGAAAGCATTCCTTAATAAAAATCAGTATTTACATTCAGTTTTTGCGCACATGTTCTCCTTTCTGCAGTTTCCTCTTCATTTAATAATTCAAAGGATTGAATTTGTTCACTTATGAATCTGTCATTAGTCAATTAAGTGGGTGAATGCTTCAATTTTTCCAACAGATCATGAGGCTTCAGTGTGAATATAATATACCAGTTAGTAACTTATCCTGTCAAATTGTCACCTCTCATTACACTTCAGGTATATGCCGAAATTCTTGACTTGGAAGTAAGTGATTAATGAGAAGGGAAAAATTTGTGGAAGTCTTATTAACTTACGTAATAATATAAAGAGATTCAAATTCATCTAATGCAATGATTGGTTAATTCAACACAAAGGCAAGATGAATCCTTCATGATCACTCCAATCTATTCACATGTTAATGCAAAAAAAAAAAAAAAAAACCATTTAAAAGTTTGGACCCTAATAACGATTTTGATATTTTGTAGTAGAGATTTATGATGTTTCATAAACTTTCCTCAACTGATCATTTTATAATTGTTCTTTGGTAGTGTTTGTATCTACTACGCCTTATGGATTCATTGAACTGCAAATCGCTCTCATCATGTTTGAAAATAAATCGAATTTGAAGTTTTGAACATTTTGGATAAACCTGCACGTTTGTTTCTCATTTAGGAGGCAATTATTGCTTATTAAGGCCAAAAGTAAAGGGTTAATTACTGAAGTTACATGAATCTATGTTGTGCTATAAAGTACAGATTCGAGAAAACAACTACTGGTTATTATTATAAAAGCACACGCCCATTTGTGGTTTTGTGAAGAATTGCAAGGCAAGTTTTAATTTGATTTATTATGATTTGATGCTAATTAAGGAAAGAAGGAACAAATTGATGGAAATTGAAACGAAAATGTTCACTCAACTACCTTCATGACAAAGATGGATATGGAAAAGGATAAGATGGTGCTATGGTATAGGTTGAAGAAAGAAAGTGAGAATTGATGATTCAAAAATTGTCTATAAGCCAAGGAATAAGAATTTTTACTTTGCTTACTGTTAAAGGTTGCCATGTATAATAACTAAAAAGCGTCATCTCACTTCAACACACATGCGGTTTACAAATTATTAAAGATTTTGTACTTCAATTCTAATAATACATCACAATCATATCATCACTGCGTAAAAGATTTCTAGAAATATAATTATTCTATTGGCCATTTCCTTAAAAATCTTATCCGATGCTGAAGTTATTCATGAAACTGACAAGGGGGGGGGGGGGGGGCGGAGACTGAGAAAGAGACCTGAAAATAAAGACAAGAGAAGAGAAGAGAAGAGACGTGAAATAAAATGGGAAGTTTTTGTATTTTTACTCCCTCCGGTCCTAAATATAGGACAAAGTTTTTAGTGCAATTTGCACTAGAAACTTTGTCCTATATTTAAGACCGGAGGTAGTATCATTTTTTGAATGTTAAACTACAGAGTGTGTATTAGGATTTCAAAAAGGGACAAGAGAAGAGAAGAGAACTTAAGAGAAGAGAACATGGGATCAAATAGAAAGATCTGTTTATTTTCTTTGAATGCTTCATATGATCCTGTGATGCAATGTGACTGCTGGTTTTATCATCTGCAAATGATTATGTATACAACAATAATAGAGTAGTATTATTATAGCGAAGCTTGTCAAACTCGTTGAGTTTAAACAACAGTAACATAAACTCGCATCGTGAACTCGAATAATAAACTCGTTAAAGTTTACTTTTATTATTAAATAGATATTAATAGTGTATAATTAAATAATTAAAATCTAAAAAATGACAGCAATTGATTTAAATATATTTTAAATCCAAGTAATTGAAATTAAATTCATCAACATTCATAATTTATCATATTTTAAAAACAATTCTATACAATTCATACATAAAACCACTAAACATGATCAAATTGAAAAAGTTAACACAAATTTAAGAGTGAATTAATACAATTTTGTAAGATGGACGTAAAAAAGGTAAACTTGATATGTAAACTCGCAAGTTTAATCAAGTTTACTACTAGCATGAGTTCACCTGTAACTCAATAAAATTTTGTAAGTTAGATATGTAAATACGATAAATTCAGAGAATTAACTTACGAATTTGATAATAATGGTTATAGCTACTTCTTAATTTCTTTACTTTAATGGCCATAAATAACAAAGATGATCAAATCTATGGGGGAAATTGACCACTATTAAGGACTTAGGCCTTGTTTCGTACGTGGTATTGAATTTTGATGGATTGAGATAGAAATTGTGATAGGGATTGAGATTGGGACTGGGATAAGGATTGAGATTGAGATTAATGCTTTAAAAATATGTTTGTTATGAGGTGTTAGAACAGGAAAAAAAAGAGAAATACATATTAGAGACGATTTGAAGATTTATGTAAAGATGATCAACTGCATATTCTGTTTTAGGGAACTATTTTATTTTACTATTTAAGATAATTGGATTTTGGAATGTTCCGCCATCAATCCCGATTTATTGTGATTGCATTATAAAATATTCTGTCATTAATTCCTAAGATGATCAACTACATATTCTATCTTAGGGAACTATTTTATTTTACTATTTAAGATAATTGGATTTTGGAATGTTCCGCCATCAATCCCCATTTATTGTGATTTCATTATAAAATATTCTGTCATTAATTGCTAAGATTAGGTTAAGAACTATAAATAGCACTTGAACTTATTTACTTTGTATTAGGGGTAGAAATAGGTCAGATGTCACACCCTCATTTTATTTTCACCTATTTCAGAGTATTTGCGGAAAACAATACGCAATTCAGTGGGCAACACAGGAATAACATAAATATACTGATATTATGTGCACGATTACAGAAATTCCCCATAAGAGTTCGTACTTGATAATTACAATTAACGTAACCTCACAGCGCTACGTGGGTGTTTAAATCCATCCCAGTAAAACGGAGCCATCTTCCCGTCTTCGTTCCACCACTACAATCCTTTTGTCCGGTTCTCTTCTTTGTTTTCAGCATACGTTCTGTCTTTTCTTGTCTAAATTGTTAGTAGGGGAGGGTGAGATTCTAGGGAATCTTAATAGGAAAGCAATATCAATATGCATGCAAGATAAATACTTAATGCATGACGTGCTTGCATTACATAACTCATGCTCACACAATGACATATCTGCATGCTCAATGTTTCAAAAGACATACGTATGGCCATAGCATAAACAAAAACAGAGCTTCAATTATTCATATATGTTTTACAGAATTAAGCAAAGCAATAACATGCATCAATACACCAGCACAAATATCAAATACATGCAAGAGAGGTAAGTTCCCTACACTTAATCGCCCTTCCCTGATCCTTGAATAACGTGCCTCGATTTGCGTGACAATCCCTCAGGCTCTCTACTCTGTCCTAAAATGTCAAATGTACAGTTTAGATATTTTCATAGTGTTTCTGGTGATTATATTAATCTATGGTGAAATTTTACTAAAATACCCCTGGGACCCTGGCTCGGCCTAATGACATGTTTTCCCAAAATTTTGACTAGGCTAGTCTGATGTATTTTAGCCCAAGGAATCCATTTCCGGGCTTGAAATTACCAAATTCAGTGTCAAATTACGAAAATATTCTTGACAGCCCCGATTTAGGGATTTTAGGGGCGTTTTTGTAATTATGTTTTTTTGGCGTCTACCAAAAAAGTGACCAACTGTAACCCCACTTATTTTTACCCATTGAATCCAATGGAACCATCTATTTTATGAAAATCCATCTCCAATTACATATTTACCCCTGACAGCTTTTATGTGAGGGTTTTAAGGCTATTTTTGTCATTTCACTTTCTAGGACTTTTCTCACTTCCCACCCAACATGAACCCTACACAATTTTCCATTTTAAACACAATGGAATCATCAAAAATACCAAAATCCAATCCCAACACTGTCCAACACAGATCTGGACGAAATTCTTTAATAATTGGAGAAAATGAAGTTTTATGATTTCAATTTATAAAACACCTTCTTATAATCTTTAATCACTTGTTTAACCACTTAATCACATTCAAAACATGATTAGACTAAATTTGGACAGCACCTCCCCTTAGGGTTTGCCATTCCCAAAATTACAAAATCATGAAAACAAGCCAAACAATCTAACCAAATACCAACAACAAGCTATATTCATCAAGAGATGACAAATTCTCAAACTTACCTTGATTTCTCTTAACTTTCTCTCTCTAGAACCATCCGGCTTCCTCTTGACTTTGAGCTTGCTAAACATGTATTTTAAGAAGGCATAGAGGTTAGGGAGGGTTTGCCATGAAATTGGAAGCATACACTCTTGAATTTCCTACCCAACTTACCTTAATTTTTGCTCTTGATCCCTTTTGCTTCTCTCTTGCTCTCTAGGTTCTTGAAGCTCTCTCTCTCTCTCTCTATACATATATATATTTATTTTGAGTCATGCGTGAAAATGAAATAGGGAAAGAGATGATTAAAACTTTTAATTAAATATCCCATTTCTCTCTTCTTTCATTCTAGCCCTTGATTTCATCAAGTGTTAAGATTGCACCACCTATCATGCACCATTCCTCCTCCCATACCTTCAACCATGCCCTCTTACTTTATGCCATACTCCTTCATGATGCCTTCTACTTTATGCCATACTTCTTCATCATTTGACTTTAATTGGATTTGAACTAGATTCCCTTCTAGTTACACCAACCTCCCCCTTCTCTTTACTTGAACCAAACCCATTTCTTCTCCCTTATTTTCATGTGTTGGCCGAAATTTAGGGAAGAGAAGGAAAGGAAAAATGTGTTTCACTAATTCCATAATTCCCCTTAATTGATTTATGTCCAAGTCTCTTTAATTCTACAATTCCTGATTTATTCCATTATGAATATTCAATTTATACATTTTTCTTTATTTTCCTTGATTAATTGAAATTAGCTTCAATTAATTGGAAAATAATTAATCTTGGGTTGAATTGGCAAAATTATAATTTTGCTATAACTTTTGTAATTTAATTCCTTTCATGAATTAATTTGCTCATTTCCTTATGAATATAAATATTTCAAAATTCACAAGATTCAAATTCATAAATATTCACCATTTTATTGAATTTCTCAATTAATTATAATATATTTTTGGTGAATACAAAATTTGGGGTATTACATCAGACTCCTAATAGGAATCTACGGCCTAACCTAGCCTATTTAGTAAATAGATCAGGCCCAGGCCTATTATAAGGCCTATTTAGGTGAACAGATTAGGTATATTTCCATAAAGCCTAGTCTACAAACCTGGCTTATTTAACTTTCTTTAATTTATACTATTATATAAGAATATATAATATCACTTAAATAATTTTATAAATTTACTAATTTAACCTTAATCCTAAGTTTCATATCTCATCGTAATTCGCACATACCCAACTTTTGCAGTCACATCAATCATTCACCCGTACATTTCTTTTCTTTGATTGCCCAAGATGGTAACGTTAACTCATTCCCTCTCTTTTGATTTGTGTCGTCCACTAAAATATAGTAATTGCTATAAATTTATTTTAGTGCCAAATGAAATATTTTAATCTCAATAGGAGAAGTTTGTCTTAGATTATGTAGAAAAAGTAAAAGAGGTAAAATCCGATTTTACATACTGCTTGTTATACTTGGTCAATCTTAGAAAATTCATCTCACTAGTCAACAAACGATTAATTTTTTTTGTTCATACTCGCTTGAACAACTATTATCACTAGACTTGTTTTCTTTTTCTTTTTCTTACTAAACCCTTATATTACTATGAGAATGGATGTTATGCTTTTAATATATAATGTAGGATTGTAAATAGGTTTGAAGGGTTATATATTAATTTGGCAGTATAGGCTTCAAAAGCTATTTAAATGTTGATATGTTTAATAAGTTTTTAAATAGGTTTCATGCCTTATCAAACCTTTTGAAGTCACATGCTCGGGTTTAAGAAATAAAAGCCTACATACAAGTTTAGGCCCATGTCTACACTTTAAATTTTTGTTGCAGACTCAGACCTATTTAAGTAAAGCCTAGTCTAACATATTTCTACCCCTACTTTGTATGCTTTTGAATGATATTAAATATTTATTGTTATTATTATATTTACATTCTAAAATATTTTATCATTAATTCATAAGGTTAGGGTAAAGCCTACAAATAACGCTTTAACTCATTTGCTATGCTTTTAAATAATATTACTATTGACTATTGAATTGAATAAGAATTGTGATTGTTTTCTCTCCGATTTTCTTAATTCCATTTGAATCCCTATGCCCGAACTCTGTATTTCTCCTTTCTTCCTCTCTCCTCTCATTCCCCTTACACATTGTACATGAATATGATATCAGCGTAGGAACTACCAGTGATGATTATGCCTGACACGCATTAGAACTTACACTATTCTTATCTAGAACTCCTAAATTGGAGTTCGGACATGGTAATTAAGATGAGCCATAGTCAAACATAGCAAGAACATGATTGTTGAAATTCGGTAACCTAGCCTTAAAATGAGAGAATCTTTGATTCCTTTTTATATGCTTGCTCAGCATTATGGCATGCGGATGGATAGATCAGACAGTACTCGACATCGATCATCAATTATCAATCGTCAATCAATCAAATACATAGTACTTGATTGCCTTATATTATGTGTGTTCGTTATTTGTGGTTTATATTTATGAGTTGTCTATTTGATTTTCTTGTGTTGTGTGTGTTCATTGTATGTGGTTAGTCAATTATGAATGTTCATTGGCTATAATTTTTTGGTCATTAAATAGTTTGTTTTGGGCATTGTTTATGGTCGGTTTGTAATATGTATGTTAATGCAGTACGTTGTTCATTAAACTATTTTGTTTCAATAATGTTCTATATATATTAGTGATATTGTTTCATTCATTGTTTCCAAGAATTAATAGTTCTTTGGGTCTTCTATATATTTGTAAATGCTGGAGGATATGTTCTTATATTATCGAGTTTGTACTGATGTGACCCAATGTTCTTCATCTGATCATGGTGGTCAAATATTAGATGCTGTGGCTTTTATATCTGGTGCTGTTTACACAATCAAAGCATGTTTCTGGGCCATTGTTCCTCCTCCATAAAAGCATGTTTTGACAAAATCAAGGCGTGTTTTTGGATGGTGCAAAAACCAACCCAAACACATACTAAAATATTTGATAATTAGAATCTAAAATTTAGGTAACAAGTAAAATCACATGATTAATATTTATGTTAATTTTATTTGAATAAAGTTGTATTTAAATTTATGCCGTCATGATAAAAAAATTCATTACAATTGAATTAATAATTGATGGAGTGAATAGTTACCCTTTTTTGCCTTCATAATAGTTACCGTTTTATAGATTGATTTCAGTTTGAGTTTTGTGAACAAAAATAATCATGCTAGATAATTCGCTTTTGGGGTCTAAGATACTTCAATTTTTTTTTAAGCACAGGTATTCTCTTTTTGGAGACATTTTTATTCTATATATTGTCAAATATTAAATGTGAACACTTCTTTTAATAAGAATTTAAATTTTGATTGGTATATTATGAGGAACGATCCTCTTCCACTAAATCTAATCTCATTCAGTCCCAAAAAAAAAAAAAAAAATCTAACCTCATTAGTGAATTCTTCATATTCTTCAATTTAAATTAGCCGAAATTATCATAAGGAATGTATGCTCAAGTTTTAGTTAGCCCACTATGAAAGCCCATGGTCCCTCTCACACGAAAACTTTGGAATTTCAAGTCCAACTGAAACCTACACTACAAAAAAAAAGGTATTTTGTAGCGGTGGACTAGTAGCGGTTATATTAAACCGCTACAAATTATGACATTTGTAGCGGTTTTCACATAAACCGCTACAAATTTGTAGCGGCAAGAATATTTGTAGCGGTTTCCTACAAAAAACCGCTACAAATTTGGCGCGAAATTCCCGCCAAAACTTGTAGCGGTTAATGCACAATAACCGCTACAAAATACCAAAGGTCATAATTTTGTAGCGGTTCTTGCCCAAAACCGCTACAGAATTTCAAGAGACTCCAAATTTGTAGCGGTTCTGGGCAATAACCGCTACAAAATTTCAAACGTTGTGAAGATTTGTAGCGGTTATTTTAGAACCGCTACAAATTTAATTATTTGTAGCGGTTAGGGTAGCGGTTATTTTTAATAACCGCTACTAATTACTGGCCTATTTAAACCCCCCACCTCCTTCGTTTCTCCGTTTGCTCATTTTGTTTCCTGAGGTTTCTCTGAGTGATTTCTTCGAGATTTGAGCGTTCAGACGGCTCTATAGGAGTTTTTGGTCAGTATTCCGCAGTATTTACACTTGAGGTACGTATATAACACGTATTTTTATTTATATTTGTATTTTATTATATTTGTGTAGAATAATGGACTAATTTTTTTTTTAATTTGTACAGTTGATATGGCTTCAGGACAGGATAAGGGGAAGGCCCCTGTGCCCCCCAGACCGACTTTACGGGGTGGCAGCAGCCAGGCAGGGGGCAGAGGGAGGGGGCAGCGCGCAGGCAGGGCTACCGAGGCATCTCAGCCCATCCCCCCACAGGATCCACATACGATCCCACAGGCGACGACCGCAGCTGAGGTGCCTGAGGTGGAGGTGCCAGAGATTAGCGTTGAGGACTTCCTCAACGAGGAGGAGTTCGAGATCCCGATTAGTGGGTTCAGGGAGATGGAGCAGTTCCTCGATGAGGAAGAGGCTCGGGAGCAGAACAACCCACGAGGGTCGTCTTCGCGGTCCACTGGGTTTGAGGTGCAGGTCGAAGGTAAATTATTTAATTTTTTAATTTTTTAACTTTTTAACTTTGAATTATAATTTATCTAACGTGCGGTCAACTGTGCAGATGAGCAGGGGAACGTGTCGACGAGGAGGCTGGATGTGGCCGGTCTGAACAGCATGGACCGGTCCCTGCGAGTTGTAGTGCCGTGGAACGAGGGCACTGACCAGCCGATCCACAATGGGGGTCATCTGCTCAACCGCTTCCTGAGCGATCTGGGATCGAATTGGATGCGGTTCCCCGTTCACTTCCCGACATGGAGGCACATTCCGAAGGGGCCGAAGGATCAGGCTTGGGAGGAGGTGATTCAGGTAATTAAAACTATTCAATTAATATTTTTTTAATTAATTCTATTTAATTATCTTTTTTAAATTATGATTTTTAGTATTATTGATATTTAAATGTATTTTTTTCAGCTGCGGTTTGCCGTCCGGGCCAACCGGAAGAGGTACGCCCTCGTGAAGATGGGCGACGCCTGGAGGAACAGGAGGAACCGTCTCTTCCACAGTGTGGATGGGGACGGGACGATGCCTCTGGAGCAGCTACAGGAGAGCGTACCGGACGGCGTGCCGCCGAACGACTGGGCGCGTTTCGTCCAGTTCAGGAGGAGCCCTGAGGCGCAGGTAATGTATTTATTAGATTTTTGATATATAATTTTGTAATTGTTAAATATTAAATTATAATATCAATTTATTTTGTATTTAATTTTAAATTATAATACATTTAATTTTTTTTTCCAGGAGCTTGCTCGGAGGAACGCCGCGAACCGGGCGCAGCAGACGATCCACCACACAGCAGGATCGAAGACCTTTGCTGTGACCTACAGCGAGCTGGTAACTTTTCAAGTACTTCACTTACTTTTAGCTGATTAATTCATAACACTAATTATTGTTTTGTAATTGTTTCAGGAGACGAGGGCACAGCAGGAGAACCGTCAGACGGACTATGCGGAGCTGTACGCCATCACACACAGACACCGTGACGGGACTGCGACCTCTCAGCAGGCAGAGGCGGCGATTGTAAGTTAATTTAATATTATATTTTTTATAATACCAAGTTAATAATGAAAAATTGTAATTATTAATTGTTTCATAAAATGGCAGGAGCGGATGCAGCAGTCGCAGGCTGAGCTGCGACAGACCCAGCCTGAGGAGTCACAGGGGTCAGTGGACCCGACGGCTCCTCTGAAGGCGGGCCTTAGTCAGCCTGAGCACCCCGGACGAGTGCGGGGGATGGGGATAGGCGCCAGACCCAGCATGATCTACGGCAGGAGCGCCGCGTCTGAGGCTGGCAGCTCTAGAGGGGTCAGACGTCGGAGGGACGAGTCGATTGACCAGCTGCGGTCAGATTTGCAGCAGCAGATGGCGCAGCAGATGCAGCAGATGCAGGTGCAGCAGCAGCAGCAGCTGCAGATCCACGCAGACGCTATATACGCGCAGCAGACGCAGTGGCGTGAGATCGCGAACACTATGCTCGAGGGAGCATGGGGTCGGCTGTTCCCGGACGAGCAGCATCCAGCGGTCCCTCCTGTCCCTCACTACGTCGTCCCGGGCACGACTCCTCCTCCTACAGCTCCTCCTCCTGCTGATGAGGATGGTGCGGTTCAGTCTACGCAGCGGCCCGATCCAGCGGCATCTGAGGGAGCCCCACCTGAGGGAGCACCAGAGGATCAGCCCCCAGCTGCTTAGTTTAGGACATTTTCTTTTCTTTTAAACATTTGTAAATATTTATGAGATTTTATTTAAGAATTTTCTTATTGTGTTTTATATAATTATATTTATATTATTATATCGCATTGAAATAATTTATAAATGATTTAAATCTAAATTTAAAAAAAAAAATTATATATATATATTTGTAGCGGTTTTAGGTTAAAACCGCTACAAATGTATATATTTGTAGCGGTTTTTGGGTAAAACCGCTACAAATGTATATATTTGTAGCGGTTATTAGTACATAACCGCTACAAATATATAATAATTTTATAAATTAAATATATATCTAATTTATTTTTTTTTAATATATTTTAAAAAAAATAAATTATATATACATTTATAAATAATTTATAAATGTATATTTGTAGCGGTTTTTAACATATAACCGCTACAAATTTACTTATATATTTGTAGCGGTTATACACTAAGAACCGCTACAAACACTCAAATCATTTGAATTTTGAAATTTGCCGTCTTTGTGCACATTTGTAGCGGTTACCTTATGTATAACCGCTACAAATTAGAAAATTATTTTTATATTTAATGTCCAACGGCTTTAATATTAGTAGCGGTTTAATATATATAACCGCTACTAATACGTTGAACATTCGTAGCGGTTATATATATAAAACCGCTACTAATACTCAACAAGTACATTTTGAATTTCCCACCAATTAACGGCTTGAATATTAGTAGCGGTTTTATATATGTAACCGCTACAAAATTATAAACGTTGGAATTTCTGTAGCGGTTGGTGTAGCGGTTTAATAACCGCTACAAAATGATAAACGTTGGATTTTCAGAATATAAGGTTCTAGGCATTCGTAATTATCTTCTCACTCATCTTCTTCTCTATACTTTCTTCTCTCTCACTTGTAGCTATGGATAAATCATGGATAAGGTTGCCGCGCAATTCTCCTGAATATTTGTACGGATTAAACAGTTTCTTAGATTTCGCATTCACTCACGCCAGCTGTAACGGCAAGATTGTCTGTCCGTGTCGGAAATGCAAGTTCAAGAAGTGGCATCCACGAAATGTTGTGAAGGAACATTTGCTTGTGAAGCCTTTCCCTGAGGACTATACGTTCTGGGCAGTTCACGGTGAGAAAGCCGGCGTTAGATATGACGAGGCTCTTCCTCGAAGTTCTCAAGTAGGCGTTCAAGTAGATGAAGATGATCCTGTGAATGATGCTGTGCGTGATGCGTTTGGATTTCAAGGCGACAACTTCAACGAAGAAGTGCACGGCTCTGAGCCGGCTTTTATGGGGAATGAAGCAGCTCGGGATTTTTTCAGCTTGATGGATGAGGCAGATCGTCCTTTATATCAAGGTTGTCGCAAATATTCTAAATTATCTTTCTTGATCAAATTGTATCATATCAAGTGCTTGTGTGGGATCACGGATAAGGGAATGTCGATGTTGCTCGACTTATTACAAGATGCATTCCCCGACGCCGAGATTCCCACAACCTTCTACGAGGCCAAGAAGATCATCAACAGGTTGGGGTTGAATTATCAAAAGATTGATGCGTGCCCAAATGATTGTATGCTGTATTGGGGAGACGATTCCAGCAGGGAGACGTGCAAGAGATGTCACACATCGAGGTACAAGACAATTCGGAAGGGGAAAAAGCAGAAGAAGAAACCTGCAAAGATTCTCAGGTACTTCCCTTTGAAACCTCGTCTACAAAGATTATTTATGTCGTCTAAAACTGCTGAGCACATGAGGTGGCATGCCGTTGATAAAAACGAAGACGGTAAATTAAGACATCCGCGGGATGCAGCTGCTTGGAAAACGTTTGACAACGACTTTCCAGATTTTGCGACTGACCCCAGAAATGTCCGGCTTGCGTTGGCGACCGACGGTTTCAATCCTTTCGGGAATCTTAGCACAAGTTACAGCATTTGGCCGGTAGTCTTAGTTCCCTACAACTTACCCCCCTGGATGTGTATGAAACAAAGCTCTTTCATTATGTCTATGATCATTCCAGGCAAAAAGGCACCGGGCAATGACATCGATGTGTATCTCCAACCGCTTATTGCGGAATTGCTTGACCTGTGGAATGTCGGCTTGGAGACGTACGACGCTCACAGCAAGACTTTGTTCAACATGCGTGCAGCCTTGATGTGGACGATCAGTGACTTTCCTGGCCTTGGCACATTATCTGGTTGGAACGTGCACACTGGGTCGGCGTGCCCGGCTTACAATTTCGACTCTGACGCACTGCGCCTTCCCTACAGCCGAAAGTGGTGCTTTATGGGGCATCAGAGGTTTCTCGATGGAATGCATAAGTTCAGATTGCAACGGAATCGCTTCAATGGGAAACCAGAGAAAAGAGGACCACCACAGGATTTGTCCGGTACAGATATCTTACAGCAGCTTGAGCATGTTGACGTCGAGTTTGGAAAAAGCGACGGTTCAGCATAAACTCGCCAAAAGACGCGCAGGACTTCGGCGCCTCAGCAGTGGAAGAAGATAAGTATCTTCTTCACGCTTCCGTATTGGAGATCTAATTTACTTCGCCACAGTCTTGATGTAATGCACATTGAAAAGAATGTTTGCGACAATGTGCTGTATACGCTGCTTAACGAACCCGGCAAGACAAAAGATCACCTTCAAGCTAGGAAAGATTTACGCGACATGGGAGTTCGTGAAGACGCTTGGCCAGATGAGAATGACAGATTTACACCGGCAAAGTTTACCCTCACAAAACCGAACAAGGATGTGTTCCTCGCGACCTTGAAGAAATTAAAAGTTCCTGATGGGTATTCAAGCAACATTTCTTGATGTGTCGACTTGCAGGCTCGAAAGGTTGCTGGCCTGAAGAGTCACGACTCACATGTTCTTATGCAGCAGTTACTCCCTCTGGCTATAAAGAATACACTTCCTCCCGATGTTTCCATCGTTTTGGTGGAACTTTGTTCTTTCTTTCGGAAGTTGTGTTCTAAGGTTTTGATCGTTGAGGAGCTCGATCAGCTGCAGTCGAAAATCATTCTTACGCTTTGTCACTTGGAGATGATCTTTCCTCCGTCCTTTTTTACTGTGATGGTTCACCTCACAGTCCACCTCGTTCATGAAACAAAGCTCGCTGGACCAGTACAATATCGTTGGATGTATCCGATTGAGAGGTACTCATTTTATATATGTGCTTTCATTTATTGTCTGTATTTAATGTTTGCTCGTCGTCCTTTTCATCATTTTATATCAATTTTCTCTTATGTACTTCGTAGGTTCCTTGGGAAATTAAAATCTTACGTGAGGAATAAGGCGTGGCCAGAAGGTTGTATAGCTGAAGGCTATATAGGGGATGAGGTGTTATATTTTTGCTCAAGGTACTTTGATGATCTTGAGACGGCTTTCAACCGCCCGCCTCGTGTTGACGATTGTCCTGAACCTGCGCCGACATCAGGAGAATTTATCCCTCGTGTTGGTAAACCAGTTGGAGCAACTGAGAACTTCAAACTAACGGCAACTGAGAAGTTCCAAGCACATAGACATGTCTTGATTAATTGCACTCAAGTTGAGCCTTTCATACGGTAAGAATTGTACACTCACATGTATGTTATTCGATCTATATCTTTCGTAACATTTCTCACTTTCATTTCACTAACGCCTTTCCATTATTAATTGCAGGGAATTCAGAAGTCATGTCAAGCGTCAGCTCAGGATCCGTACACAGACATCCTCGGAAGTTGATAGGAGGGTCCACAGAGAATTCCCGGGCTGGTTTGCTCGCAGAATACTAAATGACCACAACCCACACTCACCGGATTTCAGAGCTCTCGCAATCGGCCCTCTTGATCATGCAAAACGGTTTACAGCATACAATGTCAATGGTTTTAAGTTTTGCACGGTTTCATGGGATCAGGGATTGCAAACACAGAATTCAGGTGTTTATGGCACATTTGGGACAAGAAGTTATGCGAGCAGCAGTGACGCCAACATGCAGTTCGGAGGCGTCCCTTACTATGGCAAGCTTCTTGATGTGGTCGAGCTTAATTATCAAGGCCGTTTCACCGTGACGCTGTTCAAGTGTTTGTGGGCAAATACCACTACTTCTCGGGGACTGACAACTGACGACCTAGGGATCACATCAGTCAATTTCTCACGCCCGATTCATACTGGTATTTCTCAAGATGATGAGCCGTATATTCTAGCTTCAGAGGCACATCAGGTTTATTATGTCGAGGACGAGCGGCATAGGGATTGGCACATGGTCGTTCATTTAAAGCCAAGAGACCTTTACGACATGGGTGAAGGCGATAACATCGCCTACGAGAGTGAGCCATTTCAGCCAGCTGATTTTGAAAACTACTTCCCTGAAGGCGATGACAATTTACCTCTACTGCGGTGAGTTTTTTCAAGTCCACGTCATTTCAATTAAATTTTTTAAATTTAATAATACATCAATAATAATAATTTTTCTACAAAATTTCTGTAGGGATGGCGACGATGAGTGATCAAATTCAATTGTAAAAAATTCGTCTTTACAAAAAATGCAAAAAATTTGTGTTAAAATAAAATGTAAAAAAAAATTAAAATAATATTTGTAGAATTCAAGTGTAAAAAATTTTTCATTACAAAAAATCCAAAAAATTTATGTTAAAATAAAATGTAAAAAAAAAATTTAAAAAAAAATTAATATAATATTTGTAGCGGTTATTAAACCGCTACAAAAAAACAAATAACCGCTACAAATAATTAAACCGCTACAAAAATATAAATAACCGCTACTAATTAGTAACCGCTACATTAACCGCTACATTAACCGCTACAAATAATACGTAAATCTCTATAAATACCCTTATCACAACTCATTTCAAACACCCCCAATTTCTTTTCACCTTACCCTTCTTTCATTTCCTCTCATTTACAACTTCTTTCTTATGAGTTGAGGAGCTGAATAATACGATCAAATATGGTAACAAGATTTTCAATTTCTTTTAGAATACTTCTTTCCTTTCTATAAAATTTATTCTAAACATCTTTTTTTCTACATATATCTTAACTCTATCTCATTTTCATCTATTTTTCAGATATAATTACATGATATTATAAAACATAATAATTCCTTATTACCTAACTATCGTTAATAATATTATTAATATAATTTTATACTAATCATATTCAATTACATTTTTTCTTTTTAATTTATTAATAAGTTAAACTATTAAATAATAAACTAATTGAAACAAATAAAATAATAACAAATTAAACTATTTAATATAATATTGAAAAAAAAGAAAAAAATTAACGTATATATTTAAAAAAAATTTTAAATATTTGTAGCGGTTATTAAACCGCTACTAAATAACGCGCCTTTTTAAAGGTAAATTTAAATTTTTTGGCGGTAAATTTGAATTTCATGAAATTAGTAGCGGTTCTAAGAACCGCTACTAATTTCATGAAATTCAAATTTGGTAGCGGTTTCCTAACCGCTACAAATAAAAAAAGTCATTTTTAACAAATTTTCATTTTTATATATTTGTAGCGGTTTTTTAACCGCTACAAAAAAAAAATTCACTCTAAATAAAATTTTTCATATTTGTAGCGGTTATATAACCGCTACAAATATCTTTTGATTTTGTAGCGGTTACTATTAACCGCTACAAACTTAGTAGCGGTTATTTTTGATTGAGTAGCGGTTTTATATAACCGCTACAAAACCGCTTGCAACGTACGATTTAGTAGCGGTTTTTCTAACCGCTACTAATATAGTTTGTAGCGGTTAGAACCGCTACGAATACCTATTTTTAACCGCTACTAAATCACGTTTTTTTTGTAGTGCTACCCGATTGACTTATAAAGATGGAGTTTGGATTTAGTTAATACTTTACCAATTATACAGTAGAGGTGGTAAATCGGGCTAGCTCGCTATAATACCTAGAAATTTGGGATTAGAGACTTGAGAATAAGTCTAAATTAAGGGGATTGCTAAGCCCCAATTTATCAGGAGCCCAAATTTTATCCCCTAATGATTCTTATATCTTTGGAGTATTAAGAAAGTAAAATGGTGAACTTTGGAGAATATAATTATGTTTTTGGTGAAATTGCCTATAAGGTAGTGAGCTTGTCATGTGATTTTGAATGATCAAATGATGAGCAAAAATTATGAAATTTTACATGATGAAAGTAGACATCCTAAACTTTAATTTGATAGGTCATATGACTCAATTAGAGCTATATACAAAAAGATATGAATTTTTGAAGTCAGCACAGAAATACTATAGAAGTGTCTAAATAGTACATTTGGCATTGTAGGATCGAATATCGAGCCCCGAGCTGTTTGCATGTAGATTGAGGCACGCGTTTTGAGACGGAAAAATGTTAAGGTAGGGGACTTACCTTACTTGCATGCATTTGATATCTTTACTTGTGTAATGATGTATGTGATTACTTTACTTGATTGTGTAGAGCATATTTGAATAAATGAAGCTCTGTTTCTGTTTTCGTTGTGGCCATAATCTTGTCGTATAAAACATTGAGCATGCAGAAATGTCATTATGGGGCATACATCTAGATAAAGCTAACATGTCATACATATAGCATCAATTATGCATGCATTATGGTATCTGTTTCCTACTGAGATTCTCTAGAATCTCACCCTCCCCTACCAACTATTTAGACAGGAGAAGACAAAAGATATGTTGAGAGCAAAGAAGGGAATCGTGCGAGGGAATCACAGTAGTAGAACGAAGAAGAGAAGATGTCTCTGTTTCACTGGGATGGGTTTAGATACCCTAATAGCCTTGTGCGGCTACATTATTTGAATTTATCAGGTACGAACCCCTATGGGGAATATATGTAATCATACACATATTATCAGTATAGTTATGCTATTCCTGTGTTGCCTACCAAACCGTATATCGTTTTTCGTAAATACTCTGGTAAATGTTGAAATTGAGATAAGGGCGTGACACCCGCGGGTTGCAGGCTCCAGCCCACCCCCGTCGTGGGTTGGCTTTTGCTAGCCCGAACCCGTTTAGGCGGGTTGACTGCTAATTTTTTTTTAAATTTCACTTTTTTTAAAAAAATTTGTATTCTCTTTCTCTTTTATCCATTCATATCATATCTCTTTTTTTTTATACATTTGTGTTATGAAGTCAATTTTATTCTTATTTTCTTTTTTTCCCCATCTATTTACATCACAAAACTATATAAATACATCTCTTTTAAATTTAATAATAGTAGAATAAATAAATATAATATGAAATAAGCGTTAAATAAAAAGTATGGAGAATTAATTCAACACATCATCAAAGGAAATGAGATAAGGGATTAAGGATGTTTGAGAAAAAAAAACTACTCCCTCCGGTCCTAATTATAAGACAAAGTTGACTTTTTTGGAGAAATTAAGGAAGCCAATTAAATCACTTTAGAATATTTATATTTATATTTTTTCTTTAAACTAATTAATTTGACTAATAAATTGATATATAATCTAAAGATACTAAAAATATAAATACTCTAAAGTGATTTAATTGGCTTCCTTAATTTCTCCAAAAAAATCAACTTTATCTTATAATTAGGACCGGAGGGAGTAACAAGTTTATGAGTGTTTATTGAAAAGTTTATGATTGCAATTTATTGTAAAAACGGGATTTTTTTTTTGTAAATTTAAGATTTTAATGGACCATTTTTTAAAATTTTTTTTGCAATTTATTAGGACCGGAGGGAGTATAAAAAAATTTAAATAATGCGAGTTAGCCCACGGGTTTAGCTCATTTAGCCCGAAATCAAACCGAACCCGATTATTTTGGCTGGGTTGACCTGAATTACCACCTCTAATTATACATATATTTTATGACTTGACATCACTCAATCTAATTAATCTTGATCAAACTACTCATGGTTGGCAAATAATATGACTTAACTTCATACGTTTAGATAAGACATAAACAATGTTAAGTATGGGTTTCATATTTCTACCATCACATTCATTCACTTTTTTTCTTTTGGTCTCGTATATAAGAGAAGTTCTTGGTTAAAATGACTTATGAGTTTCAAATATATGGAGTAGTTGATAATGGGTCAAAAAATTATACGCGTGAGAATATTTTTGGGTGAATTGATAAGCATGTGATATATACATAAAACAAAAAAAATGAAGCCTTATCTTTAGATAAAGTGTAGAATTTAAAGAATACGTGATCACCAAAGGGACAAAGTTCCTCTCTTTTTCGTAGAAACAGATCAGAGTCAGCTTGAATCAGACATGTTTGAGCACATACAGTTAATGTAGAAAATATGAGAAGTCACAGCAAAGGTAATGAAGAGAGCGGGCATGAAAAACAAAAGGTGGAAATCTGAATTCAATGAATGAAAATGAAGTATATACAGCAGTGTTGCTTTTATCATGTTGCATGGTCAAATGTCATTGTCAAATAATATATATTAAAAAAAAACTGAAATTGTTTTAAGGACCCATTTGCAATATATCTTATCTTCATTCATATACAATCTATATGTAAAATGAATATGTTTACATATAATTGAAAATATGTTGTACAGAGATGAATAATAGTTGCACCCACTTAACGAATTGGGTCCAAAAATCCTTGAACAGTACATTTTGTAACGAGACTTGTCAACAATTTTCTCATAGTTAAATGTGCTTTACAATTCACATAAAGCAAGTTGCATCCTTTTACGTCATATATATAAATTTTATGTTAATTATCTATATAAATAAATATGTAGATTGATTACGCAACTAATGTTTAGAAAATTGTAAGGATAAGTAGTTAATTAAGAGTTTATTATAATGTTCATATTTATCATGGATGATAGATCAGAAATAGAAGGAATGATGGAATTATAGTACTAAGTGGAGCTGGACAAGATCATGGAATTAAATTACTTTCCTCTACTAAAAAAAAGGTGTACTTGTTCACACACAAAAAAAGTGTACTTGTAAGTTGTAACCCAAAAAACATGTACAAATTTAAAAAAAAAAACTATTACAAATTAATTAATTTTCTGTAGGAAAGAAAAGTCATTGTCCCGTGGACACGCGTCCCAACGCTCTTGCTTCCAATTAATCGTTAGAACTTAGAACATTCGTCGCCTTCTCCCCGCCATTTGGTCAGTCAGTTTACTTCTCTACCCCAACTAATATTTATTATTACTAGTTTGTCCCTTGCCTAGGTCTCCACCATCACTCTCACACAAGGAGGCAGCAAATCTGTATATCTCCGGCCACCATAATCTCTGTCGGAATCATCTTCAAGCCTAACAACTAATGATTCTCCATCGTTACCCTTGGCGTCCAAGGTTCTCTTCAATTGCTTCAAGCTCGGAACCATTGCCTTCTCTATCCATTCATCCAAGCCCGTTTGACTTAGCTTCACTCCATTCGCGATCTTCCCAAGAGCCGCCTCCTGTACTTCAATTCCTATGTCCTTTTCGACCATATCGGAAAATCTTTTCTCAATGGCGGCAGTGAAACCGTGGCGAATGGTGGCAGCTTCAATTGGCTTGAAGACGACACAATCATCTACGCCGTCCAATAATTCACGAGGTAGGAATGGAGTAGAACAGGTCGTGAGTGATTGGTTTTCTTTATGATCCACTGCGAGGTCACTTGCATTCATTGATCCATCTGTCTTATCTTCGTCTGAATCTACAGCTTCGTTTAGATCGAAGGTTAAACCCGAAGCATTTTGTTTTCTAGACTTTGTGGATCTTTCTTCTTGGCATAACCAATCTGGTCGACGTTTGGGTGTTTTCTTTGCAATTGAAAGTCGTAATTGCCAGTTTCTTCCTTTGAAATTCGCAGCGTTTTGTTCATCGATTGAATTGTCGTTTGCAGTAAGGATGAACATGATACTTCCGAGACTGATTTCTCTGCCATGGGAATCACAAAACCGACCCTGCTCCATCGCTTGTTTTATACTACCACGAATTAACAAATCTGCTTCGTGAATATCCTCCAAGACGATCACAGAGAATGGATTCCTCCTTATGGCTTCTGCTATTCGTTCCAAAGCTGTTTTACCGCGAACATGGTCGTTGGCTTTCACGTCGCCACGCCATGCACCACCTAGAGAGAATGTTATCGGACTGGAACCAGAAACAATCTCAGAAAGAGCTTCTGCCATCTTCTTCTTGCTTGCTCTATCAGGACCCAAGAACAGAAGCCATGTATCACCTTTGGTTACTCCGCCTCGCTTTTTTCCATTCCCTGTTTTACTTTGTGTCACAGTTGTTGCTATTACAGATGCTGCATCTTTCTGCCACCATACCTTTCCTGTCAAAGCTTCGAGGAGCTTCTTGAAGGAGTTGTCGTGATCCAACAATTTGTTGGTCTGTGTTTGAGTTTCTGAAGAAATGCAGCCCTGAATATCCTTAACATGACCTGATTTTGTTTGCCCAAGTGCCAGCTCCGTGGTCACCGGACTTCCCGGTGGACTAACTGAACGCTCCGATGGTCCTAATTGAAGCTGTAACTTGGGTTGAGATTGACGTCCTAACAAGTTTTGATTGTAAAGGCTCATAGATGAGAGAGGAGTTGCAGCAATTCTCTCTGTGCTGAGGTTCGGCTGATGAAATTTATGATGCAAATGCAAGCAAGTTTGGTGCCATTTCTTCTGCACTTCTTGAGTCTTCGTCATCATCACTTTTTGGCTATCATTCTAGAGAAAGACAATTACAAATAAATGAGTATATCTTGTTTTAGTCAAGGGAAAGGAACAAGTCCAACTTTAGATAAATTTATTTACCTGCATTTCATTGCCAGTTCTGGAGTTTTGCAACCACTGTGGAAGGGATGATCGAGTTGCTTCTAATCTGGTCGTGGAATCTGCAGCTTTCTCAATGTCTTTCAACGCATCTGCTACTTCTTTCTCGTAGCTCTGTGTGCATTCTGGGCAGCACATTGTTGTTCTTGGAGATGAATCTGCGTTCTCATGCGTGGGCACCATTGTCGTACTTGGAAAGCCCTTTAATGATTCAAGAGAGACTCCAAGAAAGCCATTTGTCCCAAGCCTATTTGTTGCAAAATATAAAGATTCAAGAGAGTTAGAGTATGTTTGTTTGAGCGATTCGATTGCTTATAAGTTACTTTTTAATAGTGATTTACGGTATACGAAGTAAGTATGTGAGAGGAGTTGTGTCTCGATTTACGTAAAAAGCAACTTATAAGCAAATTTAAGCTCAAACAAACATGCTTTTAACATATTAATCAAGCTTTTCAATTTTTCTCCATTTAGTTCTACGATAAGTAAGCTTAATAATCTCTTCTTGTCCTAGACTCTATATCATGAAAGAGGAACACCGTATGCAAAACAGAATAAATGGACGTCGCCAGCGCACTATGACGCACTTAGCATGGTATGAGGCATATGTACATCCGGGATCGATCCGGCTTGTGGGGTGCTACTCAAAAAAAAAAAAAGAAAAAGAAAAAGAAAATGTAAGTGTAGTTATAGAAGTCAGAATTCATTAACTAAAGCCTCAAAACCTCCAAATTAAGCCATTTTCTGCTTAAGATCAAGACAGAATGAGTTAAACTGAAACGGAAGAAGAAGAAGAAGAAGTAAGCACCATGGAAAAGTTTGAGGTAGAGGTGCTCTGGCTGCAATTGGGACTGCTTGAAGATCCCAATCAATCTCCATGGAAGGATGATAAACCTGACACCTCAAATACGTCTCACATGTTGCAGTACCTATTAACCAAAGCCCACATGTATCTCTGAACTTGGCAACCAGTTTTGTCATTTCGGCAACTATGGCTCGCCCAGTATCTGTAAAAGCTTGTTGCTGCATATTACCACCACCCACAGGCTGCTCAACCAGCCATTTCAAGTCACCCAAGCTCAACAAAACACGTCCTGTACCAGAATTCCCCATTCCAGTCTCGATCAAATCCCCCAACTCCTTTAGCCTTGCTGGTATTCGTGCTTTATCTGAAGGAAGCTCTTTCTCTAAGAAAATCACTCGAGCATTGTTGAAAGCCATCTCTTGCATCTCCTTATTCTCAATTCTTCTCAACAGCTCTTTTATCACAGAATCTGGCTCAGATTCACCCACCAAGATTGGATTCCTCTTCTTTGTCCTCAACAATATATCAGTAATTTTTTTCACTTCGTCACCCTTTTGCTGTCCCATTTGGAGCCTGGGATTTATGTATAAATTCGGACTATGTGTAGCCGGCGGTGCCACAGTCTTCGGCCGGATTCCTAGTCCGATTGAATTGGAAGTGATAGAGGAAGACGGAGAAGAGAAATTCAACGACTGTTCAACCATGGCTTTCACGGCGGGGCTAGAAAAACTTGCTTCCCCCATAACTCTGCTAACACTTGGGTCATCGAGAATGGATATGATAAGCTGTTCTAGCTGAACTTTCACGGCCAACAGGGGTTGCTGCTGCTGCTCCGGACAGCCACGACGTTGATGAGCCTGAGCACGCTTCAGGGCGGCCATTAAAGCATTCGAAATCGGAGGTTCCGTCCCGGCGCTCATATTCTGCGAAGTTTGCAATCGGTCCAGTGCGACACTGAAACAGAGTTCAAGTCCTCTGCACTGAAGAGGATGAGATGAATTGGGATGCGATTTTATACAAGCTTGCCGGAGGAACCCAGAGGGTGAAGCCAGAAGCGTTGCCGCCACATGAAGCGGCGTCGTTTGGCTGTGGTTGCGGCGACCCGCTTCAGCCATGGCATGGCTGAGAACACTCGCCGCTTCCGGCGTAAGAGTTTGGTGGATCGTTCTCAGCGCCGCTCTCATTTCCGAAAATGAAATTCAGCTCAAAAAAACAGAGAACCGAATTCTGTTGGCCTGATTGAACAAGAAGACGAACTAAACTAAAGGAACATTATGAGCAGCATATAGCCTTTGGGCTGGATATTTCGAGTACTTAAGATTCACAGAGCATCTTACTTTTATCAGCAGGCGTGTCACCTAGAAAGCTAGTAGGGAATCCCATGGAACATCCCAACATGATATCTAGAGGAAAAAAAAGGACGTCAGAAGGTAAAACAGAGGAGATGGCAGCGGTGAAAGTAAAAGTTGAGATTTTTTCCAAGATTACAGAGAGCATGAAGAGAAAGGGAATATGTGTATACATAGGACGGCGAGAAAGCAGAAGGAGGTCGGCTTTACGTGTCATGTGGTGAATTTTCTGAATTAATAATTAATAATAATATGTGCAAAGCTAATTGGTGTCTGAAAGAGGGATAAGCAGAAGTGGAGCAAGGAAGAGACAGAAGGAGAGGGGTATTGTAATGGGACGCGGTGAAGGCTGAAGGGTGAGGTGCGTAGTGTGTAGTGTGTAGTGTGTGCGCGATAGTAACCGAAGCTGTCTCTCTCGTCTTTTCAGCCCCTCAACGACTTTTACGCCTTTCCTACGCAACTTCCCGCAAAAAGTTTATTCCCCAACTTTTTGTTCCATTTTCACCTAAACCCATTTATTATTAATCAAAAGTATCAAATCGCCATCCATATTCATTCATTCATTCATTCGTGTGTGTGTATATAATGCTCCTCTCTTGCGGTAGTTATACATATGTTTCATTTCTTTTTAAATATAAGTGCTCATTTTAATATTTTTTCCCCTAAATATAATTCCTAATATATATTTATATCAGCTATTGTTATTGTTAATCCTATAGGTTTATTAAATTCTAGCTTTAATCAATGCAATAGTTGTTTCAAATAGTTAGTTTTGATTATTATAGTTTCATAAGGGTTGAGTTTGCGTTTAAGTATAAGAATCAAAACTAAATCTCATTAAAAATATAGGAAATAGTCCCTTTAAACACAAATCAAGCTTTTCTGAAACTATAGGAATAAAAAATAACGAATTGAAATTATATGGACTAAAATCAAAATTTAATCAAATTATAAGGATTGACAATTGTATTAACCCTATTTATAAGCATATAATGTCAATGGCTTTATAAATTAATTACATGAAAACTCTCCTTTAAGTAGGGGGTGTAATTTTGATCCCCTGGTATCCTCATCCTATTTGCGCTTGCCCCTTTAAATTGGAAAAAAAAAATTGTAAGTATAATTAATCTTTATTTTCAAATATGTCCTTCCTAGATATAGTTACTATTCGTTTTGAGGCAGTTAGGTGACATTAAACAGAGAAAAAAATATAAAAAATAATTTTTATATAATAACGTAGACTTTGATATCCTTAATTTATGTGTCTTCTAATATTAGAAATATTTATTTCGGCTCTTGAAAATGAAAATGTTTCTAGTATATAATAGGGCGTCATTCATGAATAAGTTGATGGCCACCAAGAGAGAGAGAGAGTTGATCAATTCAAGATGATGTTTGCTTAGATTTGGATGATTTGTGGTTTTGGAAGGCGAGATAGCGAAATATGAGTTCTTGATAGAGTTCAACGTTTACTTTTATTATACTAATAGTTAACTGCAGACTCCATCCTTTTTCTTTTTAATAAGAAACAAATGGAATTGTTAAAAGAAATGACACAGTTTTTTTTTTTTTTTGGTGGTGAGGTGGTGGCATTGTCTTGGCCAGGGAAATAAATATTTCGCTTTCAAACGGGGGAATACAGGTCAAAATCGTCTACTTAGAATTTGGAGTGAGAAAAGAAGACAAAACATTAAATAAAAAAATGACAATGGTTCTATATATATATATATATATATATATATATATATATATATATATGGATCTACAAAAGCCGATGCCGGCCAATTAGGTCGCCAATAAATTCACCCACCACATACCACGCGTATTGCTCCCTCAAATTATGAAGGCCGTCCCATAAATACATCATTCACCCGCCAAATGTGCTCTAAGTATCTCTCCCTCTTATCCTAATTATAAGATAAAGTTAACTTTTTTAAAGAAATTAAGGAAGCCGATTAAATTATTTTAGAATATTTATATTTTTAGTACCCTTAGATTATATATTAGTTTATTAGTCAAATTAATTAGTTTAGAGAAAAAAATAAAAATATAAATACTCTAAAGTAATTTAATTGGCTTCCTTAATTTCTCCAAAAAAATCAACTTTATCTTATAATTAGAACTAAAAGGAGTAAGTCTTAAGTCTTGGCTTAAGTAAGAAGTCATGTCATGTAAGTGTGATAGGTATGTGAATTCTTTACATTGGTTGGAGGGTAACAATAAATAGAAATACTCCCTGGTCCTTAATATAAGACATTTTTACCTAATTTAATTTAATTAAAAAAATTAGTTAAATTAATAAATATGATATATATATTCTAAAACATCTAGTCTGTCATCTAAATTCTCTCATTCCTTATTCTCCTTGATTGAAGAATTAATAGGGGTAAATTAGGAAAATATTGAAAAAATATGTTTTATATTTAGGACTAATATCAACTCCATAAATATGTTTTATATTAAGGGTCAGAGGAGTATTTCTCTAATAGTTCTATTCATAAGACACTTTTAATATGTTATATCGAAAGAAAAAGAAAAATCTTAAAATTCTAATAAATTTTCACCTAAAATTTAGTAACTTTCTAATTTGGATGGTTTTACTAAAACCATAATTTGGATGGTTTTAAGGTTTAAGCATAAAACTATATAGGCACTAAATAAAATGAATTTCACTAGTGTTATTAACTTAATATGGACTTTAAATTGGAGTAGCCAGCTTGCTGCTATGAACTCTCGCATCCACACAAAAAAAAAAAAGAACAACACAGAAATTCAACGTTTAGGATGATCGATGTGATTATTTAATACTCTAAAGAATAGTAAGACTCATGATTCATGGATTAGTCTACGAAAGGTTCCAAGCTAGACCCACTATCTTACGAGGAAGCGGACCAAAAAGGTTCACTCATTAAAGTTTTAATAAAGATCAAGAAAAGGCAAAACTACCTTTTTTGATTTTGACACCACGCATATAAAAGGCCAAACGGCCAATTTGATTGCTCAAGGGACGCCAAGTTGCTCTTATTTCATTATATATTATCTATCATATATATATATATATATATATGGTAATTAATCTCACATAAATGCCTAAAATAAACGTGGGGTCCTTGTTTTACTGGTCATCAACTTCATTAAACTTGATTGCCAAAATAAACTACTCGGATAAGGCCAAAATGTTTAGGTCAAAGTGAGCGAGGCATCATGGGAATTATTCTTAAGGAATCTTTTGATTCAAATTAAAAGAAAATCTATCAGGTTTGTCTTTAGCATATCCACACAAACATACACATGATGGTAATTAATTATTTAATTAAGCGTGACGCTTTAATTATGTCTTCCATTAATTTTAAAATCATCGCTTTAGATGGTTACCTCATCAATTACATCACCGAGCCTTATCCCTACCTCTTCGTTTTACCCATAACTCTCTCTCTTCATTCATTTTACTTCTCAAATTCAGATGCTACACAGTAGATATTGTCTGAGTTTCTTGTGATTACTTTTAAAAGAGAAAAAGAAAATAGAAGAAGAAAGAAGAAACCATAATTGTTGCTTCATAGTTGGTTTCTTCAATTAAGAGAAAAGTTAAGGCCATCATGCGTCCTCCTTTTTCAAATCCACTCCCTCCAATCACAGACCAACCATGATGTTTATTGGCTTGTTTGTATTAACGTTTCCAAAAAATGACTTTTATCCTTGTAAATTTGTTTGAATGATATGTAGGAATAAGCATTATGATAAATCCTAAATACATCGTATAAATTCTAAAACAAAGAGTAGCAGCGGAAGACTTCTGTACGTAGTATCTTACAAACTGATCAAGGCTTCTTCTAACAGGAAGATGAGGCACAGTGACAATCTGAGCTTCTTCTAACAAGAAAATGTCAAGAAACCCTCAAGGTTCAAGTAAGTATTTTTCAACATTATTATTCTAAAACCTGACCTACACTCACTACTATAGAAATCATGATATATGACAATTATTAACTGCCATACATAACAGTTCCGAAATCATATATGCGGGTGCCATAAAAGTTCCGCACAAACAGATTACGGTTTCAAACCGTTATTTATTTCATATCTATTATAACGGTTATAATATAATACCCACTATGCATTGAGGCTTGATGAGACTATGATATATCCATTGCTGGGATAATAATTAACGAGTACACGTAAACAACCATAATAATATATGGTAATGCTTGCATAATACATAACGGTTCCAATTTAACAACCGTTATATATCTACTAACATATATAACAGTTCTTTTCAAACAACCATTATATATAGTTGACATGACATAAATAACGGTTGTTAGGTAACAACCGTGATTTATACAAGCTAATTTTTTTTAAAGGGAGGTCCTGCTTGTTAGAATCGGTAGGCACAGCAGAAGAATTTTAAAAATTTTCACCGATCCTAATCAAGGATTTATCAACGGCGTTTAAACCAAGTTGGAAGGATTCATACCTTTTTTGATGATTCAGAGTTTTCACGATCTCTAGGAGCCAACACATCAGGTCCACTCCCTCTACCGGTATCCATACAAATGCTCTCCAACTGAGATTGCGTGCTAGCACCTCTAATGTCTCCTAGGGTTTCACTTGCGGCTTTCAATTCTCAAGTGCATATGAATATGTCTGCTCTATCAAGTTTATAACCTATGAGAGCCATTTTCAAATTTCAAAATTAATCATCATTAATTTTGAAATTAATTAACAATTAATTATCTTGATGAGCTAATTAAATAAATTCAGTTTAAATTAAATCTGTCCAACAGTTTTAATTTAACCTATTTATTTAATCCAAATAAAGAGCCATTAGATTTAATTTATCTTCATAAATTAAATCTGAGATACTATATCTCTATCATGTTAGTTATTAAATTTAATATATCTTAATAAATTAAATTTAAAACTAACACAATATAATAATATCATATAATACACACACACACACACACACACACACACACATATATAAGATATATATTTCAAAAATATATATATCTATATAATATTATTAATGAATTTTATATTATATATATATAAATATAAAATTCATCCACCCTAAATTAAACATTATCTCGTGTTGGGTCATTTTTGTGTGCGACCCTATAGGCCCATATGAAATTGGCAGTGGGCCAATAACTATACTAACCCAAAAGTCGCAAGCGGCTTCTAGCAAGACATTACGACTACCCAATTCATATGAGGATCGTTATCACGATGCAATCTGTCATACAACCATGTCACGTCCCTTTTGTCACACGATATATCGATCAAGGATAAGGCATGGATAATGTCATCCTCTTGTTCCTGACCATCACTTTCTCGATTCCTGAGTAGCCTGATAATAGAGACAGAAACTCCTTTCATCATAGTATGGCCATATATTTCTCAAACTCACTCATCGAGGGGCCCAGTAATATCTCTCTACTAATGTGAGGAACAAATTCTATCTTGATCATTCATATTCCTCTGCATGAAAAACCACCAAGCCCGATCGTAGCTTTTATCATCACCCAGTCAAAAGTGACTTTTGACTAGTTCAAAGCTTAGCAACTCTCATGTAGGAATCCATGATGACCTCAGGTCTAAGGGCAATGTGACGTGGTTATACATGAGAAAAGCTTATGACTTGATCCATGTAGCTTTCTCATAGTGGGTCGGTCCAACACCTTGTACTATTACAAGTGCCTAAGACTTTGATTCGTATCTCCATATCTTATCAAAGTCATACTGATCTTGTTTCATCTCTGCTCCCGCATAGATGACCGACCAGGGATATTTTAGGATAATCTTTATGAATTATCCAAGGATACAATTATCACAGTTAACATGCAAATAATATGATAACAGAATGGAGAAATTTCATTAAAATAGTAATGTTCAAAGTATAATGATTCGCCCTTAGGGCACAATTTCCAACACTGCTTTCAAGATCTTTCAAGATCGCCTTATATATATATATTTACAGAATGAATCACAATATATATTTACATTTTTATGCATATACATAACAATACAACAAATCAGAATATATTTACAGTCATTCATTTATATGTATACACTATTAAAACTAAAACATTAAAAAAATTAAACAAATCATCAGTATCTATAAATTTACAGTCATATTATGTATTATTTACGCTCCAACTGAAGTTGCACAAATGCCACCAAGTATTCAGCCATTTCTTCCATTTATGAGTTGTTAAACACTGTGTATGAGGCATTAAAAGACTATGTGAAAACACACATCACTCGAGTTAATATTAAACAAATATATGCAGGCTTATGAATTGTGAATAACAATTACCTAGAATGCTGGGTCGTGATGTGAGATGACAAATTTCTCCAATCATCTGGTTTGATAGTGGATTGAAGATCCACAGGAATGACTGTCTCATCAGTCTCTTTAGGATTCTGCAAATACGCCTTTTTTAATACATGACAAAATGTGCGCAGTGATCGCCAACCTTCTTGAGACAATTTCTCTGATGTAATCTCCGTCTACATGATATGCAGACTGCAAAGCACACAATTCAAGTTAACATTTTTTACAAGTACATAACAAGTAATTAGCAGGTATAGATACCTTATCCTGATATTGTCCCAAATAAAGTACATAGCAAGTAATTAATAGGCATATATACCTTATCCTGATATTATCCCAAATAATGGTTGTGTAATCTCTTTGTACCCTATGCCAGTTACTTGTCGTGATAGGAACATTGGTCCTGCCATTAAGCCAATGTAGCTATTGAAGTGTGACGATTCAAGAGGTTGACCATCATTGGTCCATGTCACATGAAATCTTCTCCCAAAAGACTTTGCTTGGTTCACAAAAGTCAAGGTGCAGCAGCCCCTCTTTACAATATCCTGCACTCGTTCTAACACCTTTGTTGGGGTATTGTTTCTGGGTGGCGTAGGGATGACATCAATACCATTAGGAACATTATTGGAAGTAGAAGGACTATCAGAACTAGGGTCATTATAGTGCTACAGGAAGTAGAACTGGTCATTTTTAATGAGAAACTAAACTCATTCAGTTAGCCACAAGGAACAGAGCAATGGGTTTTCTAGAAAAACATGATACACGACTAATGTCAAAACCTACCTAGGCAAGGCAAAGTGAAAAATAAGGAGAATGTGAAATGTAGAAGAGAAATCATATTTTAAACTAACAAGAACACATCATGTGAAGGAATGCGACCTAGTTAAGGCTCCAAAATGAAAAAGCAACTTAGGGCAATCAAAGCGACTCACACGACTGTTGGACCAAAGTTTAAAGAAAGCAGTGGAGGATGTGGTTTGCCTGGATGCGGTTGTTTACTGCCAAAAAAGTCAATCGGAGTTGTGGGGTTCCGAGGATGGTGGGTAACGTTCGCCCAAAGACAAATGTGTTAAGTGTAGTAACTTGGGAAAGTAAAGAAGAGCGAGATAGCGGGTACATCTTTTAAAAAACTTGACGAAACTTGCTCACAATTATAAGTTTAGAACCGTTATGAAAGGTGACCTTTTCTTACGGTTCTTAATTTACAACCATAATGAACCTTTGAATGAAAGTCCATGATTTTAATATCACAGTCGTTAGGTTTTGTAAATGGTGGCGGTGATTTCTTAATAACTGTTGTGAATTTGATATGGTATTCTGAAAAGTAACGGGTTTTACATAATGACTGTTACTTATTTAACTTTCCTTCATAATTTTTAAAGTTGATTATTCAACCCTAGAGTACAAACAAAAAATTAAAAAAATAAAATGAGAGTTTGAATACACTAACAAAAAATTCCTAAATTAGTAACTGTTTACTAATAACCGTGAAAGACAATTGTTTTCTTCTTAATAATTTTTGGCTACATTGTCCTAACGTTTAATTTTTTTAATATTAAAAAAATAAAAAAATAGTAGTGGTTTTCAGTCATCACCACTACTGCTGTCCTCTGCCTCCTCCTGCCCCTCCCCCTCGCTCGGCACATCATCAACTTCTGAGGAAGGAGATGAAAGGTCTGATTGGAAGTGATTATATACCACCTGATTGTGATAAGGGATGAGGTTCAACTTCCTTTTCAAACTGTGGGTGTGTCTAGCGAGACGCCTTATAGAGCGGTCAAGGGTAGTCAATGTCTGTAACAAAGCCTCCATTTGATAAGGAGGCAAATGATGATGATGATGAGGTGGTGGTAGAGGCGGAAGGGGGGAGTTTGTGAAGGTAGTAGTGGTGGGGGAGGCGGTGGTGGAAGAGGTGGGGCTTATGGAGGAGGAGGGTGGGGATGGGGAGGAGGAGGACCGCGAGCATTGGGATAAGGAAAAGGGCGAATGGAAAGAGCTCTCTAACATCTGACCATGATAAGAGAGAGAAGGACGAGATTATGAAAATGCACTTTTTAGAAAAGTACTATGAATAAAATGAATACTTCGTTCTAAAGTCTTTAACTTTAGGAGAACTGGTACTTGGTGTCGAACCGAATAAGGTTTTGAAAATATGCTTTTTAAATTTACACTTTACATGAAGGTTGTTTATTATAAAATGCTATTTTGTCATTCATACTTTATATTCAATTAACATAACCGTTATATTTGTGTTTTCACTGATGTAAGGTTGGAAGACAAATCGTTTGTAAGTATTACATGAGGGTTGTTTCAAAAGAATCGTCACTTTTGTTACTAAATAAATGATGGTTATTATATGAAAGTGTGCAAAATTAACTATTACTTTTAACCGTTATATATCCTCGTGCAACCTCTACCTCGATGTTTATTAGTTGTAACCATTATATATTAGGTGTTATAAATGCCCAAATCTGTAGTAGTGACTATTTATAACCTCTTATCAAGGCTTATAATAGCTTACCGACCAAGCAGGTAACCCTAAACTAAATCTCTATAGAAATCACATGCGGGCCACAACCAGGAGATATTTTATCTAGAACAATGATAAGATAATATCTAAATACAATTTGTATTAAATAATAAAATATGTAATCATATTTAATAAAATATCTAACATGATATGCTCCCTTCGGTCTTTTTTTATAAAAGCTCAAAATTTGAATTCCCTTGGTCCTTTTTGTAAAAGCTCGATAAGAGTTGTCTCAATATTTAATGAGGATTTATTTTTTCATTTTCCCCCACGTTAATTATATATATTGCATTAATTAAAGATTGGTGATACTAACATTTACTATTTCTATCTCCTACTTGCCTCTTATAAATAAGGATATACTTAAAAAAAGTTTATTTTAAGACATAACTATTATTTTTTAACTAATTTTAATTGTTTTTTAAATTATATAATTTGGTTATTAAATTTTTATAAAAAGGGCCAGAGGGAGTATTAAACAGCCAGTTTCATAAGGTTTAAAAAATCAAAAGAAAAGCCAAAAATAAAAGGCCGTAAAAATTGCTTCGACTTTAAAATAGATTTTAGGCACAAAAAATTAGCTACACCCAAAGCCATGATGTCAAACATCATATTTTTCATCCAACTAGCCTTTTTTCCCCTATCCCAACTGACTTCTGACACCTCCTTATGCGATCCCAATCAAGCACTACAAAACACATCTCTCAATTGTTTACTTTGAGTTGATAAAAAACACCGAAAAAATAAATCAACCTATGACTTTGTTTCTAGGATGAAATTGAACACAAAAAGCAAATGAAATTTGACTTAAGAATCCACACACACAATCAAATGCACACGATTATAGATCTTGAGGCTGATGTTGAACTACTACTGAAGAAGAAAAAGTGGAAAACCAAGGATTTGAATTTGGTGTATGTTATTATCTGCTTTAATTGGGGACTTTTTTTTTTTTCTTTGCATCACCAAATTAATGAAATGAGGAAGAAGAATTTGACCCCAAAAAAAAATGAGGAAGAAGAAAAGTTAAACGCTATACTTCCCACAACTTAAAAGGTGACAAATAAAAGGTCTCTCACAAAGCGCAATTGAATGAAAATCATGAGGGAAAAGGTCCCATAATACTTTTCACTATTGCAAGCCAAATCCACCACCTAGCTAGCATGCTCTCTCATTACTTCTTTCTCTCTCTCTCTCTCTATATATATATATATATATAAACGATAATCATGTCACCACGACCAAACTTGAAGCAAAAGCTCACAATAAGAATAAACAATCACACAAAGCTGGAAAGAAATGAGACCCATCTTGCTCATCCAATAAGTAATATTGGTGGATTCTTGCACTCAAAGAATTTAAAGTTAACTTTTTCGATCATGTTCGTCTTCTTCAACTAGACTACTTCACAACCCTAGCTCATAACTTTTTTGTCCTCTTGTGCTCTCTCTCTTTTGAGATTAAGAATCAAGAAAGTGGGATTGATCGGCGAAATATAAGAGCACCAATTAAACAGAATGTAGTTTGTTTGTTAATTGCTCCACCTTTTATATAACTAGGACTTGATTACTGTCCTTTAGGCTTTGGGATGACTATAGGAAAAGTCTGTACATGCGTAGTTGTTACTCCATCTGCAAGGTTAAATTAATTAAGTGGATATATTATTAATATGTATTTTAATAACGAGTAGTATAATTATTAGCTCCTCTCCTGTGACTGGTTGATTGAAAACTAAAAAAGAAAGTAAGAAAAATTAAACAAACATAATAAAGACGAAATCAAAACTTAAATATTATTCTCCAAAAAAATTTAAGAACCTATGTAAAAAAGAACACACTTCTACCAAAATTAAATACCACAATAATTAATATATACATCTTGTAATTGTAATTAAGAGTCGGGGCCTTAGCTTATAACCCAACTGATATCCAATGTCTGCTCAAAATTTTAAACATGAGGTTGTGAGTTTAAACGCACTATAATTAAGAAAAGACAGAAAAAGTTTCTAGATAAAGCATTTTCGGGTTTCTAGCTTTCAAAATATGACTGGTTGATTGAGAAATTAAAACCTGTTATGAATATTAAATATGTGGATGTCTATTGACTCATATTACTCTTCCAATCAACTTGACATAAAGAAGAAAAGAAGACATGACACAAAGCAAAAGCAAAAGAAGACAAGGACATAAAGAAGATATAAAGTAACCATAGTCATGTAACTAGGGTTAAATATAACCATGGTCATGCAACCAGGGTTAGATTTCTAATTGTATATAAAGGGCTGTAATCGATTGTTTCAGTTGAACTGAATGAGAACTTCTTTCTAACTTCTCTCTAGAAATTCTATAATCCTTTCTCTGAATTCTATCAATCTTCTCTCTTATCACATATACTTTTATAACACGTTATCAGTACGAAGCTCTAAAAGAAGGTATGATCTTCTTATGATTTCTTTAATGATTATATATATGTTGTTTTATTTTATAGATCTGGGATAATCTGAGCCACTATATGGAATTAGAGAAATACTTTTACCAATTGTTATATAACATCGAGTTCCATTGCTAAGATTGGAGATCGTTATTGTTTTTATATATCATTTACAAGTCCTTTTATATTATTATTATTGTTATTATAGTCAGAAGCCATACACATCTGATTCTTGAAATTATGACCAGAAGTCTAATCTTTTAATTTCTTATAATATGGCCAGAAGCCATATCTCTTTTCCTATTATATGGCCATAAGCTATATATATTTTTCATCTTTTATCTTATTGTACGGACAGAAGTCATGTACAACTTTTATCCTGAAGATAATAGTTAATTCCTCATCTTGAGATTAAATGGCCCGAAGCCATACATGGCCTGAAGTCATGAGATTAAATGACCTGAAGCCATACATGTTTTAATTTTCTTATCTTGCCTTATGAATTATTTATTGTCTTTATGAATTTACAATTATTATATTGCATATTTACATTTCATATTTTAATTATTTTCATTTATTTCTTTAATTAGTTTGAACAATGGCAAACCTAACAAAACTTGAAATTGTGGCTCTTGATATTACCGGGAAAGGAAAAATTATTTATCTTGGAAGTTGGATGCGGAAATTCACCTGAATGCCAAAAGTCTGGAAGACACGATTAAAGAAGGGAATAAGGCATCCAACCAAGACAAAGCCAAATCCATGATTTTTCTTCGCCACCATTTACATGAGGATTTAAAAACTGAATATTTAACAGTAATGGACCCACTTGTCCTTTGGAACAATTTGAAAGAAAGATATGATCACCAGAAGATGGTCATTCTTCCAAAAGCTCATTTTGATTGGATGCATTTACGCTTGCAAGATTTTAAATCTATAAGTGAATATAACTCAGCTATGTTCATAATTACTTCTAAATTGAAATTATGTGGAGAAAATGTTACTGATGATGATATGTTAGAAAAGACATTCTCCACATTTCATGCATCCAATTTGCTCCTACAACAGCAATATCATGAAAAAGGTTTCAAGAAATATTCTGAGTTAATTTCTTGTCTCCTTGTGGCTGAACAAAATAATGAGCTTTTATTGAAAAACCATGAATCCTGTCCAACAGGCTCAACTCCATTCCCCGAAGTGAATGTGGTAACAAATGAATTTTATTGTGGCCGTGGCCGTGGATGTGGACATGGACGTGGACGTGGGCGTGGCTACAGCCGTGGGCATGGGCGTGGTCGATATCATGGTGGTTCAAATTCCTACCAGAAGTGGGAAAATACTGATAAGAACCAAAAAGGGGAAAGCAGTAGGCATAACAAATATGCTGATAATCCATGTTATCGATGTGGTGGCAAGGGCCATTGGTCTCGTACCTATCGTACACCAAGGCACCTAGTTGATCTTTACCAAGAATCAATTAAAAATACTGGTAAAAGATCAAATTTTGAAGTTAATCATGTTGATCAGGGCGAGAATTCTGAGTATGGCGATATAGATAATAACTATTTGGATGTTGCAGATTTCTTAATATAATTTGAACAGTTATATTTTATTTAAAGTTGTTTCTATCATATGTATTAATTTTATTTATGTTTTTATGAAGAATGAATTCTATTGGCATCAATCCTGAAGATTTATGTCTCGTTGATAGTGCAACAACCCACACCATACTCAGACATGATAAATATTTTTCTTCCTTGGTAATACGAGAAGCCAATGTTTAGACTATATCTGGTAGTATAAATTTAATTGAAGGCTCCGGAAGAGCTAATATTTTGTTACTTGAAGGAACAAAATTATGCATTATAATGCATTTTATTCTACCAAGTCTAAAAGAAACTTACTGAGTTTCAAAGATATCCGCAGAAATGGATATCATTTAGAAACAACAACTAAAAATAATCAGGAATATCTTGTCATTACAAATATAGTTGCTGGTAGAAAATGCATATTAGAAAGTTTTCCTATTTTTTCTTCTGGTTTGTATTACACATGTATAAGCACAATTGAAACACATGCTATTGAGAACCAGAAGTTCACTAATGCAGACCAGAAGTTTGCCAATTCAAACCAGCAGTTTGATAATGCAAACCAGAAGTTTACTAATGAATTTATTGTTTGGCATGACTGGTTAGGCCATCCCGGTTCAATCATGATGCGACCAATAATTGGGAATTCATGTGGACATACCCTGAAGTGTAAATAAATACCACAATCCCATGATTTCTCATGTGCTACATGTTCCAAGGGAAAGTTAATTATTCGCTCCTCACCAAGCAAAGTAGAAAGTGAGTCTCTCACATTTCTAGAACGGATACAGGGAGATATTTGTAGGCCAATACACCCACCATGTGGACCATTTAGGTATTATATGGTTTTAATTGATGCATCAACTAAATGGTCGCATGTTTGCTTATTATCTTCTCGCAACCTGGCGTTTGCGAGATTACTTGCTCAATTGATTAGATTAAGAGCACATTACCCTGATTATCCTATCAAGAAAATACGTCTTGATAATGCTGGTGAATTTATATCTCAAGCTTTTAATGAATATTATATGTCCCTTGGAATTGATGTTGAACATCCTGTAGCTTATGTTCATACGCAAAATGGACTTGCAGAATCATTGGTTAAAAGGTTGCAACTAATTGCAAGATCTTTACTTATGAAATCTAATCTCCCAATTTCTGCTTGAGGCCATGCCATTTTGCATGCAGCAATGTTAATTCGCATTAGGCCAACAAGTTATTTAAAGGTTTTCCCCTTACAAATGGTTTTTGGTTAGGAACTTAATATTTCCCATATAAGAACTTTTGGGTGTGCGGTATATATGCCTGTAGCACTGCCACAACGCACCAAGATGGGTCCTCAAAGAAAGATGGGAATATATGTTGGGTTTGAATCTCCATCAATTATAAAATGTTTAGAACCATCCACAGGAGATTTATTTACGGCACGATTTGCCGATTGTCATTTTGACGAATCATTTTTCCCAACATTAGAGGGGAGAAAACAAACAGTTGGGTAAAGAAATTAGTTGGAATGAATTATCATTGGCTCATTTTGATCCTCGTATAAAACAGTGTGAACTGGAAGTTTAAAAGATAATTCATTTACAAAATTTAGCTAACAAAATGCCAGAAGCATTTACTGACCCAAAGAAAGTGACAAAGTCACATGTCCCAACTGCTAATGCTCCTATTAAAATTGATATCCCTGAAGGACAACCTGCTATGAATGAATCTAAAGCACACCTGAAGCGTGGCAGGCCCATCGGTTCCAAAGATAAAAATCCTCAAAAAAGAAAAGGAGCAAAGAATATAGATGGTCAAGTCGAGGATAATGAAGAAAAATTAGTAGCTCCAGAAGAGCCATCTCCTGAAGAGATATTATCTCCAAAAGAGAATGTTGTAGTCCCAGAAGAGACCCAAGTACCTGACATATGTGAAAATAATGAGATCTCAATCAATTATGTTATGAATGGAATCCGATGGGATAGAAATGAAGTCAACGTTGATGACATCTTTGCTTATCATATAGCATATGATGTAATGAATGATAATGAGGATCATGAGCCAAAATCCATTAGTGAGAGCCAACAAAAAAAGATCGGCCCCTATGGAAAGATGCCATTAATGCAGAACTAAGATCATTAGCTAAACGAAAAGTATTTGAACCTGTAGTCCTTACACCTGAAGATGTAAAACCAGTGGGATGCAAATGGGTCTTTGTACGAAAAAGAAATGAAAAGGGCAAAATAACTAAATATAAGGCACGTCTAGTAGCCCAAGGTTTTACACAAAGACCTGGTATTGATTTTGAAGAAACGTATTCACCAGTAGTGGATGCGACTACTTTTCGTTATTTAATCAGTCTAACAGTAGATGCAAGACTTGATTTACATCTAATGGATATTGTGACTGCCTATTTATATGGATCACTTGACAATGATATTTATATGAAAGCCCCTGAAGGATTTAAGATGCCAGAAGCATCCAATTCAAGTTTTCGAGAACAATACTCAGTTAAGTTAAATAAGTCCCTGTATGGCCTGAAGCAATCAGGGTGCATGTGGTATAATAGTCTTAATGAATATTTGTTGAAAGAAGGATAAAAAAATGATCCGATATGCCCATGCATCTTTATGAAAAGATCTAATAGTGAATTTGCTATAATTGCTGTTTATGTTGATGATATCAACATCATTGGAACTCCTGAAGAGCTTCAAAAGGCAATTAATTGTTTGAAGAAAGAATTTGAAATGAAGGACTTGGGAAGAACAAAATTCTGTCTTGGATTACAGATTGAGTACTTCAAGAAAGGGATCTTTGTATATCAAGAAACTTATACAAAGAAGGTCCTAGAGCGATTTTACATGGATAAATCTCATCCATTATGTACCCCAATGGTTGTAAGATCTTTGAAGGTAGATAAAGACCCATTCCAACCCTGAGAAATCAGTGAAGAAGGTGATGAAGAACTACTTGGTCCAGAAGTACCATATCTTAGTGCTATCAGAGCACTAATGTATCTTGCTAATCACACACGTCCTGATATATCATTTGCTGTTAATTTTTAGCAAGATATAGTTCTTCACCAACACGAAGGCATTAGAATGGAATAAAGCATATTCTTCGTTATCTCAGAGGTACTACAGACATGGGGTTATACTACTCAAATGTATCCAAGCATCAGCTGGTTGGTTATGCAGATGCCGGATTTTTGTCTGATCCACATGATGGTAAATCACAAACGGGCTATCTATTTACATGTGGAGGTGCAGCTATTTCATGGCGATTTATGAAACAGACTATATCAGCCACATCATCTAATCATGCAGAAATTCTAGCAATACATGAAGCAAGTCGAGAATGTATGTGGTTGAGATCAGTGATACATCATATACGTACAACTTGTCATTTATCTTCCGGCAAAATGTTCCCAACAATCCTATATGAGGATAATACTGCATGTATCGCTCAACTTAAAGAAGGCTATATCAAGGGCGATAGAACAAAGCATATTTCACCAAAATTCTTCTTCACTCGCGACCTTCAAAAGGATGGTGAAATAGATATCCAGCAAATCAGTTCAAGTGAAATCTAGCAGATTTATTCACCAAGTCACTCTCAGGTACAATCTTTGAAAAACTTGTTCACGATATTGGTATTCGGAGATTCAAAGATTTCAACTAATATTATCAAGAGGGGGAGTCGATACACGCTGTACTCTTTTTCCCTTATCTAGGTTTTGTCCCATTGGGTTTTCCTAGAAAGGTTTTTAATGAGGCAGCACTCAACGGTGTATCAATGAATGATATACTCTTTTCTTTGGCTAGGTTTTTATCCCACTGGGTTTTTCCTAGTTAAAGTTTTTAATGAGACACATTCATAATGGACATCCAAGGGGGAGTGTTATGAATATTAAATATGTGGATGTCCATTGACTCATATTACTCTTCCAGTCAACTTGACATAAAGAAGAAAAGAAGACATGACACAAAGCAAAAGCAAAAGAAGACAAGGACATAAAGAAGATATAAAGTAACCATGGTCATGTAACTAGGGTTAAATATAACCATGGTCATGCAACCAGGGTTAGATTTCTGACTCTATATAGAGGGTTGTAATCGATTGTTTCAGTTGAACTGAATGAGAACTTCTCTCTAACTTCTCTCTAGAAATTCTATAATCCTTTCTCTGAATTCTATCAATCTTCTCTCTTATCACATATACTTTTATAACAAAACCTAGTTAATTATATAATGACATAAAGCACCGCCCCATCAAATATATAAATCTCCCTAATCCATATTGTGATCATGTAATTATTTTATTTGTATACTAACTCGGATGGGACGAGCACAAGAAGTCAAATTCCCACCTTAAAGCTTTGCTTGAGTAATCTTTTGGAGTGTTAATAAATTATTGGAAATCCTCAAGGCGTAATTAACGAAGGCATTAGAAAATCCCACTTATTGGATGAAAAAGGTCAGTCTTTTTTTCCCATAATTAATTAATTTATGATGTTTCAAAGTTTGCTCGTGCTAAGCTAAAGCTACCCCAGCACTAAATCCCCTCTAAAAACAACTTTAAACCAAATATTTTGGCTTTTTTTCAACGTGAGTCATCCCTCGCTAGTTGGGTTACATATTGAAAAGGAAGCACGCCTTACGTAATACACTTTAATTAATTAATCGCACTATATAAGATAATCATTTCAAGTTGTAATAATTACTATCCAATTAGGTTATATATACACAAGACATGGTTTAACAATAATGTGCTTGTTAAAGTGATGACAAATCCTTGAGATACTCGTTCCCTCGAGGGTCCTACTACTCCTACACTGTTCAAGTCTTGCGATTATCTCTCTCTCTCTCTCAGATAATCTCATATAGTATTAATCTTGCGATAGATGTTAGCATATATTCACAATTAATGCAGAAGCAGATCAATAGTTTCATTCACACTTTTTCCTGTTAAGCATGCACCTAGCTTTTAGGGTTTTTGTTTGCATCCATTTGGCAGAAATTTAGAGTTTTGTTGAGAGAGAAGTAAACTATTTAGGGTTTGGAGCACCAATTATATAATACCAAGAAAATATATATTGAATTCCCAAAAATATATATATACAGAGAAAGAGCAGTCAGGCTGATTTTTAAATCAAGCCAGTTAATTGCCACATCGAAATTATTGTCGATAATATGCCAGCAACATAAACACAACTACATTAGTTTGATAGCACTTACTATCCTAAACTAAGTTTTTGTACATTCAGAAGCTAAACTATTTTTTCAATAACACTCAGAGTCATCAGTATTGTTCCTAAAGTAATTTTTAATGCATTTTTGCATTTAAAGTATTTGTCAGTAGGAATGAGTATTCTAAAATTTATGATACTGAGTGCTATTAGAAAAATACTTTTTTTTTTTGCTTGTGCATCCGGTATCCCAAGGCAGGCCGTCTTTTAGGCACATCAACGGCCCCAGACTAATTCGGATCGCCCATGGTAGGCACCTCAAAGGGTGGGAGAGCTGGCCAGGAGATTGAACTTTTTTCCATGCCCAAGCGGGGATCGAACGCCCGACCTTGGTTAAGAGAGGATGAGTCCTTACCACTCAACCTTATACCTCTGGTTAAATACTTTAGGATGTTGAATATACTAAAAGTTATTTTAAAATATTTTAAGCTATTGAATGCAACGTTTTCTTTCTTTTTTATTTTTTTGGCCAGTAAGCTATTGAACGCAAATTAATCCCTGATTACTATTATGAACAAGATAAATAACGAGTTATAGAAAATATACATATATATATATATATATATATATATATATATATATATATATATATATATATATATATATATATATATATATATTTTGCCATCAGTTATAGAAAATATATAGTTATACATGATTCCGACACATGATAAGGAAGATATATAGGCAATGATATAATTAATGCTCAAGCTGGTACCATAAAGACAACATAGAAGTGACCATGTGAAGAAGCATTTAAGTAAAGCTGATTGTCGCCATGAAAAGTTTTGAGACCAGAATTTGTTGTTTCATATGTAGTCCATATATATGCGCAACCCAAAAAATAAATAAATAAAACGATGTGACATTGTTTTCAGTTTTTGTGGCATTATTTGTGCCACGACAGAAGATTTTTAGAAATGAGTCAAATGACACATCTGATGTCACTATAGATATAAAAGATTTTGCAATAATATTTCGGGGTTCCCAAATTTAAAGATATGATGTGGACGTAACTTTTATCATGTGGTAATGGGGAATTTTCACAAAAGTATACTTTTTCTTTATGTTCCATAGAATTAAAATTTTAAACGAGCCATAAATATTCATGACTCGTTTATTTATGAGTTTGGAACAATAATGAGTAATGACATCCCATTTTATAAAACCCACATGAGTGACTGATTTTCTTATGTATTGGCCACACTCTTTTTTTTTTTTTTTTTTAATAAAAGACAGAATGAAATTAAATTTGAAGAGAGTTAGTTACACGGTGGAACTGTTGGGCGCATCTAATTAATGCAAATAAATAAAAAAAGTGGGAAAGCACAAGAAACATGCGGCGCCTGTAATGAAAAACCAAGAACAGCGGAGGAAACTGTCATGTGTGTGGGTTTCAAAGGAAGGAGGAACGGGGAAGGTATTTAGGTGCACATATCAGAAACGGACGGGTCAGAAGAAATAAATTCCAATACATCATAAATAAAGTGAAAGGGTAGCTTTGTGGATGGAAGATTAGTGCAGTCAGTTACGTCTCAGATGGCAATCTACACTGTGCAGCGGGAGAAGATACCTGCAGGGATCTGTATGGAATTAGACAAGTTGCAGAGAGGCTTCATAAGGGGCTCGTCAAAAGAAAAGAGAAAACTGCATGCTTTGTCTACATAAAGATCAGGGAGGGTTTGGATAAGAGGGATGTCCAGTAGGAACAAGGCGCTCCTCTGCAGAATAGCTTGGAATATATTAACTAAACCGGATAGTTTATGTGGTATTGTGTTAAGAGAGAAGTATGGTAGGGGTGTGGAATTGTTACAAGAGATAATAGCAAAGAATTCAGATTCGACCTTGTGGAAGAGCTTGGCCTCTACGTGGAATGATATATTAATTTCTGGTTATTAGATGATGGAGATTGTTTGCTGGAAAAAGCTGTAAGGAAGCCGGAAGGGAGATTAGTAGATTGTATGGGACGTTGATAGATTGAAGTTGCAAAAATAGGGTATCAAATATCAATTAATGATAATACTTTTAATTTCAAGCAATCCCAATTGATAACTTCATAACTTTATTAAGCTTTACATTTATCTCAATAAAGCGAGTACCATGTAAAGCTAATGTTCTACCATGATTGGAGGTGTCAATCCTTTATATGTGATCATTCTCAATTTGATCACTCTCGCTAATTTTAGCATTCCTAAATAATCTGGTATTTCAAAATACCACACTAACTATAAAATAAAATGGACAACTCACTTGAATTTCTAAGACCTCTACTCAGCATTTTCACCAAAATATGCAATCTCAATTTCTAAGAATATTTTCTTTCCTCACTATTCCTTTTATAAGACAATTATATGCAAGTGTATATTTTAAACTAAACTTCCAACCTTTGAGATTTCAAAAGAATTTAAACAAAAAATGTGTTGGAATCTCATCTAAAACATATATATAATTTTCTTTAGTGTGTCCTTCAAGAGGGAAATGACATCATCCAACATTTCTATTAACATTATGTTTCTTCTCACGACAATGCCACCTACGTTAGGTGATTTCAAGTATAAAGAAACTTAACACATAGACTACATTCTAGTCTACAATTGATGTACTCATCATATTATCCATCCCTTCCAATTAATTTCATTATAATAATCCGTTTATCATATTAATTTATCCACTTTTGCCTTATATACTCCAAATGCATCAAATGACACTACTTAATTATAAAACAAATAGCATTTGGATATTGTGAAAAGTCAACTCTAAGGAGAGGTGAACTATTTCCTCTGTTAAAACATAACCAATGGCAAGTATATATCCATTATTGTCTTCAATCAAGCCTTTTAACTGTAGACACATTATCCTCTATATGTCTATTACTTTATGGCTTTAGAGTTGGTAGCTTGATAGCTCTCATTAAAAATTTCATTCTTTTCCAAATTTAGTCAAACCTGACTCATGTTAATGAGAAAATAAATTGAAGATTGATTCCACCAAAATTAATGGAGACATCTTACCCTATTATGGATAATCACTTAATAGTTAACAAAACAATGCAATAACAATTATGATAATTTCTATATCGGGAAAATTTCAGAAAAATACAGATAAAATTGACAAAGACAATAATGCCCTAAGTGAAGTGGCAGGCAAAAGAAATAATAAGGGTGTGAAGGGTTGGTCGGCGCGACGAGATTGGAAGGGAAGAATAATGTGGGAGAGCGAAGAAGAGGAAGGGAACTACGGGTTGTTGGGTCAGCGAAGAGGGAACGTGGGTTTGTTGGGTCAGCGAAGAAGAGGCGCTTCAGTAGTGTTTCAATTTGGAAGATGGGTGACAGTGGTTTGTGATCAGTGGCTGAGCGAAGGAGAGGAAGGGAACTGCGTGTTTGTTGGCTGATCTAATAAGAGGTGCTTTGGTGGTGTTTCGATTTAGATGTGAGTGACGATGGTTGGTGGTCGAATGAAGAAGAGGAAGGGAACGACGTAGGCAAAAGTGGGAAAATAACAAGTTGGATGGGCAATAACAACACCTATCACTTTATTAACAATACCATCTTCTACATTAATAACTTCACTTTCTTGTTTAACACTTCGTATAGAAAGGTGCAAAATTAACAAGTTGGGAAGACCAATAACAACCCTTCTCTCTCTATTAACAATACTATCTTCTACATTAATGACGTCATTTTCTTGTTTAACAGCTTCATAAGCAAAAGTGTGAAAGTAACAAGTTTGTGAGCTAATAACAACACCTGTCTCTATATTAAAAACAAGATATTCAACATTAACGACATGGCTTTCTTCTTTCACAACTTGCTATCAGACAATCCAAGACATGCCCAGCGAAAAGTGTGAAATTAACAAGTTGCAGGGCCAATAACAACACATTTCTCTATATTAACAAGAAAATATTCAACATTAACGGTATGGCTTTCTGCTTTCACAACTTGTTAGATTCATCAGATGCTGTTTAATGACAGTCTGCATAATTACATTCACCAATAACCTAAAACAAAAAAAATGTGTGATAGTGACTCCTTTACACATTCACATATTTAATGATAAGGGAACATTAACAGTGCAGTAGGACATAATGTGACAGCTAGTGTTATTTTCCCACTTTTGCCTACAAAGTTGTTAAACAAGAAAGTAAAGTAGTTAATGTAGAAGATGGTATTGTTAATAGAACGAAAGGCATTATTATTGGCCATCGAACTTGTTACTTTCCTACTTTTGCCTACGTCGTTCCCTTCCTTTTCTTGGCTAGGCTACCGACCACCATCACCCACCTTCCAAATGCCGAAGCCCCTATTCTTCGCTTAGCCAACAAACCCGCGTTCCCTTTTTGCTGGCCCAACAACCCATAGTTTCCTTCCACTTCTTTGCTCGGCCACAGACCACCAACCACCGTTGTAATACCCCAAAATATGTATAAGGGCTCAATGACTCCAGAAGAGAATGTAACTAATGTTAGGAAACACTTTTGTGGAATAAAGTATGAATTATGATCCGAATTAACAGTGGAAAATGCTTAAATCCATTGTCAAAAATTTAATCGTGATAACAAAGTCTAATTGGGATATTTTGAGAGATCATTATCCTTTTCCAATGAGCCATAAATTTTGTCCAACATGAGGGAAATAAATGTTAAGATAATTATGCAAAAAGATTAAGCAATTTTGGCCAAGTAAATGTGGTGGAAAGTCAAAAGTTGGCATGTCCTTAATTGCAATTGGATATTAATATGTAAGCAGGTGGAATGGCTTATTCAAGAAGCCACTTAACTCCTTCACAAGGCCACATTCACGTCACTTGAAGAGAGGAAGGAGGGAACTCAATTGTGATCAAGTATTACAAGAGGAAGAAAAGTTAAAAATATCATTCTAAAAGCAATATGTGAAAAGGAGGAAAATATGATAAAGTAAGGAGCCATTTTATCTCTTTCTCTTGTCCCATTTTCAATCGACATTTGTTGGCTAAATAAGAGGTGATGACTTGCATTAAAAAGAGGCATCTTACGTATGAAATAAAGAAGGCAAGAGAAAGATGATGATATCAATTTATTTGGCACATATTAAAGCCATTAAAATATATTATTTTGAGGAGGTGGAAGTGTGATATTTTTTATAGATCATTTATCCCTTTCAAGTCCCATATTTCAGCTGGACTTTAAGAGATAAGAGGGGCCAAAAATCTGATCATTAAATCACACATTTTATCTTTCTCCAAGTCGGTTATGCAGCTGCAACAAGAGAGTACAAGAAGAAGCAAGTGAAGGTGAGACTTTGATCTTGATTTTCACCTCCTTAACCTCATATATGGCTCAAGTGTCCTTCATAAACATTGTTCTTCTTGATGAGAGCTTCATTTATATGGTTTTAGAATTTTAAGAGGAGGTGTTTTGAGCCATCATCGAAGAACAAAAGTTGTAGAATCAAAGAAAGAATTTAAGGAGGAGCAATAGGTGAGTATTAACATCAATTTGAGATATTGGGTGTGTTGGTTGAATGAGTATTTTGGCATGTGTAAATCTTCCCTGATTTGACCAAACAAGGGTTTGGGTAATTTATAATGTTTTGGTTATGTTATTGGTGGTTTATGATTATTAGAAACCATTTGACATAAGTTTGATGCTGAAATTGGAAATTTGTAATTGTTGGAATTTATTTTGAATTTTCTGCCAAAACAGGACATTGAGAATGAGTGGGAATTTGTTCATTTTGATGTTACCATTGTGTTCTATACAAAAAATTGTGTGGGAATAGCCCCGGGTTATGAATTTTAGGTCATTGAAACTCAAAATGCAAAACTGGATTTTCTACCTGAATAGAATTCCAGCGATGTACTCTATTAGTGTGATGTTTTTGGATAACCAAATGATCTCTAAAAATTATGAAACTTTCTAGTTTAATAGTTCACATGCCAAACTTCAAAATGGATATATAATGGGTGTCATTTATGTTAGTGCAAGAGTTTTACCCAAGAGGGGGTGAATTGGGTGATACCAGAACTTTCGTTGCGTATAAGAAAATTGACTGAATATTTAAAGCAGTTGAAAGTTAAGAGAAATATCACCGAAGTGTACATCGAGGGTTATACTGGTTCAGCCACAACCACTTTGACCTACGTCCAGTCCTCAGAGCGTCTATAAGATTTTCACTATATTCTCTAAGATTCAGTAGGTTCTTGGCACCTCAGTATACAGCAAGTTCCTTCACTTGGACACTCGCTCCCCCTTACACGTTGTAATCAAATCCCCAACTCAAGGTTCCACAACCTTAAGTTATCTCAATAACAAATATTGAGTTTGTAATGAAAAACTCTCTCACAGAGCAAATATATAATCACTAAGTACAATGAATGAATACAAGAAAATAAAGCACTAATAATGTGTTAATCAGTGTATTCTTAGTTCTTGTGTCTTATCTTCTTCTCTTTGAATGTTTCATATATATAGATGATTTGTAATGTCCGTTGGAAGCAATTCAAACATGTCCGTTAGAGTTGCACAGCAACGGTTGACTATTCTTCGAATTTTGAAAACTATCCTTTTGCGATAGGTAGCGGTAGGTGAACGATCAGACACTTTATTTGACTTTGCTCTTCTTGCATGATCTCTTCATTGTTTATCTGTAAATGTACTTAGAATACTAATGCAATAAAGAGTTAATCATATAGATAACAATTTAATAAACATTCGATCAAAAACATAATTTCTGGACTGCCTTACTCAAGGGGTTACTCGAGTGGTGCCTCGAGTAAATCTCTCAAAAAATATGGCAGTGAGCAATTCAGCATCTTACATGAGATATTACTCGGGTAAGACATTGAGTGAGATATATCACAAACCTTGAAAATACCTGATTACTCGAGTGGCTACTTGAGTGGCCTTGTCTTTACCTTCACTAGTTACTCGGGTGCTGACTATGGTAATATGGTTACTCGAGTGGCCTTCAATTTTCTTCACATCTTACTCAAGTAGATTTTAAATAACATGGCATATTACTCGATTACTCCCTCGAGTAATTGCATCAAATTCTTGGCCTAGAGTTTGCTTTCTGATTACTCGAGTAATGCCTTAAATAACTCCGCAGATTACTCGGGTGGTCTTTCAAGTAATGCCTCATTTTTAACCTGGTTACTCGAGTGGCTACTCGAGTAAAGTGTTGCATATCTTGGCTGAGAGCTATTGGAAGATTTTAGACCTGCTTACTCGAGTGAGGCCTTTGCAAATCATGTTACTCGAGTAATGGTTTATATAACTTTGCAGATTACTCGAGTACTCCCTCAAGTAACGTTGTCCAAATTTTGGCAGTGCCTCACTGGATGAAATTTTCCTTGGTTACTCGAGTGGCTACTCAAGTAATTGCTTCCCTTACCCGAGTGGCTACTTGAGCAAGCCTTTATAGAATTGGTTCATCACTCCAATGCTTACTCCAAGTAATGCTTTGCTACTTTGTTCAAAATCCATTTGTTTATTATCGAATCTTTCTATATTATTGACCCAACATTTGTTATCATCAAAACATATGGGATCTAACAATTTCGATTTGTTTGTTGGGAGTTATGATTTTCTAAAGTTTAGGGTTGAAACTGGAAGCAATTCTGGAGCAGTATAGGATTTCGTGTAATTCTATATTTTTGTGGTCATGGACAATATTGATACATATTTTTCTTGTATACAGGACTTCAATAGCTTTCCATAGGACTTGGGATCACCTCATTTTGATTTTTGTAGAATTAGTTATGATTTTCAAAGTCTAGAGAAAGTTCTGGCAAATTTGGTTTCAAGTGTGTGAAAATTTAAAGTTAATGGCACATGGTAATATTGTTGAACTCTGAGGTTAAAAATTGGTCTTTTAGGTTAATTGACCACTTTATCTTCTTAGTGGACTTGATTAAATGTCCCTAATGATAACCAACTTGAGTGTTTGAATTAAAGAAGAATTGGATTAAGTAATAACCTGTCACCCGTAATTCTAATTATAAGATTTGACATTTTTTCTGCACGTGATAAACCGGTGCCAGAGCACGAGCGGAAAGAACAAGATAGTGACCCTCTCTCTTATATTGTGTATGATGCATTGTATGCATGTCTTATCATTGAAACATGCCGTTGTGAAACATGATATTGTGAAATATCTCGTTGAGAAACATGCCGTGGTGTAACATGTTATTGTGAAATATGCTGTTGTGAAACATGTCGTTGCGAATACAGCAAAAGCTGTAGCAGAAATGCCGTTGTTGTATTGTGCTTGTGATTTACTTACATGCTTTGTGATTGTATATGTTATAAGTGAACTGTTACTATTGGGATTCTTTTGAATCTCATTCTTTCCAATGACTAACCTACAGCAAGGGCAAGCGGTTCGAAGAAAAAGTAAGTGACGAAGGGCGGTTAGAGCTCCTAGCTAAGAGTTTTAATTTTGGTAGTTGGTTGTCATATTTTATTGGGGATTAGTTGTACATGTTGTATCTAATAAATGGTGTGGTGTAATCCCTTGCATAGGAAACTGTAAATAGGCAATGTGCCCTGTAAACCCTTTATTAAGTAAATGAAACTCGAGTGTTGTTGGAAATTTTTGGTTGTACTCTGATATGTATGAATGAAATCGAACTGCACAGGCCAATTATATTCGAAATGTGAACGTGAGACCGCACTAAACATGTTTTGGAAAAGTTTTAAATTAACCGATGGTCTCTATTTTAACTTAATGACGCATTCTCAAACTATAAATTTGACTATTAAGGTGGGGGTTACAACCATCTAAATCGAAACACTGCCAAAGCCCCTCTTATTTGCTCAACCAACAAAGCCGCGTTCCCTTTTCGCCAACCCAACAACCCGCAGTTGCCTTCCTCTTCTTCGCTCAGCCACCGACCACCGTCACCCACCTTCCAAATTGAAACACCACAGAAGCCCCTCTTCTTTGTTTAGCCAACAAATCCACGTTCCCTTCCTCTTCTTCGCTCACCCACACCATCGTTCCCTTCCAATCTCGTCGCGCCGACCAACCCTTCGCCTCCTTCTTATTTCTTTTGCCTGCCACTTTACTGAGGGCATTATCGTCTTTTGCTTACAATTTCAAATCCCAGATTCCTACTTATGGTATGATTTGGGATTTCAGCAATTTACTGCACTATTTTGTCCTTTGTCAATTTTGTCTGTATTTTTCTAGAATTTTCCCTTTTATATTTGTCCTTTAACCTATAAACAACTATTGACTTTGTTCCATTCTTTATGTACCCATGATGACCAGCTTTTAATTGAGATTACTTTATTGAGACAATTATATCTCATAATGTTATCTAACTTCTCATGTTAGTATCATTAAGTATTAGAACTTTCTTAAAGCCAATTTTATCCTAATGGAGGGAGTTATATTCATCTCCTTTTAGACTCAACAATTGTCTGTAATAAATTATATCAAACCAAACAATTGAATAGACAACAGTCATGTTGCAAAGTCAAAATAAAATTTAAAAATGCTTACAAAATTACTATAAAAGGCAAGGGAAAAAACCATCACAAATAAGTGTATGTTTATCAATGTAAATCATAAAATTATAAATTCGTATCATTAAGGTTTACCTATGGGCAAAGACAATAGTATAGTATGAATTTATCTCAAATTGATGAATCTAGAACACAGTTATATTTTCTAATACCTCTAGGCTACTTAGAAAATACAATGCTATTTATTCCACCTTAATTAAATTTGCCATTATAATTATCTACCTGTGGGCAAAGATTAATTAATTATTCAAAATTGATTTCAACACATTTCAATTTAAATAAAATATTTTGCAAATGTTAAAATGGCTAATTAATTTTTCCCAAAATAATCTCTGGAAAATCAAATAAAATAACTCAAACAATAATATCCCAAAATAGGGCCCAATAGAAATTGTTCAGAATGAAAAGTAAATATAAATAGCCTAAATAGGCTTGTTGTGGAGACCAACTAAATGGCATGAAATAATAATGGTCTCAGATGAAACCCAAGAATAATTTCCAGAAAATAAAAAAAGACATTTAAGTCCAAAACAGTTTCTGAAAATAAATCAAAATGACCCAAAAAGTAACAAATGGACTTGTGAACAAAAACGAATATACGTGATCCAAGGCCCAGATAGCATACAGAACTGTTGTTGTAAAAAATTTTCCTTTTAAAAAGGCCCAAAAAAAATAGGCCCATGAGTCTAAAACAACTTTAAAACGGAAAAAAACAAACGCAACGGGATTTTAAATATAGGTTCGAAAAAGTTGATAAAGGGATCTTAAATCTTAGCAACAAGCCCAATCGGAGAAGCCCATTACCGAAATTCAATGACATTTATAGGAAAAAGCAAATATTATCCATGCATGGACCCGAAATCCATAAGGCTAAAAAATTTCATTAAATTAAAAGGGGAATAGAACATTGCAAGCGCAATTTAAAATCTTGGGGCCCAGAACAAATTTAAATTACAGACAGAAAAATAAAAATTCGAAAGCCCATAAAAATAGGCCTAGAACGCAATAAACATTTTAAACCCAAAAGAAACATATAAAGACAAATTAAATAAAGCAGAATTGATTGAACCCATGCCGGCCCGAGTTCTTAAAGGCCCAGAACGTAATTAAATAAATAAGGCAAAAAAATTTGAAACTCCAGAAAAGCAGCCCAAACCATCACTGTTTAAGAAAAATGAAACGCAGGCCTGAACAGTAACATAATGAATCAGACAATTTGCAAGAAAAACCCAAAAGGCATTATCAGCCCGGATGCTTTAAATTCAATAAAGGCTGAAATTTTTAATTTTTCAAGCCCAAGTTAAATGCATCATCAGCCCACAGCTTAAATGACATAGGCAAATTCAAACAAAATAAAACGCAGGCCCAAAATGTAAACACAGATAAGGGATTAAATAAACGACTCAAATAGTTAACCCCGAAAATGTAGTCCAGCCCACGCTCATATAAAATTAAATGGCTCGTTTCCCTTTGGCAAGAACAAGAAACAAAAAATCGGGCAGGTAATGAACCAGCTACGATACAGGTTTAAGAGTTAATTAGTCAATCGGGATCTAATTGGTGATCAAATCGGTCATATTAAAATATTATAATTTATTAGTGGCAATATATATATATTAATATATTTTTAAACTTCTATAGATAAAAATGAAGATCTTAAAAAAAAAGATTTAAAATCTATTAGTATTAGTTATGATGCTTATACTTATACAATGATATCTCCTTTCCTCTAATTATTATATCATTTTAAATAATTTTTTCATCATCTTCTTTTTTCTAGATTTATTATTTCTTTACCTACTTTTCTCTTCATCTTGATTTTCAACTTTTCATTTTTCCTTCAAAAATAGTGCAAGATAATAGGAAAAATAATAAAAAAAAATGAAACCGGTCCGATCAGTTGAACCACCAATTTTAACTGGTCCAAAGGATGAATCAAATCAGACCACTGACCAGTTCACAGTCCAACCAGTTGAACTGAATGGTCTGATCTGATATTTTATTCACTAGGTAAGAAGAAACCGCCCAGATTTCAACAATAAATAAACAATACCTTTTGGTTGTCTTCCCCAGTGAAATCGGATCCCTAATGACTTGGCATACGACCTGGAGTGAACTCGCTTGGTCCTGCCGTAACTTTCATGCAGTGTTTTCCCAGCGATTTCTGGATTCTCCTCTGACAGTTTTCACAATAACATGAACAAAAACAACAGAAAAATCTTTCCCAACAATTATTTTATCAAAACAAGGCCAGAAAACAAACTAAAAGTTCTTACATGTATTTCAAACAAAAGCACATGCTTTCAAAAACAATATTTCAGCAATTCTCATAACCATGATTCAAAATAATTATAAATCATAAATCGGAAATCAAAAAACAATAGTGCATTAGGACAAAAGTATTATACCCAACATTGAATGGAATAGACATAACACGCATATATAATTGAATTGAATGAAAAGAAAAATATTCCACAAACCCATGAGATACAATCAAGTAGAGAGCTAAAAAAAACCATATATTGATGTGGGGAGATAATTTTCCATTGAGGGGCACAAGATCATTACAAAAATATTCAGAAAACTCAATTGAGGAGGAATAATGAAAAACAACACTAGATGATGCTTCACTATTATTCTCATTATTTTTCAAATAGAAAAAAAAAAACACAATGCATCATATAAACAAATAGCAGGCAAAGGAAGATAAAAAATAAGGCTTTGATGCCACATGTAAGAGTAAATACAATGATAATTCCTAAATACATCATATGAATTATGTAACAAAGTGTAGCAGCAGAAAACTTTACATTATAAATACCTCTCGCCATGCTTAAATGATCTGAAGCCATAATCCATATAATCATGATCTACTATAGGAAATTGAAAACATAGAATACAAGTAGAAGAGGATCAAGGTCTCTTCTAATAGGAAGATAAGGCACAATGATGGTTTAGGAATAGCCATTACAGAGAACCCTTAAAGAGCAAGTAAGTGTTTTTCAACGTTAGTACTCTAAGACCCGGCCTACGCTATTTATAGCCTATAATCAAGACTTGTATCAATTTACCGGGCAAGCAAGTGTGTATTTGGATGTCATGTTCAAAATCACTTTCTTAGATAAAACCATGATTTGGGAGAAATTTAACCAAATACATGAAAAAATTCCAGAAGCACTTTTTTACACAAAATCATGGTTTGGGACCTAAAACAATGGTCCAAAAACCATGATTTTGGAAAAATTTAATTTTTTTTAACTTTTCAGCTATTGGACCTCTTTCTTTTTCCTTCTTCTCTTTCTTCGATTTCTCACTTCCTTTTGTCATTTTCTGTCTTCCAATTTCCTTTTTTTTATGCATAAGGCCTAGGCAACTTTGATAATTAAACACAGCCCAACTGCTATGTGAGATCATCCCTCATGTACTCTTTACATCCTGGGCGCGCCAGTGGCAGAACCCTGGCTTCCTATTTCTGAAATGGATACAAATTTGTATTAGAGAAAAAAACTTAAATTTTGTAAGTTTTATTACAAAAGCATCACTATTATCTGTTTAAGGTTTTATTTTTTAGCCACCAAATATTTAGCTATCAAATACGTATTTTAATCGAAAAGATATTATTTTAGATCATTACTATTTATAAATGATTTTTTACTATACAATTTATTAATATATATATATATATATATATATATGTTTGATCTAATTTTTTCCATGTTACATACTTGACAAATGATATAATTTTAATTTTGTACACAAATTATTTCATTTTTGGTATTTATTATGAAATTTAAATGTTAAAAATATATAAAATATAATCTTATCCTTTATATGTAATTATCACAAAAGATAATGTCTTTTTTAGTAATTTGACAATGAAAAAGTGATTATGATAATAATACCCAAACATTATTATTTTATCAAAACCATTTTTTTTTCCAGAAACTATTATGCTCAAAATCTATTTTCTAAAATCACTTTTATCACTTTTTCTCCGGAAGCTATTATACAAAATTAAAGCTAATCCAAACACTCTAAAACAAATCTCTATCCAAATCATGTGGGTGACATAATCAAGAGATGTTTTATCTGAAATATATTAAACTGATAATATTTAAATAATTACATAATATCTAGAATATTTAATTTGATCTAAATAATAAACTAGAATATCCTTTATATGATCAATTAATAAATATATCTAGATATAATTTTGAATAAACAAAAGAATATAATATTATCATTTTAATAAAATATCTAACATACATGCATTAAGAGATTGTAGGATAGCAAGAGAAGTTTGGGGGGCTGTGGCCTGTGGGAGGTGGTAGGATTGGAGATAGCTCTTTCCGGTTGCAATATAAGCAAAGGGTGGTAGAAAATTTGGAGAGGAATGATGAATGGGCTTAGAATATTTGCTGTCACGTGTTGTGTTGCTTTCTTTTTTCTTTTTTTTTGATACATAAAATGGCCAAGCTAGCTTGGAGAATAGTTACAATAAAACATACTAAATATCAAAACAAGTCAAAAAGACTGGAGCAAGTCTTCCTGCATGAGAGGGATACATGCCAGATGAGGTACTGGCAAAATAACCATCCGCTGAACCAAGTTCTGAGCGTCCCGGGCCAAGTAATCAGCACACCTGATTGTGTGACACGGCGTATATCGAAGTTCAACGTCCCAGTCAGAGTAGAGCAAATCCCTAACTGCATTAATCTCTAGCCTTAGCGGGTGGTGAAGGCCGCTATCCTGCATAATCAGCTGATATGCCTCGAGTGAATCCGTGTAGGCAATAACTCTCAGAAAACCATACTGATGGCATAACTGTAGACCTTGGCATAGTGCTAGCACTTCAGTAGTGGTTGGTGGAAGGAACCCTAATCTTCGCTGGAAACCAAGGACCCACTTGCCTCTCTGATCTCGTACAAGTCCTCCGCATGCTGCATTATGGTGGGCGTCAACGGAGCCGTCGGTATCTAGGCGAACATATCCTTCTGAAGGTAACTCCCAGGAATGGTCGTCTCCGCCAGTATACCCAAAGATCTGGTGCTTGAAATTGTCCGAAGTGGCAGTTTCCATGATCTGATACATGCCCCCGTGAACTACTTCATTAGGTTGGGCTCGGACTCCCTCCATGACACCATGGCATCTGTTTTTCCATAAGAGCCAACAAATGATACTGAATAGGCGGGTCCACGGCCAGCGCCGATAATAAGTCTTTCCCAAAGAAAGCGACAAATTATCCTTGATCCAAACCTGCAAATCAGAGTTAAAAAAACTAAAATGATGGTTAGGAGCAATAAACTGAAGCCACACTACTCTCGCAAATTCGCAGTCACGAAGAATGTGAATAATGGTTTCAGGTTGTCTACACTGAAAGGGACACTCCTCACTGTCTAATTCGCAGTCACGAAGAATGTGTTGCTTTCTGAAGTGGGATTTGTGTTCCCTGTGGCTCCGAAAATGATAATTAATCGATATGTTTGGGAAATAGAGAACTTTGCTGCGAGTGCTGCACTTCTTTCTTCAAGTAAGAGAATGGTGGAAGTCAGGTGGAATCGACCTCAAGAAGGCTGGGTAAAATTAAACTTTGATGGTTCAGTAAAAAGTAATTCTGGATTTGCAGGATGCGGAGGGACAGTAAGGGGTATATAAACTTGTGACACTAATGCAAAACGCTAATTTAACTATATGATTTTGTATCAGTTACTTGAAGAACAGAAGTGATAATTCATGTGATGTAATTTCATTTCTGTTTTATGTGTAACTAATGCCGTTATGTACAATATGATATCACTTATGTGAAGAATAGAAGTGATAATTCATGTAGCACAAATTTAGCTTCTATTTTAAGTGTAATTGACACCATAATGTATAATATGACATTGAATATGTGTTCAACTGATGTCATAATTAAGATGCTATAATAATAATAATAATAATGGAATCAGTTTAATAAGCACTAAAAGCCATAATTAATATGAAGTTTTGGAATTTAATTGTGAAATAAATAAATTTAAAATATAACATGTCATAATTGTAATTAAATATTATAAATAAATTTTTAAAAATAATTTTTCCTAAAATATAATTATATTATAGTTATATTATAAATGAATTTTTTTAAGTGGATCATTTATAGCTCAGGAACTAAACCTAGTTAATTATAAAAAAATGGATGATGAATTATTTATGGGTGGAATTTGACCCATAATTTATAATTTATTTACCAAGCTTACTTATAACATTGTTTCTTAAAAGAATCCAAGGCTTTAATTATCACCTACATGGCTCTAAGTCTTAGAAATATGTTTTTTTTTAAAAAAAAGGGAAATATGGTGTCAGTCCCAATCCACCTGACGCCCTAATTCATTCACAGAAATAAAGTAGTGAATTTTTTTTGAATGTAAACTGGATTACATTAGTTCATAACAGAACTAGAACAAAGAGAGAACAAAATACATCAATCATACTAATCATCCCTCCTCACCGACCGCCTTACGAAAGGGTGGCGGTGGGTGAGCAAGGAGAACAAAAGTTTCGGTCATATTGTGAGTAGCCTTGGCAAGATGATCTGCTAACTGATTGTGTTCTCTGGGAATATAGCGTAAGAGGACCTGCCAATTCCTAGATAACCAGAGTCTTGCATCATCAATAACATCCTTAAAGGGGTAGGATACATCGCATCCCCGGGTAAGAAGGTTTATGGCCTCAAGACAATCAGTAAGGACTAAGATCTTTGTAATATCACGATTCCAGCAAATTTAAAGCCCTTGGATGATTGCAATGATCTCAGCCACCACCGGGGGAACTCGAGTGAGCTTACTCATATAGCCACAGAGCCATCTTCCATCTTACAACTTTATAGCCCCAGCACAACCGCTCTGACCAGATTCTAAAATAGAGCCATCTGTTTCTAATGTGACGAAGCCCGGCTGTCTGCGAGTGACGTCTTCTCTTGAAGTCGATGAATAGAACTGGCAATTGGATGCTAATTCCATATCCCAGCTTGCCCGAAATAAACTAGCATGAGCATTTTGGAAGTCAATTCCCGAATCTTCGCCGAAAAGCTTCCTACATCGATCCACCCAAATGTCCCAACACACATATCCAAATAGAGTAGCCCAATTAATCTTCTTTGTGAAACTCCTACCTGCTTCATGCTTCAAATTCCATTTAATCCAATCCGTTCCTTGCAAGGTTGAAAATGTACTCCATAAATTTGGTTTAACAATGGAGATCCATCGCTCACGAGCATTGAAACAGTCCCTTAAGAGATGCATGATATCTTCTTCTTGGACACAGTTGAATGGACAATTTGCTTGGTCAATTAAACCTCTACGGGCTCTGAGATGAGCAGTATGAGCTTTCCCGTGAGCAACGAGCCACATGAAAGTCTTGATCTTTTCAGGCACCGGCCATCTCCATAACTTTCTCCAAAATGAATCATCTGAGCTATGAGAACCTGCACAAAGAAAACGGTATGCAGAGCTAACAGAAAAAGAACCATCAGAGGAAGGTTTCCAGAAAAACTTATCTTCTCCTCTTTCATGACAGGGAGGGTGAGAAAAAAGGATACGATCTGTGACCTCATGCTGAAACCACCTTCCTAGCTTAGCAGAATCCCATTCGCCCCAGGGAAGCACATAATCCTGAACCCTTTCTGTGCTATCGACAAAGGCTTCGAACCCAGGAACTAACTCAATCAATGGTTTGTTTAAGCCAGACCAATTGTCATACCAGAAGGAAGTCGAAGCTCCATCTCCAATTTGGACTCCCACACCACATTTGAACTTATCCCAGATATAGCAAATCCCTTTCCAGGTGAAGGATGAGTTGCGTTGATTTATTGGTCCATTTGTCTGGTCCCAGCGATATTTAGATTTAAGAATTCTGACCCATAGCGTATCTTTGTTGTTCAGTAACATCCAGCAGAGTTTCATTATGAAGGCTTCATTCTGTTTGCGCATGTCACGAATTCCAAGGCCACCACTCTTCTTTTCTTTGGTAATCTGATCCCATGAGATGAGATGCAATTTTTTCTGATCCTCATTCTCCCCCCACAAAAAGTCCCTGCTTTTCCTCTCAAGCTCACGGATCACGCCTTTAGGAATTAACATCGTTTGCATATGGTAAGAGGGCAAAGAAGATAGAACAGCTTTAATAAGGGTGGTTCTTCCTGCAAGGTTTAAACAGGCGCGCTTCCAACCTGATAGTCTCTTTTGGGTTTTTTCTAAGATAGGAGCAAAAGTAATCTTAGAGACTCTTTTGTGAAGTAAAGGAATCCCAAGATATTTCCCTAAGTCTCCAGTCAAGCTCCTCTATGAAAGGCCATAAAGTAGTGAATTTAAGGCCTCTCTATGGCATTGGTTTCAAATCCATCGACTCCTTAATTCATTCAAAGAAAGCAAAGCGAATTCGCGACTTCTCTATGGCGTCGGTTTCCAATCCACTTGACACCTTAATTCCTTCAACAAAAACCCTCTACTAATTTCAAATTTGCGGCTTCTCTATATGAATTTCGCTCTAGCTCTACTAACTTCGTAACTTCCCTTCATCGTTATTGCGTCTTGGCTTCCAAATTGTTGTGGGAGTCTTTATCATGAACTCATTCAATCTGAAGTCTTCTCTGTGCTATTGTGGGTCTCAATTTTCCTCCAAATTGCAAGGTCGTAGAGGATTGGTGAGTTATTTATTACATACAGGATTGCATACAATATTTGTTTCCAAGAGTACTTCTCGTGTTGTTCTATTTCGTTTCTTGGTTCTTATATTGATTTTCATTCTATAAGAACAACACTAGTTTCTAGTTTTTATTGCGTTTTGAAGAGTTCTTTTGTGATGCTCTGTTATGTTTTTTGGGTCTTATATTGATAAGATTTTTGTTTCTGTTAGAATAATGTTGGTTTCTGGTTTTCTTTTAGTTTCAAAGAATACTTTAGTAATGCTCTTTTTCGTTTCCTCTCATGATGTGTATTAGACTTTGTTACTGGAATCATATATACTCAAATGCAAAAACCTTAATGAAGTCATCCATGATTCAGTCTGTGGGGGAGTGTGTCAAGACTTGTGTTATATTTACATTAAATGCTCCTTACTGTAAATATTCAAATGATTGGGGATCAAAATCAGAATCAGATTACTGGAAAAATTAAAAGGACAGATTAGAAACTGTTGCTGGCATCTTTGGTTTGTATTTGCATAAATCTCTATAGCTTGTACAGATTGAAAACAACAACTATAGAGCCTTAATCCCATTAGGTGGGGTTATACATATTGGAAAAATATCAATGAATTCAGCCATTTGGCCTATAATATTTCAAATCTTCTTTCCCTTTCTTTCAGCCAATTTAAAAGGTCATTTCACAAGAGGTTTTTTTAATTTTTTTTCCACTTTGAAATCATGGACTCGTTCTATCTATATGTCTTATTTTCATTTTGTAAATGTAATCAAAAGGAAAGGAACCTAATGGAAAGATCATAAATTATATTTCCTTTACCTTTTTTTAAATTTCTCAATCCAAACAGAGGTTAGGGTCTGTTGTCTTAAAAGAAAAAACATTGGTTAGGGACTTTAACATGAAGGATGAGTTTGGCTCTAATCCTGAATTTTGTTTGTAATCTTGATTTTTAGAAACTGAATTTGTAGTGCTAGGATTTCTTGAGACATTCATTTTCCTTTTTTTGTTTCCATATTTTCAGCTTTTAGCTTTGGGGGAGGGATGGTGGTGTCATGTGATACAGTTTAAGCTAGAGATAAAATTTTGTAAATATGATATTGGCTTTGAATCTATATTTTATTTATGATTTTCAAATCATTTACTCAAATCATCTACATTGGCTTTGAATCTATATTTTGTAAATATGATATTGGCTCCATGCTGTCAAAATAATAGTTGCTGAGTTAATAATTGCTTAGTTTGATTGAGTTGCTTGATTGCTTAGTGCCATCATTGAAGCCTCAATTTGCTGTCAAGACTTTCTTTCCCTGCAGATTTGTCTTAAAATATAGTGCTTGAAATTACTGATAATACACTGCTATATAAGCTCTCTTGCTGTCACTAAAATATTGCATTGTGAGTTAATAGTTGCTAAATTTGCTTGTCATTAAAGGCTCCATGTTATCAAAATAATCACTGTTAGTTGCTGCCACAAATTATTCTAGTTGTCTTGGAACAAAATCAATTATGGCCACCTACTTAGTTTTGGCTACTAGTGTAATATCCCGATTTGTGATTAGGGCTAATGGCTCTGATAATTATTGTAATTAGTGTAATTACGTACTTTCGGGATTAATGTAATGCAATGTGAATTTTGGAATGTACATGTGTGGTATTGGAGATTAAGGGTTGAGATTCATTTTGATGGGTCGGAATCCTATGTGTTGGGATTTTGGTGAGCTCATAGGGGAGTGAGTGAGTGATGACATGTGGCGTAATGGAAGCCATTGGATGATGCACTAAGTGACAAAAAGCTACTTTTCCTCTCTTCTCTCTCTCCTATTCGGTTGAGTGTGTGTGTGAGGGAAAGAGTTGACTTTTCATCATCATCATCTCCTCCATATCCCATTTTCTCTCTCTTTTCTCTCTCCATTTCGCTGAAGCAAGCAAGGGAAGAGGAAGAAGAAAAGCTTGAATCTTGGTAAGTTATGATCCTCTAATGCCTTAATCCTCTTCTCTAATATTGTGTATCTCATTGAGAGCTACATTGTGATGATTGTAGAGCTTTGAATGGTGTTGATTGAGACATTGATTCGAAATTGAAAGTTGAGGAATCAAGGTTCTGAACTGGGCAAAGAGAAGAGGTAGGCATTTAGAGCATTTTGGTATATTGTTTGTGATTTTTGGCTAAATTTGGTAAAATCTGGAAAATTGCCCTAATTATGCCAAATGTTGAAAATGTGGATTTTAAGGTGTTTGATAGTGGAAATGGTTTAATGTTGAGTTATTTGATTATTGGAAATAATCTTGAATGTTGGAAATATGTTAAGGGAAATTTGGAGAATGTGTATCTTAGAGACCTTAGTGTTTGATTGTGGTCAAAGTAGTTTTTGGGGTGTTTTTGGAGTTGCCATTGTGTTCCCTAGTTAGTGCTTAGAGTGTATGAGCATTGGGAAGAGTTTGGGAACCATTGGGCATGATTTTGACCATCTGGCGTTTTCTGGTTTTTCTGCATTTTTGGGTCTCTGATACACCTCACTCGAGCAGGGGAAGAACGTGCTCGAGTGATGCGTGAGTTTTTCCCTTTGTGCTTCGAGTTCTTCTGGGTTTTGTGAGCAATGCTCGAGCACATCGCTTTGTGCTCGAGTGAGCGAAGAACATGCTCGAGTGAGCATGGTCTGCTCGAGTGATGATGTGAGTTCAGAGTGAAGGGTTTCTTTCGGGTCTTCACTTGCTGATAGATGCCACGAGTGTGCTCTGACACTCGCGAGCATAGCCCTCTCACCCGAGCACTGGGGGTCATGCTCGAGTGAGCTTGTACCTCAGGTGAGAGTAGTGCTTGCGGGTGGTCACTCACGAGTAAGGTGCTCGATTGTGCCTTCTCACTCGCGGGTGTGAGGTGTGTGCTCGAGTGCATATGGCTGTGCTCGAGTGATCCTGGTCTTGGAGAGCGTTGTGTGCTCTCGGGTCCTCACTTCCTGAACTTCACTCGCAGGTGCTCGAGTGAGGTTCAGCGTGCTCGAGTGAGCCAGTTCCTGAAAGTTTCCTTGTGCTCTCGGGTGCTCACTCGAAGTCTCACTTTCTCTTGTGCTCTACTTGTGCTCGAGTGAGAGCATCTGTGCTCGAGTGAGATGACCAAAAATCTATGTTTTGCCTTCGAGTAAGGGGTCTTTTGGGTAGTGTCTTCCAACCCTTTAGGCATATGTTTAGGCCTCTAATAGTCACCTAAAGAGTCCTAAATGATAACCAGCTTAGAGTATTATTGAAATATACATATGGATAAGAGATTGATTGGTTGTCCCTAATTGATATAGGATTTGACATCTGTCATCCTCGTGAGGCTAAGGTGCCAGAGCCAGTCAGGAAGGATACAGGTAGTGACTCTTTCTTTATGCCTTGTGTGATACATTGTATGTATATTATGTCACCGTTTTGAAATGAATATCGTATGCTGCAAGTTTCGTGAAAACTGTGGAAGCACCGTTACACCAATAGTCCCTGAGTCGCTAACAACGGTTCGGGTGAAGGTCGTATGCCTTCCCGGCGGTAAAAGGGGATGAGGTTAGGGTGTGATATATGTATATATTTGTGAAGGCCGACGGGCCATTTGTGAAAGCCGAAAGGCTATATTTGAGCCATGTGGCTATTTGTATGCACTGCCACGCCAATAGTCCCTGAGTCGCTAACAACGGTTCGGGTAAAGGTCGTATGCCTTCCCGGCGGTAAAAGGGGATGAGGGTGGAGTGACTTGTGTTGCTGTATGAGATGATTGGTGAGCATATTCTGTAATTGCATGTGGTATGAAATTGTTGTTACTACTGGGATTCTTTAGAATCCCACCCCTTCCATATGACTAACCTTTTCAGACAGGGCGAGTGGCTCGAAAGGGAAGCGAACAACCAGGAGTAGTTAGGACTACTCTGAGATTTAGTGGATGTTGGTTATCTTAGTTTTGGATTTGGGATTGCTAAGTGTACATTTAATGTAAATGATTATTTTGGTTATGTAATCCCCATTTTGGGAATCTGTAAACCCATGATATAAATATATGTAGACGAACCCGGGGTTTTGCCGGGATTTTGGTTTCCGCACTTTGATATTTATTATGTACTCTGTTTTCTCAAGTAATTATATCCGCCTGTGAATGTGAGACCAGTAATAAGTATGTTTTAGAACTGATTTCAAAATACCCCGTCTCTTGGATGTGGGACTATGAATTGTTATTTCATCTTATTGGTCTCTATTTCACTTAAATTTTGTAATTCGGATGTATTTACGATGAGGGGTTACAACTAGTCTACTAAATTACATCCAAAAAAAATTCTTTTGACCTAACACTTGAACTTGTATTCATTACTATTTAATTGTGATTTATGGCTCCTTTGGAAGCTCATTACTATGATTTTCAACTTGGTAAAAGCCTTGATCTGACTTGAGTATTCTGAAACAAGCTAGATTCAAAAGCTGATTTTCTTGACTAGAAAGACAATGAATTACGTATATATAAATAAATTACAATGTATCTCTAATGTATCCATTAAACATTGCTTCATCTTAAAGTTGTTCTTTTTTTGTGTTCACCTTGTAACTATGGAGAATTTTACTTCAAATATAATTGTTGGTTGGCCAAGATAGAACAATTGAATATGCATTAGATATGTTGTTTTATTTAGGTAATTTCAAAATACCCGTTCTCTTTCTTAATATTAAAACTATTATAAAAGCATATATTACTACTTGTTAATGTTTGGATTGTAGTTGGTTTGAAAGTTATAAAGTTATACACATTGCTCTTCATTTAATATTGATGTGAAATATCATTGAGATTTGCTAGAATTTGTTTGATTAAGCTGTTACACTGCACATGTTTCAATTAGGTAATTATGGATCGTAGTTAGATTGACGCTTTAAGAACAAGTGATGAATATGAGTGTGGGGTGGAACACTTTTTAGAATTTGCAAAAAACAATGTATCTAATAATAATGGATTGTTCTATTGTCCTTGTGTCAAGTGTTTAAATGGGTTACAAAAATTTGTTACAGAAATAAAAGATCACCTAATTTGTTTTGGGTCTACAAAGCATATACACATTAGGTATTGCATGGTGAACCTAAAAAACGTAGTATGTCCCAAATTGAGGAAGATGATATAAATCTAGATGATGATAGAATGGAAGATATGATCTATGACGTTGGAGCTAAGGCTATTGAGCAATTACATAAATACGATAGCTTGTCTGAAGATGCCAAAAAGCCTCTATATCTAGGGTGCACAAAGGACATACGGTTAACAGCAGTGTTAAAGCTTGTCAAATTGAATAAAAAAAAATGGATGGAGCAATATGAGCTTCATAGAGTTGCTAAAACTATTGAAAGAAATGTTGCCAGAAAGTAATGAACTTTCGGACCATAACTATGAAGCAAAGAAGATATTGTGCCCAATGGGATTGAAGTATAAAAAAATTCATGCTTTCCTTAATGATTGTATGTTGTATAGAAAAGAATATAACAAGCTAGATGCTTGTTCGGTCTGTGTGACATCACGTTACAAAGTGAAAGAAATAGGGTATGGTGATGTGATTACTAGGGGGTCTTGCAAAGGTGCTATGGTATCTTCCAATAATACCAAGATTTAGACATTTATTTGCTAATGCAAATGAGGCAAAGAAGTTAAGATGACATGCTGAAGAGAGGAAAAATGCCGGAATACTCCAACATCCGGCTAATTCTCCTCAATGAAAAGGAATTGATCAATTGTTTCCTAATTTTGGTAGTGAGCCTAGAAATCTTAGGCTTGGACTTTATACAGATGGAATGAATCCTTACAAAAATCTTAGCAGTCAACATAGCTCCTAGCCTGTACTATTGGTGATTTATAATTTGCTACCTTTCTTATGTATGAAACGCAAATACATTATGTTGTCTTTGATGATTTCGGGCCTAAAACAACCAAGAAACAACATAGATGTACTTGGCACCGTTAATTGAGGATTTGAAGATGATATGTGAGGTAGGTGTGGATGTGTTTAATACATATAATCATGAGTCTTTTAAGGCAAGAGCCATGATTTTTTGCATGATAAATGACTTCCCTATATATGAAAACTTGTCTGGATATAGTGTTAAGGGGTATAAAGCATGCCCTATTTATAAAGATAAAACATCCTACCAACAACTATCACATGGAAAGAAGATGGTCTATCTTGGTCACCGAAGATTTCTCAAACCAGGACACCCTTATCGGAGACAAAAAAAGGCATTCAATGGCTTTCAAGAGAATGATGACCCTCCAGAGCCACTTACTGCAGATCAAGTGTATTAATAGGTGAAAGATATCAATGTGATCGTGGGTAAGAGCCAAAAGAAAGAAGCTAAAAAGAATTTATGGAAGAAGAGGTCTATCTTTTTTTATCTCCTTTATTGGCAAAGTCTTAAGGTAAAGCACAGTATTGATGTTATGCATGTGAAAAAAAATGTGTGTGAAAGTCTAATTGTAACACTACTAAACATAAAGGGAAAGACCAAGAATGGTAAGAAAGCAAAAATGGATTTGATTGAAATGGGCATACAAAAACACTTAGGTCCAAGAACTGATGGAAAGAGAACCTACATGTGCCCAGCACATCATACTTTATCTTATAAAGTATTTTTGTATGTGTATACATGGTACACATCACACTTACAAAAGTATGATGTGTTCTAATTAGACTTGTAAGTGTATACAAAAGAAAGCTTTTGTAAGTATATACATGGTATAAAAGTTCCACAAGGTTATTCTTCAAATGTCAAAAAGCTTGTATCAATAAAAGATTTAAAATTAGTAGGCATGAAGTGCCATGATTACCACATTCTGATGCAACAATTCTTACTAATAGCAGTTCGAGACATATTGGAGAAAAAGGTGAGAATGACTATTACAAGATTAAGTTCCTTCTTCAATGCTATATGTAGTAAAGTTATTGATACTGAGAAATTGGATAAATTGCAAAATGATGTTGTAATTAACCTATGCCAACTAGAAATGTACTTTGTGCCTGTTAGAACCGGTTGACACTCAAGATGGGGTTGAATTGGGTGTCAGATAAAACTTAAGAACTTTGAAAATCTTTTTGCATCTTAGTGAAAATAGTACGTATCAAAGTAATGAATCATAAATTGACAGTTAGACATGTAAATAATATATGTTGGAAATATAAGAGCTTAGGGAAGAGAATATGCAAACTGTGATTTATCTTGGTTTGGTCCAATCCACGATGACATTGTCCAGTCCCCAAACTCTTCCTGAGATTTTCAATCTACTATCTTCTTGTTTAATCTGGGCACAAGAGAAGCCTCTACAATCCCATAAGTTTAGCCAAGCACTTGCGAAGCCTTTTACAAATCTCTCACCGAGTTACACCTCTTTACACATCGTAAGGATACAAACGAGTTACTCCCCCTTACACACCAAAAGGATACAACATTGATGATGAAGGATTACAAGCAAACTTCTCTCTTAGAAGTGAATAAGATGAATACTGAAATACAATACAAATAATCACTTTCTCAAAGGTAAATGACATAGAAGCTAGAGAATAGTAGAGAGTGTTTGGGTTGAGGTGGATAGCTCATAGTATTAGCATGCTAGCGTTGTTGTTGTATGTTCTCTTCTTTGAATATTTCCATATTAATAGTTGAATTGCAGTAGATGAACATTGTAAGCATTCATTCGTTAGAGTCCCGTTGCTTCGTTTGACCGTTCTTCATATTTGAAAAACTAGCTATTACGTTCGGTGGACGCTCCGCTCTGTAAAATAACTTTTTTTCTCTTTGTATGATCTTCTCATTGTTTTCCTGGAGAAATCCTTTAAACACTAATACAATGAAGTGTTAAAGTGATTAGAAGCAAGAAGAATAAGTTACACAATCATTCCGATAATTTACGAAGCGTGCTCAGTTTTTTGGGAAGCATCACTCGAGTGATCTCAAATCATCACTTGAGTGGTCACTGGAGTAATATGCTTATTTTGAATCCAAATATGGAAAATGACCTATCATCGAAAAGCTCTTGTCGTCTACATTCTAATGTAAAAAGAATCAGCTCCAAATTTATTGTATTCTGAAAGTTATGATCCAAATAATGACTAATGCACTATATAGTGTCTGAATTCATAAGTGTCAACTTCCAGAAGGTATACCTTTTTAAATATTGCTCCAAATATGACACATGACCTATGCATAGAAAGCTCTTTAAGTCTAGTTTCATATGCCACATGTTTCAACTTAATAGGATATGTCGTTTGAGAGTTATTTCCAAATTACCGAACCTATTTTGGAATGTAGCGGTGATTTGTGTGTCATCTTCCAAAACTCAAATCTTTCATATGAACTCCTTTGAGCTTGATCTTGATCTTGGTGTATATGTGACACATTGGAAGTCTAGTTTCATATGAAATAAGTTTCAGCTCAATCGGATGTGTAGTTTAAGAGATATATCTAAAATGCTGAACCCCTGTCATGCTGAACAAAAACAGAGCACAACAAAGTGCTCATCACTAGAGTGGTCACTCGAGTGATCAGGGCTATCACTCAAGTGATGCCTTCTAAAACATGGTAGAGAGCATTACTCAAGTGATCACCTTCTGGAAGTTTCATAACTTTCATATAAGTTATCTTAGCTTCGAATTAACCTATTCCAACCTCCATTTGATCATGGAAGCCTCCAATATCACATCTAAGAGCTTGAATCTTGATATTCCCTTTAGATCTTGAAAGTTTTTCTTTCTTCACTATCTTCAATCTTCCTCTTTCTTTTTGACTAATCTATAAGATATTTCACATTAAATATAGTAGTTAGTCGATGTAGAAGATAAGTATATAATGCAAACTTTTTGCTCTTAATATTTGGCATTTATATTTGACATCATCAAAACTAATTATATATAACATTCTACCCCTTTTTTACGATGGAAAATCCTTTAAGAAAAATATGTGTGAATATGACAATAATTTGAATGCAACATATTTTTCTTGCCTTTCTCTCCCCCTATTTGACATCAGGAAAAAGTTTGAAGAATAAATAGGAAAGGCTCTTAGAGAAGCAAATATGAAACTGAATTAGAAATGCCTTTCACTTCCTCAATCAAAAGGGATGTATCATCCTTCACTCTTAGGGTGATGCAAATAAAGGAAGGTTTTCATGAAAAGAAGTTTGAAACAATTCGAAGATATTTTCAAGAAAACTTTCATAATCAAAGATATGCATAGTATTTGCAAAATATAAAGAGATAAGGTTTAGAAATGCTCATATGTATTTGATAAGCGGATGATTGATCCATGAAGTCCAGTTCACCACACTTTCACTATGCAACTCTGGATAGATATAGTCAGTAGTTAGGGGATCTGAGGTAGCTAAGGAATCAAGAACAATGGGATGAGATAGTGGAATCTCTGAAGGCTGAGTCTTTGAAGCAATGATCTCAAAAGACTCTTTAGTAACAGGAATACCTATTTGAAATCTGAATAAGTTTAATCTCTGGTCATAACTCCTTAGGATGTTACCAAAATCATCCTGATCTATGCCTCTTATTGCTTAGCCAATATATTTTTCTTGATTAAGTGTTAAAGCATCTTTCCTCAAAATTGATAGAATCTTCTTGTAGTACATTGAGGAATGATCTTGCATAGAACAAATTCTCCTGCCATAAGTTAAACACATTCTTGCAAGGAGAATGGTTAGTGCATTCAAGTATCAATAGTTTCCTTTCTATAAGGTATTTTCAAATTAAAATCATGAAAGGAAGAATATAAGAGTAACTTATCATCAAAACAAATCAAGAGATAGGGAGTGCAGATGAGTATGCTAAAAGGATTTTCTTCCAATAAAGGAGATGAGCATTTTAAGATATAAAACACATGTGAATATGAAGCTCCCTCTTAATGAATGCACGGCTTAAAAGAAAATTGTTATGAGGAATAAAATTAATAACTCTCTTGGATTTGTAAAACCATTGGAAATTTCATAGAGAAAATGAGTATGAAAATATGAAGATTTGGAGAGAAATCAAGTTTTGAAAATAACGATGCTATTCAAGGTTTTAAGGCTGTAACCCTGTATCACTTGAGTGGTTACTCGAGTGATTCTACTCGATCATCACTCGAGTGCTCACTTGAATGATGCAACTCAGAGATTTTAATTAAATAAGAATACAATACCCCACTCAAGTAATGTCGTAATCACTTGAGTCATAGTCCTCTGTAGTCCATTGATACATCATTAGCTGCTCATTATCTGGTGATGTGATCAGTACAGAGGGTCTCTGAAGGTGCAGTCTCTGTGAGCACTTTAGGATACCAAGATGAGCTCGAAATAAGGCCTTGAAGTTATGGTTGATTAAGTCACAGAGTTGTCTAATCTTGCATACATAAAAGTGATGAACTCAACTTTATTTATTGCAAGCTTAGTGTGAAATTGCTGAAGCTCCTTTTTCAAATAGTCCTAGATATATAGATCAAAGAATAATGCCCCGTTTGGTATAATGGAAGAGTTTCTGTTAGAAGTGGAAATGGAGGTGGAGGTAGAAGTAGAAATGGAAGTGAAACTGAAATTGGGGATAAAAGTATATTTGGTACGATAATGGAAGTATGATATAATTTTTAATTAATATATTAATTTTAAACATGAAATTACCCTTATACCCATTCCAAAAAATTCCCAACCCCAAACTATCATAGCCATCTTGAACATCCACCAACTTTCACATAATCCACTAGCGGCCGCCGTAGAAAAAGCATCTACAGTTAGCCACCAGAAATTACCCCAAATAAAGTGAAAAATCAAACCAGACACAAGAACAAAAGATAAGGAAATCAACCCAAATCTAATAAGAACTAGAAACAAAGAAGGCATAAAAAAATTTCAAAACCAGAAGGATTTTGTGAGTTCGGGGAGATGAAGAACAGAAACAGTGAGGACTAAAGAATAAAGAGGCAGAGGTCATAGTCAATCAATAAGGAATCACATATTTGAAATGACTCCAGGCTGAAGAACCGAGAACATAGAGATCAAAGAGGAAGAAGAGGAAGAGCGGCGGTCGTCGCAAGTCGAAGAAGGAAGAAGGGATGTCGTCATGCCAAATCAATGAGGGAGAAGGAGGAGAGGTTGCCGTCCGCTATCGTCCTTGCTGTCATCATTGGTCGTCGACCCCCTCGTCGTTCACCTTGTCGTCATCCTCGTCGTTAGCTGATCTCGTACTTGCTCACTGTCCACTGATCTCGACCTTGCTCGCCATCCACCATCGTCCTTGCCATCATCTGTAACGCCCCAATTTTTGATTAAGGCCTAATGATAATTATTGAGGATAATTATCGGATTAAAGTGGAATTAATGTATATTGGTGACAATATTAATTTATATGTCATAATTGATGGAAAATTTAAAGAATGGAATTATTGGCTCTAAGTTGGTGATTAATGGGAAAATTAATTACTAACTAAAAGAAAAGTGAGAAGTGTGATTAAATGGCTAATGGATGCATTGGAGAAGCTAATTGGTGACTAAGTGTGTGAGAGCCAATGATAAGTGGACATGTGGCGAGCATGGGTGAGAAAGAGGTTAAGGGAAAAAGTCAATGGGTGTATTTTATTGTTTCTTCTCTCTCTTCCCTTTCCCATTTTCGATGAAGAGGCATGGAGGGGGTATTATCATCATCATTCTTCATCTCTACACTCCATCTCTCATCTCTCTCATTTTCCTCACTCTTGGCGCCATTGTTGCAGAAATAAGGGGGAAGAAAAGCTTCAAAAGGTAAGGGGAAATGTCTCCAAATGCTCAAACTTCCTTCTCTAATATTGATCCTTGAATGAAGAGCTTCATTTTGATGGTTGTAATGTGTTCATTGGTGTTAGTTTATGACCTCAAGAGATTGTGAAAGTTGGAGAATTGAAAAGTCACTTTGAGAAAGTTAAAGAGATAAGTGAAACCTATCTACCCATCTAAGTTTTGTGCCATTTGAGGTAGCTTTGAATTTCTAGGATTTATTGGTAATTTTCGAAAATGAGTGTCATTGGTCATTTGGCATGTTAAAGGTATAGAAATGGTATATTTGGAAGGTGTATGGATAGATAGGATTGATTGGGAAAGAAAGGAGTGAGATTGGAAAGTTAGTGTTTAATGTTGCCATGGACCAAAGCATGCTAATGTAGTGGAAATTAGGTTGTTTAAATGGTTTTATTGGATTCCTTAAGTGTTTTAGTGTAAGGAATAGGCTTGATTGTTGATTTTGGAGCTATGGGACACTTTGGTAGAAAATTGGAAAATCTGTCCCTTGGAACTCTATTCTGGGCAGTTTATTTGTGTGGACGTTTTGAATGACCAAATGATTTTATAAAATTTTGAAACTTTCCAGTCTTTAATTTCACATCCCAAGCTTCAAAATGGACATATATTTTATGTCATTTCGTTTTGTTAACTGAGAGTTATGCTTTGCCAAAGTTTGGGACAAAAACAAAACTCTATTTTGGAGTAGTGTTGAGTTTTTGGTGATTCTGTATTTGTGTGATGATTTGAAGTAATGAGCCATATTTTTCCTAGAAAAAATGACTTAAATACCTTTCATTTGGCTTTGGAATCACCTCATTTCGAATTTTCTAGCATTAGTTATGAATTTTGGAAGTTCAGCCAAGAATCAGGGAATTTCTTGGCCACGGCCCAAACCCTTCTGACCTGATTCTGGCCGCGGCCCATGAGTGGCTGGCCGCGGCCAGTGGCCTTCTGACCATATTTTGGCCGCGGCCCAAGGAAGGGCTGGCCGCGGTCAACCCCTGTGTTCCAGTACTTTGAGTTTTTAAAAAGAGATCTTCAACCTATTGTTTCCCAACCTTTTAAGGGTTTTATTAGAGGCATTTATAGCTTCTTAAGGGTCATTTTTTATAACCAAATCTAAGTGTTGAAGAGTCAATTGAGTATTGGAATAAAGAATAATGTTTTGTCCTTAATTATGACTTTAGGATTTGATATTTGCCTAAAGTGTAGAAGGCCTGTGCCTGCTCAAGAACAGAAAGACCAAGGTAGTAACACTTTATCCTATATCATGTGTATTGCATTGCTTGTTTGCATTAGTCATCGATTACTGTGAAAGTGAAGGGGACGTGGCAAAAGCCCGGACTCGATTACAGTGAAAGTGAAGGGGACGTGGCGAAAACCCAGACTCGAATATAGATAAAGTGAATGGGGCGTGGCGTAAGCCCGACCTCATATATAGTAAAGGGAACGTGGCGAAAGCCCGGTCTCGAATATTGATTGCTGCATTGTGATATATGTGACTTGCTTTGTATATATGCATCATATAAATAAACTGTTACTACTGGGATTCTCTAGAATCTCATTCTTTCCAAATAACATTTTTAAACAGGGCAAGTGGATCGAAAAGCAAGCAAGTGGATAAGGGCGATTAGGGCTGCCAGTGGTAGTCTTAGTTAGATATTTTGATTTTATATCGAATTGGTTATCATTTTGGATCAATGTAAATATATTGTATAGATCATAGTATTATAGTTTTGTGTAATCCTCGGTATGGATACTGAGGTGGGCGATGACGCCCTGAACAATATTTTGGATTAAATGTTATTATCCCGGGTGAATATCGGGAATTGTGCTGATACTCTGATATTGTATATGTATCAGACCAAACAGGCCATTTGTTTTAATGAATGAAATGAATAGAGATCCATTTGTACAATTTCAGCAAAAAGTTTTTAGTTGTTCTGGATTTCTCATTCGATTATTAAATGTGATTAAACACTAATCTCGGCCTGATTATCGAAGGGGGTTACATCATCCTCCATCCACCTTGTCGTCATTCTTGCCGTCCGCTGTCGCAGACCATCCTTGTCTTTGAGCGACAGATGTTTGGGGAAGAAAGGAGGAGGGGTAAAATGGCTAGAGTTTCTCTTCCATGAGAGGTGGAAGTCGGTTCTCATGGGGGGACTAAGGAAGTGACTTCCATCAATTTTGATGGAAGTCAATTCCATAGGGAAGTCAGTTCAAGCATACTAAACAACATAATTTCAAGATTCCACTTCCACTTCCACTTCTCCAGCTTCAGTTCTCATGTACCAAACGGGGCATAAAGGATTAGGGAAACCAACTCTAGCAAAGTGTTGTATCTCATATATCCTTGAAGTCTCAGCTCCCATCTTTTGCGCCTCTTGTGTTGAGTAAACAACATTTAGAAGTTATGATTCATCATAGCACATAACTTCTTAACTCTAGCATCCACAACCTTAATGAGCTTCTTATTGGTAAAATCAAGTGAAGCTCAATCTATTTGAATGGTATATCCAATAAAAGAGGCTCCAACTGATCTAGCTCTAATTGAGAATTGTATTTCATCATCTCTGATATCTTAGGTTCTGCTTTCTATCTCTTGCTAGTACCACCCACTAGTGACAAGTGTATATTCACCTTTTGGATGTGTCGCCTTTCAACCATAGTAGTCCTCACAATGGGCTCATTTGGCTCTAAGTACCATATCTTGTTAGCCTTGAGGAATAGAGATACTAAATAAGGGTATGATATTGGAGTATGCCTAGTAGAAGTATATATGTACCTCTTATTCTCTGAAAGACATGATCTCTCCAATGTTCTCCTCCTCCTTGATATTAATATAGGCCATTGTGTGATAATTCTTTTCGATGAAGTGAGTGAATTTATTGTCCTTGTTCACCATAGCTCTAGTTTAGATGTACCATATAATTTTGTGCAGATTAGACATAGAGCTAGGATGGTAGTTGAGAATCCTCATAGCCTCACCAAGCTTGATGATTCTATACATCTCAAGTTTATCGTATTCTTTAAAAGGTCTAGTGTGGGGCTTCTTGATCCCTATCCATTCATTGATCCTCCTGGTTGAGATAACTACTTTTTGATCTCTAGTAGTGGTCTCTAAAGTCTCCTTAACTATTGTGCCTTTCTCAGAGCATATTTCAGCTAGTCCCATGTTTCAATAGGATTGTTTGACTTCCTTTGAGCAATAGGGAAGATGGATAGATATTTGCACAAAAGAGTCTCTTGATATAATCACTGTCATGTCAAGCCTTGCTCTTGGCTTGAGCTTCTTTGAATTGAATTCAGTTGTATCTACTAAGAGACCTTCCTCCTCTTTCTCTTTTTCTGACTACATCACTAGCTAGTCCCTTGCTAGTAATGGGGTGTCACTCGAATGATCACTCAAGTGATACCATATATTCTATTTCTACTCACACTGCAACACTGCTAGTCACACTTAGTCTATTAGCCTCTGTTCTTTGTGCCTAAAAGCAGAGCATCTTGGTCAACTCTTGTAAAAGTATAAATACATGCTCTTTTGGTACCCAACTCTCTTAGGGGTCCACATAGTATTAGACATGACAACTCTTATACTCTTATACAATTAATCCATATGATATTTGAGTAAAGAGTATAATAAACAAGACAAAATATAATTGGGTTAAGGGATAAATCTACCAATGATTTTTTAAGAAAAGAGCATTTGGAACAATGATCTTCTAGAAGGGGCAAAAATACACATAAACAATTAAAAAGGGGCATCCACCACAAAAACCGTTAATCCGTACTAACACCGTTAGGAGTTTTCTTCTCTTATAATTTAACGCCGTTAGTACGAATTTAACGATTTTTGTGGTGGATGCCCCTTTTTAATTGTTCATGTGTATTTTTGCCCCTTCTAAAAGATAATTGTGCCAGATGCTCTTTTCTTAAAAGATCATTGGTAGATTTGCCCCTTAACCCAATATAATTTTACCCAATTAAATAAATTCAAGTCATTGAATCATAAAGGGTAACTAACAAATGATGCCAATAGTGATGATGAAAAATGCAAATTGTTTCAAATTTCAAATCATGAAAATGCATTGTGAAATTGAAATTTTGAATATATGCAGAACTCATTTTTTAAACATGTTTACAATCAATGCTCATGCTAAAAATGATGGAAGTTAATAGAAATAGGTCAGAAAGCTTCTTTTTGAAGATAATCTTGAATAACACGTTAATCGTCAGAGCTAACATGTTAGAGAATTTTAAAAAGAGCAAGAGTCAGATGCATAAAGAATTTAGTCAAAAAGGCTTAGCTTGAAAATATAAGCACAATGACTTTGCTATTGACCAAGAGGTAACATTGTCTCCTGTGTCTTGACGAATAGGAACATTCAACTCAAATATTCAAATTCAAGACACTAATTACTTAAAGATATATGATGTCAATGGTTAAGGTATTCGAGCAACAAAATGAATGCAAATGAATTATGAATAATTAAGCACATACTTATTAATCCAAGTGACTAGAGTTATGGAATATTATCCTAGTAAGCTATTCCACAATAATGGATAATGCATTAACATTCACTACATTCATAAACATTTGTGATACTTGGAATAACATGGCCAGCTAAGGATTTATTCATTAGGCATAAGGCTTTCACAAGTTGAATTCTTTTCTAGTAAATAGACTTGAAACTTCTAGATGATCAACTTGTTAGACATGAGATCTAATTAGTTAGAAGATGAGACCAAGGGGTTCAGTCACAGGATAGCACATTTATTTAAGACCAATAATCAAGATGTCAATGATGGGAAAAACTTTAGTGTATGAATTTGAAGCATTTCTTATGCTTTATACACAAAAATATTATCTTCTAATTTTGAAATCGATTTGAATGCAAACAAAATATGAATAATTTTTAAATCATGTGTTTGCAATTTTATAAATAGGATGTATTGGAATGCAAGCAAAGTTTTGAAATGTGCACTTCAAAACTCAAATACATAGAAAGATTATGCACAATTTCACTTGCGGTCCATTTAGCATTCTGAAAGCATTTTGAAAACCATAAATAATTGATTGCTAATGGTAGGAAATAATGAGCAAGTATTCATTACCCAAATGAACACAAGATATGAAATGACATAGTGAGATGATTCGAATAAAGCACTGGAAGTGAATCTTTGAGTGAGAGTGAAAAGTGATGCTGCCATAGGGGTTTTAACTTCAGGAAACTGACATCATTCGAGTGGGCACTCGAGTGATCATGCCTAACCATCACTCGAGTGATAAAAGTCTGAACATTTTGATAGAGTAAGAAAACAATACCTTACTCAAGCAATCTTGTAATTACTCATGAAATTATCCTTTGAAGTTCAGTTGAGATAATTCCTTGACTTTTGCCTCTCAATCTTTTGGTTGGTCTGATCACTTGGAAAACCACTCCCAGTTGTCACGCGGTGATAATGGTCACTCGACAGGTCACTCAAGTGATGCTTTATTGTGCATCTTTTCTTCCTTCATCACTAGCTCGGTACTCCTAGTGATGCCTTGGGTGCTACCTCCTTTTGCATGCTCAACATCAAAGTCAAGCATTACTTGTTCGGCTTCCTCAAGAAAAGATTTATTTATCTAATTAGTCACAATCTTAAGTAGCTTTTTCTTATCCTACAAAACCGTATAAATCCTTTTCTTTCTTGGTATCCAATCTTGATTGGATCCAATCATTGTTAGCTTGTAGGAATCATAATTCACATGCTCTAAGCATATAGTCAATTCGAGGCAATTAACCATAATGGATTCAGCATGACTTTATGCATAAAAGAAATATTTTCTTTTCAAATCATTATATATGCATAAAGAATTTATATTGCAGAACATTGCAATCCCTTTATAAATAAATCTATTAAGTGACTTCTTAAGTGATGTGAAAACATAATTTCAAAATAATTTGCAATGCTCATTCCTAAGGTTCCAAAATGTAAAACTTCAATCAATATTACAGACAATAACATAGGAGGTTTTATTACCTTTGCCTTAGATACTTGGAGGATTGGCTTTGCTTACCCATTGCCTTTTTATGTTATGTTGATTCTTCATATGTGTTCCCAAGGGTGTCTGCAAAGCTCTCTCAAAAGATATAGACATTAAAAGTCTTATGTTTGATACTTGAGAGACTCTGCTTTTCCTGTTCTCCTAAAGATAGTTGAACGGTATTCTATGGTAGTCTATTCTTGAGGTGGAATGTACTCCTTTTCTCTATTGCCTTTCTAAAAGTTGAGGATGCACCTGTGTGAGAATTCCTCAATTGTATATTTCTCCATATAGTTCAGAGATTATATATACACTCAGGGAACTAACAAGGCCGAGAATCAGGGGATTACAATCAAATAATATTTACAGCAATTAAATCCTAATTAGATCCTATGATTTCGGTGAGAATCAGATCCTATAATCTTGACTTAATTGATTTTCTAATATTTCGGTACCTCCAACACTCCCCCTCAAGTTGGATCGTAGATTGTAACCCCCTCACCGTAATTACATCCGGATTACGAAATTTAAGTGAAATAGAGACCAATAAGATGAAAAAACAATTTATAGTCCCACATCCAAGAGATGGGGTATTTTGAAAATCGATTCCGAAACATACTTATTGCTGGTCTCACATTCACGAGCGGATATAATTACTTGAGAAGTCAGAGTACATAATAAATATCAAAGTGCAGAAACCAAAATCCCGGCAAACCCCGGGTTACTTACATAGATAACTTGGGTTTAAGATTTCCCAACAATGGGGATTACATATCCAAAATATTTATTTACATTAAATGTACACTTGACAATCCCAAATCCAAAACTATGATAACCAACTACCACTTAGATCTCGGAGTAAGCCTAACTACTCCTGGTTGTCCGCTTCCCTTTCGAGCCACTCGCCCTGTCTGAAAAGGTTAGTCATATGGAAGGGGTGAGATTCTAAAGAATCCCAGTAGTAACAACAATTTCATACCACATGCAATCACAGAGTATGCACACAATTCATCTCATACAGCAACACACGTCACTCCACCCTCATCCCCTTTTACCGCCGAGAAGGCATACGACCTTCACCCGAACCGTTGTTAGCGACTCAGGGACTATTGGCGTGGCAGTGCATACAAATAGCCACACGGCTCAAATATAGCCCTTCGGCTTTCACAAATGGCCCGTCAGCCTTCACAAATAGCCCTTCGGCTCACAATTAGCCTTTCAGCCCACATATACACATAAATCACACCCTAACCTCATCCCCTTTTACCGCCGAGAAGGCATACGACCTTAATCTGAACCGTTGTTAGCGACTCAGGGACTATTGGTAAAGCAGTGCTTCCACAGTTTCCACAACACTTGCAGCATACGATATTCATTTCAAAACAATGACATAATATACATACAATGTATCACACAAGGTATAAAGAAAGAGTCACTACCTGTATCTTTCCTGACTGGCTCCGTTACCGTGGTCTCACGCGGATGACAGATATCAAATCCTATATCAAATTAGGGACAATTGATCAATCTCTTTTCCAATTACTTAATCCTATAATACACTAAGTTGGTTATCATTTAAGACTCTTAAGAGGCCATATATGTCTCTAATGAAAGCCCTAAAAGGTTGGGAAACAAAAGGTTGAAGGTCACTTTTCAAAACACAAAGTACTGGAACACAGGGGTGGGCCGCGGCCCACCATTCCTTGGGCTGCGGCCCAAATATGGTCAGAAGGCCTTGGGCTACGGCCCACCACTCATGGGCCGTGGCCCAGAAATTTCCTGACTCTGGGCTGACTTCGAAAAACCATAACTAATTTTAGAAAAATCGAAATGAGGTGATTCCAAAGCCAAATGAAAGGTATATGAGTCCTCTTTCAAGGAAAAATATAGCCCATCACTAGAAATCACTACACAAATACAGAATCACCAAAAACTAAACACTACTCCAAAACAAAGTTCTGTTTCAATCCCAAACTTTGGGCAACCTTATCTCACAGAATACTCAACGAAATGACACAAAATATATGTCCATTTTGAAGCTTGGGATGTGAACTTTAAGACTGGAAAGTTTCATAATTTTCCAATACCATTTGGTCACTCAAAACGCTCGTCCAAAATGACAGCGAAAAACAGAGCTTAAACAAAACAGATTTTCCAACTTTTCCCAAGTGATCCAAATGAATCCAAAATCAACAACCCAGCTTATTCCCACACAAAATCACTCAAGGACTCCAATGGAAATGTCACAATCACCAAAATCCTATTCCGTTATCATGCTTTGGTTGTGGGTGACATTAAACACCAAACTCTCAAAATCTCCAAACTTAACAATTTCAAACCCAATCAATTTCTATCTATCCAAAATGCATCAAATGTTCATATATCTCCAAACTAAATCATTTCCAATCATCAATCATAATGAAACTCCTAAAATCCACATTTGGTGCAAATTAGGGCAAAATTCCAGATTTGACTAAACTTAGCCAAAAATCACAAACAATACATTAAAATGCTCTAAATTCCTACCTCTTCTCTTTGCCCAATCTAGAATCTTGATTCTTCAACTTTCAATTTCGAATCAATGCCCAAATTAACACCATTCAAGACTCTACAACCACCACAATGTAGCTCTCAATGAGACACACAATATTAGAGAAGAGGATTAGAGCATTACAGAATCACAACTCACCAAAATCAAAGCTTTTCTTTTCCTCTTTCTTGCTTGTCCAGCGCCAGAAATGGAGGAAGGAGAGGAGAGAGAGAAAATGGTGAAGATGATGAAAATTCTCTTCCTTACACACACACTCAACCGCACAAGAGGAAGAGAAGAGAAAAAGTAATATTTTGTCTTCTAGTGCCACATCCAATGGCTACCCTCTTGCCACTTGTCATCATCCTATCCACTTCCACTTTAAGCTCATATAACCGCAAAGCATAGGATACCGACCCACGGTCAAGGAATCACAACCATTGATCTTATATACCACATGTATGTACACTAAATTCATATTACATAAATTTCCAAAAGTATTTAATTACACTAATTACAACAATTATTAGAGCCATTAGCCCTAATTACAAATCGGGATATTACATAGATATTAATCATGTCCAACTTGCCGATAAAATGCTCGAACTTGTCTTTGGCTAATCTTTTTGTTAGCATGTCAGTAGTCTATTCTCTGGAAGGTAAGATAAATAACTCCACTATCAATCTTTTCTCTTATGAAGTGCAGATCTATCTCAACATGTTTAATTGAATCATGTTGAATTGGATTGTGTGAAATGTTGATGGTAGCCATACTATTTGAATGGAGCTTAATTGGGAGATTTATACACATATCAAGTTCTTCAAGTACTCTTTTTATCTATATGCCTTTATAAATTCCAAGTGCTATGGCTTGGAGCTCTGCATCTGTATTGCTTCTTGCTACGACACTTTATTTCTTACTCCTCCAGGTCACAAGATTACCCCAAACAAATGAGATATAGCTAGAGGTCGATTTTCTATGCTCCTGATCACTTGTCCAATCTGCATCTGTGAACATTTCTATATTTCTCTAAGTAGATTTTTTGAATAGGAGTCAATGTCCTGGGGAGACCTTTAGATACCTAAGTATTCAGTAGACTTCGTTAAGGTGTTTCTGTTTTGGATCATGAGAGTACTGACTAACCACACTAACTACAAAAGCCATGTCTGGTATTATATGTGAGAGATAAATCAGTTTCCCCACCATATGTTGATACCTTCCTTTATCAACAAATTTTCCTAGATCTTTATCATCTCCAATCCTATCTACTCGGATAGGAGTATCACTCGGTTGATAACCCAACATGCCGGCTTCCTTTAAGAGGTCCAAGATGTATTTTCTCTAAGAGATGTAGATACCCATTTTTGATATGGCAACTTCCATACCGAGAAAGTATTTCATTTCTTCTAGGTCTTTAACTTAAAATTCTTGATTTAGAGCCTACTTAATTTTAATGATTTCCTTTTCATCATCCCCTGTCAACATTATATGCCAGTATAGTTATTTTCCCACTGGTATGTTTAAAGAACATTGTATGGTCACTTTGCCCTTATATGTATATTTGTTTCTTTAATACCTGAGTGAACCTTTCAAACCATGCTCGGGGAGACTGTTTTAGCCTGTAAAGGGACTTTTTAAGTTTACATACCTAGTTTACCTTTTTCCTTGGAAATCTTGGAGGAGGTTTCATGTATACTTTCTCCTTTAACTCACTATTAAGAAATGCATTTTTTACGCCTAGTTGATGTAGGCAGCAGTCAAGGTTTACTACTAAGGATAACAGGATTCTGATAGTAGTTAATTTTGCTATAGGAGTAAATATTTCAGTATAATCCCATAGATTTGAGAAAAGCCTTTTGCTACAAGTCGTGATTTGTACTTACCAAGGCTTCTATATGCTCTGTATTTTAGAGTGAATACCCATTTACAGCTAATTGGTTTTTTCCCTTTAAGCAAGTCTATAAACTTCCAAGTTTTATTCTTCTCAAGTGGTTCTATTTATGCATGAATAGCTTGTTTCCACTTAGGATCATCTAGTGCTTCACTTATATTATTTGGTATTTTAATGCCATTAAGTTGAGAGACAAATGAATGATATCTAGAAGAGAGTGCTTGATATGAGACAAATCTCCCTATAGGGTGTCTTGTACAGGTTTTGGGTTGTTTTCTTACAGCAATTGGCAGATTAAGGTTATTGTGTTCATCTACAATGTCATCACCCATTACGTGTAGTTTACTTTCTTCACAATGTTCTTCTTCTGGACCTATTATCGGATTCAACGCATGATGTGTGCTATGAACCTGAGGAGCTTTACTTGATTTGGGTTGTCTTCGTGTGTAGGTTAGTTTCCATTTATTAGTGTTATCTCCCTTATCTCCCCCCGGACCAGTTATTTCCTCATCATTGGGTACAAACTCATCTATAGTTTCCATATATAAGTCAAGTTCTGTGCCAGGGATGAAGATTTCATAAGGTGCAGGTTTTGGAGATTTAGGTTTAGACTCAGGTGTGTTTGGGTTTACTGAATCTCCTTCACTCAAGGTCTAAAATTCACTCAAGTTCTCCCCCTAAATTGAGGACTGAAGGTCAAAAGGATTCACTCAAGGTCTAAAATTCACTCGAGGCAAGAAGACGTTTAGTGGTGGGGTCATAACACTTGTAGCCCTTTTGGGATGCAGAAAAACCCAAGAAAAGGCACCAGATAGATTTTGGATCAAGTTTGAAAGCATGGTAATTGTGGACATATGTAGTGCAACTAAAAACTTTGAAGTGAAGTCTTAAAGGATAGAGGTTTGCTAGGCATTTAGTTGATGAGGAATATAGCTGTAAGGATAGCATCACCCTAATAGTATTTAGGGATATGGGAGCTAATCAGAAGGGCGTTTGTTGTGTCCAGGATGTGGTGATTCTTTCTTTCAGTGGTGCCATTTTGTTGGGGACTGTATGGGCTATGCTTTTATGGATAATACCATGGTTTTTTAGGAATGTGGAAAGGGTATGGTTGAGATACTCGGTTCCATTGTCAGTGTGTAAAATTTGAATTTGGCTTTGAAATTATGTTTGGATCATATTATAGAAATCAATGAAGGTTTGAGGAATCTTCGATTTATCTTTTAAAAGAAAGACCCAACTCACTCGTGTGTGATCATCAATAAATGTAACAAACCACTTCAAATTCGTACGATTTTGAACACAAGATGAACCCTACATGTCACTATGGATGGTTGTAAATGGTTGAGAAGCACGATAGGGAATGCTAGAGAAAGAAGTTCGGTGATGTTTTGCAAGTTCACATGTATCAAAATAAAAATGGGAATTGTCTTTATTTGAGCTAATGGAGAGAAATATTTTTGACATATAATCAAGATTAGGATGGCCTAAACAATTGTGCCATAACTCTAAAATACTAGTCCTAGGGAGAGACACTTTATTGCAAGAACTAACATCATGAAGATCTTAAAAAATGCAATGATTAGAAAAGAAGTCAGCATGGCATCTTTCATCACAAGCTAACTGACTATCTCAAGGATGGGATTGTAAATGAGTTTTGATTATTATTGGTCTCTATTTCATTTTAATTGTGTATTTCGGATATAATTACGGAGGGGGTTACAATGAGAAGCAAGAAGAATGAGTTACACAATCATTCTGATGATTTACGAAGCATGCTTAGTTTTCTGGGAAGCATCACTCGAGTGATCTCAAGTCATTACTTGAGTAGTCACTGGAGTGATCTGCCCATTTTTGAATCCAAAATGGCAAATGACCTATTATCGGAAAGCTATTGTCGTCTACATTCGAATGTAAAATGGGAATCAGCTCCAAATTCATTGTATTCTGAAAGTTATGATCCAAATAGTGACTACTGCACTAGACAGTGTTTGAATTCACGAGCGTCAACTTCTAGAAGGCATACCACTTTAAATATAACTCCAAATATGACACATGACCTATCCATAGAAATTTCTTTAAGTCTAGTTTCATATGCCACAGATTTTAACTCAATTAAACATGTAGTTTGAGAGTTACATACAAAATATCGAACCTATTTTGGAATATAGCGGCGATTTGTGTGTCATCTTCCAAAACTCATCTCTCTTTCATATGAACTCCTTTGAACTTGATCTTGGTGTCTATGTGACGCATTGGAAGTCTAGTTTGATATGAAATAAGTTTCAACTCAATCGGATGTATGGTTTGAGAGATATATCCAAAATACCGAACCTCTATCATGCTTAACAAGAACAGAGCACAACAAAGTGCCCATCACTGGAGTGGTCAGGGCCATCACTCGAGTGATGCCTTCCAAAAATGGCAGAGAGCATTACTCAAGTGATTACCTTCTGGAAGTTCTATAACTTCAAAATAAGTTATCTTAGCTTCGAATTGACCTATTCCAACCTCCATTTGATCATGGAAGCCTCCAATATCACATCTAAGAGCTTGGATTTTGATATTCCCTTTAGATCTTGCAAGTTCTTCTTTCTTTAATCTCTTTCTTCACTATCTTCAATTTTCCTCTTTCTTTGCTTGACTAATCTACAAGATATTTCACATTAAATATAATAGTTGGTCAATGTGGGAGATAAGTATATATAATGCAAAATTTTTACTCTTAATATTTGGAATCTATATTTGACATCATCAAAACTAATCATATCTAACAGTGCCATCATTTTTTGATATCATGGTGCATTTAATTATGCAATTGGTGATAGAGATAAAGTTGTGTGGTCTTGTTTATTTGTGCTGGATGTACCCATTTGAGTGATACATGAAAATCCTTAAAGGGTATGTGAAGAATCCACATCAGCCTCAAGCATCAATTGTTGAAAGATATGTTGCCAAGGGGTTGTTGAGTTTTATACTGAATATCTATCAGAAGTAAAACCAATAGGACTTCCCAAGTCTTGCCATGAGGGAATGAGAGTTGCAGGGCAAGGGACACGAGGTTTTGGTGTGAAGCTTATGGCTTATGACAAAGTGGAACAAGCACATCTATACATCTTAAATAACACTGATAAAGTTTAGGATTACTTATTCAAGCATTAAGAGGAATGAATTAAGGGATCAAAATCCTAAAAAGGCAAATAAATGGTTGCTAACTGAGCACAACAAAGTTTTCTCACAATACAATAGTTAAAAGTTTAATATTTCTGACATAATACAATAGTTAGCTGGTTGACCTAATTTTAATGTCACAACTTGGACTGGATATGATATTAATGGGTATGCATTCTATACAAGAAATCAAGATGATAAGAGCATTGTGCAAGTAGTTGAGTCATGGTAGTAGCATAATCAATGTATTATTCTAGTTCTAAAGATAAAAAAACCTACATTGGCATCAATGTAGTATTTTGTCATCAATGAAGAAATATGGGAAGTAGACTACTTTAAATTTAAGGTGCCAATTTTTAAATGTAAATGGGTTGATAGTAATAATAGTATTAAAATAGATAAGTTAGGCCTAACATTGGTGAATCTTAATAAGGTAGGTTATAAGGAGGAGACTTTTATCATGATAGTCTATGCAAAACAAGTTTTTTATGTCACTAACCCAGCAGACAAAAATTGGTTTGTGGTTCTACATGGAAAAAGTCTGATTTCTCATGATGAAAATGATGAATCAAGTTTTGATATTGGTAAGACTCCTTTTTTATGTCATCCTTGCCTCAATTGGATGAAGAAGATGATGTATACGGTGCAACTAGTGATTATGATGGAGAAGATGATTTTTATGGCATAAGAAGTAAGAACTGATCACGATGAAGGTTTACAGGAGAACTAATATTCTTTTGTATGTTCTTTCAAGTTGCATCATTTTCATTTTATTTCCATTATAATTTAAAGTGATTGTATTTTTATTACTAATCTTATTTATGTTGTTATTTTAAAAGGAATACATGGAGAATCTATCTAGCACCAATAGCCAAAGAAAAAAGTCAAAAAGGGGTAGAAAAGGTGTCACACGACTTACCAGGTTAGCTAAAATAGATGGAGGCAAGAAGATTCATATTGAGTTAGATAAGAGGGGAGCCAATTGATTGGAAAGAAGGGAACACATTTAGAAGTTATGTTGCACTTATTGCACACCAAAAAATTAGCATTTTGGAAGAAGAATGGGATAAAGTGAATGAAAAGGATAGAGATGAAGTTTAGGATACTATAAAGGTACCTCTCACTACATATCATATTTACTTTTTATTTACCTACATTATTGAGATATGTTATTACTAACTTAATTGTTTATGCGTGTTTCTTTGCAGATTACTTATAACATACCTTATACACCATTTTTAAGGGAAAAATGTCTCTCATATATAGGAGGGCGATGGAGGGACTTCAAGTCAAAACTTACAAAAAAAATATATATTTAATGAGATATATGATGAAGATGACTATGATGTCAATAGTGACACTAACTTTGAAAATCCTTGGGAGAAGTACCCATATATTGATGAGGAGACATGGTTAAAATTTGTTGAAAGTAGATATCATCCTAATTTTTGGTATGTAATATGTAAAAGAAGAATGTGATTTGAGTTAGTATTTTTTTGAATTTTTAGTTTTGACAAATACTTTCCATTCTTTTTAATAGGAAAAAAGAAAAAAGCGCCAGGAGACATAGAAGAAAAATCTTTACCTACATACCTTGTCTCGTGGAAGGTATGCATTATGTAATACCCCAAATTTTAAGACTTGAGGCTAGAGAATAAGACTGAAATAAGTAGATTGCTAAGCCTCGGTTTAGCAAGATCCCAAATTGTGATTAAGGGTTAATGACTCCAAAAGTGGAGGTGATTATTGATAAATGAACCCTTTTGGAGAATCCAATGTGATTTGAGTTTCGAATATGATTCGTATGTGTTATAAGCAGCGCCAAAACCCTATATTTGAGTTCAATTATGGATTAACATCTAAATTGAATAAAAATAAGGGGAAGGGCATATGTATGGTGTAAATGAATGAGAAAAAGAATTTGGTGGTGATTCAGTGTGAATTGCCATAATCAGGGGCAAAACGGTAAAGTTACCAACCGATTGATCGATTACTGAAGAGGAAACTCATTGGTAACTTCAAGATCAATGGTTAGGATTGATTTGTGTTGAGATCAAAGGGTGGAATCCTATATGCATGTGCCTATGTGAACTCATGGTTAATGGAGAAAGAGGGTGACACATGGCAAGATGTGGACCTTTGGATCTTGAGTCAAATGGTCAAAACACTCATTCCTCTCTCTCTTCTCTTCATTAAGGTCGGTTTTGGGCTCCCAAAATCTGACCTCTCTTCATCTTCAACATTTCTCATCTCTCTCCTCAAGCTCCCATGGACGTCCAAGTGTAGAGGAAGAAAGAGAAATGGAAAGGTGAGCTGTTAGCCTTGTATATGTGCTCTAATGCTCTAATCACCTTCTATAAAGTTGTTCATAGTGATGAGAGCTTCATCTCTATGGTTTTAGATTCTTGATTGGAGGTGTTTGATGGTTTGAGGAAAAATGGAAAGATGGAGAATCAAGGAATTGGTTTGGGAAAGAGGAAGAGGTGAGTTTTTGAAGCATTTTGATCTAAGTTTTGTGAGTTATGGTTAAGTATTGTGAATTGTGAATTTTTCCCTGATTTTGTGTGATTTTTGAAATTTATGAATTTCCTTATGTTTGAGAGGCAATTGGTGTCTTGATGTGTTATAGAGCCATTGGAATTGGTTTGAGAACTTGGAATGAAAGGAATGGTAATGTGTGTTGTGTTGTGATTGTGTGATGACATGTTGTGACTATTGGTAAAACATGTCAATATGATGTGAATTTGGTTGTTTTGGTGATTTCAATGGATTCCTTGTGAAAATTTGTGTGGGAATGGTGTTTGATGTGAAAATGGGACCATTGGAAGCCAATTGTACAAAACTAGAAAATCTGTCATTTGAAAGTTTGTTCTAGGTAGTTTATTTGCATTGACATTTTGAATAGGCAAATGATGTCAGAAAATTATGAGACTTTCCGGTCATAAATTTCACATCCCAAGCTTTAAAATGGACATATAATTTGTGCCATTTTGTTTTGTGAACTTGGATTTATGGTTGCCCAAAGTTTGAGGTCGAAACTGGGTTTGATTCTGGAGCAGTGTGGATATTTGTGTAATTCTGTATTTCTGTGGTTTTGTACAGCCTTGATACATGTTTTTCCTATGAAGAGGACTTAAATAGCTTTCATTTGGCTTTGGGATCACCTCATTTCAATTTTTCTAGAATTAATTATGAATTTTTGAAGTTGCTTTGGCTGCAGCAAAAAATCTTGCTGCAGCCGAAAAAGTTTCTGTGTGCGTTTTGGCCATAGCCAGAAATTCTTGGCTGTAGCCAAAAACCTTCTGTGCACATTTTGGCTGCAGCCAACCCCCATTTTCTAGTATTTTGTGATTTTAAAAGGTGATTTTCAACTTAGTACTTCCCAATCCTTTAGGCTTTCATTGAGCTTATTATAGCCATCTAAAGGGTGTGAATGGTACCCAACTTTAAGTGTAAAGAAATTAAAGATTTGGAATAGAGAATAAACCTATGTCCTTTCTTTGGCTATAGGTTTGATATCCACCCTGAATGTGGTTTAATATTCATCCTGATCTTGATTAGCCGGTGCTGGAGCATACGTGGAAAAAATAAGTGTAGGGAACTTACCTCTTCTATATGTATTTGATAATTGTGTTGGTGTATTGATGTATGTATTGCTTTGATTGATTATGCGAAACATATATGAATGATTGTAGCTCTGTTTCTATTTATGCTATGGCCATGAGTATGTTGTTGAAACATTGAGCACGCAGATATGTCATTATGTGAATATGTGTTATTGTGATGCAAGCATGTCATGCATTAAACACTTATCTTGCATGTATATTGGCAATGTTTTCCTATTGGTATTATCTAGAATCTCACCCTCCCCTACCAACATTTTAGACAGGGAAGGTAGGTCGAGGATGGAGCATACAACCAAGGGCGGCAAGGACTCCTTCGGGTTGTCATTCTGATAGTTGGTTATCATAGTTGGGAGTATTGTGTATTGGATATTTGTATATGTGGATGAGGATTTAATTATGTGTATTTGAGGTGAGATTTGTGTAATCCCCGTATGAGAACTTGTATACGGGCGTATTGCCCTTTATAAACCCTTTTGTAAAGATGTGAACCTGGGATTGCCGGGATTATTATATTGTATATTCTAATTTATCTATTGAATGTAATTATCCGCGTGAAGTGATTGTATTCGAAATGTGAACATGAGACCAGGTGAATTGGATTTGTAAAGATATTTGTGAAAACCCTATCGTGAAGATGGGATTTTAAAATGGTTTTATTTATTATTGTTCTTTATTTCACTTTAATTGCGTATTTCGGATATAATTACAAAAGGGGGTTACATATTATTTCAAAGAAAATGATGGAAGAGAAGTGGATGAATAAAAGACAAGCTGTAGGGGTAATAGATGATGGAAATGTTTCTCCTCCATCCCCTATTACACGTAGTCAAACATGAAGAGAGCACAAATAAATAAAATAAGAGTGTTCCTTACTAAGAAGGCTAGAGAAGTAGAAAAAAAGATGCAAATATTTTATAATCAACCAATTTGTTATGTGCTCAGGGAACAATTTTTTAATTGCATTTGTTGCTTGCTTGTTTTATGATTATCTAGAAGAAGCAACTACTCAAGGAACCTTTGTTCCTACTAGTAGGAATGATATATTGGCCACAACATTAGGGAAGGAAGAGCACCCTTGCCGTGTTAGAGGGATGCCAAGAGGAGTACCACTTTGGTCCTATTTATAAGTCCTTTTTGACAAAAAAAATTGGTCTCATTTATAAGTCCATTTTCAGTGTAGGAAATGGGATTGTGACAATTTTGTCCATATTTATTGTATTAATGAAGAAATAATTTAAAGATAGATGAGAAGAAAAAGTTGAAAAGTACCTATTTATAAACTGAGGGCATAGTTGGAAATTTACCTCATAATCATTGAGTTAACTACCTCTCCTTGATATGTGAGATTTAGTTAAAAGGGACTTATAAATAGGACTAGAATAGTAGTGATTAGGGAATACTTTGGACCACCTTCTTCTACCCGTGGCTCGGAAGGTGTACCACTAAGGCAAGTGCAAATCTTGATAGAGGAAGCAAAATAGAAAGCTGATGTGTTAGTGTTAGCTTTAAAGCAAGAATTTTAAAGATTATGAAAATGCAATCAATGATGACATCTTTTGCTTCGATGCATATGCAATCTCAAAATGCACAGCAATCTCCCATGCCACTAAGCACAAAAGGTAGTTGTGTGGAGGAAGGAGTGTCATGTATGCTTTATTTGGAGGATCTTGAAAGATGTTTAGTTGTATATGGAAAGGTATATAACTCTGCAACAATGATCCACCACCGGAAGATACTAGATTACCAGGTGAAGATAGTGACTGAAAAGGCTGTGGATACCAATGCCTTAGTACCGTTCCCTACTGAGGAAATAAAAATGGTAGGAGAAGCTAAACAAAATTTCATTCTTTGGCTAAGAAGGCTAGTTCATCAAGTTACAGGTGAGGTATGAATAACCTTGTGATTTTCTATCATTCCCTAATTAAAATGGTATGCATTTTCAATTTTTTTATTACTTATTGATTTATTAATTGGGAACTACAACAATCAAAGGATTCTTTCCATTCAAATTCTCAACAAGCAATTGGACCCAGTACCAAACCAAAGCAAAATGGCTTGAGATAGTTCGCTTCATTTGTTGTCAATATGGACAACTTTATTGGATTGAATGTGAGTAAAGAGATTGTATGGCAGCCTTTTGAATTAAAGATCTTCAAGCGGGATGTTCTTAACCTGATTTCTTTTAATTTGTTGAACATATCAATTATTCAACTTTTTTTAAGTAAGTATGCACTTTTATTTTTAAATTTAACATTTAAGTTTTTTTATTTCTTCACTAACTTATTTCCCATTTTCATTGGTATATCCACAATCTCTGCAAATAATTGGGTAAGATTAATAACTATGGATTCTTTCACGCACATTCTATTCAATCGTTTGGAAACAATAATGTAAGTAAGAGAACGTCATATATTGGAAGGACAATTAAAGAAGGGAATTAAAAGTGTTGGTTTGCACCATTTATAGAAAGGTATTTATTTCTAATTCATCTATCACTTAAGTAAAAACTTTCTTAACGACATAATATTAATATGAATTCATATTGTAGTAATCATTGGAGGTTTGTTGTTATTTGCCCACTTGAACATACTATATATTGGTTATGTTCTTTATAATGGGCAGCGAATGAAGATATGAAGTGGGTGTCTAAGTGTTCGTTTGGAATAATAATTGGAATGTTTAAAAGCAGTTTTTCAATCATGATTCATGGTATACGAGCTAAGTATGTGTGAGAGAGAGTTTTATCTCGATTTACGTGAAAAGCAGCTTATAAGCAATCTCAACTCCATAACAAACATGCTCTTTAAATGTAAATTTTCTGTATAACTCTATTCTATAATATTTGAATAGATCATTTTCTTACAATTCTTTAATAATAGATTTTTGAAGATGCATTCTATGTTGGTGGGAAAGAATGGTCAAAGTGATGTCAATTGGATTCTTTTGAAGGTAAATACTTTAAATTTAAACAATGGATTGATAAATTATATTACTGGCTTACTAAATTTTATTGTTCTCATTTGTGTATATTTAAGTGCCATAAATAACTCAAAAATTTTGAGTGCGGATATTATGTGATGCGGTATATGTATGAAATCATCATTGATGGCATCACTAACTCATTTAACAAGGTAATAATATATATATATATATATATGTCATAATTGTAGTTTAGACTTTAGTTTTTCTCATAATATTGCTTACTTGTAGATTTTTTGAATTTACAGCATTTTTGAAATTTGGAGTCATATTCTGAAGTTTAAATAAGAGAGATATGCGACATTTGGTTTGAATACTTTCTACATTTAATAAAATTAGAGTAGAATGATAAGTTGTACATGGTTCTCTTTTGTAATTTGATAATATTAGATACACACTTTTGTTTTACCATTTATTTATGTCATACATTGGTTGCAAGACTTACATTGTCGTACATTTTTTTGGTCAACATTGCATTGTTGTACATTGGCTCTGTATAATATAAGGTTCTCAAAAGAGGAGTTAATATATATAAGTTTAGCTCTTTTTTAAAAAATTATATTACAGTTATGGTGTCAGTTATGACCATAACTGATGCCGTAATTGGGAATTTTGGCATTAGTTTAGATAAAAACAGATACCGTAAACAACCGAATTATGTATCTATTATGGAGTTGATTGAGCATATGCAAGATGCCATAATAGTCTATTACAGTGTCGGTTTAGTTATAATGCGATGTAGTAATATATTCATTTATAGTGTCATATCTTGAGCAACTGACTCCGTAATATACTCATTTACGACGTCATATCTTAAGCAAGTAATACTACAATATATATTTTTTGCTACGGCTAATTTTACTACACCCTATATGCTATGGCAAAAATGCAATCTTACTTTATGCCAAATTAACATTTTGCATTATGGCAAAAATGCAATCTTACTTGATGTAGTAATATATTCATTTATAGTGTCATATCTTGAGCAACTGACTCCGTAATATACTCATTTACGACGTCATATCTTAAGCAAGTAATACTACAATATATATTTTTTGCTACGGCTAATTTTGCTACACCCTATATGCTATGGCAAAAATACAATCTTACTTTATGCCAAATTAACATTTTGCATTAGTGTGAGTTTAACAAAGTTTATAATAGTCATGAGTCTACTAATGAACCGACTCGATTTTGTAAACTAAAAACTTAAAAGTGGTAAACTTAGAGAGTCAACTCACAAATTTAACAACAATGCGTATGACAATTCCTCGAGCTAAGAGTTGATTAGGATTATATATGGTCTCAATTTGTATTGGTATAAAGTTTATATAAAACTAGTTCTTTTAATCTTTATTTTAGTTGTATGGATGTTATTAACTTGATCACAAAGAGTAGTTAATGACACTAGGTTACTTGCCCAAATTATGTTTAACCATACACACAAAAAAGATCTTGCCTTGCCTGTTTGGATTTGTGATGGCTGAAGTGACTTTTTTTCAGTCTGATTTTTGCAAACTTAAAACATGATAAAAGTCACATTGTAAATATGATTAATGTCTGGATTAGCGGTGGTAGAATCCCATCTGCACTATGAAAAACAAGTCTTAGTAGCTTCTTTTTAAAAGTAGCTTTTGGCTTAAAAATCCATGTGAAAAAATGCCAACCCAAACACTTCATTTTACTCCCACCGTGCTTTTTCCCTTTCTACGGTGCTTTTTCAACCCCCACTGCCTTCCCAAAAAGGTCCTAAATATTAAGTTTCTTGTATGGATACGACTTTTTGTATCTTAGATCACTCCATACCATCAACTAATGGAACCTAGCGAGGGAAGCTAGACTAAAGTATGTTTTTGTTGTTTCTTTCTGGCTAACTCTCTCCTTCTCTCTCTCTCTCTCTTGTTTATAAGGGGAATTGATCAACTAGATCAATTAGAGACACAACACGATCTTAGATGGCCAAGACCAATAGCATCCTTATGTAAAATCCTTCGAATACCATCCGAAGGTTCCTCCAAGAGATGATAACCCGTCTCAAGGTTCAATGTATACGAAGCTAGAAAATCAGCTCTCCTTTTTCCTTCCCATAGATATGCATCAAATCAACTTGCAAATCTATGCTCAAAAGCTGTTGAATTCTCTGGATGAAACTCATATTCTCATTAGTGCCATCTTCATCCCGCTACAACAATTGTAAGACAAGCACACAATCCACCTCCACTTTTACTTTCCTGTATCCTTTCGCCCAAGCAAGTTCTAACCCATCCATTAATGCCCACAGTTTAGCTTGGAGTGTAGAACAAACACCTTTGTTGCAGCAACAGCCAAAAGGCCATCGTACCTCATTATCTCGGAGCACACTTCCAGCTCCGGCATTCCCTGAGACCCCCTTCCTTGCGCCATCACAATTCAACGCTACGAACTCCAGAGGAGGTTTAATCCAAGAGACCAGTCTATCTTGCCTACTAGGAGAATTCCCAATTGCTTGGTTTAACCGCACACTAGCCTTCTCACTAAAATCCGCCTGGCATATTACTTCATGAGCTAACCTCTGTGCTTGTGTCGACTCTTGCTGAACAATAAATCTATCACGAGCATCCCACAACTACCAACACTTAAATGTTATTAATTCTACCATAGAATTCAACAGCTTTATGACTTATCCTACTGAATATACATAACACCAAATGAAAACAAAGTCGTCATAATAATAAATAAATAGTTAAATTATACATTCACTTCAAAACTTTAATAAGGCGTTTTATAAATAGGATTAAAAAAAATCTTCTCTTCCAACCGTATTTAATAAATTTCAGATTTTTATAAGAAGAAAAAAAGAAAGAAAGAATTCAAATTAGTCGCTTCCCGCAAGTATAGCTATGCTGCCAGGAGCGATCAAACAAGCCCGCCTTGCAATAGGAACATGAACTGAGTAATCCGTAATGTGAAATTCACCGTTGTTTCTAGTCTCCGACCCAGGAAGACAAATTCACCAGTGTCATGAAGTTTAATTTTCGCCCTCGTTTCTCACATCTCTACCACCGAAACCAAACTTATCATCGACAAAACACGGACTCTTCCGACTTGGAAGCAACATGGTCTGGTTCCACCGTAACCTTAGTTCTTGCTGCTGTTTCCGTTACCGCTGCTGTGTCCGGTATCAACTGTAAACTCTGTCTTAGTTATCTGTGTTTAATATCTTTTCTCCTGTTTGGCTTCGCTCAAGCTTCAAACTTTTGAATCCCCCAACCTTCAAGAACTTCATGCGAGCTATTGAAAGTGCAGTGTACTTGTTCAAGACGAAAATCAAAGCTTTGAACTCCAAGCTTCGTGAGCTCGAGGCATCACTCAAGTCATCCTTTGAGAAATACGCCTCTGAGAGGCAAGGCCGCATTAGGGCACAGCAGGTTTCTTCCCTTCCCTTACTTATTTTAGTCAAATGAATGTATTTTTTTTTCTTTTTGTTTTTAAGTAAAAAACGAAGTGTTAAACAGTAAATGAAATTTAGTTACCCCGGTTTATGAAGGGGAAAAAATTTGGTTTTTTATTCATCCTTCTCATTTTTAAAAATCGTCAGCAAGATCATTCCTTTCCATTCCTTTGATCCCCATCCATCCAAACAAAGCATTAAGCTTTTATGTTGGAGCTGTTCCTGAAATATTAATTTGATTGACTAGTGTTTGTCTGGATTAGTTTTTTAGAATAGCTTTTACGATTTTCGAGGTAAGTGTGTGAAAAGAGTTTTATCTCGATTTGCGTAAACCCAGGTCTGGGAAATTCCCAAACATTCACTAAGTGGTAGGAATAAGGAGTTTGATTCTTGTTGCTCACATTGCCTTTATCAAAATTAAGTTTTAGCATAAGGTATGGTGACCATGTACTCTGTTTACACTTTAAGCAGGCAAGGCTTTCACGTGAGAAAACTAGAAATTTGTTTTGGGGCTAATTAACATAATAGAGATATTAATAAAACCAATGATTGGCCTTAAGAAGAGTTTGTTTTTATAATGGATGGGTGCTGGGTGGGAAATGATGGGGAGAGGCAGGAACATAACCTAGAGCCGGATTAACTGTGATGAGTTCCCAAACCATTACATCCCACCCTGCAGCTGAACTTTCGAACACCAAAAAAACATGTTGGAAGATTTGGAATGACTTGCCTCCTTGCTTTTCCTCCAATTAATATTTTGTCATCACTAAGCATTAAAGGAAGCGAAATACTGGGGTAACTTGGAAGTTAACATCTTTACTTTTAGTTTTTTAACTTCTAAATAACTGAAAAAGGGTTGCCCTCCCCTTTCTACACCAGGCCTTCAAACAATATTGTGATGCCTTTTTCTCTTCCCATTCTACCCCACTCTCTCCAGTCTCCACTCTCTTCAAAACTTCCAAAGAGAGCCTAAGCTTTCGAGTTGAAGAGGCCTTATATGTAAATTTACTTGGTTCATGAGAGAGTGACCCTTGATCAATGTGGTGAATAACATGTGACAGAACTTGAATTCTTTATTATAAGGACATTTTTTTTGTAACTTGGTGGCTAACTATTTGCTACTTGAATTTAGATTATTGTCATCAGAAGAAATATGGATTTAAATATTGATGTGTGTTTTATTAAATAAAATCTTATCTTCACTTGGCATGCATTCTTGGTTCAGTGTTACAAAGTCTAAGAGCCTTCATATTATTGTTTATCTCTGCTACTTTCTTTTCTCTTATGCTAATTTCTTTGCCCGAGTGTTTGCAGTCCTTGAGAAAAGCACTAACACAACCTAAAAGTGAAAAGTTAGAGATGAGTTACTATCCCATGGCACCTATTGGCATCATCCAATCATGCTTCTCTACAAGGTAACATATCTGCTGACTGTTTCACATCTTATTTGATGAATAAACAGTCCATTTAAGGTAGCTTGATATTGCCAAGTCAAGCAGTTTGAATTGTTTTTCCATTGAAACTCATTGATTCAGAACACTATGCTTGCCCTAGGATTCAGAAACTGGATTTTGATTTCAGTCCATTTTATCAGATGGAAAAAAAAGTGACATCTACACTATTGACAGCTATAAGTATTTCTTCAGTTAGCCTCCATTATTATTATTTATACCACGTCCATAGTAGGCACTAGGCATGTGTTCAGGTAGATAAATCATGTTGTAATCTGCCTCTACTTAGACCTTAGGTCTAAACTCTCCATCTGGTTGAGCCCATTCTTGTGTTTAGTGGGCATCATGCCTGGTTTTGGCGAATAATTGCTTGCTTGATGCTCCATTCATTAACTATCACTTGGCATATGTGCAGAAATGGAACACCAAGGCAACCATTGCTTGTACCTCTTGCTAGAGCATCTTTGATTTTCAATACAACTCGTGTACCACCAGCATCACTTGAGGGTCTTGCAGAATATTCTCATTGCTGGGTTATATATGTATTTCATCTAAATACAGATCTTGAGAAGCTATGGAATCATCCATCTAAGTCAAAGTTCAAGGCGAAGGTGCGTTCCTATCTTGTATTTGGGATATCTGTTTGACACTTTTTTCCATTGCAAACTTATGCTATGTAGGTGAGGGTTCCAAGACTGCAAGGTGGAAGAAAGGGACTGTTCGCCACAAGATCCCCACATCGTCCGTGTCCCATTGGACTGACAGTTGCAAAGGTGATAACCAATGTTGGCTTTGTGTAGATTTTTCTGACTTGCTTACTGAAATTAACATATGTTTGCATAATTGCACGGTACTAATATTACTTCATGTAGATAAATAACTAGATTATTCAATTTAAGAGACCACTAAACTATCTAAACCTTGATGTCCCTGAAAATATGAAATCCGAATATATTTTTACTCAAATCCTCATATCATTTCTGAATTATTGCATACTTTAAAAAAGCTCCTGTAAAATAACATTGGTGATTCAAGCTTCTTGTTCACATTTACGGTGGTTGCACTAATGAACTGTCTGTGTCTCTCCTCCCCCCCAGTACAGATTTAGTATGTGAAAGCAATTAATTTTTGTTCTGCTAGAGTGCCCACCATTGCATTAAAATTATGTGCAAATTAATTATTAATAATTGAAATTAAAAGTACTCCTTTTTCATTTTTCTCTTGAAACAAACAAAACGAAGTAGTAGTACTAGTTTTCTTTCCTTGAGCTAACTGTGTTTTACAGGTGGAAGCTGTAGAGGGAAATATGGTTTTACTTTCTGGTGTGGACCTGGTTGATGGAACTGTAAGTTGGCTAATCTATTCTCCCCCTTTCTAACATTACAGTAATTTTGGATTACTTAGGCTATTGATTGTTTTGTTTAACTATGAGGTTGATGCTGTTCTATGATAATGATGCATGGTAAATGATGCTTATTGTCTGAACATCATCAACAGCCAGTGCTCGATGTCAAGCCCTATCTACCATACTGTGACAGCGTTGTGGAAGCAAACGTGCCTAATTGGTTGATGGTAAAGATTCGTTATCCTTTATTTGTATTTAATGCTGCTTTTGATTATGTTTGGGTCTTTTAAACGAAAGATCTATGTTTAGTGAGGAATGTGGGATATTGCAGTTCTTGTGTTGCATAGGTTATAGGAGCATAATTAATTGCTATTTGTGAAGTAAAGTGTTGCACAATTTAAGGTGGTAGCTCATTGGAGAATAAATTTCATATACATCTAATGGGAAAGATCTGTTATTAATCTTAAGGGAGACTGTAACTTGGGCAGGAGGAGGGTGCTAAATCTGGAAGATGCATTGCTTCAATGATTTTTTAACGAAAAATAATTGTTACTAGATGCCATATTTAGTTATTTCATGTTGGAAGAAAAGGAGATACACAACCATCATACACTTTGGTAGTCAATAAAATCCTAATTTTGTATTCCAACAGTTATTTTTACCAATGGCCCGCATAAAAGATATTAAATATCTGAGTGATATTAGTTTATTTTTACCATTGGACCAGAATTACCGGTATTTTTTCTTTTATGTCGCATATATAAAACCATAATATTTTAATTTCTTTATTTTGATAAAGTTTGATTTCTTTTTATTTCAGGAGGATAACTTACTTGCAGTAGCTTCTATAAGCTTCTCGGAGGACTTTACTTCAACCCTGGAAAATTGCTGGAGAATGGTAGTGAGTTTTAATGACTTACTTGATGTATTGAATTCAATACCTGCCTCTGCATTGTCTAGCTATATGATTTAGGACAAAATTTAAGCACTGCTTTTAAGATGGTAGCTACCATGTTCTCCAATAAGAACATGACACATTGACATCTTTTGCAGTTCAGCAGCAGTTGATTGACTATTTCAATGAAGTTTCTTTACATGCTATGTTCTGGTTGGAGAATCTCATAGGAATCACCTGAAAATCTTAAGTTTTGTTAGTTACTTCGATACTAGCCTTGATAAGTACAGAATTATGATGAATTCTGGTATACAATTTATTGACTTGCAAAGATAAATATCTTATTCAAAAAGGAGCAACCCAAAAAACCATAATGTTTTTCAATCCATAAAATACTCTACCTTGCACAAACACCTTTATTTTTAACAATTTCTGTTAATGATGTGAAGACTCTTTCATCCTTGATAACTTGTGTAAAGCCTGCTTGTATTTTTTGCAGGACTTAAGATGGCTTGTAGCTAATGAGACTTCTCAGTTCATTATGAGATACTGAAAATTGAATATTACTCCTACCTTCTAAACTCTGGGTTGTGTAATACACACACACACGCACACTCTTATATTCCCCCCCTTTTCTTACCACTCATTTGGATGATATCTACTGACCGTCTTGATGTTTTAGGGGAAGAAATCACTTTATGCATCGGCAGGCGAATTCCAAAGCTTGATAAAGCAGGTTCTTTCATGGGATATTCGATCAGTTAGTCAGCGGAAGAGACCTCATGATGCCATCTCAAAGAAAGACAATGATGAACAGATGGGTGACCCTTCTGATAGAGATGAGAGTCTAGATGAAACAGCTTGTGTGCTTGAAAGAGAGCTGAATTCTCTATACTCCAAGGAAGTAATTTATCACCTTATTTTGGAGGGACTGGATGTCTCCTATAGAATTGATGACAATAATAATGTCATTGTCGAAAAGGTGTCACCTTTTGCTGGCCTAAGCAATGATCGTAATTTTGTAGCTAGGTTGTTTCTTTGTATCTTGACATCTATTAATTATATTAAAGTTTAGTTTTTGACACGATGTTTGTTTACTCTCAGCTTGCCATCATCGCCAAGAGTTTGGCAAGGGAATGATTTATTGACCCATGAACTGCGTATCTCCGTTTCTAATATTGCCAAAATGAAGGAGGTGTGTTTTTTTCTTTTTTTGCAATATCATGTACTGGCAGATTCTGTATTTTAAACAAAATAATTAATATTAATAATTTCTGACAATTTTGTAGCTTTCCTCCTTTGTGATACGGGCCAAGATAAATAAAATTGAGAAAAACTTTGGTTGGTGTTATGAGGGATGCAGCAACTACAGCTGTGGTGCAAAATTGACGAGTAGGGTTCTAGGAACCAACTGTCATGGGTGTCAAGGACCAGTGTCAGAGATTGTGCTTAAGTAAGTTATGTTTGATAACCAAACATTTTTTAGACACAGTTATAGTTTTTTATAATATTTTTTAAATTTGGCTCTGATTAAATGATTCTGTTTTTATCAGACAAGTAAAATTGCTTTACTTTTACCAAACAAAACAAGAAAAAAAGAAAAATTTAGCAATCCTTTTTGGACCTAATTTTGTTCACTTCTGCTTTTATGACTAGATGTCAGATCTATTTAAATTTATGTTTTTCTGTTGAGTACATTCATTGGTACTATTTCATATGGTGTTCATTAACAGGAATTAGTACAGTATCTCTAACTTGCATAAAGAAAAGCTTGACCATTCTATAGTGTTGCTGATAATATTGTGTTGTTATTATTTTTTTTTGGATCAAAATCTGTGTTATTTATGATAGATATAAAATACACTTGATTGTGGCTGATGATACTGGAACTACATCGGTTGTCCTTTTTGATGGTGTTGCGTCAAGGCTATTGAACAAAAGTGCTAAGCTCTTAAAGGACCAATTGATTGCGGTAACAATTTTTATTCAAGATATACTGTGATTGATTCAGTACAATGTCAATCCTGTTAATATTTGCTTTTTAACTAATAATTTCAACGAAATAGGAAGGACGCCGAGATACTTTTCCTGAGGAATTTGAGGATTTGGTTAGTCGGACATTTGTAATGAAATTGAGATTGAGTGAATACAATTCCAAGCACAGATCATCAAGCATCAGCGTCCAGTATCTATCTGATGATGCAGACATCATTAGAGAATTCACTCTTTCTGATCCCCAGGTAACAAATTGATATCATTAAATTGCACACTTTGTGACTCTTATGTTTGTTTTTTTAGCCAGTTAATTTTTTTTGGAGAAATTAAAATAAATAAATTATTTAATCATAGTATATATTATATATCATTAGATTATATATCAATTTATAAGTCAAACAAATTAATTTGGAGAAAAATGATAAATATAAATATTTTAATAAAAGTTTAGCTTCCTTAATCTTCTCAAAAAAGTCAACTGCCTTTTATATTAAGGACTGGAGGTAGCATCATTCAGATTTTAGACTATTTCTGATGCATCACACTAATGTTTGCTAAGGTCATGAAGGTCCCTGATATTTCTGTTTATCACTCTCTCATCTGCTCAACCTACACATCTTATACTAAAATTTTTTATCATGTTTTTTTCCTTTGTTTACTTCTGAGTTTCTAATACGATAGGTAAAGATCTAATTTTTAATCAAATAATATTCTTGTATAAAAATGTAGGATAATATTTCTTGATGTGAAGACAATGAAACGTTGCTTTCAACTCCTGCCAACAGAATCAGATGATGACAGTCTATCAGATATTTTGACTTTTGACTTTTCAAAATCGACAAAGGAGATTGTGTTGCTGATATTATTTTCTTGAATGTACCCTTTTTTAGTCTATCTATTATTTAGTATCATGGGAAAACATTTGTCAAATTGTTCAGCAGATGTTTTGTGCTAGAGACTAGATTTAGAAGCTTGATATGCTGATAGCAAGTAGTATGATATAGCGAAGTGATTTTATGTAGGCAACTAGGCATGTTTCTGTTATGAGTCTCACATTAATGAGAGCACCAATGTTATGATCATAAACTCAAAGGAAGAGTCCATCCCAAGAGACTAGTCTATCAGGAAGGAGAGCCCTTTGAAATTATAAACCCTACTCTACTTATGAGATTTCTTGATGTGGGACTCATAACACAGTCACTCCTTTAAGAGCCAAGGTCCTCAGTGGCTCCATACCACAACACTTCACTCGGCCTTCTGCCGATCAAAACCCTCCGTGGGTAGCCTTTTCCGCAAACTTCAGGTTTTCAATGAAAACACCAATGTGACGAGCTCAAGTCTTTGAAAGAACCACACCCCAAAAGCTAGCTGTTGGAGTTGAAAAACCCAAAGCCTTGTAAGGTCCCTCTTTTAAGGAAACCCACCAGATGTGGGACTTGTTACAGTTTCCTACTATTGTTTCTTATAGGGGTGTTCATGAAGCCCAGAGCTCGGTACGCCCACCCCAGCCCAATAAAAAATTGCCCTGCCCAGCCTAAAAAAAAGCAGCCCGAAAAAAATTGGGCACAATCGGGTTGGGCATTTTAGCGGGCAGAGCCGGGCATCGGGCAGGGTATGCCGCCCTGCCCATTTGGCCCTGCCCAGTAGGTATATAATTATATATATTAAAATATGTGATGTAAATATTTTTTTGTATAACATTTTATAACTTTATATAATTATATTATATTATATGTTTTGTTTTATTAGGCTCCTTTGGTATTATATATTATTTATGGTTTTGTTTTTCTTTCTTTGTCTAGATCCTTTCTTTCTCAGCTTGGTATAGATCCTTAGGGTTCGAGGGTTCTATCTGGGGTAGTTTTAGAACTTAGTGCTCATTTTCTTTTCTTCTTTTTTTTCCTGAGCTTGGTTCTGTTTTTTTTTTCTAGACAACAGAAGATCGAAGGTTTTGTTTTCAGCATTTATTTGTTGTGTAAAGCTTGTGATTTCTCTCCATATGATTTTCTTTTTTTTTTTTCCTGAGCTTGGTTCTGTTAAGGTCGGGGGTTTTGTTTTCAGCAGTTGGAGAAGGAAGAATGTAATGGGTATGGTTGGCTAATGGTGATTGAAGAGGGTTTTTTTTCTGAGCTCTCCATATTGGTTATTGTCATGGAAGCTGTTTTTTTTTTCCACATAAGGTGTGCGTAGGGCATCTTTGGTTGTGAATAATGTCTGACCTTCTACGGGCAGGGCTGGGCATTGGGCTGTAAAATGCAGCCCAATGATTTTTTGGGTAGGGCATCGGGCAAGGGCTTCGCCCTGCCCAGCTCTGCCCATGTACACCCCTAGTTTCTGATATTGTTGCCTTTTGATATTGTAGTTCTGTCCCATAATTTTCTTCTCTTTTTGGTGTTTGGGGGGGGGGGGGACCAATTCTAAGAATTTTGTTTTTAATCAAAACCACAATTCTAAGAATAGGATACACAAAGTGAATTTGTGATTTCAGTTGTTTTATCCTGGAAATTTAAAAAAAAATAAAGACTAAGGTTTTACAGTAAAGAGTGCATCACTGGAATGGTGATTAAAAAATTGGAAATTCAGTATTTTAGCTGCAGAAATTCCATATTACATGATCTCAGCCTCTCAGGGCATCATGATGTAATGGTGTTGATGAGATCTTACAAATTTATTTTCTTTAAAAATAAGAAGGTTTCACTTTAACACCGTTAAATAATGATTTGGTGGTTAATATTTGCCAATTGGGCCTCAATAAAGAGAATTCAATTTAGAAATTTCAAATCCTCTTTATTCTTTTTTATAATCCTCTTAAACCAAGTGCTATTTAAATTAGATTATTTTAAGTGATTTTGTGTAATATGAAGTAAACATATCAGGAACTTTGTCTCGTGTCAAAATATTTATTTTTAGTTAATCCAAACCTATGCTACGTAAGGGAAAAATTATTTCAGACCCTAAAAAGGGCCTTTTTGGTTTATTTTTGAATGGCGATAAGGCCTAAGGGCCTAAACAGGTAACTCTAAGGGGGGGGTTTTCACTGAAGAGTGAAAAGACGTGCTCCTGGCCATTTCATTTCAATCGACCTTTTTAATTTTATATTTTATTTTTTGGACCATTCAAATTGAATTGTAATATAGTTAAAATATATTTTATTTTGTATTTTTAGCATTATTTTGTAATATTAATTTAAATCATTTTAATTAACATGAACATTTGGAAAGAATAAAAGATGAGATGATAAAATAATTGAATGGAGTGAAAATAATTCAATATACCTTTTTTACCGTGCAAGAATTCAAAAAAAAATATAATGAAAAAAATTATAGTGAAAATGTTACCTATATTTGAGAGTGAAGTTGAAATAAATCCAAGTGTTTTTTAGTATAAAAAGTTTAGATGGATTCAGCAACGATGATCCCACCAAAGTCAGGACACGGCCTTAAGACTCAGAGAGCACTTACAAGGGATTTATGAGATATCCTACTAAAGGAGCCCTCATAATGACAGCGAGAATTGAAGTTACATCCTTTTAGGATCCAAACCCGTTCCTTACCAACTGTCAACTCTCATTGGCGACATAAATCTAAGTTAGTGGATGAATGATTTGGCATTTTGAAATGGGAAAGAAAGAAAGTGGGCTACTACCTGTCAAAAATAGAAAGAATGAAAGATAAATAGTGGGGTAAACAAATTCATAATTAAGGGTTGGGCCACCCAAACACTGACGTGTCCTTTTCATAACTGGGCACTCAATGGGTCCTCTCCTCATTTATCTAGGTACAAGTCACAAAAATAAACCATATGAAATATATATTTAAACATATATTTTTTAAAAAATCTTGGACAATTAATATATTTAATCTCAATCACGCTTAGGAGTAGGGATGAGCATGGATTGGACTGGACCGGGTTGGTTTTGACTTCAACCCGAGGTCTGGTCTTGAGAAGATCTCGGGTTGAGCAAATCAGTCCATGGTCTAGTTTGGTCCGGCACTAATCCGAGGTCGGGCTGGACCAGACCGGGTCTGATGGACTACCTGGACTAGTCTAAGTAGTCCAGGACCTAAATTTAATATTTTTTTTATTTTTATTTTTATTTTTATCTTTGGAAGGCAAAATTTGAACCTATTAAACATAATTAGGACCACAAAAATACCTATAATAATATAAAATATGTCACCAAAAATTAAAACATCATAAATCTATAAGAATATCCAACAACAACAACAAAAATATGTTGAGAAAAAAGATTTAAACATGACAAATATAATTAAGAAAATAAAATACCTATAATCATATAAAAATCATCATAAAAAATAAAACTTGATTATAAATCCTTAAAAAACTCTAACAACATTAAATAAAAAATAACATTTAAATTATAAAAATATTTTTTAAGAAATTGACCAGGACCAGACCGGACCAGTCTAGGTGGTTTGGTCCCCTGGTCTGGAACCCGGTCCAACCCGACCAGTGAGTCTAGTCCAGTCTAATCCAATTTTATTATATTGCTTATTTGGACTGGACCAGACCAGATCGGACCAGCTCAGGTTAGACTAGACTGGATTGGACCACCAGGTTTTTGCTCATCCCTACTTAGAAGTATATTGAGTTTAGTGTCAGTTTGTTTTAGTTTTTTAGAAGTGTTTTTATGACGATTGAGATAAGTATGTAAGAGAAATTTTGTCTTAATTTACAGAAAAGTGCTAAAAAAACATTTTTTTTGCCTTTACAAACGAGCACTTATTTTCCTATTATTCATTAATTAATTACCTAATATGGTCCATTTCTCATGTAGTACTGCCTCTTATTCCTCCTCTTAGAAGACACTTCTTTTTAAAAGAAAATGAATAGGCCCTATTATAAGTCATTAAGTGGGGTAATAATTACATTTTTCTTAGATTGTTTATATTTAAAGTTGAAAGAATTTGAAATCTTAACGATTTTACTAATTTATACTCTAATGTTTAAATTAATAAAAACAATGAAGTTCAAAGGCAATGGAGCACATGTAAGTAGGTCATGTGGTTAACAATACCAGCATTCATTAGGTGCCTTTGCACGTGTCCGAATTTTCTCGCGTGTAAGATTGGCATAAGATTCGACCACTCAATGGGGCAAAAGAATTTAAGAAACGTCGGTTGGTAGTTAGTTGCTTGTGGGTTGGGAATGTGGCAGGAATCTATAATAATAATTATTAATAATTGCTCTCATTATATAGTACAACTGCACTAGTAGTATGGCCTTGAAGTATTAGTAAATATTAAGAAGCTGATTCTTAAAAAGATAAAAAAGAGCATATAGTCTATCCGCTCTTAAATATAAGACAGAGTTAATTTTTTTAGAGATTAAGAAAACTAATTAAATGACTTTAAAGTATTTTTATTTTAATTTTTTTCATACTATTTAGTTTGACTAATAAATTAATATATAATCTAAGTATACATAATATATAATATGATTAAATAATTTATTTAACTTCTTTAATCTCTCAAAAAAAATTCACTTTATCTTATATTTAAAATCAGAAGAAGTATTTTGAGAAGAAACGACGTGTCACAGCCTGCACAGAGCACAGAGAGGCTCTAGAACAATAGTAATAATGAAAGAGCAAGATGAAATGGAATTGTCTGATTCGAAGAAATGGAGGCAAAGAAAAGTAGAGTGGGGTGGGACAGGGACAGGGACAGGCCGTCACTTTTTTCATAACATTTCATTATGGTTTCCAGACTCATCCAAACGAAACTCAGCGGTCACCTTCCCTCGTGGACCCCTCTCTTTAAACGGCGGGGCCAGGGAGCCAGTCCAAAATGTTTTGCCTTTCATGCGTATAATAAACGGTTTCGTTTCTAATTGTGGGGATGTGAATAAAGAGACCCGGTAGAAAATTTCAAGGAGGGAATTCATGTCATTTCAAACTATATATCTTTAGTAAGAGGAGGGAGGTTGATTCTTCTTTAATTTTGCTGATGTAAAGAATTTCTAATGAGTTAATCTAAGAAATCAGTAGATCTTTCATGATTAACAGTCATAGAGAGCTGTCCGAAAGCAGAGAAGTCCGGATGCAAAAATGCTTAAATAGAAGACCATTGTGACAAAGCAGAATATGATAAAGGTGGCTCTATTTCAGTGAAATTTACGCATAATCATTGTCTATCCCTGCTTAGAGATGTGAAAGCTAGTGTTGCAGGACATCTATAAGATAGAGAGACTTGGGTTGACAAGTGGGAGGTGAGGAAAAAATAAGGGAAGATGGGCTGTTTGATTTTGTTTTTAAAAACTGTTTTGTTTTGTTTTTAAAAACAATAAAATCTGTTTGGTAAACTGTTTTCAAAAAAAAATTTTTAAAAACAAAAAGTTGTTTTTAAAAACTAAAAAACAAAAACAGTTTTTAGTTATTTTCTTATTTTCGTTTTTCTATTTTTTATTTTTTAAGGCCGTCATTTATCTGTTATCGACACTACACTATCAATGACGATCACTGTCACATCACCACCGGTAACCGCACCACCACGTCACTTGAAAAATAGATTTTTCAAAACAATCTATCTAAATAAAGTTTTTTTTTATTTTTAAAACTTGTTTCCAAAAATTGTTTCATAAAAATGTTTGTGAGAACAAAAAACAGAATCAAACAAGTCCAAATTGATCATGCCCATGATTTCCTTGATTACTCTTCTCAGCTGCCATATTACTTCTTGATGCAATGCGCAATTTTTACTTATGCCAAAGTGTATTCAAGAGGACAATTATACCATGTAAAAGAGGCTTATGCCCGTCATTCTTTAGATTTAGAAGGGCAATTTTGGAACAAAATTTGAAGGAAGAAAAGTGTAGGGTGGCAAGTTGAATTGAAAAACATCCAAATCAAATGGATTTAGTGTAACACCCCAAATTTTATTAACTAACAATATATTATAATTATTTTATATATTCAATAAAATGATAAATATTCATGAATTTGGAATTTATGAATTTATAAATGTTCAATTTCATGGGAAATTGGGCAAAAATAAATATGGAATTAATTTGGGTAATTTAAAAAGCCCAATATTAAGGTTTAAAAATGAAAAAATATTCGAGAAAATATTTGGTCCAAAAATAGGTGGAAATTGCCCAAGGAAAAAAAAAGAAATTGAATTAAAAAGGTAATGGCAAGATCGTAATTTTGCCAATTTAACACAAAATAAATTATTTTTCAATTAAATGAAGTTATTTTCAATTAATTAAGGAAAATAAAGGGGAAAAATATATTTAGAATATTTTGGTTAATTTAATATGAATTTATATAAAATTTGAGCAAAAATGCTAATTTGACCAAAAATTGGGACTTTACATGTATACATAACTTGGACAAGTTGTGAAGCCAATTAAGACCAAAGGAAAATGCCCTTAGGTGTCTCTTATATGTAGCATGAAGAAAGAAATATTGGTTGGGTTTCATGGCTCAATTTCATGTATATAGGAATTTATATACAAGAAGTATACTTTTTGAAATTTCGGAAAATGGCTAAATGATTAAAATATAACATAAGCTAATATAATAAAACTCCATCTCCTTTCTTGAGCAGCCATAACTGTGTCCCACTTCAGTTTTAGAGAGAGGAAGAGTTGAGAGCACTTAGAGAGAAAAAGAGAAGAGAATTCGTGAGGTAGGCCAATTTTTTCGGTAAATTTTTACCTAATGCGTATAACTCCGCTCCTAAGCTACTCTTTCATAAATTTTAAGGTTTTGAAAGTTCAATTCAGCCCTTGGGAAGGTTAGGGTTTTTAGCCAAGTCAAGGAAAAGCTAGTGGGAGCTTGAGGTAACTTCCAAATCTTCGTATATTAATTATTCTGGCTGTTGTAGCCAATTTAATCGGTGAAAGTTCACCAGATTCCCTTTGGTTTTAATTTTTGGAAACGGGTTGGCCTAGGTGTTATGCTGATGTTCAAATACAAGGGAAAGTCACATAGGGAAAATTTTTTACATATAAAGAAAGATTGTTTGAACATAAAAGAAGATATTTTATACATGAGGAAAATTGTTTGCACACGAAAGTCCCATTTAACAAATAAGTTTCTGATTGGGGTATTTATGGACAATTTTTCCTTTATTTTCACAACCAGAAAACAGTTTCATCCACCTAAGAGTGTGTTTAGTTTGAGAGGAGGGGAGGTTAAATTACCTTTTTAGGTTGAAGGTATTTAAATTTTAAGCAGAAATTCAAAATTTAAAAGAAATGAAAGAGTAAATTTTGAACAGGAATCCAAAATTTAAAAAATGAAAAGGTAAATTTTGGGTTTCTTAAACTCAAAATTATAATTCCCACCCCTCCCCGCCCCTCCCTCCCCTCAAACCAAACACACCCTAGTAGAGAGTAGGTAGCTAAATGAATTAATAGAATTTGGAGGTAAGTAGGCAGTAGCTTTTGTGATTCTCAATTAAATTGAGATATTAATTAGGGTTAATATAATTTTTGGTCCCTGAAGTTTGATCTAATTTTGGTTTTGGTCTCAAACCAAACACACCCTAGTAGAGAGTAGGTAGCTAAATGAATTAATAGAATTTGGAGGTAAGTAGGCAGTAGCTTTTGTGATTCTCAATTAAGTTGAGATATTAATTAGGGTTAATATAATTTTTGGTCCCTGAAGTTTGATCCAATTTTGGTTTTTGTCCCTCAAGTTTGAAATCGGTGGTTTTAGTCCCTGAAGTTTCACCCAATTTTGGTTTTGGTCCCTCAAATTTGAAATCGGTGGTTTTGGTTCCTGAAGTTTTACCCGATTTTGGTTTTGGTCCCTCAAGTTTGAAAAGGACTTGGTTTTTTTTCCGGGTCGGGTCGGGTTTCAAAAACGGGTCGCTAAGTCCTTTTCAAACTTGAGGGACCAAAACCAAAATCGGGTGAAACTTCAGGGACCAAAACCACCGATTTCTAACTTGAGGGACTAAAACCAAAATTGATTGAAATTTCAAGGACCTAAACCACCGATTTCAAACTTGAGGGACCAAAACCAAAATTAGATCAACCTTCAGGAACCAAAAGTTATATTAACCCTATTAATTAACTAATTGACGAAATGGGGAAAACCAACCAGGGCTTTAGTTAATTGTCTGATAGGATACGAATTGTCGTTCCCCCCATGTTTGGGGGGTGGGGGTTACTCGGAGCATTAACCCAAATAATGTTTCAACCAAAATACAAGTAATTATTTCTGTTGGCTTAATGCTTAAGAATTAAGGGAATATTGCCTATAAGTATCAGTTTGAAATTTTATTGCTTATACGTAAAATGTTTTTATATACAGAAAATATTGATATCTTGAATTCTTTAAATATTGTAACCGTAAAGTTTGAGCTCAATTATGTCGTATGATTTATGTAGTTAACCTCACCTAATATGATAAAATTTAATTTGTTGTTATTGTATTGTAAGTGTAAAGTATTAGTTTGCATGGACTCCACCTCATTATACTTGACGGTGCTTTTAATTAATCCTCAAGTATTAAGCATTCTATATTTACGATTTTGTTTTAATAAAAGTCTAATTTGATTGGAAAAATTGTTGAAAATATGCAATTGCAAATTTATTGTTTAAAGGTACCTGTAATTTGTTTAAGTATCTAGATGCAACTTATCTTTGATAGATGCTAGTCAAATAACTCTGCTTCAACTATGTGCAGCTCATCTATAATTATACATAAAACGGTAGACATCTACTCATGGTTAAAAATGTACTACACACAATAGAAGAGTTACATCTGTTCATGGATTTGATCTTTTAGTTACCTTTGGACAATGAATTTTTTACAATAACAACAAATCATTGAGATCCCACTTTAAATAGATTATTAACTGAAACATCTTATTTTATAACATCACTAAAAGTTTGTTTTGGTGTTTCTCTACTTCTTTTCGGAGAACTCCTTACTATTTGATCAACTATTGTTACCGGCAAATTCAATAGCCTTCTTTGAATGTATAATAGATGTCACTCTAACTATTTGAGTATATGATTACACATCTATGATTCATGTCAACATTCCTCATCTTACCTACTCTCACTTTATATTCATGTTGTTCTTTTAAAACCTAACATTTATTACTCCATAACATTATTAGACAATAAATTTTTACAATGAGAAATTTCTAAGCAAATTTATTCTAATTTTTTTTATGGAACAAATTTTCCAATTTAATTTCCCCTTATGATAACGTTAATAATTTCATAAAACTATGAGTTCAAATTTCACTTATGTGAAGATCTTGTTAGGGGGATTGAGGCAAAATAGGCAATCCCAATACCAATGATAGTACCAGCTCCTCCAATGTCTCATACCAAATGGTATTCCCAATTATTTCATTACAAAATTCTAGCAGTATTTAAAATTTTGTTCTTAAAATGCGTCTTATAAATAATATATATTTAATCAATGGAAAAACAAGAAATGGCAAATAAATTTTTACTCCTATCCAAAATAGCAGTTACTTTCAATTGCCCCGCTGAAATTTAAAAAGAGTAACTCATTAAATCCGACTTTAATTTGTTTTTTTTAAAAAAATTACCCCTATCTAAATACTCTTTTCAAGATTTTTCATATATATATATATATATATATATATATATATATATATATATTATTTTACCAAGAAATTTCAAGGGAAAATCCCAGAAAAATTTATTTAAAATATAGAAAAGACAAATTTGGAAGTCCAATGACATGTTAGAGATGAATCTAGGATTTGCAAATGCTTTTAAATGACTAATTTGCCCTTGACATCATTTGGGGAGCCTAAGTTGTAAATAAGTATTATGAAGTTGTTGATTATGATTCTTAAGTTGTTATTTTTTATACATAAGTAGTTAGTGATGTCGAACATGTGTGGCTTCAAAATACTACTTACAAGATTATTGGTATTTGGTAAGTTCAAATTGTCAATATGTATACTGAAGTTGTTAATTGCGATGCCTAAATAACTTAAATATAGAAAATAACAGCTTAAGAATCACAATGAACAACTTCAGTATACATATTAACAATTTAAGATCCCAAAATACTGTCAAAAACAACTTGATCATTTGGAAACATTTGCAAATTCAAGATTTCTCTTACAGGTCTGATTTAGGATTTGTGATATGAGACTCCCATGTTGAAGATATTTAATTATTCATTATGAGGATCGAAAAAAATCCAATATGATAAAAAAGTATATTCGGCATTAAAAAAGATAATAAATAAACATAAATGCTCGCTCATCCGGCGCAAAAAACCGTTGGAAAAAAATGGCCGAAAAAGCTAAACATAAATGCTTGTGCCAGCTTCTTTTTGGGTTCGGTTTCTCTCATTGTCCATTTTCTCATCATCCCTCATAATCTCTAAATCATGTCCGTCCAATCAATCTAAAAGGTAAAAGATGAGCCATGTCATCAAGTTATCACTCCTTTCACTTTTCTCTCCCCTTCTCAATCAACGGTCTAAATGGCTCTTCTTCTAAATCAACAGTTCAGATTTATTCATGAGGGATGATGAGAAAATGAGATGATGAGAGGATCTGCTTTCCTTCTTTTTCCTTATATACTTCTCTAGACCTATTGGCTATTTGTAAGCTAAATATAAATGTGTGTGTATAATTATATATGATTTTCAAAAACAATACTTCCTCCGGTCTTAAAAATAATTCCAAAACAAAAATGATGAAGACGAGACATTTGACATTTACAGGGCTTATTTTTTCTACCCGAAATCAGTTTCATCCACTCAGTAGAGAGTGGTAGCTAAATGAATTAATAGAATTTGGAGGTAAGTAGGCAGTAGCTTTTGTGATGCTCAATGTAATTGAGATATTAATGAACTACTAATTGACGAAATGTGGTTTTAATTAATTGTCTGATAGGATGCAAATTGTCGTTTTGGGGGGGGGGGGTGTGGTGGGGGTACTCGGAGCATTAACCCAAATAATGTGTCAACCGAAATACAAGTAATTTCAAATGCTTGCTTATGTCATGTAACATTAGGCTTCCATCATAATTTCAAATTTCTGAAATTCTAAAATTTAGACTTTTTGTGCATAATACTTTATTATCATTAAGCCCAATAAACATGCAACTACTATTTCCTCCTTCTTGTTACATGTAATGCCATCCCAAGACTCCTTCTTCCATGTCTAAATTGGCTTCATAACTTGTTCAAGTTACGTGTACACTTTAAGTCACATTTTTCCCATTTTCGGATTTTTTTACAATTCTGGTAGATTTTCTATCCAAACTTTGAAAAATCATAAATAAATTTGTAGACATTATTTCGGAGCAATTCCAAAGGCTATGGAACCCTTATTGAGTCTAGTTTCAAGAAAAAATATGAACTTTAGTCAGTTGAAAGCACATCATTCCCATATTTAATTTTTTTGACCGCTCCTTCAGAAAATAATCAATTTCGCTTGGCAAACTTCAAAAATTCATAACTCTTTATATATAGTTTCAAATGAGTCATTTGACCTATCAATTTAGAGCTTAGGATGTCTACTTTTACCTTGTAAAATATAATAATTTTTGGACATCATTTGATCATTCAAAATCTCAAGATATCCTCACTGCATCGTAGGAAATTTCACTAAAAGCATAATCACTTCCTTCAAAATTCACCATTTTATTCCTTTTAATATATCAAAGATATAAGAAACGTTAGAGAATAAGTTTGAGATACCTGCTAAACCGGGGCTTAGTAGTCACTTAATTTAGGCTTATTCCCAAGCTTCAAATACCAAAATTCGGGATATTACAATTTTGACTAGCGAATTCAATAGCCTTCCTTGAACGTATAATAGATGCCACTTCAACTGTTCACGTATATGATTACACATTCATGATCTATCTCAATATCCTCATCTTACCTACTCTCACTTTATATTCATGTTGTTCCTTTAAAAGTTAAAACCCAACATTTATTACCACATAACATTATTAGACAATAAATTTTTACAATGAGAAATTTTTAAACAAATTTCTTCCAATTTTTTTGATGGAGCAAATTTTCAAATTTAATTTCCCCTTATGATAACATTAATAATTTAATAAGGCTATGAGTTTAAATCCCATTTATGTGAGGGCCTTATTGACGGTATTGAGAAAAAATAGGCAATCCCAGTACCAATAACAATACCAACTCAACTCACCTAAATTTTTATAGATAGAAAAACTAAAATAATTTAGGGAAAATCTCTATAAAATACCTTCGAAATAGGTAAATCCCAAATTAGGGTGGTGAAATTCGAAAATCCCATGTCAGTGATGTGTCAGTACGGAGGAGGAATCTATGATTTTGAAATCTCAGTGAAAAGACGAATGTGCCCTTCAGCTGTCCCCCCTTCTTAGCTCGGAATAACAACACCTCACTCTTGATTAACAACACCTTATTCTACATTAACAACTCCATTTTTTTTTAACAATTATCAAGTTTCAGGGTCAATAACACCACCTATCTCTTTATTAATAACATCATATTCTACATTAACAACTTTACTTTCTTCTTTCACAATTAACACGTTTCAGGGCCATTAACAACACCGTATTCTACATTAACAACTTTACTTTCTTCTTTCACAATTAACAAGTTTTAAGGCCAATAACAACACCTATCTCTTTCTTAACAACACCGTATTCTACATTAACAACTCTCATCTTTCACAATTAACAAGTTTCAGGGCCAATAGCAACACCTATCTCTTTATTAACAACACCATATTATACATCAACAACTTTACTTTCTTTTTTCATAGTTAACAACTTTCAGGGCCAATAATAGCTCCTTTCTTTTTATTAACAATATTGTATTCTATATTAACAACTTCACTTTCTTCTTATAGGTGAGATGCAGTTGTCGGTGTCACTTTTCCGTTATCGGGCAGATGGGAGTAGGAGACTCTTTTGGGAGCTTATCGATGGGCGTTTTTGGTGGTGGGAGACGATTGGAGATTGGCTCCGATTACTAGGACGGAGGTGTTGGGTAGTGGTTAGATCTTGAATCGATCAACTGCCATAGGTGAGGTCTCATTGAGCGGTGGGCGGCCGTGGGAGTTGTTGGGTAGTGGGTGAGATCGACTAGGCTATAATCACAAGGTTGCAGTAGATTTTCGGTGGATTCCTCAAGGAGATTTGAATCAACTATATGATCTGCAACTGAGACGAGGAAGGATTGGATGAAGTGTTTAGAATGAAGGTGAAGCACAGGGAAGTATAGATTCTTTGTGGGATTTTGTTGTTGTTAATTTAGAATACGATATTGTTAATTAAGAGGTTAGTGTTGTTATTTTGAAGTGGAGAGAGGGAGAACTAAAGGATAGAAGCATCTTTTGGCTGAGATTTTAAAATTTCATATTCCTTCTTCGTACTGACACAACACTTACCTGGAATTTTCGAATTTCACCATACTAATTTAGGATTTACTTATTTTAAAGATATTTTATAGGGATTTTTCCAATAATTTATGTGACTCTCCGTTGAACCTATTAGGCATTTAGGCTATTATTAATAATGAATATATAAAATAAAAAATAAACATAGGAGTATATTACTATTATCAATTGCCAGTTGAACCTCTTGTCCTTTTCTATTCCCAATTCTAATTCTAATATTCTAATATCAGAAATAAAATACTATATACTAACCAATAATTTTGTATTCAAATTTTTACGTTCGCATACAAGATTCACGAAAGATGAAACTTCGCAATTTAGCTGTTAAATTGGCTCCAATGTCGTAAACCGTTGCCGCGTTAATTCTAGCTTAAAGCCTCCAAGGTCAAAGAGACAGGGGGAAGCTTCCGCGGAATTAAATTTGAACGTGCAAATCTTCTGTTTGATCTGCCATTTGAAGAAATTAAGGGCGTGATGGAAGGGCAATTTCTCAGATTGAGAAGAAAAGTTCTTTCACGAGAAGATCCAAATCTGAAACCTGCAAATCGGGATGATCTCCTTCCCCTGTATAAGAATATCCTCTTGATTGGTCAATCGAGTTACCCTACCTTACCCGCACGCCTTCCTTTCACTTTCTCTCCCCATAAATACGTTTTACGACCTTGCATCTATAGAGAGAGAATTATGGCCACGCACTTGCATATAAAAAAAATATTATTATATTTAAAAAATTTATTTTTATGAATTTTAAGAATTTGAATTGAATACTTTATCCAGCGAGGACTGTTTGCAGTTTCAAATTGAAGTTTGACAATCAATCAGCGAGGTCTCCTTTTTTCTCTTTCTCGCCGGAACGAAGATGGACGGGCCGTCGACGGCGAGAGATTCCCACAAGATTACGGTGAGGTCGTCGGTGACAGAGTCGTTACGGGCATGTGGGCTATCTGGGCTGCAGATTGACAAGGAGGAGTTGAAGCAGAAACTCATGATGCCTCAGTATCTCCGGCTGGCAATGCGTGATTGTATCCGCTTGGAGGATCCCACTGCCGGACAGAGCCACTTCATAGGCAGCAAGACCGAAGGCGACAGCAATGTTAAGCCGCCGGAGGCGCCTATGGTGATCTTTATTAATAGCAAAAGTGGTGGCCGTCTTGGTCCTGTGCTTAAGGAGAGGCTTCAGTATTTGATGGGTGCAGAACAGGTGATGTATATAATCTTTATTTGATTTTCGAAATTCAATCTTTTTATTGGTTTTTAAACTGCGCTATCAAGTCTGGTTAAGAATTTTTTTTGTTATGCGCTTGAGTTGATATTGCCTGAGTGCATGCAATTGCTGTTTGGCAAAGATATGAAGAACTTGGAGTTGGAGTGATGGACAAGGTGAGTGGGTGGTTACCATAACGCGTTTCTTCGATTAGCTTTGCTCTTAATGAGTTTAATTCGAGGTTGTCTTGCTTAAGGCATTGGAGTACTCTTGCATTGAGCAGACTAAATTAGCAGCAGAAAGACCAAAGGGTTTCCCATGCCAGTGTCATATTCATTTTGGCTTAAAACTGGAGACTAACATGAAAAGAAAGAAATAAAAACCGGCCATTGCAACAACTGAGAGATTGAAGATCTACTCAGGAAGCCACTGATTGTTGAAAAGAATTGATTCTGACAAGAAACTAAATATTTAAGTTTCTGCATCCCTCCTCGGTTTCATCTCCCGTTTAAGGCCTTCCCAATTTCACTCTTACTAAACAACCCTGGACGCCTTACAAAAAAGTTCATTGCTGCCTCTTCTGTTGGTAGTATGCCTTCATCGAACCTAATTATCAGGAAGGAAATATTAAAGAACTCAACTACTGAAAGTTAGAATTTGCCATTCTACCTAATTATCAGGAAGGAAATATTAAAGAACTCAACTACTAAAAGTTAGAATTCGTCATTCTTAGTTAAGATCACCTCCAACTTTAATCAGATCTGTCTTCCTTTCCCCTGTTTGTTGTCAACATGATAATGTTTCGTTTATCTTGGCCCTAGAACATATTCACACATGAGATTTGAGTTACATAAACATAATCAGTGCAAGTTTAGTTTGAGACGGAGCAAAATGAATGCTGGAATTGCTTTTTTTTGCTTGGTTTTTAATTCTTTTATGCTTCCATGTCATGCTTAATTATGTTTTGTGCTGTAGGTTTTTGATCTATCAGATGTGAAGCCTCATGAATTTGTCAAGACGATTAATTATGTTTTGTACTGTAGGTTTTTGACCTATCAGATGTGAAGCCTCATGAATTTGTCAAGTATGGATTAGGTTGCCTGGAGAATTTGGCTGGTTTTGGTGATTCTTGTGCCAAAGAATGTCGTGAAAAAATAAGAGTTATGGTATGTTGAAGAATCTACTCCAATCATAAATTTGCATTCTACATCCAATTTACACAGTATATAAAAATATTCTTTTTCCTCTGTTATCAGCTGCAATGCCAATACTGCATAGTTAAATCCATGTCCTACTACGATATAATTATAATTACATTGGCTATGCTGGATGGTTGGACAGGTTGCAGGAGGTGATGGTACAGTTGGTTGGGTGTTAGGATGTCTCACAGAACTGCATAGAGAAGGCCGAATGCCAGCTCCTCCTGTTGGGATAGTACCACTTGGTACGGGCAATGATCTATCTAGAAGTTTTGGTTGGGTAAGCATCCGTATATGAGGAAAGTTTGGGCTAGATTAATGCTGTCTACTATGTTAATCTGTGCTTTTGACCTGCTATCAGGGTGGATCATTTCCTTATGCTTGGAAGTCAGCTATTAAGAGATCTCTTTACAGGGCCAGTGTTGGTCCCATTCATCGTTTGGATTGGTGAGCTTATCTTAAGCTTGCACTTAGCAGAGTGATGTTGCAGCTTTTATCAATTATCTTTCTTCTGTGGCCGAAAAAGGTTGTCTGCCAATAATTATTATTATTATTTTTGTTATAAGCGGTTAATGCCCAAAGTTATGAGTGTGGAGGATTTTATCTTAGGGAAGAGCTATGTAGCAATGGTTGAGTTTTCATTCTGTAAGGTCTAGTTCTTGTTATCTTGTTCCTTTTTAGGCATTAATTTGACTGGATTTGATAATATTAATAAGTAGTAACTGCTATCTTTCTGGATATTTCTATTAATAATTACTTAATATTCATATTCTTTTTGACGCAGTTTGTTTTGGTGCTGAATATGGATTACTAACATTGAATGATTGAAGTTGATGGATGGTGGTAGAGAGAAAGAGAAAAGAGGAGAAGAGGAGGGAGAGATTGAGAGATCGAGAAAACTGAATATTTCACTGGACTACTCAAAAGCATAAGCCTTTGGATACATAGAATTTCCTTTTATATAGGTCTCCAACTCCTAAGATCTATAACTCCCTAACGGCTACCTAATATAACTACAATACAGCCATTTAACTACCATATCTTATATTTATTACAAATTACACATCAGAGGCTTGCTGCTTTACATATCCATTAATAGTATCATTGAAAGCATGGGGTTTGAGTTAAAAATGCAGCTTTCATTGTCTATGTCAACATGGACAAAATTCTATAGATGATTAGAATTGTCTGAAATGTTTTAAGTCTGTTTCCAGGTTCTCTTTGCTCTAAAGACCTTTCTTGTTTTCTCACATTAGTTAGTTGTCTTTTCTGGTTTGGTTTGTTTTTAATTGCAGTTGGCGAGTTTCACTTTCAATGCCAGATGGCTCAGTTCTGAAAGCACCATATTCTCTGCAGCCTACAGAAGAGTCAACTTTTGATGAGGTTGTATCTTTGGTCTCTTCCAATATATACTTAATTTTCATATTCTCTGAAACCTTAGTCTCTGAAGCACCATACTCTATGCTACTTTGCCTTTTATTTAATATTTTCAAATTGCAATATGTAATTGATGGCATGTGCTTCTGGTTGAGCTTATTCTGAATCTTATTTTGAAAATTTTATTGTTGTTGTTGTAATTGTTGTTGCCAATGTTGTCATCATCTTTGGGTCAATTGCAGTTCTAATATAAAATCTGTTCAAAAGCCAAAAGTAACTTTTGGAGAGTAATCCATATAAACTTTTGGCAAATTGACTTTAAGAAACATTGCAAATGGACTTTCTGAATTAAAAACAAAAAAAATTACCCAAACATCTTTTGGCTTTTGATAGTTCTGCAATAGGACTTTTGGTTTCCTAAAAGCTGTAACCAAACATGCTCAAAAGTCAAAACCCTTACCAATTCATCATTGTTTAGGTCTTTATCAGTCTTGTGTAACTGAAGAGAACTTAATGTATTAGGCGGAAGCAGATGGCACAAGTTTTTCTTACATTGTTGTGAAATTGATTTGTGAGTCTGTTTGTTTTCACTTCTAAGAGCGCTCAAATTACCAAGGTATTAAAACTCGGACCGGGCATTGAACCGGTTGGGGTACTGGGTTAAGGGTCAGTGGGTCAAACCGGGGCCAAACTGGAGCTAAACCGGGACCAAACCAGTGAGAAATTGAAAATTTTAGACTTATAGTATGAAATTCTAAAGGAAAAATGTAAATTTTTTTTTTTAAAATGTCAACCTGGACCGGACCGGTTTACCGGCCGGTTCGCCGGTTTCCGGGCCGGACCGGCCGGTCCGGTCCGGGTTCAGCAACCATGCAAATTACTATCATAAATTGCTATGTTGGCATATTGGAAAAGCCTGCTTAGTATTAAAGTCTGCAATCTAATAATAAAGTGCTCATGTACTTAATTAAGTTTTGTAGTATCAAATATAATTTATTCTAATTCCCTTTACATGTTATATGGGCAAAAAAAATTCTCATTCAATAGAGGAAGTTCCTTGTGTATGCAGGGTTTGGAAGTTGAGGGGAAACTGCCTGAGAGAGTTAAATGTCACGAAGGAGTGTTCTACAATTATTTCAGTATAGGTACTGTGATGTGTACAATGGTTGTATCATGGTGTTGCCTTGAACTGTTAATTAAGATTAATCTTCGGGATCTGAGGATGAAGCTACCAGACAAGAGGGAGTTCTTTTTAAAAGATTATCAATATCATTTCGATTGGTGTCTGCCTAGTATTTATTTATCCTGAGAATAATTCAAGAATGGTGTCAAGTTGGCTTTAAAGTCTACTTTTTTGCAAGCTGCTTGATACCATAGGGATTGCAATTGGTCTTTTGAATGAAAATTCTTTTACACCTGCATTTTTTTTGCCTTTTTCCAAGTTTCTTTTTTTGGGTACAAAACAAACTTAGAAACTATGCATGTACTGTTTTGCCATGTTGGTTTGACATGATAGCTATTTCATATGTCGCAAATAAATTGTTATTATATTTGTGAGCATTTTCATTATTCATAGTTTGTCATTCTATTGTACAGGAATGGATGCCCAAGTGGCTTATGGTTTCCATCATCTACGCGAAGAAAAGCCTTACCTTGCAAATGGTCCGATCGCTAATAAGGTATGATACCTAGATCATTTGGCTAATGCTTACTTCGCTAATTGCTAATTATTCTTACCCCCAAAGTGGTATAGAAACCAAAACTCAAATTCTTATTCAATCTCATATGCTTTTACAATGAAAAACGAAGCCTATTTATAACCAAACTCAAAACCTCATAAATGCTTAAAATAATGCCAAAGTCAGTTTTGGCAACCATCCTTAACGTCAGTGCATACATCATTCGGTATAGAAACCAAAACTCAAATTCTTATTCAATCTCATATGCTTTTACAATGAAAAACGAAGCCTATTTATAACCAAACTCAAAACCTCATAAATGCTTAAAATAATGCCAAAGTCAGTTTTGGCAACCATCCTTAACGTCAGTGCATACATCATTCCCTGTCAACGTTGGCTGCTTGTTCACATCTCTGTTCACACTCTCTGTTCTGTTTCTGTTTCATTCCCCCGGGGTTGGACAGGACTCGTCCTCGAGTCAGAATCAACATCATCAATATATGGAGATAGATCCGCAACGTTGAAAGTGGCGGAAACACCGTAAGCGCCAGGCAATTCCACTTTATAAGCATTATTATTAATTCTCTGTACGATCTTGAATGGTCCATCAGCTCGCGGAGATAACTTGGCGTTTGGTTGTTTAGGAAAACGTTCCTTCCTCAAATGTATCCAGACCAAATCCCCCACATTAAAGACTTGATGTTTCCGATGCTTGTCTCGTTGTGCCTTGAGTTTCAAATTCTGCTTTTGAATTGTATTACATACCTGCTCATGTAATTTCTTAATTTCCTTGGCCCGCTGGTCTGCATTGACACTATATTGTTGCTTATCAGAAGATGGTGTCAAATCAAGTGGGCTGAGAGGACGGGTGCCATAAACAACTTCAAATGGACACTTTCCAGTTGCTTGATTGACTGAGTTGTTGTAGGCAAATTCAATTTGAGCAAGAATAAGATCCCACTGCTTCAAGTTCTTTCCAACAAAACTTCGTAAAAGATTTCCAAGAATTCTGTTAACAGCTTCGGTTTGTCCATCAGTTTGTGGATGGCTAGCACTGCTAAACTGAAGTTTTGTTCCCATCTTTTTCCATAAAGTCCTCCAGAAATGGCTTACAAACTTGATGTCTCTATCAGAGGTGACGGTTTTTGGAATTCCATGGAGACGAACAATCTCCTTGAAATACAAATCTGCAACTTGAACCGCATCATTAGTCTTCTGGCAAGGAATGAAGTGAGCCATTTTTGAAAAACGGTCAACAACCACCATTATAGAGTCCTTTTGTCTCTGGGTCCGAGGTAACCCGAGGACAAAATCCATACTCACATCCTCCCAAGGTGCGTTGGGTACTGGCAATGGCATGTATAACCCAGTATTTTGGCTTTTGGATTTAGCCAGGTGGCATGTTCTGCATCTTTGGATATGCTTGTTGATATCCCGTTCAAGTCTTGGCCAATAGAAGTTCTCTTGTACTAAAGCTACAGTTTTATCTCTACCAAAATGACCAGCTAATCCTCCATTATGTGCTTCCCAAATTATAGCTTCTCGAAGTGAGCAACGAGGAATGCAAAGAGTTTTTCCTTTGAATAAAAATCCTCCTTCCCTGTAATACCTCTGGAATGGTTGAGATTCAGTGGCACTCCAGGTACCCTGGAAATCAGGATCATCTTGATACAACTCTTTTATAGTTTCAAAACCCACTACTTTGGTTTGCATAGTCGTTATTAAAGCATGGCGACGACTAAGTGCATCAGCTACTGAATTTAGGATCCCAGCCTTATGTTTGAGCAAAAATGGATAGGTCTGCAACATTTCACTCCAAGCGGCATGCCTTCGATTGATCTTCTGTTGAGAATTCAAATGCTTGAGTGATTCGTGGTCAGAATAGAGAATAAACTCTTTATGCAACAGGTAGTGGCTCCAATGTTGCAAAGCTCGAACAACAGCATAGAACTCTTTATCATAGGTAGAGTATTTGAGCTTAGCATCATTAAGTTTCTCGCTGAAGAAAGCAATCGGGTGGCCTTCTTGACTCAAAACAGCACCAATCCCAGTGTTAGAGGCATCACAGCTGACCTCAAACACTTGGTCAAAATTAGGAAGAACTAGCACCGGAGTTTCTGTCAAGCGTTTCTTTAGTTCTTCAAAACTTATTTGAGCCTTTTCTGTCCACTGGAACTTGTCTCCCTTGATGCAATCTGTAAGGGGTGCAGCGACGGAACTAAAATTTCGAATGAACCTCCTATAAAAGGAAGCTAATCCATGGAAGCTCCGAACTTCTTGGATAGATTGAGGAGTTGGCCAACTGTTAATGGCTTCAATTTTGCTTGGATCCACACGTACACCTTCTGCAGTGATAATGTAACCTAGAAAAATGACTTCATTTGTCAAGAAGGTGCATTTCTTCAAGTTGGCATAAAGTTTTTGTTCACGAAGAGCTTGCAATACTTGACGTAGGTGCTTTAAATGTTCTGCTATGCTCTTGCTGTAGATAAGAATGTCATCAAAATAGACAACAACGAACTTGCTAATGAAAGGACGAAGGACTTGGTTCATCAGGCGCATAAACGTGCTAGGAGCATTTGACAACCCAAATGGCATCACATTCCATTCGTACAATCCATCTCTGGTTTTGAAAGCGGTCTTCCATTCATCTCCGGGACGAATTCGGATTTGATGATATCCACTACGAAGGTCAATCTTAGAGAAGATGGTAGAGCCATATAACTGGTCGAGCATGTCATCAAGCCTGGGTATCGGAAACCGATACTTAATTGTGATCTTGTTGACTGCACGGCAATCTATGCACATTCTCCAGCTTCCATCCTTCTTGGGAACTAGGAGTACAGGTACGGCACAGGGGCTGACGCTTTCACGGATTAATCCTTTTTTAAGCAATTCTTCAATTTGGCTTTGAACTTCAGCATGTTCTTGAGGACTCATTCTGTAAGCTGGCCTGTTAGGAATTACTGCTCCTGGGATAAAATCCATAGCATGTTGAATGTCCCGCATGGGTGGTAATCCCGCCGGAATTTCATCTGGAATTACATCAGGAAATTCTTCTAACAACGGCTGTACCTCAGGTGGGATGACAGTTCCATTGTTTGCCTCGAGCAAGAGAAGAAAGCCCATGACTTGGCTTTCTATTTTGGTCACCTTCTCGACCAAAGATACTAATGGTTTGGATTCTTTTTGTTTATTAGGTGGCAACGGGGCGAGCTGGATCTTCACGCCATCCTTCTGGAAGGAATATATGTTTGCGTGACCGTCATACAGAACGTGTCGATCATATTGCCAAGGTCTCCCCAGAAGAAGATGACAGGCATCCATGGGAACAACATCACACCAAACTTCGTCATGATACCTTTTACCAATAGAAAAAGTAATGAGGCATCGTTTCGAAACTTTTACCTCGCTATCCTGGTTGAGCCATTGGAGCTTGTAAGGGCACGGATGGTTGTGAGTTGGTAGTTGTAATTTTTCTACCATGTAGTTGGAAACCACATTTTCACAGCTCCCGTTGTCAATAATGACATCACAAACTTTACCTTTAGTAGTGCAGCGAGTATGAAAGATGTTGTGGCGTAACCAAGGTTCTTCTTTTACCGTTGCAGTATGCAAGCTTCTCCTAATCACAAGCAATTCTCCGTGATCAGCAGGGGTAACTTCCTCTTCAAATACTGGCTCCTCATCAAATATTGGTTCAGTTTCAGGCATAAGCTCCCTTTCTTCTTCAAATACTGCAGAGGTTTCCCCTTCAATAATGGTGACAACTCTGCGGTTAGGGCAGTTAGAAGCGATATGACCGAAGCCTTGACATTTGAAGCACTTAGTTGTTTTGGAGCTAAATTCCCTAGCAGCCTTTGGTGGAGGCGCATTTGAAGAGCTAGGATGATGTATTTGTGACTTATTCCTATCAAAAGGAATTCTGTTTGAGGGAGACGGTTGATATGGAGGCTTTCTGGGCATCTGCTTTTCAATACGGATGGCTAAACGAATGACGTCATCCAGAGTCCAGTATTGCTGAAGTTGTACTGGATGGGCGATGTTTGTATTTAACCCTCCGAGATAACGAGCTATTGTTTGCTCCTCCCTTTCTTGTATATCACATTTCATCATAAGTTTTTCAAACTCCCTGGTATATTCCTCTACTGACATAGCCTTTTGGCGGAGATTATGTAACTGAAGGAAATTATCTTGATAATAATTTTCTGGAAGAAACTTACGTGAGAGCTCGCGTCGCATCTTGTCCCACATTCGTATCTTGCTCTTTCCTTCTCTTTCACGCCTTCTTTTGAGATTCTCCCACCATATGGAGGCATGTTTCTTCAATTTGATGGCAACGATTTTAACTTTCTGCTCATCTGGAATCTCTTTGTACTCAAAGACTCGTTCAACTGTTTGTAACCAGTCAATAAATTCATCTGGTTGGAGTCTTCCCTCGAATTCAGGAATGTCTACCTTAATGTCATTAAGGCGGAATGATTGTTGTTGAGGACGGCGGTGATAGTCAGTAGACGGCGAACTATTATTATCTGAATCATCTGGATATTCACTGCGAGATTCTAGCATGGTTTGCTGTGTCTGTACAGTGGTTTCCAGTTCCTGTATCCGGCGTCTCATTTCCTCCATCTCAATTTCATGTCTATTTCCGCGTCTTGGAGGCATTTTGCAGTTTGTCTCACAGGTTATGACTTAGAGTACGCAGTTTACAAGGTATGGGAAGGATTTGTGTATATGGAAAAGTCAGGGGTAAAATAGGAAATTTGGGTAATTAGGGGCAAAAATGTAATTTTGGCAGAATCTGGGGGTCAAAATGTAATTTCAGAAAGTTCTGGGGCCTAAATTGTAATTTTGGCAAAATCTAGGGGTCAAAATGTAATTTTCTAAAAGTTCAGGGACCAAAATGTAATTTTGGCAAAGTCTAGGGGTCAAAATGTAATTTCCTAAAGTTCAGGGACCTAAATGTAATATTGGCAATTTACTAGGGGTCAAAATGTAAATATCGTAAACTATAGGGCACAAAATGGTAATTTTAACAAAATTCTAGCTGACCGTATGCTGACGTGGCAAGAGTGACACGTGGCAGTCTGTGATTGGTCCACGCGGCGTTGACCGTTGACGTGGATGCTGACTGGACTGGTGACGTGGCAAGGCTGACGGGACTGGGTGACGTGGCAAGGATGACACGTGGCGCAATCTGGTTGGACAGCGTGGCGCTGACTGGGTCAGCAGTGCTGACGTGGCGGATGACGTGGCGATGACTGGTCGTCTTCAACCTCTGGGCGCGTGGCCGGCGCGTGATCTCCGTTGACGGCGCGTGGGTCTCCGGTGGTGGCGCGTGAAGGCGCGTGAGGACGTTTCACGGGGGTGGCCGACTCCTGTTCTGGGTTTTGGGACCTCCTGAACACGATGGTGTGGTCAGATTTGTGAGAAAAGGTCGGCAGGATGGAATTCGCACACCCTGTTTTCCCAACGTTTTTTTCTCTCAATCCTCTTCCTCACTCTCTCGTTTTCTCTCCCTCTGGAACAAGGCTCTGATACCAAAATGGTATAGAAACCAAAACTCAAATTCTTATTCAATCTCATATGCTTTTACAATGAAAAACGAAGCCTATTTATAACCAAACTCAAAACCTCATAAATGCTTAAAATAATGCCAAAGTCAGTTTTGGCAACCATCCTTAACGTCAGTGCATACATCATTCCCTGTCAACGTTGGCTGCTTGTTCACATCTCTGTTCACACTCTCTGTTCTGTTTCTGTTTCACAAAGTAGGGCTCCTCTGGTTAAATTGCTAAATTGTATTGAAACCTGTATGAGCAAATAATCTATAAAAGGTAGTTCTTTTTTGTGTTTGCATGACTATATGTTAAGGACAACTTCTTTGTCTTTGCATTAACTGGCTAACGGCTTCCATTTATTCACGAGGCCTTTTTGACATATTATAGTAACTTTTAGTCATCCCTATACATGATTGTGGACCAATCTTATTTTCTGGCTGCAGATTATATATTCTGGTTACAGTTGCACCCAGGGCTGGTTTTTCACTCCTTGCACTAGCGATCCAAGTTTAAGGTAAGACTATTCTAAATTCTGAACGCCACTTGACTCTCCCATTTGCATGTAGTATGTTAATAGTACAACCCAATTGAAGAGAATATGAAGGGGAATAATTACTAGTTAGCCAACTCCTAAGAATTCAACCATTGATTTAGGAATTTGAGAAACTAAAGTTTCTCTTCATAACGACATTGGCAAACAAATGACTCCTAGAACTGTTTGAACTGCTTCCTTGAAATGACTGCCTTGACATTCTCCTAGCTGCTCTCTACCATGTTGCTTAATACAATGATATTAATGTTGAAAAAACAGGGAGAACAAAACTAAGGAGAAAATGAAGGGGCAAAATTTCCTTTGTTTTTTAACTATCAAAAGGCTCAACAACTTTGTCTATAAACTCACTGTAATCAAGTTTAGACTGATATGGTAACCAAACAAAGGTCCATATCCCTTTTGCTTTGGATGCAGGATAAATAGCCAATTTTATAATCTATCATATTTTACTGAATAATTAGCAACTCTTAGAGTAGCTATTTTCACTACCTCATGGATTTGTAAACTATCAATATCGATGCTGCTTAGAATTTAGCCTCAAGTGGAAGCTTATGAGCCTATTTGGTTCAACCCCATTGCATGCCTGCAATGATAATCATGATTGCATTACCAAGAGAAGAGTGCTTGATTGTTCTTTAGCATGGTAATAGGGTTTACCATGGTAATGATGATTACCAAAAAAAATCGGTAATCCACATTCATACCTCCTTCTCCTATGAATCCTCATTACCATCCCATTGCATGGTTAAAAAAGTCAATTTACCCTTTAGTTTCACGTGTCTTTGTTTCACTTATTTCATTTCACTTGCCATAACCGCCACCACCACCACCTCCTCTACCGCCGTTGCCTCCACCCGCTGCCGCACCACCTCCTTCTCCACCACCCCCCGTTGCCGCCACCACCACCTCCTCCTCCACTACTGCTGCCGCCACCCCCATTGTTGCCTTCGCCACTACGTCCTCCTTCACCCCCGCCGCCGCCGCCTACCGCCACCACCACTACCTCCTCCTCCTTGCCATCGCTGCCACGTCCTTCTCCTCCTCCACTGCCGTTGCCGCCACCACCACCTCATTCATCCTTGCTGCCGTGGCCACTACCTCCTCCACTATTGTCACTATCACCACCTGCCATTGCCATAGCCGTAGCACCGTTGCCACCCTCCACCACCACAGTCATCGCCATCGGATGATCATCGGCGAGAGTGCATGAAAGTTATAGTGAGGCAATGGGATGACTCTTAACTATCTTTTCTACAAAGATTATATTAAGGGTAACATAGACTTTGTGTGATATATTAATTTTAAGTAATTGTTAAAATAATAGCTCATTGCACCTTATTCAAAAATCAAACCAAACATTAGCCTTATAATTAATATTGCATTGCAGGGTGTAATGGGATCGAACTAAACGGGCCCTATAAAGGCTTCTTAAGATTGCATGGTCCACTAGTTCACATCCCTGCTATTGCCAAAGTGTTCAATAACAACTCTTATAAAGTTACTCATCACAACTCTCCAAGTTGTATCGAGATCTTTGGCTGGAACTTCCTTGATAGCTAAAACAATACTGAAAAACATCTTCATACTACAAAATACTGCAACTGCCAGACTGAAATTTAACATTAACTTCTCCATTAAAGGAAGCAGTTCTTTCACTGACTGAAATTCCATAGTAAATCTTGAAATATAAGATTAAACAAAACAGAACTTAAGTAGATGGATTTTTCCTTGTGCTAAGTTAGGGCCGTGATTCAAGGAGAATAATGCCTCTGATAGGAAATATGGAAAGACCTATAGAAGGAAGAATTAAGAATTAATATTTTATTTTATTTTAGTTTTGCAAGTAGGAATATTTAATTAAGAGCAAGTGGATTACTTTTTGATTGTACTTGCAAGTGGGGCAAGTTGTCCATTAGCTAGAAGCAAGTGGATTGCTAGTTGTTAGGAGCAAGTTGCCTAGTCCTGCAAATGGTTACTTTTGTAGCAAGTGGGTTGCAAAGTTGTTTCCTTGCTAGCCTATAAATAGGAGTGCTCATCATTTGTAAACAAACACTTGAATAAATGAAAACTATGATGGTTTAGTTGCTCTCTCCCTCTCCTTAATTGCTGTCTCCTTCCCCTCTCAAAATTCTGTTCAGTTCTCATTTCCCTCCCTTATACTCTGTTTCTGTTTCCCTCTGCTCTGTTCTGTTTTCCCCCCCTCTCCCTTCTTTGTTTCCACTTTTTCCTTTTAGATAGATCTGTTTGGGTGATAATTAATGTGTGTGAGTGAGTTTGACATCAGCCTGTTTATTGATATTGAGAAAATATGGAGTGAAAAGGCAGTGAGAAAAAGGTACCAGACACTATATTATTGAAAGACCCAATAACTAACTGTATGTGTAACATTGAGTGTGATCTTTGTTTACTTTTATGCTAACACTGCACAAAGATCCTTTACTTTGCTACACTATGAGTAACTATTTTCTTCCCCTTTAATATTTCCTATTTTTCTCTAAATAGTTTAGTCCTTTGTGAACTTTTAGACTTCGCTACATTTTCAATTTTAATACCTCTGAATATTGATATTTGTGTTTTATGAAAATGGTAAACTCGATTTCAAGCTGAAGTTGTTTCTTTAGTGTTTTCCATGATATGTAATTTAAGATAGAATTGCAGGTCCATTTTCTTGAAGTGGGCTTTGTGGTGAATGGTATAATGATGATGTTTTATTGTAGCATTACAGATTACATTTCCTGCTAAAAGTGAAGTTATTCATATCCTTTCAAGAGAATTTAAGGCATGTTTGCTGGGTTAGATAAGTTTTTAGGAATTATTTTGCTGTTGTGCTCGTTTGATATAATGTAGCCCATGATCTGAATTTTGATTTGGCTTACCTTATAGATGCACCCCCGTTTTCTTCCTTTATTTTGACCCCCCTTTATAGATGCCTGTGACTCCTATGCAGTTCATAAATTTGATTATCTACAATAATCTCATGAAAGCCTTTTTCTTGAGGGACTCAAGTTCTTCACTCCAGTAATTAAGGATGATGACCAATTTAATAATTTCCTGTCGTGTTCCTAATGATTTAAGTATTAATTTTTTGGTATAGGGGACTTAACAACATATTGCGGATGCATGTCAAAGAGGGCAATTGCTCAGACTGGAAGAAGGTTACAATTCCTTCCAGGTGCTTATTTTCTTTGCTAGTGCATTTTTATCAACGGGTAACAAAGGAATGCTTGATTAAATTCAAAATCGTTACATTTTTCATCAGTCTAGTTCCCGGGGGTTTTGTGTCTTTTCTCTTTTCTTAGTTCTAAATTTATGACATCTTGAGTTGGTTCTTATATTTCTATGTTCATATATGCACAGTCGTTCAGTAAGTAGTGTATCATTCAATTTTGTGATATTCTTTTTGGTTTGTCCCCTTTTATGTGATAAGATTATATTATTTCCTTTCAGTGTAAGGGCAATAGTTGCTCTGAATCTTCATAGCTATGGAAGTGGAAGAAACCCCTGGGGTAAACCAAAACCAGAGTATTTGGAAAAGGTACTGTATTTTTGTCATCTGACATTTCTTGTCATACTGATAATCTTAAGCTATTAAAGCATTCATTCTCTGATTATATCTTTCTAGTGGTTGGAATACCCCAAGTATTATTTCGGAGACATTAGGGCCCGTTTGGTTCAATTGCAGACCCCTCTGGTAATGCAATAGACTGCAATGTAATGGGATGCAATGCAATAATGATTACCATCATCATGTTTGGTTGCTTAATAATAAGATGTGGAGAAATTTTTTTTTTATATTTAAATTGAATTATAAAAGGTCCAAAATACCCCTTAAACATAAAAAAAACCTCCATCACCAATCATCTCCTTCCTCACCCCAAATCACAGCGTCAGTGCATAACTCAAACAAGAATAAGCAAGTTAAAATTTTTTTGAGCAGATCTGAGCAGTAAGGTCGCAGAATAAGCAATCATCTTCTTCCCGCACATTTCAGAAGGCTTGACCCAAGTAAAAACCAGTATTCATCACATTACATAAGATCCATTCCCAGCCTCCTGTTAACACCAAAATATATTATGCAAGCATTATCTTATTAACCGCGTGTGAATTCCTAAAATACCATATCATCCAGACATGTAAACATAATTCGAGAACCTTAGATCCTAGCCTGAAACATTCACCAAACCATATATATCGTCAAGAGATACATGATTGAGGAGTTGAGTTCGATTGTTAACCCTGCAAACATTGTACTTGTATAATCACCACCAACAAAAACAAACATGGATGTGATTAAAGACGCATTTTGGAATGCGTCGCGTTAGGGCTTTCGGTTCTACACAGCAATTCTACACAGCAATTGATGATCACCCGAAACTTGCTTTCGATGTTTTGCGCTCACGTTAGAGCTTTTGCTTTTGAAAGGCAAAAAAAATGAATACAAAATTTTGATGTTTTGTCTATTGAGGGTATATATTGTCTTTTTATTATATTAGTAGGGTCAAAATTGAGATTTCATCAATGATTACAAGCCTGCAATGAGTTTTCATAGGGGTCCCCCTATGAATGGAGATTACCATAAAATATGCAATCTATTTTACAATTGTAATCTACATTACCATTAATAAGCCCAACCAAACAGGCCACCAATGGTAATGCAATCAAGATTACCATCGCATGTGTGCAATGCAATCTAACCAAACGGGCCCTTAATTGCCTCTTTGGTCACTGGAATGTGAATTCAATTTTTTCTTTCCCAAGAGGTATTTCCATAAAGCATTATTTTATTTTCTTTGTGGTATTGCATCATGGACTATATTTGCCTATTTCTCAGTCTCTAGTGCCTGAGGGTTATGTTATGAATGTTGAGTATTACTATGGTAATTGCAATGGATTTCTGATTAGTGATTATTACTGAATATGAACTTTCTTGATAACGCTGTGAAGTATGCCTTACAGATTTTTAGGAGGTTAACTGAAAATGCTTTTTGGTAATTCCAGAGACAGTTTGTTGAAGCCTGTGTCGATGATGGACTTCTGGAAATATTTGGTCTAAAACAAGGATGGCATGCTTCATTTGTCATGTTTGAACTAACATCTGCGAAGCACATTGCCCAGGTACCATATATTTTAGTTTGAAACTGTTCATGGGCTGTGTTTTTGGGTAATTAGGAATGCCTGACTGCTTGGTGTATTGGAGGGTGACTTGATTATAAATACTTGAGTCAAAGTAGATTTTAAATTGGTGTATTGCAAGGTGAACAAATATTGAAATAATCGAGTCAAAAGTAGATTTTACATCTGTAGAATGTTTGATTACGGGACTTTGAATTATGGGGATTGGGGATCCAACTTTCATGTTGCTTTCGGTTTTATTGTATTCAAAACTTTGCTTAGGATGCCTTGGTATTGATGGTCTGCTGACTATTGATTAAAATTATGGCATCAGATTCAGTAACTAACTCTTACAATTATTACTGGAGTTGGTCGATTTGAGCATTTTTTCAAAACCATCATTGATTATATGGATGGACAGCACTGTGGTGCAGGCTCGAACTGTGTGTCTGGGATGATATGTGGCCACTATTTCAGTTCTGCTTGCTCTGTTTTTTGTTTATTAATTGACAAGAATAGAAATATGTGTGAAATTCTCTTTCTTTTCACATGCAGTCATGCACAATTCTCTCTCTGTCTGTCTTGTACCTAGGCCTAAAATGTAGTCCATACCATACATGCCAAATATAATGACTAGTGACCATTGGGAATAGGGAAATTTCTCTGATGTGAGATATGAATTCTAATGACCTTTACAGGCAGCAGCTATCCGATTGGAACTGATAGGTGGAGAGTGGGAAAAGGCGTATATGCAAATGGATGGAGAACCCTGGAAACAGCCACTGAACAAGAACTTGTCCACAATCTTGGAAATAAAGAAGGAGCCTTATCAGTCATACATGATTCGTGGAGACTAATTTAATTTAATTCTTTCTCTGATGCTTCGTTCACCTTTGCATAGCTGGGATTCTTTCAGGGCGTGTAAATTGTATGTATTATAGGTACCGACACTTTTACTTTGTTTGAACAAGTTCATATATTGTCAAACTATCTTCACTGTATTAATTTAATTTAATGAAACGAGTTTTTACAATGTTTGGATCCAGCGATATAGCCGGCTATTTTAGTTTATGAGAAATTTGTTTGTCCAAGAGCATTTATGATATGATCATGGCTAACTCGCCGACTAATTAATTGCAAATTATATATAATCCATTCAGACAATATGTTTCTCTTGAAAGTAAATAATATATTTTAAAAAAATGAATATATAGTCGAACTTTGTCTAATCCCCTTAATTGCAGAAGAGACATATTCGAAATCTCTATATCCGAAGATCTGAGAGAGGCCACTCCAAACCATATATATAGCTCTGGAAACAGGACTTTTCTTCCTGACAGCCAATAGGAATCGCGCAGAGAGAATTATCGTTGAGATGATGAACGTAACTGAGAGAATGTCGCTTGTACGATAATTTTCCCAGCAAAGAGAAAGAGAGTATATTCTCAAAGGTTTCTTCCAAGCAAATAGTTGGGATCTATTACTATATATTTTTATTATAATGTTATTCTTTATATATTATTAAATCTTAATTATAATGTTATTATTTATATATTATTAAATCTCAATTATTAAAAACTAATATAATAATAGATCTATTTAATAAAAAATACTTGGTGAGAAAAATACACATAGACACTTCCATATAAAATGTTGAGGAGGGGCACGTTTCAAAGCATTTCTTTGTTTAAACACGATCACCGGAATCAAAATCAGTCCAACAATTCAGGAGAGAGAAATGACACGTGGACACCTGGTGGTGCAAGTTGTGTGAAATAACATACAGCAGCTGGGTTCTTCCCTCCTATTCTCATTATAAGCATTTAATAATAACTTTATATAAATTATAATGAAGTTAGTTAAAATTAATTTTTTTTGTAAAATATTAAAATTACCCTCAATAAAAATTATTAGTTCGAGAAGTTTAGTTAATTAGTTAGAAAGTTTTATAATAAGTAGTGTACCCGATAAAAAAAATTAGAGAAAAAGACAGAAAAAGAAATTTAAAATTCTAAAATTCTAAATTAGGTTTGTTACCAAGAGTTAATAAAGGAATAACGAAACTTGATAAGCAACTCATAACTCATTTTTTAGGAAATACTTGATTTGGAATTTTATAATTTCAAGATTCTTTTTCTATATCTTTTTTCCTAACAAATTAATGCTTCGGAGAAAATATGTTTTAAGCTGTACTCATAATGAGGATTGGAAGCAGTATATATAATACTATCTCCAGTCCTAAATATAAGACCTATTTGATATTTTTTGGAGAAATTAAGGAAGCTAATTAAATTACTTTAAAGTATCTATATTTTTTTTTTCTTCAAGCTAATTTGTCTGACTTATAAACTGATATATTCTTTAATAATACACAACATATATGATATGATTAACTAACTTATTTAGTTTTTTTAATCTATAAAAAAAAAAGTCAACTGGGTCTTATATTTAGGGTCACATGAAATATGGTGCAATTCATTCTATACAGTATACACACACAAGCTTGAGATTCCATCATTTTGTGTTCCATCTGATGTATCAAACAACTTAAACAAACAGATTCTCCTACGTCTAATTTAAACATATGCCCTACATAGCCGCGCGCATATTAAGATCATAGATTGACAAATGATTTTGTTACTCTTTAGTATAAGAAAATAAGAATATGAATATTTTCCCCAAGTTGATAATTCATTATTTTAGGATATTGTCATTGTATCATGATGATAAAATAAGTGGCAACAAGATATTGGAGATATATGTTGAGTTCCTTTCAACCGCAACATCGCTTTCAACTGTTTGTTTGTCTGTTATATTGAGTAATATAATGCCGTTGCTGATTGCTTTCCCTCTTATTCCTCCAAGTCCATATTATTTATCTTTATAATTTCAAATATTATTTTAATAACTAAACTTTAATAAAAACTATTTTAATATTATTGACGTCATAGTCATCTCATCAAATAATAATATAATAAAACACACAAATGTATATTGCTTATAACATGCTAAATATAGTTATTTCAAGGGAAAACTTCAAATAAATACCATTTAAACTTGAAAAACCCCAAAAAGTCTGTTAATACATGAAAATTATAAATAGGTCTCAAGGAACTAATTTGGGATTTTGAAATTTTGTGATCTTACTAAAATGCCCCTCAAGTTTTTTTTTAAAAAAGAAAAACCCTCACCAATGCCAAAGCTCTGGTGGCCGGCACCACCCCATCGGCGGGACTCTAGTGGCTAGCGCTTCGGTGACAAGTTGAGTAATGAGATTGACTACTTGAGCTCCTTAAGCCTTATCATGCGTCGTTGATAAGTTGAATAAAGATAATGACAACTTGAATGTAACCATTAATAACCTCAGGCGCACAATTTGTCAATCGCTATGCTCAAGTTATCATTGCCTTTATTCAACTATTGTTAACGACGCCGGATAGGGTTTATGGGTTCGTTCTTTAAAACAAAAAAAAAAAAAACTTGAGGGGCATTTGGGTAAAAGCACAACATTTCAAAATTTCATAATAGTCCCTTGAAACTTATTTATCATTTTCATGTGGTATCAGACTTTTAAGGTATTTCAAGTTCATATTTATTTGGAATTTTCCCTTATTTCAATTTATCAAACTACATTCCCATTCCCATTCTCAATTTGTATGAAAACATTCCTTAATGTGAAACTAAATAAAAACAACAAACTTTATCACATTAGCTTAGATCAACTACATACTCTCAATAAATAAATCTTTAAATGCATTATTAATAAAAAAAATCATGTTTAAAAACTTCATTAGTCTTTTTCTATCAATTCTAAAGGACTTCATACTATCTGATCTAATATTGAAAGACAATGAGTGGTGAGAAAATGTGCAGGGTTATAGGTGAAATTAGTGAGCGAGGAGTGCACTACTAAGGGCCCTTATGATTGATTCCCCATAAATTGTGGTCAGCGGACAATTAATGATTCATAACCCACACTTGTGTCTTCTCTCAAGGAAGCATGCATCTGTGCTCTTCTCACCCACTACTCCTACTGATCATCTACTCACTCTCCACATTCTTAATATTATTTTATGTCACTGTTTTTGTTTCTTTCTCTTGTTATTATCATTATTTCCTCGGCCTCTGTCATATCAAAATGTTCAATCACAAGGTTCACTGTAATTGCAGAATTAATTCATTATGTGGTGTGAGAGTTTTTTAGGTTAAAGAGTAAAACAAGGTTGAGAATTCAGTAAGGATATATCACTGCTTCTTTATTATGAGGGACAACCAATAAAACAATAAATAAATAAATAATGATCTTATCTTGCGGCTCAGCCCTTCTGCCTCTTCCCATTCCCTGTTATTTTATCCTTTAGATAGCTACTTGTTATCTATACAAAGGGATATATGATGAAGTGATCATTTTGAGATGAGTGTGTAAATGTGACCTGTGAAGGAATGTTTATTTCCCTTGTCCTCTCATTTAAATATATATTTTTATTTACTGGCACATGTATCCGTTTTTTTTTTTTTTGAGATGATCCTTTTTTTTAGGTACTGTCAGTTATTGAATATAAGCACCTCTCCTAATAGGATTTAAATTGCTATACACTATTTTTTTTCAGCTCATTCATGTTTAACTAATTAATTCTAGGATTAATATCATTGATAGTCCTTAATTAGTCTTTTATAGTTTAATCGAATTTTGATTTTAGTTTATGTAATTTCAAATTCTTGATTTTGATCTCTATAGTGTTATAGAGTAGTTTGAGTTGAACGATTGGTTTCTATACTTTTAATGAGTTTTGATTTTGATCTATATACCTTAACTCAAATTAAATTTTTATGAAATTTTAAAGATCAAAACCAACGATTTAAAACCACTTACACAAAAACCAAAATTTGATCAAACCATAATAACCAACAATGATATTAATCTTCGATTCTTAATTCTATTGCATATAGTTGGCTTCTCCTTCACTTTTGAGATAGAATCCACATTCTACCGGATCATGGAATGTGGTTTGAACCCAATGCAAAGGAAAGTCCTATCAACCAAGCAGCCTAGCTAATTACCGTCTTTTGTGATTGAAACAATGCATGTATGGCCAATGATTCTGTTTAATTATTTTTGGCCAAGTAAAGTATAGCCAATCACTCGCAGCTTCTAGATTTGGATTCGGAACAGAGCTTTTAGCAGTAGTTGATGAAAGTGGAGAAAAATAAAGTGGATCAAAATGATTTGATATAATATGTGGGATTGAAATTAAAGTAGAAGGCACTAGCACTAGGGACAGTGATCTTAATTCTTACGATGAATCGATGCCGACGAGCCACTTCTTATAATTATGACTTCGTACTCTTCAAATGTGATATCATGTTGCTGCTTTGTACACATTCAGTCACATATAACTAGCTTACTGATTGGCCAACATATATATATATATATATATATATTCTTCATCATTTAATCTATCCGCTAATTTCGGTCTGTACTGATACATATTGCGACTCTTCATTAGCAATTTAATTTGTGGTCAAACAAACCTCCACGGGTACATCGTGGGGTATCCTGTTTCACTGTTGTGTTTTAACCGGTGTTAGTGAACCTGGACCGGACCGGCTGGTCTAGCCTGAAAATCTGCGAACCAGCCGGAAAACTGGTCTGGTTCGAGGTCCAGTCCAGGTCACTATTTAAGAAAAAAAATTATTTTTTTTAGAATTTTATATTAATAAGTATAAAATCTTCAATTTCTCACCGGTTTTGCCCCAATTTGGCTCCAGTTTAGTCCCGATCTAACCCACTGACCTTTAACCCAGTACCCCAATTGGTTCAGTACCCGGTCCAGGTTTTAATACCTTGGTTTTAACATGCTGGCGCTGACGGCTTTGGTCTCCATCGATTAGGTTAAAACGACACCGATTTCTAAGTCACTGTTTTTATTGCTTGCGTTTGGTTTTAATGTTGAAATGAATTTTACAACGTATAGTTATGTTCTTCAATCTCCAGCCATTTCATAAAGTTTAGGAACAAGTCATCAGATCTAAATTGTTCATATAATTTTATTCAATTGATGATTTTTTTAAAAAAAATTATTTTTTGAGAAAATGAAAGTTAAGAGATTATTTTTATATTCTATACTTATTAAAATAATTTTTTTAAAAAATATAATAAATAAATAAATTTAGAACGTCTAGATAAGATCTGATGAGGTTTAGGTGCTCGTTAAAGAGATGATCGAGCATTCAAATGGGTTTCTAAAGGGTTTAGTACATCAAAACGGATCCTCAATTAGTACTTATAACAACGGTAAGCAAACAGTTCTTACCGTTGTGATGAATCCTGGACCTTCCAATATCTAATGTGGATGATGGTCTAGATTTAAAATTTAAAATTTTTAATTTTTCAATAATAAAATTATTTTTTTTAAGAAGTGTCAGTTATAAGATTATCTTTATTTTAAATGTTTTGTCTCTTAAAATAAATTTTTTTTAAAACATAAAAAAAATTAAATTGAACTTGGACCATCCATAATCAATCTAGATGTTCTAGATTAATTAAGCTGAGTACTACATGTCATCTATCCCTTTCATGAGCATATATGGAATGTGCTCCCAATAACAAAACGCCATATTGGCAATACTAACTATAGCAGCATCATATATATAATATACAGTATATATGGTTCAGGTGATGACAATTAAAGTACTTTTAATCTCCAATATTTTATATAATCTCAAATAATAGATATTGTTGAAGTGGTAGGAATTGCGTAGTGCTGGTATATTGTTGGAAACACGTTTTGGGGACAAATAAGTCCTTATTACGCAAGCCGAGATAAAATTCCTCTCACATACTTACCTTGTATACAGTGAATCACGATTTATAAGCATTTATTGCCCAAAAATAAGCTATTCCAAACGAGCACTTAATCCCAAAATCCCTTTGAACCTGGTTGATGACACAAAAATGAACTCACATAATCATGTCCTTTCTATATTTTCTATTGTCTTTCAACCAGTATGCTTCTTGCATTTGTCCATACGTACGTATATATACACACTTATGAAAGCCACTTTAATTATGAACCTGTGCACCATCTCATATATATATATATATATATATATATATATATATATATATATATATATATATATATATATATATATATATATATTTGATTTAATTTTTATTTGATAAGTGATTAGTGGTGAAAGTGACAAAAGTGTTGTGCACTAATTTAAGAAGCAACCTCACAGGTGTTAATTAAGTAGCAGACTCATATATAAGAAGTCGGGGAAGTACATTATAATATCTCCTTATTAGTTTTACTTCCGTAAAGGAAACCCTTATCTGATACTCTTGGCAAATTGGTTTACGTTTTCTTTGTTGTGATAATAGATTCCAACATTAATATGTTCCACTTTTATTTCACTAGGCATATAGCCCTTAGCTATTGCTTTATCATTTAGGGCTCCACCATATATGTAAATTAAGATAGCCTTTGATTAGGGTAATTATTCCTATTCAGCCCCCATCGATCCAAACTTATCCACACAGTTTTATTATATTATATATCGTGTAACATTAAAGAAATATGTTGTTCATTAATTAATTCAATTGAGAATATAGGCTGAATTCTTAGTGGAAATAATGGATTTGGACACGCCTTGCCACCATTCGAATGAAGCATATTTATTAATTAAATTAATTAAATGCAAAGTAAAGATGCCTGAAAAATGTGGGGAACGCACGAAGCTATACATATAGCTAAGGCATAACACCAATATAGTATATAGTAGTAAAAAAAGGCTGTTAAAGAGGGAATTAAAGTTTAAAATATTCATGTTTGGCTCATCAACACTTTCAACTGGCACAAAGTAAAAGCCTTATTCGTATATTGCCGCATTTTAGGGTTAGCACTAAAACGAATTAACGTGTGTCATTTTCCTGTGAGCTCGCTTGGATATCTATAGGACATGAAAGGATAAGCATATGAAAATCGATTTCTTGCATTAGATATATTTAGTCAATTAAATATATATATGTATGTGTGTGTGTGTGTGTGTATCAAGTCAAACTCACATGGCTAATGAAGGCTCCCATCCCTTGCGTAAATGATAATGGGTTCATCAATTCCTATATTTTGCATATAAAATTAAACAAACTTATTATATAATTAGAAGGATTCTACAATTAGCTCTTAATGCTCCCAAAAAAAATATATTACTCCTCTGGTCCTTAATATAAGATATATTTATATAATTTAATTAAATTAAAGAAATTAGTTAATATGACATGTATTTTCTAAAATATCGTAGTCACTTTCCTTAATTCCCTTATTTTTTCTCCTTCTTGATTATCAAAGAGGGAACATCAATAGGGGCAAATTAGAAAAAAATTGACAAATATAAAAATTTTGTGTTATACTTAGGACCAATATCAACTTCTTAAATATATCATATATTAAGGATAGGAGGGAGTAATAATTAATATCTAGGCCTATGCTTCTGATGTCTCCCAAAAAAGTTCACTCATAACACCAAAAAAGATAGTGGAATAGCTGCAAGACGTCACTTATGGTATATCTAAATTAAGGAAAATGAATTTCGGTTTAAATGTATATCTGACTTGAATTAAAGTTTTAACAAGGAGGCTTCAAGCCTAAAATAGAAATAAAAAAATTAAATAGACTATATATAATCCTATAAAAAAGAGGGAAGGACAGATAGATAATTAAATGGATAGAGACACCCTGTTGTGATGGCTAAATTAGTGAATTTGTATCTACTGGATCTTATGATTTGATTTATTAGAATTAGAAGTATTTCATGTCGTGATGACGACGTCGTAATTAAAGGAGGCTGGCTGCCATTTCAAATTATTCAATTATTAATAATCACAACTTTTTCAATATCCATTAACTAAACATGCATTGATTGACTTACCGGGTCGGGTCTTCTTCTGTGTATTGCGAGTTTGAGTTGCCTAAGTCCACGCACTATTGAAACCGCAAAGGACCCTCCTTGACGTATACGTCCAGTTTGAAACAATACACTGCTAATCAATTAATTAAAATTAATTAATTTTCTATTCAATACAACAAAGTTACTCAACAGAGATTATCCTCATCCCATGCAGAAAAACGTCAAGAAGACAAGCGATAAGTTTGTGGAGAGATTTTTTTATTGTTAAATATATTTTAATAATGAGTTTATAAGATTATCTCACGAGAATACAACACAAAAGTCATGACTTTGTGAGCCACATATATACATAATTTAATCCCAATTAGGGGCTGGGTTTTGGGGCAATAACTAACAATAAGAGACAAATTAAATGGGATATGACCAGAGAACACTACAAAAAAAACGTGATTTAGTAGCGGTTAAAAATAGGTATTCGTAGCGGTTCTAACCGCTACAAAATAGGTTAGTAGCGGTTAGAAAAACCGCTACTAAATCGTACGTTGCAAGAGGTTTTGTAGCGGTTCTATAAAACCGCTACTCAATCAAAAATAACCGCTACAAACTTTGTAGCGGTTAATAGTAACCGCTACAAAATCAAGAGATCTTTGTAGCGGTTATATAACCGCTACAAATATAAAAAATTTTATTTACAGCTTTAAAAAGAATTTTTTTTTGTAGCGGTTAAAAAACCGCTACAATTATATAAAAATGAAAATTTGTTAAAAATGACTTTTTTTATTTGTAGCGGTTAAGAAACCGCTACTAAATTTGAATTTCATGAAATTAGTAGCGGTTCTTAAAACCGCTACTAATTTCATGAAATTCAAATTTGCCGCCAAAAAATTTAAATTTACCTTTAAAAAGGCGCGTTATTTAGTAGCGGTTTAATAACCGCTACAAATATTTAAAATTTTTTTTAAAAATATACGTTGATTTTTTTCTTTTTTTTCAATATTATATTAAATGGTTTAGTTTGTTATTATTTTATCTATTTCAATTAGTTTATTATTTAATAGTTTAACTTATTAATAAATTAAAAAGAAAAAGTGTAATTGAATATGATTAGTATAAAATTATATTAATAATATTATTAACGATAGTTAGGTAATAAGGAATTATTATGTTTTATAATATAATGTAATTGTATATGAAAAATAGATGAAAATGAGATAGAGTTAAGATATATCTAGAAAAAAAGATGTTTAGAATAAATTTTATAGAAAGGAAAGAAGTATTCTAAAAGAAATTGAAAATCTTGTTACCATATTTGATCGTATTATTCAGCTCCTCTACTCATACGAAAGAAGTTGTAAATGAGAGGAAATGAAAGAAGGGTAAGGTGAAAAGAAATCGGGGAGTGTTTGAAATGAGTTGTGATAAGGGTATTTATAGGGATTGACGTATTATTTGTAGCGGTTAATGTAGCGGTTACTAATTAGTAGCGGTTATTTATATTTTTGTAGCGGTTTAATTATTTGTAGCGGTTAATGTAGCGGTTATTATTTAGTAGCGGTTATTTATTTTTTTGTAGCGGTTTAATAACCGCTACAAATATTATATTAATTTTTTTTTTAAATTTTTTTTTACATTTTATTTTAACACAAATTTTTTGCATTTTTTGTAAAGAAAAATTTTTTACACTTGAATTCTACAAATATTATTTTAATTTTTTTTACATTTTATTTTAACACAAATTTTTAGCATTTTTTTTAAAGACAAATTTTTTACAATTGAATTTGATCACTCATCGTCGCCATCCCTACAAAAATTTTGTAGAAAAATTATTGTTATTGATGTATTATTAAATTTAAAAAATTTAATTGAAATGACGTGGACTTAAAAAAACTCACTGCAGTAGAGGTAAATTGTCATCGCCTTCAGGGAAGTAGTTTTCAAAATCAGCTGGCTGAAATGGCTCACTCTCGCAGGCGATGTTATCGCCTTCACCCATGTCGTAAAGGTCTCTTGGCTTTAAATGAACGACCATGTGCCAATCCCTATGCCGCTCGTCCTCGACATAATAAACCTAATGTGCCTCTGAAGCTAGAATATACGGCTCATCATCTTGAGAAATACCAGTATGAATCGGGCGTGAGAAATTGACTGATGTTATCCCTAGGTCGTCAGTTGTCAGTCCCCGAGAAGTCGTGGTATTTGCCCACAAACACTTGAACAGCGTCACGGTGAAACGGCCTTGATAATTAAGCTCGACCACATCAAGAAGCTTGCCATAGTAAGGGACGCCTCCGAACTGCATGTTGGCGTCACTGCTGCTCGCATAACTCCTTGTCCCAAATGTGCCATAAACACCCGAATTCTGTGTTTGCAATCCCTGATCCCGTGAAACCGTGCAAAACTTAAAACCATTGACATTGTATGCTGTAAACCGTTTTGCATGATCAAGAGGGCCGATTGCGAGAGCTCTGAAATCCGGTGAGTGTGGGTTGTGGTCATTTAGTATTCTGCGAGCAAACCAGCCCGGGAATTCTCTGTGGACCCTCCTATCAACTTCCGAGGATGTCTGTGTACGGATCTTGAGCTGACGCTTGACATGACTTCTGAATTCCCTGCAATTAATAATGGAAAGGCGTTAGTGAAATGAAAGTGAGAAATGTTACGAAAGATATAGATCGAATAACATACATGTGAGTGTACAATTCTTACCGTATGAAAGGCTCAACTTGAGTGCAATTAATCAAGACATGTCTATGTGCTTGGAACTTCTCAGTTGCCGTTAGTTTGAAGTTCTCAGTTGCTCCAACTGGTTTACCAACACGAGGGATAAATTCTCCTGATGTCGGCGCAGGTTCAGGACAATCGTCAACACGAGGCGGGCGGTTGAAAGCCGTCTCAATATCATCAAAGTACCTTGAGCAAAAATATAGCACCTCATCCCCTATATAGCCTTCAGCTATAGAACCTTCTGGCCACGCCTTATTCCTCACGTAAGATTTTAATTTCCCAAGGAACCTACGAAGTACATAAGAGAAAATTGATATAAAATGATGAAAAGGACGACGAGCAAACATTAAATACGGACAATAAATGAAAGCACATATTTAAAATGAGTACCTCTCAATCGGATACATCCAACGATATTGTACTGGTCCAGCGAGCTTTGTTTCATGAACGAGGTGGACTGTGAGGTGAACCATCACAGTAAAAAAGGACGGAGGAAAGATCATCTCCAAGTGACAAAGCGTAAGAATGATTTTCGACTGCAGCTGATCGAGCTCCTCAACGATCAAAACCTTAGAACACAACTTCCGAAAGAAAGAACAAAGTTCCACCAAAACGATGGAAACATCGGGAGGAAGTGTATTCTTTATAGCCAGAGGGAGTAACTGCTGCATAAGAACATGTGAGTCGTGACTCTTCAAGCCAGCAACCTTTCGAGCCTGCAAGTCGACACATCGAGAAATGTTGCTTGAATACCCATCAGGAACTTTTATTTTCTTCAACGTCGCGAGGAAGACATCCTTGTTCGGTTTTGTGAGGGTAAACTTTGCCAGTGTAAATCTGTCATGCTCATCTGGCCAAGCGTCTTCACGAACTCCCATGTCGCGTAAATCTTTCCTAGCTTGAAGGTGATCTTTTGTCTTGCCGGGTTCGTTAAGCAGCGTATACAGCACATTGTCGCAAACATTCTTTTCAATGTGCATTACATCAAGACTGTGGCGAAGTAAATTAGATCTCCAATACGGAAGCGTGAAGAAGATACTTATCTTCTTCCACTGCTGAGGCGCCGAAGTCCTGCGCGTCGTTTGGCGAGTTTGTGCTGAATCGTTGCTTTTTCCAAACTCGACGTCAACATGCTCAAGCTGCTGTAAGATATCTGTACCGGACAAAGTCTGAGGTGGTCCTCTTTTCTCTGGTTTCCCATTGAAGCGATTCCGTTGCAATCTGAACTTATGCGTTCCATCGAGAAACCTCCGATGCCCCATAAAGCACCACTTTCGGCTGTGGGGAAGGCGCAGTGCGTCAGAGTCGAAATTGCAAGCCGGACACGCCGACCCAGTGTGCACATTCCAACCAGATAATGTGCCAAGGCCAGGAAAGTCACTGATCGTCCACATCAAGGCTGCACGCATGTTGAACAAAGTCTTGCTGTGAGCGTCGTACGTCTCCAAGTCGACATTCCACAGGTCAAGCAATTCCGTAATAAGCGGTTGGAGATACACATCGATGTCATTGCCCGGTGCCTTTTTGCCTGGAATGATCATAGACATAATGAAAGAGCTTTGTTTCATACACATCCAGGGGGTAAGTTGTAGGGAACTAAGACTACCGGCCAAATGCTGTAACTTGTGCTAAGATTCCCGAAAGGATTGAAACCGTCGGTCGCCAACGCAAGCCGGACATTTCTGGGGTCAGTCGCAAAATCTGGAAAGTCGTTGTCAAACGTTTTCCAAGCAGCTGCATCCCGCGGATGTCTTAATTTACCGTCTTCGTTTTTATCAACGGCATGCCACCTCATGTGCTCAGCAGTTTTAGACGACATAAATAATCTTTGTAGACGAGGTTTCAAAGGGAAATACCTGAGAATCTTTGCGGGTTTCTTCTTCTGCTTTTTCCCTTTCCGAATTGTCTTGTACCTCGATGTGTGACATCTCTTGCACGTCTCCCTGCTGGAATCGTCTCCCCAATACAGCATACAATCATTTGGGCACGCATCAATCTTTTGATAATTCAACCCCAACCTGTTGATGATCTTCTTGGCCTCGTAGAAGGTTGTGGGAATCTCGGCGTCGGGGAATGCATCTTGTAATAAGTCGAGCAACATCGACATTCCCTTATCCGTGATCCCACATAAGCACTTGATATGATACAATTTGATCAAGAAAGATAATTTAGAATATTTGCGACAACCTTGATATAAAGGACGATCTACCTCATCCATCAAGCTGAAAAAATCCCGAGCTGCTTCATTCCCCATAAAAGCCGGCTCAGAGCCGTGCACTTCTTCGTTGAAGTTGTCGCCTTGAAATCCAAACGCATCACGCACAGCATCATTCACAGGATCATCTTCATCTACTTGAACGCCTACTTGAGAACTTCGAGGAAGAGCCTTGTCATATCTAACGCCGGCCTTCTCACCATGTACTGCCCAGAACGTATAGTCCTCAGGGAAAGGCTTCACAAGCAAATGTTCCTTCACAACATTTCGTGGATGCCACTTCTTGAACTTGCATTTCCGACACGGACAGACGATCTTGCCGTTACAGCTGGCGTGAGTGAATGCGAAATCTAAGAAACTGTTTAATCCGTACAAATATTCAGGAGAATTGCGCGGCAACCTTATCCATGATTTATCCATAGCTACAAATGAGAGAGAAGAAAGTATAAAAGTATAGAGAAGAAGATGAGTGAGAAGATAATGACGAATGCCTAGAACCTTATATTTTGAAAATCCAACGTTTATAAATTTGTAGCGGTTATTAAACCGCTACACCAACCGCTACAGAAATTCCAACGTTTATAATTTTGTAGCGGTTACATATATAAAACCGCTACTAATATTCAAGCCGTTAATTGGTGGGAAATTTAAAATGTACTTGTTGAGTATTAGTAGCGGTTTTACATCTATAACCGCTACTAATGTTCAACGTATTAGTAGCGGTTACCTATATAAAACCGCTACTAATATTAAAGCCGTTGAACATTAAATATAAAAATAATTTTCTAATTTGTAGCGGTTTTACATAAAATAACCGCTACAAATGTGCACAAAGGCGCCAAATTTCAAAATTCAAATGATTTGAGTGTTTGTAGCGGTTATTAATGTGTAACCGCTACAAATATATATATTTGTAGCGGTTTCTGAAGGGAAACCGCTACAAATATATAAGTAAATTTGTAGCGGTTATGAGTTAAAAACCGCTACAAATATACATTTATAAATTATTTAGAAATGTATATATAATTTATTTTTTTTAAAATATATTTAAAAAAATAAATTATATATATATTTAATTTATAAAATTATTATATATTTGTAGCGGTTATGTACTAATAACCGCTACAAATCTATACATTTGTAGCGGTTTTATACTAAAACCGCTACAAATATTTACATTTGTAGCGGTTTTAGGTTAAAACCGCTACAAATATATATATATAATTTTTTTTAAAATTTAGATTTAAATCATTTATAAATTTTTTCAATGCAATATAATAATATAAATATAATTATATAAAACACAATAAGAAAATTCTGAAATAAAATCTCATAAATATTTACAAATGTTTAAAAGAAAAGAAAAAGTCCTAAACTAAGGAGCTGGGGGCTGATCCTCTGGTGCTCCCTCAGGTGGGGCTCCCTCAGATGCCGCTGGATCAGGCCGCTGCGCAGACTGAACCGCACCATCGTCATCAGCAGGAGGAGGAGCAGTACTCGGAACGACGTAGTGAGGGACAGGGGGAACCGCTGGATGCTGCTCGTTCGGGAACAGGCGACTCCATGCTCCCTCGAGCATGGTGTTCGCGATCTCACGCCACTGCGTCTGCTGAGCGTACATCGTATCTGCGTGCACCTGCAGCATCTGCAGCATCTGTTGCTGCTGCTGCGCCATCTGCTGCTGCGCCATCTGCTGCTGCGTCTGCTCCAAATCTGACCGCAGCTGGTCAGTCGACTCGTCCCTCCGACGTCTGACCCCTCTAGAGCTGCCAGCCTCAGAAGCGGCGCTCTTGCCGTAGATCATGCTGGGTCTGGCGCCTATCCCCATCCCCCGCACTCGTCCGGGGTGCTCATGCTGAGCCAAACCCGCCTTCAGAGGAGCCGTCGGGTCCACTGACCCCTGTGACTCCTCAGGCTGGGTCTGTCGCAGCTCAGCCTGCGACAGCTGCATCCGCTCCTGCCATTTTATGAAACAATTAATAATTACCATTTTTCATTATTAACTTGGTTTTATAAAAAATATAATAATAAAATAACTTACAATCGCCGCCTCTGCCTGCTGAGAGGTCGCAGTCCCATCACGGTGTCTGTGTGTGATGGCGTACAGCTCCGCATAGTCCGTCTGACGGTTCTCCTGCTGTGCCCTCGTCTCCTGAAACAATTACAAAACAATTAGTATTATGAAATAATCAGCTAAAAGTAAGTGAAGCACTTGAAAAGTTACCAGCTCGCTGTAGGTCACAGCAAAGGTCTTCGATCCTGCTGTGTGGTGGATCGTCTGCTGCGCCCGGATCGCGGCGTTCCTCTGAGAAAGCTCCTGGAAAAACAAATAATTAAATGTATTATAAAATTTGAAATTAAATACAAATTAAATTGAAATTATAATTTAATATTTAACAATTAGAAAATTATATATAAAAAATATAATAAATACATTACCTGCGCCTGAGGGCTCCTACTGAACTGGACGAAACACGCCCAGTCGTTCGGCGGCACGCCGTCCGGGACGCTCTCCTGCAGCTGCTCCAGAGGCATCGTCCCGTCCCCATTCACACTGTGGAAGAGACGGTTCCTCCTGTTCCTCCAGGCGTCGCCCATCTTCACGAGGGCGTACCTCTTCCGGTTGGCCCGGACGGCAAACCGCAGCTGAAAAAAATACATTTAAATATCAATAATACTAAAAATCATAATTTAAAAAAAATAATTAAATAGAATTAATTACAAAAGATATTAATTAAATAGTTTTAATTACCTGAACCACCTCCTCCCAAGCCTGGTCCTTCGGCCCCCTCGGAACGTGCCTCCAGGTCGGGAAGTGAAGGGGGAACCGCATCCAATTCGATCCCAGGTCGCTCAGGAAGCGGTTGAGCAGGTGACCCCCATTGTGGATCGGCTGGTCAGTGCCTTCGTTCCACGGCACTACAACTCACAGGGACCGGTCCATGCTGTTCAGACCGGCCATATCCAGCCTCCTCGTCGACACGTTCCCCTACTCATCTGCACAGTTGACCGCACGTTAGATAAATTATAATTCAAAGTTAAAAAGTTAAAAAATTAAAAAATTAAATAATTTACCTTCGACATGCACCTCAAACCCAGTGGACCGCGAAGACGACCCTCGTGGGTTGTTCTGCTCCCGAGCCTCTTCCTCATCGAGGAACTGCTCCATCTCCCTGAACCCACTAATCGGGATCTCAAACTCCTCCTCGTTGAGGAAGTCCTCAACGCTAATCTCTGGCACCTCCACCTCAGGCACCTCAGCTGCGGTCGTCGCCTGTGGGATCGTCTGCGGTTCCTGTGGAGGGATGGGCTGAGATGCCTCGGTAGCCCTGCCTGCGCGCTGCCCCCTCCCTCTGCCCCCTGCCCGGCTCCCGCCACCCTGTAAAGTCGGTCTGGGGAGCACAGGGGCCTTCCCCTTATCCTGTCCTGAAGCCATATCAACTGTACAAATTTAAAAAAAAAAATTAGTCCATTATTATACAAAAATATAATAAAAATACAAATATAAATAAAAATACGTGTTATATACGTACCTCAAGTGTAAATACTGCGAAATACTGACCAAAACCTCCTATAGACTCGTCTGAACGCTCAAATATCGAATAAACCACTCAGAGAAACCTCAGGAAACAAAATGACCAAAATGAGAAATGGAGGAGGCGAGGGGTTTAAATAGGCCAGATATTGGTAGCGATTATTTAAAATAACCGCTACTCTAACCGCTACAAATAATTAAATTTGTAGCGGTTCTACAATAACCGCTACAAATCTTCACAACGTTTGAAATTCAGTAGCGGTTATTGCCCAGAACCGCTACAAATTTGGAGTCTCTTGAAATTCTGTAGCGGTTTTCAGTAAAAACCGCTAAAAAATTTTGACCTTTGGTATTTTGTAGCGGTTTATGTGCATTAACCGCTACAAAATAACCGCTACAAGTTTTGGCGGGAATTTCGCGCCAAATTTGTAGCGGTTTTTTTGTAGGAAACCGCTACAAATATTCTTGCCGCTACAAATTTGTAGCGGTTTAGGTAAAAACCGCTATAAATACTATAATTTGTAGCGGTTTAATATAACCGCTACAAGTGCACCGCTACAAAATAACTTTTTTTTTTTGTAGTGGAAGACTTGGATCGTCAACGGGTAATACAAATTGAGAAAATTGTTTGAGTATCGGTGTCACAGTAAATGATTAGAAGAATACCGTGAGAGAAACGGCAAAACAAGTTGGGGAAAGTCCGAAACGTGTCGTTCACTTAAGAACCAATTTAATAATGTAATGAGTGGGATTTGGTTTACGATTATGAATACTATATATTATTATTTATTTTGATTGTCAGATAAGATGAGATTAGTGGGAAGTGACTAAGCTAACAATAAACGTAAATTAAAGAGTGTAGATTCTATGATTCTATGGGCCGATAGGGTATGGAAGGAACAAAGGAATCGTAATGTTTTGTCCTTAGCGTGTACGTCGGGTGGTGGAAGATGACAAGGCAATGAGTCTTCCTTGTAGGTCCCAAGCTTTTAAATAATAGCCTCATACGAGTGTTATCTAAAGCATAAGGACTGTTTGGATCAAGGAATTGGGTGCACTGGAAAGGAATGGAAGGGATGATAATGGAAAATATTTTATCACATAAATGTTTGGTATTTGCTGAGATAGAAAATAGTTTGGTAGGAAAATTTATATTTGATAGGGTTAAAATGGTAGTAATATAAGTACAAAAAATAGGTAAATGACAATATTGTCCTTTATTTTTAAAAAAAGTAAAATCATGATATTAAAAAGTTATATATTTTAAAGAAGCACGGTTTTTGTTCCCTTCTACAATCGTATCTTCTGTGGAGGAGAAAACCCAATAATGAACCCTGACGAAGAAATCTCAAACGAATTGAAGGAGCCAGCGACGGAGTGAACGTGGCATCACATGCATCTAGTCAAAGCCACTTACCTTCTAAATAATTTTACGTGATTAACCAGATACACCTGAGGGATCCCACATGGCTAGTCAAGGTTTAAATAAATTCTCTCTTAACCATATGAGGAGCTCATTACCTGCATCGAATCAAAGTGTGGAAAAAATTACTCTGTTTGCCCCTGTTTTCAACTAACGTAACAAAACAATCATCCAAACCCAAATATACAAGACAATTATCCAACTTACGTCATTGGACATTGAAATACTCCCTCCGATCTTAATTATAAGACAGAGTTGATTTTTTTGGAGAAATTAAGAAATCTAATTAAATTACTTTAGAATATTTATATTGATATTTTTTTGTTCAAACTAATTAGTTTGACTAATAAATTAATATATAATCTAAGGATATATAACATATGATATAATTAAGTAACTTATTTAGCTTTCTTAATTTCTCCAAAAAAAGTCAACTTTATCTTATAATTAGGACCTTGAGGTAGTATATATTTGCTTCATTTATTCATGTATAACCATCACAGAATAGCGTGAAATGCCATTACAATACAATGACAACCCTAGATTGCTTGTACAAAAAAAGTTCGTCCTTTCTTGGGCCATAACCTACCAAGTTTTCCGGCATACAAATTAAATCACTGATATTATGAACGTGAAACTAAGCACGCTTTTTGTAATATCATCATAGCTCCCAAACTTTCAACTAATATGATTGGGTATAAGTAATTGTTCTTCATTTATTATTCAATTGATCATATTTATATTATATATCCATATTAATAAGACATATAGGCTTAATGCGTTTCAATGATATTTGAGACAAGACGAACCTTGCTCATCATTTGTCAATAAAACAACTTATTATAATTCTTTATTAATACATGTAATATAGGAATAATAAATTATTATGCATTATACTTTTTGAAGAAGAGAAAAATTTATTTGGAGACTATCCTACAATATAAGGCTCAGCATGATAGATGATTCTACCTTACAAACAATATTTTATGTTCATAATTGGAGAGGGTATCTCTATTGACCTTCGTCTCCAATTATTTTTCATTTAATTTCTTTATCATTAGATTAATTTTAATGGTTAAGATTTAATAATAAATGTTTATTATATTTAAAATAATAATAATATTTTTATATTCATCATTAAATCTCAATCATTAAAAGTCGATTTTAGTTCTAAATATAAGATATAGTTTTTATATTTGTTAATCTTTTCTTAATTTACCACTATTGATACTCTCTCAACAATAATCAATAAAAAGAGAGAATTGGAAAATTAAGGAAGATAATTATGATGTTTTAAAAAATATAAATGTTAACTAACTTCTTTAATTTAGTGAAATTAGATAAATATATTTTATATTAAAGATTGGAGGAGTAATTTGCACTAAGAATAAGATATGATATCAACGATTAGAAGTAGAATATACATTGATCGGCTTAAAAAATTGGAAATCTTAGCCGAAGTTAAATACTTGCCCCACATATTGATATAACCATTTTCTCTGTTTCACTGTTTTAGCCCCTTCATCATTTAGCTACAAATATATATATATATATATATATATATATATATATATATATATATATATATATATATATATATATATATATTTAAAAAAAAGCAACAAATCATATCTGTATCGTTTTGTGTTAAAGTTATCAGCTTTTTAACAAAACCAAACCGCTCCCACTTATCACCCACTTTGAAATTATAAAATAGGAAGAATTACACTTAGGTCCCATAGAAGAAAAAAAATGAAGAAATGGTCCCTGTAGATTGCAAAATGAAAAAATGGTCCCATTAACAACTCCATGAGCCTGTATTGACAACTCATTAACAACTCTAGGAGCCTGTATTGACAACTCCATGGGACCATTTTTTCATTTTGTAATTTATAGGGACCATTTTTTTATTTCTCCTTTTTTTTGAGACCTGAATGTAATTCTCCCTATACAATATTATGAATTTGCTCGAATTATTCTCTCTCTCTCACACCTAAAGCAACCAAACAAACAGAAAAGTGGGGGATTCAGTGACTCACGAAAACACACAACGCAGTTTACGAGCAAGTTTCAAGAGAATCCAACGGTGAAAGATCTTCCACGTCACCAAAGATAGGCGTTCTGAGTTCTGATCATGATCCGAATGGATGGACCGTTGATCTAAATAATGCCATATGTATGCTTGCGTGGTGGTGGTGGCCCCACCAATCTTATCCGAAACGGGCCCACCCTGCATGAGGTCACATGACCCCAGTCTGCACGCATTTACACAAACATTGTATTAGGAATCTCGAGAAATTGTCATGCAAGTGCCATGCTGATGAATTATTTCACTTCTTGTTGAGGAATCGAATTTTGAGGACTAATTATTTAATTAATTGACAAAGCAGCAAATCGGGCGATTTTTAAGTTGGGCATCAGAATTTAATTTGAAAACTAAATATAGTACTATATGCAGAGCAAACCATTGATCGTGAACAAAAATACTATATTAATTATTTCTTTCTTGTTTTCTTTTTTAATAATAATAATAATAATGGTGGAGAGTATATATTTCATTCATTGAATCACGCACCCTATGTCCCTATGTATGAGTATGAAATGATTTCCCGGTATATTAACAGGATGCGGATAATATGAAATATGTACACCAATCATATGATAACATTTAAGTATGACCACGTGACGTGACGAAGCAATATTATGAAGCTGGAATTGAAAGAAACGTGTGTAAGAGTTAAGAGTGTGTTCCCTTTATTATGGGCGTTGCAATGAATGGTTGTACTATCCAACGTTAGAGACTTTTTGTACGTAAACCTACTCTCAAACTTGATGCAACGCACCATATCAACATTAGCTTATTGCAAATAAAAAGGTTACAAAACCCTAACTTGTGACCAAACAAAAAAAAAAAAAAGGAACCCCAAAAAACTTACTTATTTGAACGCGAGGGCTATACGTGTGATTTAAAAAATATTTAATCATTTTTATGTATGTGACCCAAACATGTTAGATTTTTATATATATAGTGCTCTGTTTGTGAAATGAAAATGCTCAGACTTGAGAGCATATTAAAAACTGTGGGTTTGTCGAAAAAGGATGGGGGGTAGTGATATTGTGCGAGTTGTCCCACAGGTGTACTGTGGGAAGTGGGACGTATGAGCCGCCTAACTGTCTTACTTTAAGCAAAAGAAGAACCTTCAAAAATCAGATTCATATTATAATCAGTTTTCATGTACTTCATTAAAAGTAAACTCTGAAATGTTTATGGTATAAACGTGATTTTTATCATTACATATTCTTTTATTTATGGGATTTCGAATCCAAAATACTTATATATATAACCAGCTTAATTATTTTATTTATATATGTTAGTGCCAGTGGCCTGACATACTAATTAAATTATATTGCCCCCATAATCCCACAAACTTTAACTAAACAAAGATCCAAATTCATATATCCAAAAAAGACTTGTGAATGACGCCATATATAGCCTAATTATGAACCCCACCAGCCCTCTCGTTTTCTTCTTCACTCTCTCTATAAATACCTTTATCTCCTTCTTCTTCCAATCATCCTCTTCTCAAAAATCAATCATCTTTTCTACTTCTTCTTCTTTCTCCATCCTCCTTAATATTCTCTCTCTCTCTCTCTCTCACACAACAACTAACAATGGCTGCTTACAGAGAACCCATGAACATGGGAGCCAAATCGCCCGAGCCGGCTCAGCCGCACTCGCCCTGGCATTCTCCGGTGCCCTACTTGTTCGGAGGCCTGGCGGCCATGTTGGGTCTCATCGCTTTCGCTCTCTTGATTCTCGCTTGCTCCTACTGGAAGCTTTCTGGGTTCCTCGATGAAAGCCGCGAAGGGGAGCCAGACCTGGAGGCTGGCGAAGCCAAACCAAACGGAACCCAAAAACCCTTCGCTCCGATGGCTTGCGAGCCCAAGTTCTTAGTCATCATGCCCGGACAAGTAAAGCCCACATGCCTGGCCACGCCGGCGTCCTCCAGCCGGTCATCTTCCTTTGCAGGCGGCGTTTGTACCTGTGAAGTCGACAGCTACAGATCAGTGGAAATGGCCGTGACTATGAAACAGGAGAGTCAGAGCGGAAGCCGTGATCAGGTACAGCCCGGAAACACGGCGACCAGGAACGCTTCAAACGATCAGAACCGCTAATCTTAAGAATTGATAAGCTCGTGTGTACAATTTTTTTGGACCGTTACTATAAAACACGAGCTTGCATGCGGCTTGCCAGACTGGTAATTTGGGTGGAAGCTTTAAAATTTTTCTTCTTTAGTTTATGTAAGTTATTCGGGAACTTGTAAATTTCGTCGAGGTGGTGGAATGGAAAATTTACCAGTTTTACAACTTTGATTTTGGTTTCAGCAAATGGATTTTCGTAGCTAGGCTAGCTAGTTTTTTTGGACAGAGACGAAAAATCTGAGAGAATTGCTATGTTAATGGAGGATATACGTGGAGAGGTAGGATTGTGAGTAATATGAAGGTGAAGGTACGTGTAAAGGCATGGAAGAACATGTCTCATGCGTGGCGGGAAGAAACCGCGAGGAAACAAAGAGCATGATTCTACAATTTACGAAGTTTCCTATTTTATTCTGTTTTTCTGTTGGGTTCCTCTTCTTCGCCGCTATCTGAAGTGGTGGCATTTCCCATTGTTTGTCGCAGAATTTCTTAATTTGAATTCTCAAGGTAACGACGAAAAGTGGGTGGTGCTTTAACTAGTAAATAGACTTAGAAGCGATGGAAGTTCACTTGCTAGAGGTCTAGTGGAAGTGATTATTAGTCCTACTGAATATCATTGGCTTATATTTGTGACTAGAAAAATGAATTTAGTTTCATCCTATTTTACTTGTACATGCTTTGGCTGATGATGTGGTATATGCTTTTGAGGAATCAAGTGTTAATTGAGAAAGGGGTCAGACTTTGAGGAAAAATATGACGAGGAGAGAGATGGAGAGATAATGGTAGAAGAACATAATTTCTGATGTGAGTGAGTCAGTGAGTCCCACAGAAAATTAATGAGCTCATATTTTGTATACTCCTGTCAAGTGCTGCTCCGGTCGTTTTTTTATAAAATTTTTTTTCTTTCTTAGGGTTAATTTTTTTTATAAATAATTTTCTTTTTATATCTTAAAATTTAAAATACTTTTTTTCTTTCCTATCCTTATTAAATATACATTTTTATATTAATTATCCTCTATTCACCGTTAATTCTTTTTCATTTATTTATTTATTATATACACTCTTTCATATTTTATACTCACACTCTCTTATATTTGTTATACTCATTCTCTCTTATGCTCTTGTTATAAATAGGGGTATATTTTTAAGAAATATGATATTTTAGACACATTTATTATTTTTAACTAATTTTAACTCCTAATTCAGCTTACGCAATGAGAATAAAAGTTACACCGGAGTAATTAGTTATAGTGGGGTTTTATTTAATTTGGTCGTAGTGCATCACCAAGATGGTGATAAAATGGCAATGATTGGTTATGTGTTGGTGGTGTACTATGGGGCAATTACTAGCGACACATATAGTTGCTTATAAACTTGGATTCTCTCTAAATGTTTAGTCTATACGAAGCACCATAATGTTAACTCCACATTTACTCCCATTTTTTTAATCCCTTGTGCGGTCTTTAGAATACCAACTAGTAAGATTTTATTTATTTGTTGAACTTCATAAAGCCACGTCAGAGAGATAGTAGGATGGGATTGAGGAGATGGGGCCTACAAAAATTTTCCCAACGCACCAGCTCAGCAAAGTTTTTGGGTTGAGTTAGGCCCACCCCATATTCGTGTTTTCCCCCCTTAACAAAGCCCTATTTACTCTGTTTTATATTCGTGCGTCAATGTATTTTTTCTTTTGGCTTGTCAGAGTTATTTGACTTCATGACAGTTGAATATATTTGCATAAATGTATATATTCTGAATATTCATGTATTCTAGGATAATCGTATTAGGGACAGGTGTCACAATGTAATTGATCACTCATATTTTCACTAAGTACGAGTATTGGCTTAAATAAGATAATGTTTAAAGTCCATTTTTACTTTCGAAGATGTCAAAAAATCTCATTTTTGCCCTTGAATTTTTTTTTTGAGCAATGTTGTTCCGAAAATTTTGAAATTATAATAATTTCATTCTAACTGTTATCTAGATTAAATTTAATTGTTGGTTGACCAAATATACTAAGCTTACAGTGTATATGACATCCACATCATTTTTGTTTTGGATTTAGGTGCATGCAAAGTTGTGCTAGAAGTTTTTACTCAAGAGCTATATTGCCCCTAAAGTTTCCGAATTATAACAATTTCACCTCGGCTGTTATCTAAGTTAGTTGGCTACATTATTTGGCAAGTCCATGTATCATCCACAGATCCACCTCATTTTTTTCCATGTTAGATTTATAGATAAAGAACTTTTTTTAAAAAAAATGCACTCCATCTGGATGATTGGAAAAAATTAAAAGGTAAAAGCATATTGTGCAATGAAGAGAAAAAAAAAAAAAAAGGTACCTATTTATCTCAACATCGCTAGGATACAGCAATGAAGGGTTACCAATGGCCTTGTTCTTGATAATCTTTCTCATGATGTCTTGTACATCCTTATTTTGTTAGCACTTAGAGTTAGTTGTAGTTTAGATTTTATTTAGGCAAAGAGTATAAAATAAATTAATAATTTAAAAGAAGTGTCAAGTTCTAAATATTTATTGTAAAGAAAAAAATATAAAAAGTACACAATGAAATATCTTCTTAAAATAAATATTCTAAAAATATGGGTATGTGAATAGCAAATTATTGGAATAAGTAAAATAAAACAAAAAAAAATGTTGTCAGAATATTTTTTTATTATTATTCTATTGTTTTTTTAAAAAATTATTTTAACAAGGGAGACAAATCTAGCCCAATGTCTATAAAACCTCCGTTTTTTTTGTTATCCCAATGGCACTCATGCGCCACACCTTCACCCACAAAGGTTCATTTTTCTCTCCATCTCAATCCTCTTTTTCCCTTCTTCATTATAGTATATAGTATTGCATCTTGTCATAGGTTTTTTTTTGCCAACAAGAAATGCATTAATCATGAAACCATAAGTACAAAAGTCTTAGTGCTAAAATATAGAAGCTAAACAAACAGACTGAAACAATAAAACAAAACAAAAACTAAACTATAAGCAAGAACAGACGCATACACCAATAAAGCAACCAAATAAACACAGTAGTAATGAGATAGATTCAAACAACAAAGCCAACATAAAATCTTCAAAGCATCCTTTAACACCAAGTTCTACAATAGAAACGAGGGTCGCAACACCCAAATTGAAGGGCAAGATCCATCCGCTGAAGCTTTAGCAACACCCAAGACTACTAAAACTGCTTCTCTAGGAATCCACTCACAAGAAGGGTTCCTGATAAATTTTCTTGAGAAGAAACAATTCTCAAGGACAGAATCACATCTTTGGCATGATGATATCAAATGTTGATATGCATTATAAACAAATACTTATTTATCCAATTCGAGATATAAAATCCCTAGGCGACTATTTGAGAGCCAACCAATGAAATCCAGAATAAATAGGCTAATATTTCTCCCAACAAACAACACACAAGCACAAGAAGATATGATTTTCCTAAGAGCAAACAAGCTATTCTCCAATCCACCAACCATATTAGAGCATATACCCTCAAATAGACAATAGAGAAAGCTAATACTACCCCAGCATGCCGATGAGTAGCAAATCCATACACATTGAACTGACCTATGTGTACCCTGATCATGAACAGTGTTGATCAACACACTGAACTAGCACATGCTGGGCCAATGATGAACAGCGCATAGAGACAAACTGAATAACCTCAAACACATGTTTCTCAATTGTCTATTTGATGCACAATCCTTAGTTACTTGATCAATAGCATACCATACCACCCAACCCCCACCCGAAAACCTTGACCAAGAATTACCAGTTTTTAAAGAAATCCCTAAAGCCCTGTCTTTTGAACTTGGATCAGACATTCGGTCACTCTCCTACTTAATCACCTTCCAACCCATTTCTATTAGGACATAGGCAGCTTGATTATAGGATTTTGATTTACAAAACATGTTGCGCAGGGGGAAACTATAACACAACACCCACGCATATAAGACTAACCCGATTATCCCCAAAATCAAAGCTTCTAAAGAATAGACTAAATATAGCATAGATAGACCAACAATGAATAAATCAGTCCTACCAGACACGAATCTCAATCCCAAACTGCCATTAGTGGAGAAAGATGAAACCTTTATCAAATCACTTACCTCAAGATCAAAGAGTCGCCCAATTGGTGTCTTTGAGTGTATCTGTGATGTTGCTTTGGTTTACTCAGAACAGTTGCAAATCCCCAACTACTGGCCTCCATCGAGATCTTCTTTTCACTAGAGAGGGGAGAGATCCACCGCTTCGATCTGTTCCTCACTTGCGACGGCCATGGGGTAACCCAACGAAGATTCGTGTCACCTCTCAGTACTGCTGGCGAAGGCCTTTGCAACGCCTTGAACACCACTAATGACTATGGAGGTACCTACCAGAGATCATTTTTTAAGTTCATCTCCTAGATTTAGGAGCTCCAAGATTTCACACAACTCCCCTCGTCCTCTCCTTTCTCGCCTTTGCCGACTGTTGCCCTTGCATCCAGGGCAATAGAAGGCCATGAAATAGGAAAAACACTGAAAGGCTTGATCGAACAACGAGAGACCATAGCCCACCACGTCGGAACAATCATCTTGACAAAGGAAAAAAAAAACCCTACGGTAGGGAAGAGAAACCCCAGTTTGGGGAAGCTTCGTGTTGCAATTGTCATAGGTATTTGAGTGCACTTAATTCACTCTTCCCCACTCTCCTTTTTCATCAATGTTGTAGTAGATATGGGTTTGTTTTCCTAAAAAAAATTTCTCGTAAGCCACTTTCTTGATCTTTTTGTGTGTGTGAAGTATGAACCATTCACCCTCTCTCACACAGTCTTTTCAAACCACTTATGTCTTTTCCTTCTTCTATTACTACAAAAAAAACATGATTTAGTAGCGGTTAAAAATGGTTATTAGTAGCGGCTTTAACCGCTACAAACAACATTAGTGTGGTTTATAAAATCGCTACAAAATTGTATGTTGCAAGCGGTTTTGTAGCGGTTATTTAAAACCGCTACTCAAGCAAAATAACTACTACTTTTTTTATAGCGGTTCAATCCCACCACTACAACATCGCCATAAGCAATATCGTTTTGTGTGATAGTTGTAGCGGTTATATAACCGCTACAATTATCAAAAAGTGAAATTTTCAAGGTGGGAAAAGAAAAATGAATTTTTTTTTGCTATTTTGTAGCGGTTCATGAACTGCTACTAATATGAATTTCCTTTAATTAGTAGCGTTTATATAACCGCTACTAATTTAATCAAAATTCAAAGTTCGCGCCAATAAATTAATTTCAGTTTGAAAAAGGCGTGTTCATTAGTAGCGGTTACAAAAATTAAGAAAATTAAAAAAAAATATAATCATTTGTTTCAGTTTTTTTGATATTAAATTAAATATTTTATTTTTTTAGTAGTTTAACTAATTTAATTAACTTATTATTCAATAGTTTAGCTCATTTATAAATTAAAAGGAATAATTGAATTTAGTTGGATAAGTATGAAGATTGTATTGATAATATTATTAAGAATACGTAGATAACAAGGAACTATTATGTTGTTTACTACAATATGATTGTGTATGAAAAATAGATGAAAATGAGATAAAGCTCTGAAATATTTGAAAAAAAAAATTGTGAGAATAAATTTTATGCGAAGGAAAGAAGTATTCAAATAAAAAATTTAAAAACTTGTTACCATATTTGATCATATTGTTAAGCTCCTCAACTCATACAAAAAAATGTGTAAATGAGAGAAAATGAAAGAGGGGTAAAGTGAAAAGAAATTGGGGTGTTTGAAATGAGATATGGTGAGGGAATTTATAGGGATCCATGTAGCATTTGTAGCAGTTAATGTATCCATTTTGTAGCGGTTTTTAATTAGTAGTGGTTATTTTTATTTTTGTAGCGGTTTAAAAACCGCTACAAATATTATTTTATTTTTTTAAAATATTTTTTTCATTATTTTTTTAAAGACAAAAACATAATTTGAATTTGGTCACTCATCCTCGCCATCCCTACAGAAACTGCGTAGAAAAATTATTGTTAATGATGTATTATTTTGTTTAAAAAATTTAATTCAAATGATGTGAACTTAAAAAAATACACCACAGTAGAGGTAGATTGTCATCGCCTTTAGGGAAGTAGTTTTCAAAATTGGCGGGCTGAAATAGCTCTCTCTCGTAGATGATGTTATCGCCTTCACCTAACCTATGTCGTAAAGGTTTCGTGGCTTTAAATGAACGACTATGTGCCAATCACTGTGCCTCTCGTCCTCGACAAAATAAACCTGCTATGCCTCTGAAGTAAGAATATACGACTCATCATCTTGAGAAATACCAGTATGAATTGGCAGAGAGAAATTGACTGATGTGATCTCTAAGTCGTCAGTTGTCAGTCCCCGAGAAGTAGTGGTATTTGCCCACAAACACTTGAACAACGTCATGGTGAAACGGCCTTGATAATTAAGTTTGACCACATCAAGAAGCTTTCCATAGTAAGGGATGCCTCCGAACTACATGTTGGTGTTACTGCTGCTCACATAACTCCTTGTCCCAAATGTGCCATAAACACCAGAATTTTGAGTTTGCAATCCTTGATTCCGTGAAACTGTGCAAAACTTGAAACCATTGACATTGTATGCTGTAAACCTTTTTGCATGATCAAGAGGACTGATTGCGAGAACTCTGAAATCTGGTGAGTGTGGGTTGTGGTCATTTAGTATTCTGCGCACAAACCAGCTCAGGAATTCTCTGTGGACCTTTTTGTCAACTTCTGAGGATGTTTGTGTACGGATCTTGAGTTGACGCTTAACATGACTTCTGAATTCCCTACAATTAATAATGGAAAGACAATAGTGAAATGAAAGTGAAAAATGTTATAAAAGATATAGAATAACATGTGAGTGTACAATTCTTACTGCATGAAAGGTTTAACTTGAGTGCAATTAATCAAGACATGTCTATATGCTTGCAACTTCTCAATTGCCGTTAGTTTGAAGTTCTCAGTTCCTCCAACTGGTTTACCAACATGAGGGATAAATTCTCCTGATGTTGGTGCAGGTTCAGGACAATCGTCAACATAAGGTGGGCGGTTGAAAGCAGTCTCAAGGTCATCAAAGTACCTTGAACAAAAACACAGTACCTCATCCCCTTATAGCCTTCAACTATATAACCTTCTGGCCACGCCTTATTCTTTACGTAAGATTTTAATTTCCTAAGAAACCTACAAAGTAAAGAAGAGAAAATTGATACTAATTACTGAAAAGGATGACTAGCAAACATAAGAACTAACAATAAAGCACATATTTAAAATGAGTACCTCTCAATCGGATACATCCATCGATATTGTACTGGGCCAGCGAGCTTTGTTTCATGAACGAGGTGGACTGTAAGGTGAACCATCACAATAAAAAAGGACAGAGGAAAGATAATCTCCAAATGACAAAGCGTAAGAATGATTTTGGACTGCAGCTGATCGAGCTCCTCAACAATCAAACCCTTTGAACACAACTTTCGAAAGAAAGAACAAAATTCCACCAAAATGATGGACACATCGGAAAGAAGTGCATTCTTTATAGCAAGAGGGAGTAATTGTTAGATAAGAACATGTGAGTCATGACTCTTCAGGCCAGCAACTGTTCAAGCCTGCAAGTCAACACATCGAGAAATGTTGCTTGAATACCCATAAGGAACTTTTAATTTCTTCAACATTGCAAAGAAGACTTCCTTATTCGGTTTTGTGAGGGTAAACTTCACCAGCTGAAATTTGTCATGCTCATCTGGCCAAGCATCTTCACGAACTCTCATGGCGCGTAAATCTTTCCTAGCTTAAAGGTGATCTTTTGTCTTGTCGGGTTTGTTAAGCAATGTATATAGCACATTATCGCAAACATTTTTTTCAATGTGCATGACATCAAGATTGTGGCAAAGTAAATTAGATTTTCAATATGGAAGAGTGAATAAAACACTTATCTTCTTCCATTGCTGAGGCGCCGAAGTCCTGCACGTCTTTTGGCGAGCTTGTGCTGAATTGTCACTTTTTCCGAACTCGAACTCAACATTTTCAAGCTGCTGTAAGATTTCTGTACTGGACAAAGTCTGAGGTGGTCCTCTTTTTTCTGATTTCCCATTGAAGCGATTATGCTGCAATCTGAACTTGTGCCTTCCATCGAGAAACCTCCGATGGCCCATAAATCACCACTTTCGGCTGTGGGGAAGACGTACTGCGTCGGAGTCAAAATTACAAGTTGGACACGCCGACCCAGTATGCACATTCAACCAGATAATGTGCTAAGGTCAGGAAAGTCACTAATCGTCCACATCAAGGCTGCACAGAAGTTGAACAATGTCTTTTTGAAAGCGTCGTATGTCTCGATGCCAACATTCCATAGGTCAATCAATTCTGCAATAAGCAGTTGGAGATACATGTCAATGTCATTACCCTATGCCTTTTTGCCTGGAATAATTATAGACATAATAAATTAGCTTTGTTTCATACACATCCAGGGCGGCAAGTTGTAGGGAACCAAGACTACCGGCCAAATACTGTAACTTGTGCTAAGATTCCCAAATAGATTGAAACCGTCGGTCGCCAAAGCAAGCCAAACATTTCTAGGGTCAACCGCGAAAGATGGAAAGTCATTGTCAAATATTTTTCAGGCATCTACATTCCAGGGATGTCTTACTTTACCGTCTTTATTCTTATTAACGTCATGCCACCTAATGTGCTCCGCCATTTTGGACGACATAAATAATCTTTGTAGGCCAAAGGCAAGTACCTGAGAATCTTTACAGGTTTCTTCTTCTGCTTTTTCCCCTTCTGAATTGTCTTGTATCTCGATGTGTGGAATCTCTTACAAGTCTCCATACTGGAATTGTCTCTCCAATACAACATATAATCGTTGGGGCATGCATCAATCTTTTGATAGTTCAACCCCAACCTATTGATAATCTTCTAGGCCTCGTAGAATGTTGTGGGAATCTCAGCTTCAGGGAATGCATCTTGTAATAATTCGAGCAACATCTACATTCCCTTATTTGTGATTTCACACAAGCACTTGATATGATACAATTTGATTAAGAAAGATAATTTAGAATATTTTCGACAACCTTGATATAAAGGACGATCTACTTCATCCATCAAGCTGAAAAAATCCCGAGCTGCTTCATTCCTTATGAACACCGGCTCAGAACCTTGCACTTCTTTGTTGAAGTTGTCTCCTTGAAATCCAAATGCATCACACACAGCATCATTCACAAGATCATCTTCATCTAGTTGAACTCTTACTTGCAAACTTCAAGGAAGAGCATCATTATATCTCATGCCAGCCTTCTCACCATGAATTGCCTAGAATGTATAGTCCTTCGGGAAAGGCTTCAAAAGAAAATGTTCCTTAACAACATTTCGTGCATGCCGCTTCTTAAACTTGCATCTCCGACACGGACAGACGATCTTGTCGTTATAGTTGGCATGAGTAAATGCGAACTCCAAGAAATTGTTTAATCCATACAAATATTCTGGAGAATTGCGTGGCAACCTGATTCATGACTTATCCATAGCTACTAGTGAAAGAGAAGAAAGTATAGTGAAGAAGATGAGTGAATAGAGAATGACGAACGCTTGGAACCTGATATTCTGAATTTCCAACGTTTAATATTTTGTAGCGGTTCATAAACCGCTACAGAAACCGCTACGGTACTACACATTTGTAGCGGTTATATGTCTAAAACTGCTACTAACTTTCAAGCCGTTGGAAATCAAATTGAAGAATTAGTTTTAAACTTATAGCGGTTATAGGAAAAACCGCTACAAATTTGCATAGCGGGGGGAAATTTAAAATTGAAACGTTGAGTATTTGTAACCGCTACAAATGTAAAGACATGTACAAGGGAAATTTAAAATTGAAACGTTGAGTATTTGTAGCGGTTATTTATGTAACCGCTACAAATACTCAACGTTTCAATTTTGAATTTCCCTTGTACATGTCTTTACATTTGTAGCGGTTCCTGTATTAACCGCTACAAATATGGAACTATCTTTGTAACAGTTTTTGTATTAACCGCTACTAATATAGAGTATATTTGTAGCGGTTTTTATATTAACCGCTACAAATAAAATTTTATTATATTTGTAGCGGTTTTATTATAAAACCGTTACAAATATATAATTAATGTTTTTTAGTTTTAGAAATATAAATAATACTGTTACAATTAATTCACAAATTCAACAACGCGATCTAAGAATATAAATATAACTATGGTAAACACAATAAGAATTTAAGTTCTGAAATAAAAAATTATATATATTTATTTATAAATATTTCAACAAGAAAAAATAAATACGTCCTAAACTAAGTAGCAGGGGGCTGATCATCTGGTCCTCCCTCAAGTGGGGCTCCCTCAGGTGCTGTTGGATTGGGGCGCTGGGCAGAGTTAACAGCACCATCATCATCAGCAGCAGGAGGAGTAGGCTAGACGATGAACCGAGTGACAGGGGGAACCTGTGGATGCTGCTCGTCCGGGAACAGGCGACTCCACGACCGCTCGAGCATGCTGTTTGTGATATCATGCCATTACGTCTGCGAGCGTAGATGAAATCGGCCTGTTGCTGCATCTGCTGCAAATGCAGCTGTTGCATCTACTGCTGCTGCTGAGCCACTACAGCCTGTGTCTAGGGCAAATCTACCTACAGCTGCTCAACAGACTAATCCCTCGGACATCTGACCTCTCTAGAGCTGCCAACCTCAGAGGCAGCGCTCTTACTGTAGACCATGCTAGGTCTGGTGCCTATCCCCATCCCCTGCACGTGTCCGGGATGCTCAGCTTGACCCAAACCCGCCTTCAAAGGAGTTGTGGGATCCATTGACCCCTGTGACTCCTCGACCTGGGTCTCTTGTAGCTCAGCCTGAGACTACTGCATCCGCTCCTACCATTTTATGAAACAATTACTTATTAGCATTTTTCATAATTAAGTTGGTTTTATAAAAATTATAATAATGAAATTACTTACAATGGCCACCTCTACCTGCTGAGAGGTCGGAGTCCCATCACGGTGTCTATGTGTGATAGCGAACAACTCCCCATAATCCGTCTGATGGTTCTCCTACTGTGCCTTCCTCTCCTAAAATAATTACAAAATTGAATTAGTATTATAAAATAACCAGCTAAAAGTAATTGATATTATGAAAAGTTACTAGCTCGCTGTAAGTGACAGCAAAGGTCTTCGATCCTGTTGTGTTGTGGATTGTCTGCTGCCCACGGCACCTCGTGTTCCTCTGAGAAAGCACCTGAAAAAAATAATATTAAATGTATTAAAAAAAATATAAAACATTTAAAATTAATAAAGTTCAAATTAAAAATTAATTAAATTTAAATTATAATTTAATAATTATCAATTACAAAATTATATATAAATAATCTAATAAATACATTACCTGACCCTCACTCCTCCTGAACTAGACGAAACTCGCCTAGTCATTCAATGGGACGCCGTCCTGGATGCTCTCGATCAGCTGCTCTAGAGGCATCTTCCTATCCTTATCCACACTGTGGAAGAGACGATTCTTCATGTTCCTCCAGCTGTCAACCATCTTCATCAGCTTGTACCTCTTCCAGTTGGCCCGGACGGCAAACCGCAACTATAAAAAAATTATTTAAATATGAATAATTACAAATATCCTATTAAAAATATTAATTAAATAGAATTAATTACAAAAAATATTAATTAAATACTATTAATTACGTGCACTACCTCATACTATGCTAGGTCCTTCGGCCCCTTCAAAACGTGCCTCCACGTCCTGAAGTAAAGGGGGAATTGCATTTAATTCGAGCCCAGGTTGTTCAGAAAGCGGTTGAACAGGTGACCCCCATTGTCGATGGGCTAGTCCTTGCCCTCATTCCATGGCGCTACAACTCATAGTGTCCGGTCCATGATGTTCAGATCGGCCATGTCGAGCCTCCTCGTGTACACGTTGCTCTGCTCATTTGCACAATTTACCGCACGTTAGATAAATTGTAATTCAAATTTAACATTTTGAATTTAAATAAATAATTTATTAAATAAAAAAATTTATTTACCTTGGACCTACACCTCAAACCCAGTAGACCACGAAGACGACCCTCGTGGGTTGTTCTGCTCCCACGCCTCCTCCTCATCGAGGAACTACTCCATCTCTCTTATCCCAATTGGGATCTCGAAGTCCTCATTCACGTCATATTCATCGACGTTGATATCTCCCTCCCCCAAATCAGGCACCTCTGGTGCGATCGTCTCCTGTGGCTGCTGTAAGGGGATGGGCTGAAATGCCGCGGTCGCCCTCCCTACGCGCTGCCCCGTCCCTCTGCCCCCTGCTCTACTGCTACCACCCCGTAAAATCGGTCTGGAGACCTCGGGCTCCTTCCTCCTATCCTGTCATGAAGCCATATCAACTACAAAAATTCAAAAAAAAACATTTTAGTCACATTATTAGGCAAAAATATAATAAAAATTAAAATACAAATAAAATATGTATGATCCGTACCTCAAGTACAAATAATGAGAAATGCTGCACAAAAAACTCTTCCACAGACGTCTGAACGCTCAAATCTAAAAGAAAACACTCAAAGAAACTTTAGGAAACAAAATGGCCAAATGGGAAAATAGAAGGGGGTGCGGCTTTATATACTGGCGGAGTTTGTAGCGGTTCTTGAAATAATTGCTACGTGAACCGCTACAAATTACAAGACCTTGGAAGTTCTGTAGCGGTTATTGTACAAAACCGCTACAATTTTTCATGACCTCTGAAATTCTGTAGTGGTTACAACTTTATAACCGCTACAAATAGGCGACGTTTGGAATTTTGTAGCAGTTGAATTGGTGAAACCGCTACAAATAACCGCCACACTATTGGCTCGTCTTAGTCGCGCCAAGTGCGGGAACTTTGTAACGGCTTTTATTATGTAACCGCTACAATTTAACTGCTACAATTTTTGGGGGGAAATGCGCGTCATATTTGTAGCAGTTTTTTTTATTAATCGCTACAAAAAATGTTGCCAATCTGTTGAGCCATTTGGCGTGTAGCTTGCCGCTACAAGTTTATAGTGGTTTAGTTTATAACCGCTACAAATTTTACTATTTGTAGCGGTGAATTATAACCGCTACAATTTTATCACTACAAAATACCATTTTTTTTTATAGTATATCAGTATTTACTATACAAGAGGATGCCTATATGCTCTATTTTTCTTTTATCCCACAACTCCCAACAAAAGGCTGTGTGAGTGTAAGTATGTGTAGGTGTGTGTGTGTATTCTATTCTATAAGATATTAATACCCCCACATTATGGGTTTTTTTGGATTAGCGGTAGTAGAAATGGTTTTTTTTCAACATGACTTTTGTAAACTTAAGATAGAATAAAATTCAAATTGTAAATGTGATTTATGTTTAGATTGGTAATAGAAAAAGCCCATCTGCATGTGAAAAGAAAGTCTTAATGGATTCTTCTTAAAAGTAGCTTTTGACCTAAAAACCTATTTGAAAATATGACAACCCAAACACATTACTTTACTCCCACCGTGCTTTTCCCCCACAGTCGTCCCAAGCAGGCCCTTTATGTTTGTGTGTGTACGTGTAGATTTCCTTAATGCTTTAAGATTACTGTTGGTGTGTGTTTATTCGTTTGTTTTTTATATTTTATTTCAGCATCTTATAACCCACGGCAAGTATCTCTTTTTTGTGTGTGTGTGTTTATCCCTTTAGTATTTTTATCCATTCTTCCATACTCCCTTCTAAACCCAGTTCTTCTATCTTATATTTGTCTTTATCTTATTCACCATTAATGCTTACTATCTCCAACGCTACCTTCTTCTTCTTTTTCATTTCTCTTTATCTCCTTCTTTCATTTGCTGTAGAAGGTCTTACAGGGAGTTGTGTTGAAAAAACAAAGGAAGGTGAAATGATAATTTATATAATCTAGTTACACCTTTTATCACTCATTTTCTTTTATATCAATCAGGTTTTTCTTAGATGGTAATTGTAAGGCTATAGAGTAGTTTTAGTAGTCTTGGAGTAATTTTAGAGAAGTTTTAATTAATATATTAATAGATATTTGTGTATGTGATTTTGTAGACTCTCATTAGGAGCTTTGGAGTAGCTCTTGTGTGATTACCTGTAAGTTAAGGAGTAACAAGTAAATCTAAATATTTTTCCATATACTTGGAAGTGTGTATGATTGTGAATGACTATTTTTTATTTTAAAAAAATTGATTGAATTATATGTATATGTATATGTATTATAAATTCTCAAGTAAGTAATGTTACAAGTAAATTTCTTTATAACTCACTTTATTCACATATTTAACAGTTTAATTATAATTAATGTATTGTTGGATGATTTTTTCCTTTTAGGCACATTTGAATATATGATGATATTTGATATCAATGAAAGTATGATTTATTGTATACCTTGTCTTTTAATGATCTTATATTTATTGGTGATTGAACATATCTGTTATGGCAATTGCATTTGTGATGGGTTGGAGTGAGGAGGGATTTGTATGATGAGATCTTTTATCATGTGATATGCCATCACTAGGTGCATAGCGGATGACACTTGTTAGAGCCTCTTCTTCTATGTTTGTCTTTGCATTAGAGCTGTATGTGAAACATGTAACACCTCCTTAGTTTTATTCATTTAAGGATGGGAGTTATAGTCCAGATTTAAGCTCTACACCTTTGGCCGGGTGCATTTTAAGAACTATTGAGCTTGGGATAATATAGTCAACTGGACGAGTTTCTATTAGACTAGGTGTTAGCCTATAGCTTTAATCAGCCGAATAAGGATGAACAGTGCTCAAGGGTAGGTTGCATATTGCATAATTGTATGATGATTAATTTTTAAATGTTTTATATGATGATTGTGATGTATGCAAATATACATATAATTAGTTCCCTCTTTTAAATCAAATGTGGTTTACTTTTGTACAGTAAAAACTTTTAGTAGTTACTGAGATGTGAAATCTTATCCCTTTATATTAACATTTTTCAGGTAATTGCTCTAGTAGGGAGCAAGGCAAGGAATGTATGGAGTGAGCCTTGAAGGCTTTTTTGTGCTCCTTGAACACATGTTATATCGGTTTATTTGCCATGACCCTAAGACTTCTGTATTTTATTTTGTTTAACTAACATATTTTGAGGATTTAATTTGACACTGTGACATAGGCTTTATTTAAACTGATTTTCTATTCTGATGTTTTGGATGTTGAACATTCTTATTGACGATATTAGAAATATTTTGATTAGGTATTTCATTGTTTGGTTTGAGGTGTTACATGTCTTGAATCTGGCAATGGAATCTTTTTCTTTATTACTCTTTGTTCAACAACATGAGCTCCTTCTCTGTCAATGGCTTCTTCTTCAATGTCGTTTACGCTATTAGTTTAAAATATTTGGTCAACTAGCTGTCAAACTTAACTTTAATAATGGTTAGATGTGGCGCTAGAGAAGTGTCACATATCTGGACGCCACTAAAAGAAGCTGTTGTGCTTGAAAGCGCCACAACATTTAAATTTTTTTTTAAAAAAATACCCTCCTGTGGCACTTCCTCCAACAAGCGCCATAGGAGGGTAATTTTTTAAAAAAAATTTAAAAAATTTAGCTAAAGAAATGGTTTTATTTTAATTTACAAAATAATATTAATTGTCCAGATTTATTTTCAAAATTGAAGATATTGAGGCCAGTGTTAAACTAGAAACTGTTGGCAAAAAAGTTAAGCTAAAGAAACTTATATTATGATACAAATATTTTTTTTTTTAATCATGCGTATGGACTACACTATTTTCTTTTAAATTACTAAAATAAGGTTTTTTGAAATTAAAAATTTTTTCAGGCAAAAAATGTTAAAATTGCTTAAGCCTAATCTGAAATCAAGTACTCCGGATATGTAAAGATATCTTTTATCAACATGCTAAAGGCATCACGAGACATGGTCCACTTTTGGTTTTTCTTTTTTTTTTTGAAATATTATTTTTTTGGATAACTTCTTTTGAAATATTATATATATTTTCCACTTTTTAAACACAGATTAGAACATAGATATCAATTTGAAATAAAAAATCGCAGAAATTATATGCCAATTAAAAAAAAAGGAAGAAGCACGTTGAACTTACAAGCTTAATTGATCAGTGCAGTGGAGGGGGGACCACATTGCCCATTGGTGTCGCAATCTTGAGTGAGGAGGAGGAGGAGTGGGGATGGCAGTTGAAACAAAGAAGTAGATTCGATGATGAAGATGTGTATGCATGTGGGTATGTTTTTAAGTGTGAAGATGATAGGAAATGGATGGAGGGGGGCGACAGTCGTCCACTGCAAGAAGCTGTAGTGTAGATAAAAAGGGAAAGTGAGAGAGGAGGGAATAATCAAAGTGGGATGAGTCAAAATAAATTAAAAGAGAAGGAAGGAGGCCACTGCGCGGAAAGGGGAAAAAAGATAAGGGTGGGAGCAGGGGGAATTGTGATTGGTGGGAAGTGGATAGTGTAATCCATTAAAAAGATAAAAAAAAAATTTTTATATAAGTTGAACATTTGACAAACATTTTTTTTTATTTAATAGAACCAACTGTGGTGCCTGGATTTCCAGGCGCCATAGCTGGTCCTTTTTTTTTTTTGGAATTCCTACGTCAAAATTTTTGTTTTTTTATTTAATAACACTAGCTGTGCCGCCTGGATTTCCAAGGCCACAGTTGATCCATTTTTTAATTTTTTTTTGAATTCCTAAACCAAAAATTTTTTTTTGGTTTAGGAACACCAGCTGTGGTGCCTGGATTTCCAGGCGCCACAGCTGATCCACTTTTTAATTTTTTTTTTGAATTTCTAAACCAAAAAAAAAATTTTTGGTTTAGGAACACCAGCTATGGCGCCTGGATTTCCAGGCGCCATAGCTGATCCATTTTTTATTTTTTTTTGAATTACTACAACAAAAATTTTTTTTGTTTAATAACATCAGCTGTGGCGCCTGGATTTCCAGGCTCCACAGCTGATCCATTTTTTAATTTTTTTTTGGAATACCTGTGCCAAAATTTTTTTTTATTTAATTATTATATAACCAGCTGTGGCGCCTGATATTCCAGGCGCCACAGCTGGTAGAATGCACCCAATTGTGGCGTCTACCTTGGCAGGCGCCACAGTTGGGTCTGTGGCATCTGGTCCACCAGGTATCACAGTTGGTACCCAAAATTTAAAAAAAATAAAATAGAAAAAGAAAAAGAAGAAAAAAAAAGGTAGTTGTGGCACTTCTTTAAAGAAGTGCCACAAAATATGCGTCACCTTTCAACCTTTTTGTAGTAGTGGACAATGCTATAATTTGAAAACTTCTAGGGCAATATTGAATGCAAAAAAATTTCGAAGCAACATTGCTCCGAGTGAAAACATTCACGACAAAATTGCACCTTAACAAAAATGACGTGGATGATATGTGGACTTACCACCTCACCATATTTGGTCAACTAATGATTAAATTTAGTCTAAATAATGGCGGGAGCAAAATTACTACAATTTAGAAACTTTCGTTATGACATTACTACAAGAACAATTTTTTAGACAAATTGAGATTTTTGAACAATTTACAAGGTAAAAATGAACCTTAAACCAATAAAATATTGCGAATTCGACTTTTGTAGGTGTAATGGGTGTGTGAGGGTTTTTTTTTTTTTGGTTGGGTAAAGGATCTTATATACACCTTTTGGCTATGTTGGATTATTTTACAATTTTTTATTTGGTAAACTTGATTACGTATACATTGTATTTAATATTATGAATTTCTCATAATTAATTTTGGACAAAGTTGCATAATATGACATAAAACTACGTATGTCGTATACGTTAAAATCTCTCTCTCTCTTGATGTCATTTTACCAACTAGCTATTAAATCAGTTTAAACGATTAATTTTCTCATAAGTCTCATAAATAGAGATTCAAGCTTTTTCTTAAAAGAAGTCCCTTATTTTAATATTAGCTAGAAATGTTGGGTGACTGAAATATATTTGTCAAAATGGAAAATAATATAATCATTTTAAATTTAAAACTTTAGAGGGATAAGATGGACCTAGGCAGCTTGCTGTGTGGCTTTTTTATCCGCATAAATTCTCTTAATGCTTGGTTAGATGATCCTTCATTGTCATAATTAAGTCTTTATTGACATTGATCGCAATAAATTAATATTAAATTATAGCACTATATATATATATATATATATATTAAAGGAGTCTCTAGTGTATGCACAACAATCTTCCCTCTAGAACCAATGTCCTTTTATATAAATAAAGTTAACACTGCCTGTACCCAAGTCTTGTACTAATTATTGTAGACTTAAATTTCTCGGAATGTTTGGCAACTTGCTGCCTCTATCTGTTTCGTGCAAATCATTCCACTATTCCTATCTCAAGATTTAGGTCTAAATTTATAAAATAATTTTATTCTTGTTGACATCTTTGATACTATACTCAATCATAATATGCGATCATTATATAGGAGAAAAAAATCTTGCCGCCACAACTTTCTTATTCTGTTTGCTAAATTCTAACTTTCCTATTTTTATCTTCCGGACCTTATACAGTGTCTTTCACCACTTGCTATAGTGTCTCCCCTTAGTCCATGCCCTGCTAAAACAATGTATACATGTGCGTGTTGTATATATAAATTGTTAACATATATATGTGCGCGCGCGCGCGCATCTCTATCTTCAAGAGCAGAGTCCTTCCCAATTTTATCATTTTGTACAATTATAGAAAGATTATGGAATCGTAATGAGCTAGCCCCACCCCCACCTATCTAAAACGAAATTCACCACTCGTATAGTTGTTTCCCTGTTGTTCAAATTGCACGGTTGCAGATAGAAGTTCAAATATGAAACTTGCTTGTTGGAAACATAGAGTTATTCTAGCGGTATAATTAAGCCCCACTAGATCCCTTTAGATCTCGAGGTCGAATCTTAGAGGAGATACTTTGTTGGAAGTGGAAGTCATAAACCTCGAAACAAGGGTAGTCGGTTGTTTAGATACATGGTAATAAAATTCAGAAAAGGCACCAAATAACAATTCAAAGTATTAAAAAATGAAAGTTGCTTGTTAGCATCCTAGCTAGAAATGAGTTCTCATGAAAGTTCACTTTTAATAGGTCTTATATTAAGTACAATAAAAGATTTAATAAACAAGATCGGAGCAAGTAAAATCTATACACGTATATAACATATTATAAAAATCTACTCATATCGGTTTTTCTCTTTCCATTTCTCATTTCCCTTCCTTCAAAATCATTTAACTAAGGCCATTAGGTTTATTAATATCTGTCATATAGCTATATCATATATAACTTAGAAGTACTTTCTCATCTTCTGATATCAACAGTATAAACACTTGTTTTGCCAGACCTTGTTTGATATATGTGTGTGCCCAAACATCAACCATTACTATTGTTCCTTAAAACATGTCATCAACCACTAATTAAACTCTCGTAGCTAGCTAGGTTAATTCAACTCCTTGTTGCTGAAATCCGTGGTGTCATTTTTTCTCGTAACCAAAACAAGACAAGGAAGTGAGGCAATTATAAGGCGCAGACGCTTGAATAGTAGCAAGCAATATTATAGCATTAAGTTATTTGCGTCAGCATCCAACCATTATATATTGCATCTTTTTTTCTAACTGAGTGCTACTAATCATTCTAATTTCTATCTCTCTCTTCTTCTTCATGACCTACTTTAAATTGATTTCTCGTTTCATACTGACCTCACTCACCAGCCAAAGCCCTAACTTTTGACCAACCCAAATAATGGAACCTCCATATCTGCATATATATATATATATATATATTCTTGTGGATGAAGATTGAAGAGGAGGATGAGGTTAGCTCTATCGTTAGCAATAATAGTAAGATGCATTATATGAACTTGACGTCAAATCAAAACATTCCCATGTACAATGATGATATGAGCTACCACTTGCTCTTTTCATTCCTTCTTTCTTTCTTCCACAGCAAGGTTCCAAAACTACTAACCCTAATAATGGACTAGCTCCATCTCCACCACCTACTATATATTCATGACTTTTGAGTAATAATACAGTGTGTGGATATATGTCTGTTATGCTTTTGAGCTTCATTTATTGAATATATATATATATATATATATATATATATATATATATATATATATATATATATATATATATATATATATATATATAATTTTTAGAGTAAGTTTAGATGAGACGACAATTTCTTAAAACTATATATACTATGGGGTGCCTTCTAAAAGGTGTTCTTAGTCCTTTTCATGTATTTTAGAGTTTTAAAGAGAATTAATTTGTTTCATGTATACTCATATTTAATAAGGGTAAAGAGAGGGTAGAAACTAATATAACGTTAGAGTTTAGCATAATTGATAAGAATAATATTGGAAATCATTTCATTTTTATGACAAAGTTGATGTTTTCAACCATTTTTATTTGTATATGTAAATTAGTTAAAATGATTTATAATTGGGACTGGAGTAGTATCTCTTAAAAGGAAACTTTGTAGGAAAAATTATGGAGTTTGAGAGAGTTCTACTCCTTGATGAATTCATAAACTATAAATTATAAATAATATGATTACCACCTATTTATAAATTATGAATAATTTGACTAATTTTTTTATAATCTCATGAGATCCACATTAATTTATTCATAATTTGACATATTATAAACTTTAAATTAATATTGAGTTTATATCAATATTTTTTTAATATATTAGGATGTTTCAATTTTTGACACTCTCTGCGTAACATCTTATTATTTTTACCCTTCGAACTTACCTACCTCACTCCCTGTATCGTGGAGTCTCTCTCTGCATGTTCCAGTCAAGACTAATTAATATATTACAGTTAGTTTATTTGCATTGTAAGAAACCACTCACAAATCAACTAGTGTGAAGAAAGTCATCCCTCTCACATGGGTCTGTAGCTCATGCATTTCTGATGTGGGCACAAATATAATTGACATAAGGTTCAGGTTTCATCCATCACTTTTTATGTATCTTGTGGTTATTTTATCTTCTATCTTCATCACACTAGAATTATTATGCAATGTTTTTATCTGGTTCGGCCATTGACTGGAAATGAAGATGGCTCGAACCACGCATAAAACTCTGTTAGCTCGAGAACTGGAACAGCCTTGAAGTAACCGGAACTGTTTTGCTTCTAGGTGCTGGTTAATGTAGCTTCCGGAATTTGATGATTTAGGCGTTAAGATATCTCATCAAGTCAGTTCACTTCAGCTTTATATAGAAGCACACCAAATATATTATCTTTTTTTTTTTTGTACAAAAAAATTTAAGCGGGTTCGGCACCAGTTATCCCACCAAGATTAGGGTAGGACCTAGGGCTTTGAGAGTACTTATCAGGGACTTACAAGATCCCCTACCAAAGTTTAGATGCATGCAAGTGTCCTCCCTTGTCAAACCATAGAACTTAGGTAAGTGACTCAATAATAAAAAAATTTTATAATTTTCCAGAAAATTTTCTGACAACCAGAAAACTATAAAACATCAAAATATTAAACTAATTCTAATGCCTGATTTCTTGTATCCTCATTCCAACAATGAAATTGATGAAGCAATAGCCAATTCAGCAACGCAATAAAATTCAATGATAAGTTTTTATATTTGTTTCCAGAAAAAATTCTTCAAAACTGCAAAAAAGAAATGGTGTGACTCTGGATCAAAACCAATATCAATTGCTTAAACATCATATGCTCAAACTAACTAATTCAGGACCAAACTAAATTACTGCAAGAACCACTGGGTAACATCTATAACAATTTAAGCACTGAAATTTAACACGATAACAGTAACTGCCGACTGGGTTATCCTAAAATATCAGCACATTGAAGAAATGTTACCAAAGAAAAAGAAGGAAAAAAGTATTAAACCCACCTATCTTTATTGACTTTGCGGTTAAGTTTTTCTCTTTCATAACTGAAAAATTTGCACAGGCGAAGTTGAATACGATTAACCGTTGTCAATTTAACCTTATCAATTTATTATATTTTTTGTAAATAGGTTATTGTCTCATATATCCGTATCTTTGAAATGCTAATTTTTTTAATATCATCTCATTTTTTATTTTACATATGTTAAAATATAATTATAATTTTAAATTTTTATTACTGTAAACTAATTTAAAATATTTTTGGTATTTTATTTTTTATTATGTCACTTTAAATAATTTTACTGTATCAGGCAAGGTATTAAAACTCGGACCGGGCATTGAACCGGTCGGGGTACTGGGTTAAGGGTCAGTGAGTCAAATCAGGGCCAAACCAGAGCTAAACTGGGACCAAACTGGTGAGAAATTGAAAATTTTAGACTTATAGTATGAAATTCTAAAGGAAAAATGTAAATTTTTTTTTTTTTTTAAATGTGAACCCGGACTGGACCGTTTTACCGGCCGGTTCGCCGGTTTTAGGGCCGGTCCGGTCCGGGTTTAGCAACACTGGTATTAGGACCAATTGTTTAGACCGATGTTATTATTATATATGTGAGTTTGTTCATATTTGTTTTCAAATTATGTAAAAATTTTATATTTGTTTCTTATATTTATATCATTTACGTTGTATTAAAAAAAATCATTGTATATGTATACAATATTTTTATTTAATTATTATGTCACCGATTCTACCACCTACCCAACCAATCAAACTAGGTAAACTGCGACCTTTGGAAGTCTGGTTTAACTTTTAAAACATTGATGTCACGTCTTCTCCATATGATTCTCGGCCACATATATTTTTGCAGTAACTGTTATCTCCCCAGTCTACGTTATTCCTCCCATCTGCAACTAATCGCAGTATAGCAATTGCAATATCCATAACATATAGATGGCCTTACAAGTGAAAGATTTTACCTTAGAGAGCGGCAGGCACATCAATTCACCCACAAACCAGTTCTAAATCTTCCATAGAAAAGATGGCGAAGGCAATCCAGCTTTCTTCACATTGAATACTGCTAGGTGATCATGATCTTTTCCATCTTGTCTATTGAAGATTTCGAACAAAAAAGAGAAATGCAGGCCTTCTCATGCTTTGGTAGATTATGGTATAATTATTCTATTTTTTAATTTCCTCACAATTTCTTATAATTTGACCTTTGATTTGTTAAAATTAGGGGGTACGGAGTAATTATGCATGCCTTCAACATACATATTCATCTACGTTTATGCCTACTTTTTAAAATTAAAAAATAAGGGCAACCTACAAGATTTTCACTCCATTTTTCTATGGAGCATAATCAACTAAATATCAATATTTAAATTTCAAAATATTTTGTAAATCTTTGTTAAGTAATTAATTAATCTACTAAAAGATATTCTAAATAAAATTTAAATTATATCATTTTAAGAGGCGTTGGAAGAAAGATTCTATTAGATACAAGAAATCTTAATAAGTTTATAAGATTACTTTTAATATTTTAAAATTTTCACATTTATTATAATTTAATTTTAAAGTGCAGGGCGGCAGAGCTTGAGGCAGCGATCCTAATATCAAGTATACAAATGTTGAAAAATCCCCACCTGATTGTTGCCGGTTCTTCCTTCAACTGCCAAGTTTAATGATATGTAGGTTTATTTTAAGACTTCGACAAATACCAACTAATAAATGTAGATTTTCTACATGCATGTTCATAACAAGATAAATGCTTTCAATGAATTGATTAAGAAGTTAGAGGAAAAGAGGATCGGACGGATAATAAAAAAATATATTGTCATAATTGTTTTTTTGGTGTTTACCCTATCCTCCCAAAGGAAGCAAACTCTCCACATAATCCATGATCGTCACCGCCAATACAAAGTGGATTTGAAACCTCTGTCTCTGTTGATTCCGATGATTATATGAAATCAATTTACCATCATTTTCTTGAACAAGAATAATCTCAGTATCTCCCCAAAACCCTGCTATACTCTGAAAATCGGGAATTTGTCCAATCTTGGTCCAACTATTCTCAACACCATACTCATTCATTACCCAAATTTCAACACAATACTCCAATGTAGCAACATAAGCCAGACTCTCATCCACTATAGTAAGAAGATTGTTAATACAAGGGGACTGGTTAACCATAAGAGATTCTCTGATAATTATCCCAAAATTCTCTTTGCCAAAATCAAAGCTCAGAATACGCTTGCCAGTCTCATAATCGTTACGATTTAACCAGTGATAAGTCCCATTCAAGTAGGACCCCCAATGTGGATAATACGCTACAAAAGTGGGGATAGGGACATTAACATTTATTGTTCTCCAAGAATTAGTACTGAGATTGTACACTTCAACGAGAGGTTGTTCTGCATTCCCTAAAAAACAATGATATGGTAATCGAACAATTTTGTAATCCATTGTGATGGGATCAAACCCAAATCCAATGAGGTGGAGTCGCCATTGAAACTCAGAAATAACCTTCACCTCTTTTGTTGCTGGGTTCCACAAAATTAAGAGACACTGTTCATCATCAAAAGTGCCCCTAGCATCTCCTTTATAGACCCCATGGAGGCAGAAAATCCCATTACATTGACCATAAGCTAGTAACAATTCCAAATTGTTCCCAGGGAAAGGCAATTCCAAGTCATGAACCTCACATGATTCCTCTATATTAGAAATCAAGGATATGGAGACTGGTGGATGGGGATGGACATCTTGGCGGAATATAAGCTTGGGACGGCGATTCTTAGTAATAGAATTGGACCATTTAAGTTGGTTAATGATAAAAGAATGGTCAGTGATTAGAGCGTACCAGGATTTTGCTACACATTCAAATCGAAGCAAAAATTTTACTGGCAGCCTTATAATGATCTCCATCATCAGAACATCGGGAAGATTATCGCTCAGCATTTTTCTGGTTGCTGCAAGATATATTGAGATTGTCTTTTTCTCTTGTCGGTGTTGTTGTGTTTGATCATATGAAAAAGGGACCTGCTTTTCTTTTTCGGCAATTTCAATCAAAAGCCTCCGTCCTCATGCCAATCAAATGGAATTAATTTGAATGGATAAAGATGAAAAACTACAAGGATCGATATGTGCTAATGGATTTCCGTCCAAAAAAAAGATATGTGCTAATGGATAGATTTTATTTAGTGAGATAATTGAAAATCTATGAGATTACCTTTACTGTTTTGAATAACTAAATTATAATTTAAATTAAAGTCATTTAAATGTGGGTAATAGAATTATCCTATATGGCTATATTATCAATAGATAACGTCGTCATAACACTTTTTTCGATAGACTATATCATTAGATAAGATTAACTATTTTAAATATTTTAAGATTGGGTTTGAATTAAATTAGTTAGCATTCCTATGTGATATTGAAAATCACGCTAAAAAAATTAGCTTAAATATTTTACTTTTTCAAAAATAAAAACCTAAATTGATCAATTCGGTATAAAGAGAGTACCATATTATGTCATTCTTAGTATAGACAAACCCCTTAAAATTATTATATGGATGAATGTATCATTTTATCCTTAATATATTATTTAGTACATAGTTATTTTTTTTAAAAAAAAGTGCATGTATGTCTTAAATATGAATAATGTCGAAAGCTTATTAAAATTTAAAGAAAGAGTTGATAAAATTTAAAATTTTTTAAAATCTAGTAAAACATGTAGAGAGTAGTTTAGGAAAAAAAATATTTGTAGAGTTCAGCAAAACAAACATGTAGAGAGTATCTTATAAATAGGGCGAGATGAATGTTTGAATAACTACACACACACATTTCATTACACCTATTCTCTTTGATTGCCTATTCTCTACATTACACATGTAGAGAGTGATCTTTCAAGCATCATCTTTTCTGTATCTGTCTATTTGGGTCTTTTTGTGTACTCTTTAGGAATTTTTCCACAAATTAGAGTATATATATTATGCCAAAGGGATTTGGATTTAACAAAAGGAATTAGTTCTTGAAAACGTGACCAATCAAAGTTTGAATGAGAGAAGCACTTAGGTTTAATGCGCGATAATGTTTCGAACATGATTTCTTCTTCTTTTTGTGGGCCTATCGGATCCACCGTTAGTAGTAATAAGACTAATTGGATTATTTCTAATAAAAGGATATCTAGCCAGAAAAAAAAAATTACATATTATACTACATATGGCCACTATTCAGGCTCATTAGCCAATAATCTGGACCTGGCCTGTCTATATGCTGAGAAAAGATTTAATAATGACCTAACTTATTACAAATTTGTCCGTCTTCATTTGACAGCCCAAAAATGTTTAATCTTCTATCAAATTTGGGTTAACGAATTATTATTTCCAAATCTCTATAGGCCGAGGTTCCATTAATATTCTTCGCCCAAAAACAAAGGCATGTTCTCATAGTTTAAAGTTTAAACCACAAGGTATAAAAAGATGGCAAAAAAAGAATAATTTATTTTAGATTAATAGACCTTGTACAAATGTATACTCTTATTTGTTATTTGATAAATTATTGAGAATTATAGTTAATTTTTCTGATCTCCAAGTTTTAAATTTTAGTAGAGCAACTTTTGGGGTTTGGATTTTTTTTTACCAAAAACTATATATGTTGCTTTCTCTCTATGTATAACACACTATTTAATATATGATATCATATCATCAATTAATTCAGATTTAATCCAATCCATGCTTTTAATTGAACTTTTATTAACGTAATTTTTCCATTCACAAATTGGAAGTTTTTTTATTTTTTGCCAACTTTCTTTATTGATGTTTCTTATTTAAATTATCGTTCATTCACTTGATCTAATAATTGAAATAGATATTTGATCCAATAACATGTATAATGCATTGCAGAGTGGTTGGATCAATCGCTATTCTATTTTAGATTCAATTGTTTGATAGTTGCATAAAATGGACCTAAATGCTACAATACTGCAACTCTTAAAATAAAATGAGCTAGAAAAGTCAATGAAAAAGATTGGAAACAAAGTCTATAAATTAAAATAAGATAAATAAATTTTATATTAATTAAAATGATAAAAAAAAAAGATATAATGAACACTATATAGTTATGTTATCCTTCAATTTGAATGTCATTTAGTCATTGGATGGATTAGTAGATCTAAGTATCAATTTGACCTATAAGTTTTCATATTTCATATTTAATGCATCACCAAGAACCCTCTAAGTCGTCCACTTGGCAATCTACCATATGTTCAAAACTTTGAATTAATTATGGAAAATGTGAGAAACAATATTGTTCGTTGACCAAATATTATTTTAATGAAAACTTGTCTGTGTCAAAGTCACTTAAGTGCATTATCTTTTGAATGAATTATGGAAACGTAAGGAACTAGCGATGGATGTTATTCAATAAAAACAAGAGCTTCATGAACGTCATCGTGTGGAAATTAACGTTGCAACGCAAACTGTTATTAATTAACATCTAATAATCTCATTAGAGAATCTTCCATTCATAGACAAAGTTGTGATTTAAATTCAGAAACAAATTAAAGCCTCAAGGAGAACTTGAGATACTTTAAATTCAGAAACAAATTAAAGCCTCAAGGAGAACTTGAGATACTTTAGTGTTTATATTTGATTTTGTTATGCTTCTCAATGCCTGATGCTATATATATATATATATATATATATATATATATATATATATATATATATATATACTTTATGTATATACTTTATATATATATATAATATGTGAAGTGAAAAGCCTGGGTGTGTGTGTATATACTTTATGCTAAATTATACTTTTAGCACTTAAATTTATGTTAGGTATACTTTTAATCTCTTAACTTTATAAAACATACTTTTGGCCCTATAATTCTGATACCATTAATGTTGCTAAAAGAAAACTCTGACATAACAAACTCAAGTGATGACTGTGTAGTTAAATGCATATTAATCTTAAATTAAAAAATGTGTAAATTAAATAATATCTAAAAACTAATGAAGCCGTCAATATCAAAACTTTGATTGTATTAAAAAATTTTAGTTTAATAATATAAATATATTAGTTTAATAATCTAAATAGCAAAACCTCAATTTCAATTGTAGCAATTTGTCGAATTATTTTAGTTGAATAATCCAAATATATTATATTAAAAAATTAAAAATTAAATACGTTTTGTCAGCTGTACAGTCATCACTTGAATTTATTGTGTCAACATTTTTCATTAGCAACATTAACGGTGTTACAAATATATGACCAAAATATACTTTATAAAGTTAAAGGACCAAAAGTATGCCTCATATATAACTTTAAAGACTAAAAATATACTTTAGACATACTTTATTAGTCGATATATATTTATCAGATCTAAACATGGCTTCCCTAATTAAATTAACCAAGTCAGTGTTATCGTTTAACAATTAAAGATATTGCAATTAGGCCCATTAATTTTTTAAGATTAATAAAAAATGATTTTGGTTAAATTACATGATGAGGGAGTTTTCAAAAAGCTTTAAACTAAACATAGGGGGTTGTTGGAAGAACATATAATTTCAATTTATTTTGATAATTAATTTTGATCATTAGCTTGTTAAAATAAGCTCAAAACAGATTTTCTTCCGATAACATCTTATGTTTGATTAGCTTAACATTTCTCCAACAACTCACATTACATAATCAAAAACACTTTGTTGTGTTAAGTTTAAGCAAACAGACCCTTAATCATATCATTATATTTCTATTTTAATGACTAAAACAAAAAATCAGAACATGTGGCAGTTAATGCATATATATTGTTGTTTTTTTAAAAGCAAATTAGTTATTGAACAGGTTAACGTGTTAATCTATTTAAGGTTCTATATATGATTGGACCGTGAACAGGTTAAGGTGTTAATTGTATTTCTAGTTATTTAGGATTAAGATCAACTATTGATGCTCCCTATTGCAAATATTTTCCTAATTTACCCCTATTGATGCTCCTTTAAAAATAATCAAGAAGAAGGGGGAATGAAGGAATTAAGGAAAATGACTAAGGTATTTTAGAAAATACATGTCATATTAACTAACTCAACCAATTTTCTTAATCTAATTAAATTAGATAAATATATCTTATATTAAGGACCGGAGGGAGTATACACCCAAAAAAAATTATATGCTATGTTATCAATATTGTCATATTTAGGTGGATGTATCCATATCCTTCCAAGAGTGTTTTTGAGGCTCTCCAATGAATCAATATAACCTATAAATGAATAGCCTCTTGGAAGTTTCTTATGATTAATACATATAACCTCCCAATGCCATATATTTCACAATTATGCAGATTTATTCTCTTGTGTAACTCTTAAAATGTAATTAAAGGACTTATGACCTATAAATAATGTATACGTACTAAGTGATTGTAATCCTTAAGATGAATGAGAACCACCCCCATTTCTCCTCTTACTTTCTCTTGTCTTCTCCATTTCTCTCACCTTCAATCTCTTGTATGTTTCTTATTTTTATAACACGTCCTCAGCACGAGTTCAATCTAAAGACTTATGGTTTAGATTTCTATTTCTTCTATACTCTCTTTGTGGTGCACAATAATATTCTATATTAGATTTCATTTACTTGATTATCCGTTTACCCAATTATCATGTGTGATTTTAATTTCCTATACCTTTACTGCATATTATGTTATTTTCATTATATTATTATTATGTTGTTCTTTCTATACATTTTAATTTTATTATTTTCTTATCGTGATATTGTGTTATTTGTTAATTTTCAATCGTTCTCATGATATTGTTTGTTATATATATTTATTATGATGTTCATCTCATGTGGTACTATTTTATGTTCTTTATGTTATTATACCTTTCCATTTTCTTGTTACATTATTTAATTTGTTGTTCCATATTATATTTGTTATTTTATTTTACATGATCTATTTTTATGTTTCCCGTTGTTATCTCTTTTTTTTTTTTTTTGGTTTTCTATTTTTCGTTATCTTATTTGTTACTTATTATCATGTTCATAAAACTATAACCGAAATATATATTATATATATATAATTTATGTTGTTGGTTTATATCTATTGATTTATGCTGTTTTATTTTTCTTTCCTTTGTTTTATACAAGGTATTAAAGACCGGACCGGGTATTGAACCGGTCGGGGTACTGGGTTAAGGGTCAGTGGGTCAAACCGGGACCAAACCGGAGCTAAACCGGGACCAAACCGGTGAGTAATTGAAAATTTTAGGCTTATTATATGAAATTCTAAAGGAAAAAGTTAAAATTTTTTTTTTTTTTTTTAATTTGGGACCCGGACCAGACCGTGAACCGGACCGGTCTAGTGACCGGTTCGGCGGTTTCCGGTCCGGGTCCGGGAACCATGGTTTTATATTATGTTGTTATTCTGTTACTATTTACATCATTTTATGTTGTTTTATATTTCTTTTATTTGTAATTTGGTGCTTAGCCAATTACACCATTTATATTATTTTTACCTTTATGAAGTTTTAAGTTATATTTATATATATATATGTATATACATATATATACATATATATATATATATGTATATATATGTATACATACATATACATATCTATGTATATATATATATGGTGTTTATATAATTGATAGTATTATATGTGATTCTATATGATTATGAGTTTATCTATTGTTTATATTATGACTTTAAATTTACTTAATTTAATTTATTTTGTTAATGTATTATTTTGATTTCATTGAATGGCTAGTAGCCATAATACTTTCCATTTTGTGATTGGAAAACCAGAAGTCATCACATCACTTTTGTAATAATTCTTAATTATGTAAAAGAACACTATTGGTTCAGTAAATGGCGTGATAAGAAAAATTTTGGCACTTTGATTATCTGATTGTTACATAACAAGCCCTAAAGGCTAAAAGTGTAAATATCAAATGACAAAAAAAGGGGCATATAGCTTTGAAAGATTTTTCAATGGTCCTGAAGACCAAATTGATATTGTGCAATTGAAATGAAAGCACAAGACTCATCTATGAGAATAATAATGATTATGACCATATTGCAATGTAAAAAATGGCAATTGAAAGTCAATAATGTTTTGTCTTGCCATGATCATTGAAAAATAATTTCTTTATGGTCATCAAAATAATATTATATAAATATTGCAAGATCGCTAGAAGCCACGTAGACAAATATAAAGGCCAAAATGTTTGTGAAGCCCAAAAAAGGGGAAAATGATCATGAGATGTTATGAAAAAAAAAGGCAATGAGTTGTGAGAAAAGATGCCCAAATTTATTGTTAAGGCAAAAGAAATAATCGTATGCTCAGAATGCTATATGATGTTTAATTTTTATTATTGTTTAATTTGTGAGAGAAATTATTATAAGGATTTAATATTGCGACATAAATCTTCAAACAAAAAAAAAAATATTGTGGCCTAAATAAGTTGTTCATGAGCGTTATATGAAATCAAATAGATTAAAAAAGCAATTATTGGTCATTTTGAAATTTTAATATATAATGTCAGTTTATTTGCAAATTTATGTGCTTATGTTCATAATTCCATGACCTTTAGGATTTCATCTCATTGTTAATGTCATTACACCTTATAACACTACAAAAAAAAAAGACATTTCGTAGCAGTGCATTTGTAGCTGTTAGTTATAACCGCTACAAATATGACTATTTGTATTGATTTTAACCTAAACCGCTACAAGTTTGTAGCAGTAAGCTTCGCGCCAAGTTACACCAAAAAAACAATTATTGGTCATTTTGAAATTTTAATATATAATGTCAGTTTATTTGCAAATTTATGTGCTTATGTTCATAATTCCATGACCTTTAGGATTTCATCTCATTGTTAATGTCATTACACCTTATAACACTACAAAAAAAAAAGACATTTCATAGCAGTGCATTTGTAGCTGTTAGTTATAACCGCTACAAATATGACTATTTTAGCGGTTTTAACCTAAACCGCTACAAATTTGTAGCAGTAAGCTTCGCGCCAAGTGGCGCGCTGGTAAGCCATATGTATTTGTAGCGGTTGAAAAAAACAAACGGCTACAAATTTAGCGCAAAAAGCTCGCCAAAAGTTATAGAGACTAATTTGTAGCAGTTATATCATGTAAACCGCTACAAATGTGGCACCAGCTTGAAGCCAACTGGCGCGAAGCAAATGCAACAATTATGGCAATTATTTTGTAGTGGTTACATGAAGATAAATTGCTATGGAATGCAAATGGTCTCCTTCTTGTAGCTATTCTACATAACCGCGACAAATGTAAACGACATTTGTAGTGGTTTGTGCCTTTGTGGTTAAGAACCGCTACAGAACCCCCAAAAGTCTTTATGTTTGTAGCGGTTATCTATAACCGCTACAATGTGTTCCATTACCCGAGGTGGTTTGTAGCGGTTTTATCAATAACCGCTACAAATTTCAGCACTATAAATACCAACCGACCTTCAGTTGTCTCATTTGGCCATGTTGTTTCCTGACGGTTTCTCTGAGAGTTTTCCTTTAGATCTAAGCGTTCTGACGTCTTTTTGAGAGTTTTGCTGCAGCATTTCACATTTTTCTCACTTGAGGTATGAAAGTTATATATTTTCTTTCTTCTTTTTATTATTATTATTATATTTTTATATATAAATATGACTATTTTTTTATTTTTGCAGTTGATATGGCTTCAGGGAGGGACAAAGGGAAGGAGCACGAGATTTCTAGACCGATTCTGGGGGGTGGCAACAGTAGGAGGGGCAATGTGGTGGGAGGGTGACCCTTGCACAGCAGATGGCCCCACAACAACCATATGAGTCAGCCTCACCATAGCCACAACAAACAGTCCTACAAGGGGCCATCACACCAGAGGTGCCTGAGGCTGTTCTCGGAAAAGGAGGTGAGCTCAGTGTTAGTGACTACGAGGAGAATGAGGAGTTCGAGATCCTGATTCCATTGAGACATGGAGCAGTTCCTGGATGAGGAGGACGCACGAGACCAGAACAATCCAGGACAGTCGTCTTCCCGGTTGACTGGGTTTGAGGTGTAGGTCCAAGATAAATATATTTTTTATTTAATAAATTAAATATTTAAATTTGACCTATTAAATGTCAATTAAAAATTATTTAACGTATGTGGTAAATTGTGCAGATGACCAGGGGAACGTGTCTTCGAGGAGGCTAGATATGGCCAGCCTGAATAGCCTGGACCGGACACTATGAGTTGTAGTTCTGTGGAATGAGGCTACAGACCAGCCTATTGAGAATGGGGGTCACTTGTTCAACCGTTTCTTAAACGTGCTGGGCTCGCACTGGATGCGGTTCCCCCTTCACTTTATGACATGGAGGAACATTCCCAAGGGGACAAAGGACCTAAAGTAGGACGAGGCGGTGAAGGTAATTAATAGTATTTAATTATATTATGTATTTTGTAATTAATTCTATTTAATTAATATTTATTAATTGTATCATTTGTAGTTCGTTGTATTTAATTATCTTTTATTCAATTATGTTACAACTTAGGTTTGCCGACTGAGACAACCAGAAGAGATACACATTGATGAAGATGGGCGACGGTGGAAGATCAACACTACAAAAAAATGGCATTTTGTAGCAGTGTAATTGTAGTGGTTTTAAATAACCGCTATAAATTGTAATATTTGTAGCGGTTTTAACCAAAACTGCTACAAATTTGTAGTGCAACCTACACACCAAGTGGCGTGACAGATTGACAGTGTTTTTTATAGCAATTAGGTAGAAAAAACCGCTACAAATATGGCACGAATATCCCGCCAAAACTTGTAGCAGTTCATTTGTAGCGGTTAATAAATAAAAACCGTTAGAATAGTCCTGCCACGTGGCGCGACCAAGACCCGCCAATAGTGTAGCAGTTATTTGTAGTGGTTTTAACCAACAAAACCGCTACAAAATGCCAAACGTCGCGTATTTGTAGCGGTTATAAGGTTCTAACCGCTACAGAATTTCAAAGGTCTCAAAATTTGTAGCAGTTCTATACTATAACTGCTACAGAACTTCAAAGGTTTTTGTACTTTGTAGCAGTTATTGTAAAACCACTACAAATTTTAATCGCCCTAGGTGCTTTGTAGCGGTTATTACTATAACCGCTACAAATTTGTGGCCTATATATGGCTCACCGCCTTCACCATTCTTCCATTTTCTCATTTTATTTCCTGAAGTTTCTCTGAGTGTTTTCTTTTAGATTGAGCGTTCAGACGGCTATGAAAGAGTTTTTACTATAGTATTTCTCAGTATTGTACTTGAGGTACGGAGATAAGACATATTTTATTTGTATTTTTATTATATTTTTGCATAATAATGTGACTAATTTTTTTTTTTTTGAATTTTTACAGTTGATATGGCTTCAAGAGAGGATAGGGAGAAGGCCCCTGAGGTCCCGAGATTGATTTTGCGGGGTAGCAGAAGATAAGTATTTTATTCACTCTCCCATATTGGAGATCTAATTTACTTCACCACAGTCTTGATGTCATGCACATTGAAAAGAATGTTTGCGATAATGTGCTATATACGCTGTTTAACGAACCCGGCAAGACAAAAGATCACCTTAGAGTGAGGAAAGATTTACGCGACATGGGAGTTCGTGAAGACGCTTGGCCAGATGAGCATGACAGATTTCAGCCGGCAAAGTTTACCCTCACAAAATCGAACAAGGAAGTCTTCCTCGCGACGTTGAAGAAATTAAAAGTTTCTGATGGGTATTCAAGCAACATTTATCGATGTGTTGACTTGCAGGCTTGAAAGGTTGATAGCCTGAAGAGTCATGACTCACATGTTCTTATACAGCAGTTACTCCCTCTGGCTATAAAGAATGCACTTCCTCCCTATATTTCCATCGTTTTGGTGGAATTTTGTTTTTCCTTTCGGAAGTTGTGTTTTAAGGTTTTGATTGTTGAGGAGCTCGATCAGCTGCAGTCCAAAATCATTCTTACACTTTGTCATTTAGAGATGATCTTTCCTCCGTCCTTTTTTACTGTGATGGTTCACCTTACAGTCCACCTCGTTCATGAAACAAAGCTCGCTGGACCAGTACAATATTGATGGATGTATCCGATTAAGAGGTACTCATTTTAAATATGTGATTAATTCTCCGTATTTAATGTTTGCTAGTCATCCTTTTCAGCATTTAGTATCAATTTTCTCTTCTTTACTTCATAGGTTCCTTGGAAAATTAAAATCTTACATAAGAAATAAAGCGTAGCCAGAAGGTTCTATAGTTAAAGGCTATATAGGGGATGAGGTGCTGTATTTTTGTTCAAGGTACTTTGATGACCTTGAGACGGCTTTCAACGACCCACCTCGTGTTGACTATTGTCCTGAACATGCGCCAATATCAGGAGAATTTATCTCTCGTGTTGGTAAACCAGTTGGAGGAATTGAGAACTTCAAACTAACGGCAACTGAGAAGTTGCAAGCACATAGACCTGTCTTGATTAATTGCACTCAAGTTGAACCTTTCATACATTAAGAATTGTACACTCACATGTTATTCTATATCTTTCGTGACATTTTTCACTTTCATTTTACTATCGCCTTTCTATTATTAATTGCAGGGAATTCAGAAGTCATGTTAAGCGTCAACTCAGGATCCGTACACAAACATCCTCGGAAGTTGACAAAAGGGTCGACAGAAAATTCCCGAGTTGGTTTGCTCGCAGAATACTAAATGACCACAACCGACACTCACCAAATTTCAGAGCTCTCAAAATCGGCCCTCTTGATCATGCAAAAAGGTTTACAACATACAATGTAAATGGTTTTAAGTTTTGCACGGTTTCACGGGATCAAGGATTGTAAACTCAGAATTCGGGTGTTTATGGCACATTTGGGACAAGGAGTTATGCGAGCAGCAGTGACGCCAACATGCAGTTCGAAGGCGTCCCTTATTATGGCAAGCTTTTTTATGTGGTCGAACTTAATTATCAAGGCCGCTTCACCGTGACACTGTTCAAGTGTATGTGGGTAAATACCACTACTTCTCGGGGACTGACAACTGACGACTTAGGGATCACATCAATCAATTTCTTATGGCCGATTCATACTTGTATTTCTCAAGATGATGAGCCGTATATTCTTGCTTCAGAGGCACATCAAGTTTATTATCTCAAGGACGAGAGGCTCAGGGATTGGAACATTGTCGTTCATTTAAAGCCATGAAACCTTTACGACATGGGTGAAGGCGATAACATCGCCTACAAAAGTGAGTCATTTCAGCCAGCCAATTTTGAAAACTACTTCCCTAAAGGCAATGACAATTTACCTCTACTACGGTGAGTTTTTTTACGTCCACATCATTTAAATTAAATTTTTACAATTTAATAATACATCCCTAACAATAATTTTTCTACATAATTTCTGTAGGGATGGCAAGGATGAGTAATCAAATTCAAATTATGTTTTTGTCTTCAAAACAATGGAAAAAAATTTTTAAAAAAATAAAATAATATTTGTAGCGGTTATTAAACCGCTACAAAAATAAAATAACCGCTACTAAATAAAAACCGCTACAAAATGGATACATTAACCGCTACAAAATGGTACGTAGATCCCTATAAATACCCTTATCACAACTCATTTCAAACACTCTCCCATTTCTTTTCACCTTACCCTTCTTTCATTTTCTCTCATTTAGAAATTTTTTTGTATAAGTTGAGGAGCTGAACAATACGATCAAATATGGTAACAAATTTTTTAATTTGTTTTCAATACTTCTTTCTTTCGCATAAATTTATTCTCACAATTTATTTCCAGATATTTCAGAGCTTTATCTCATTTTCATCTATTTTTCATACACTTTTTTTTTTTTGCAAACTTCATACACAATTACATTGTAGTGAACAACATAATAGTTCCTTGTTACCTAAGTATCCTTAATAATATTATCAATACAATTTTTATACTTATCCAAATAATTAAATTATTCCTTTTAATTTATAAATGAGTTAAACTATTGAATAATAAGCTAATTAAATTAGATAAACTACTAAAAAAATAAACTATTTAATTTAATATTAAAAAAGAAGAAACAAATGATCATATTTTTTTAAAATTTTCTTAATATTTGTAGCGGTTATTAAACCGCTACTAATTAAAGCGCCTTTTGAAATTGAAATTAATTTTTTGGCGCAATTTTTGAATTTTCATGAAATTAGTAGCGGTTATATAACCGCTACTAATTTTTTAAAAAAAATTCAACTTAGTAGCGGTTTATTAACCGCTACAAAATTGAAAAAAAAAATCATTTTTCTTTTCCCTCCTTGAAATTTTCAATTTTTTATATTTATAGCGGTTATATAACCCCTACAAATATCTCAGAAAAAATTTACGGCTTATGGGGATGTTGTAGCAGTTGGGTTTAACTGCTACAAAGTAAGTAGCAATTATTTTCCTTGAGTAGCGGTTTTAGATAACCGCTACAAAACCGCTTACAACATACGATTTAGTAGTGGTTTTATTAACCGCTACTAATGTTGTTTGTAGTAATTAAAACCGCTACTAATACCCATTATTAACCACTATTAAATCACGTTTTTTGTAGTGCAAAAAGAATCATCTCTTCTATAATTTGAATAAGGATGGGACGATTCCTCTACAGCAGCTGATCGAGAACGTCCCGGACGGCATCCCACTGAATGAATGCGTGAGTTTTGTCTGGTACAGAAGGAGCACAGAGGGGCAGGTAATTTATTTATAATTATAATTTAAATTTAAATTTCATAAATTGTATGTTTTTAATAATTAAAATGTTTTATATTGTTTTAATACTCTTTTTTTTGCAGGTGCTTTCTCAGAGAAATACAAGGTGCCGAGGGTAGCGAGCTGGTAGCTTTTCACAATATCAATTACTTTTAGCTGATTATTTCATAAAATAAATTTAGTATTTTATTTTTCATAATACTAATTTAATTTTGTAATTGTTTTAGGAGAGGAAGGCACAGCAAGAGAACAGTCAAGTGGACTACGGGGAGTTATTTGTCTGAAATACGCGATTAAAATGAAATAGAGACCAATAATAATCAAATAACATTTACTAACCCATCACATGACAGGGTTTCACAAATACCTTTCGAAATCATTTATAAACTTGGTCTCATATTCATAATTTGAATACAATTACAACGCGAAGATAAATCACATTCATATAAATATCAGAGTGCACAACATAATTATCCCGGCAATCCCGGGTACATACCTTCGCTAAAGATACACAGGGCATAATTTCCCATTACAATTCTTCAAATGGGGATTCCACAATCTCATCTCAAATTCATAACCATATATTCAACCGAATCATATACAGTCTTCACAACTCATTGATAACCAACTACCAACTCTCATCTCGAAGGAGTCCTAGCTGCTCCCTTCACGAGCCACTTGACCTATCTAAATTGTTGGTAGGGGAGGGTGAGATTTGAGAGAATCACAGTAGGAAACAAATACCATAATGCATGCATGATAGATGCTATGTGTATGACATATTAGCTTTATCTATATGCATGCCCCATAATGACATTTCTGCATGCTCAATGTTTCATGTAACAAAACTATGGCCACAGCAAAACAGAAACAGAGCTTCCTTTATACAAATATGCTCTACACAATCAAGTAAAGCAATCACATACATCACTACACAAGCAAAGATATCAAATACATGCAAGTAAGGTAAGTCCCTTACCTCCAGTCTTTTCTCCTCGATTTGCGTGCCAGCAACTCGGGGCTTCACATTCAATCCTACAATGTCAAATGTACTATTTAGACACTTCCATAGTGTTTCTAGGGTTATATGGGGCTATATTGAAAATTTACTAAAATACCCTCGGGGACCCGGCCTGGCCCCGCCGAACCTGGTCCGGCTGTACTTTTCTTGAAATTTTGACATGGGCTATTTTGACATATTTTCGCCCAAGGAATCCATGTCCAAATTCAGAATTATCAAATTCAATGTCAATTTACAAATTTACCCTTGGCAGCCCCACTTTAAGCGTTTCAGGGGCGTTTTCGTAATTATGCTTTTTCGGCCTTTTCCGAAAAAGTGACCAATTGTAACCCTACCTAATTTTTTCTCCTGAACTCAATGGAATCATCAAATCATTGAAAATCCATCTCTAACCCCTCCAAACTAGCCTTGGCCAAAATTCTCAATTCCCCAGGAAAAATTGGGGTTTTTCGGTTTCGGCTCCGCAGACGTGTTTCTTTCTACTCCTAACCACTTTATCAACCATTACATTGGGTTAGAATTTGGGCAGCATAACACCTAGGTCAACCCATTTTCCAAATTTACATACAAAGACAATCCAGTGAAATTTTCCGATTAAATCAACCACACCAGCCAGAACAATCAAATATTGAAGTTTCGGAGGTTACCTTAAGCTCCTTCTGGCTTTTCCTTCTTGTGGCTGAAAAACCTAACTTCAAAACACCAAGATTTGTGCTTCAAACACCTTACATAACATAGAAGAGAAGCTTAGGAACAAGGTTATACGCATTAGATACGAATTAACCAAAGAAATCGACCTACCTTGTAAGTTCTCTTCTCTCTCTCTCTCTAAAAGCTCTCAAACTTTCTCTCTCTCTTGGCTTCTGGTGTAAGCACGAAAATGAGAGCTGAAGATGATGAGAAAATGTTTTAATTTCCATGCTGATGTCATCTTTTATTTTGATGATGTCATAATTCCCATTTTCGGATATACTGGCAGATTTTCTGCCCAAACTTTGAAAAATCATAACTAATTCTAGAAAACTCGAAATGAGGTTATCCCAAAGCTGAATGAAATCTATTTAAGTCTTCTCTATAGGAAAAATATGGGCCATTACCCAAAATCACCACAAAATTCCAAAATTACATAAAACGCATAACTGCCCCAACACAGAGTTCAGTTTCCATCCCAAACTTTGGACAGTCATATCTCCTAGTTCACAAAACGAAATTGCACAAATTATATGTCCATTTTGAAGCTTGAGATGTAAAATTTAAGACTGGAAAGTTTCAGAATTTTTAGACACCACTTGGTCATTCAAAACATTCACACAAACTGACTGCCCAGAATAGGGTTTCACTGGACAGAATTTCAGATTTTGCATCTTTGCTGCCAATGATCCCATTTTCATACCAAACATCATTCCCACAAAAATTTTCACAAGGAATCCATTGGAAACACCAAATCAATCAAATTCACATCTCATTGACATGTTTTCACAACAATCTCAACATGTCAACACAATTCACATTTCAAAACATAACATTGCAACTTTTCCATTCCAAAGTTCCAAATCAATTTCAATGACATCAAAACACACTATGACACCATTTCCAACACAATACCCCATTCAATTCTTCCCTCTATTCTAAGTCAATTTGGATGTTAATCCACAATTGAACTCAAATACAGGGTTTCGGTGCTACTCACAACACACACAAATCACATTCGAGTGCCAAATCACATCATATTCTCCAAAAGGGTTATTTATCACTAACCACATCCACTTTTGAAGTCATTAACCCTTAATCACAATTTGGGATCTTGCTAAACTGGGGCTTAGCAATCCACTAATCTCAAGCTTATTCTCTAACCTCGACTCTCAAAATTCAAGGTATTACACTGGATCCAGTTGAGCACCCTGGACATGTGAGGGGTATGGAGATAGGCGCCAGACCTAGTATGGTCTACGACAAAAGCGGCGCCTATGAGGCTGGCAGCTCTGGAGCACGGACGTGTTAGATCAAACGTTTCACCCAAGAGGGGGGTGAATTGGGTGATACTGAAATTTCTTTCGAAAATATAAAATTCAGACAAAATAATTAAAACAGTAATGAGTAAGGAGAAATATCACCGAAGTGTACACCGGGAGTTATACTGGTTCGGTCACAACCACTTTGACCTACGTCCAGTCCTCAGAGCTTCTCTGAGAGTTTCACTATAGCTTCCAAGATTCAGTGGGTTCTTGGCACCTCAGTACAAGCAAGTTCCTTACACCTGGACACTCGCTCCCCCTTACAGGTTGTAATCCAATCCCAACTCAAGGTTCCACAACCTTAAGTTATCTCAATAACAAATATTGAGTTTGAATGAAATATCTCTCTCACAGAGTAAATAATAATCACTAAAGCATATGAATACAATTTCAATGTGAAAACAGAGAAATGAACTTAATGATTCGTTCGTAAGGATGCTTAGTTGTTCTTCTCTGTTTGAAGGTTCCCATATATATAGTTACATTGGTAATGATTGCTGGAACATATTTCTTCATGTCCGTTGGAGCGTGCGCAGCAATAATTGACTTTTCTAGTGTTTTTGAAAAACATGCGTTGCGGTAGGTGACCGTCGGTGACATTTAAGCATTGCTTTTGACTTTCCTTATTTGGTAAGATCTCTTCACTGTTTTCCTGTTGAAAAACTAAGTACACTAATATAATAAAAGGTTAATCAAATAGGAAACAGAATAATGACCGTTGGAATGATTTCAAACTTTCTGGATAAGCTTACTCGAGTAGCTCCTCGAGTAATCATTGAAGTTTACTCGAGTAACTCCTCGAGTAACGTCGTGAAATCATTGTTCATTTGAAATTTAAAGAAGATAAATAAGATTACTCGGGTAGTGCATGGAGTAAACTAAATTTCAAACCTTTGTGAACAGTTATTTACTCTGGTAGCGCCTCCAGTAATGCTTCTGCAATTTGATAGATTACTGGGGTAACACCTCGAGTAATCCTTTGAGAATCTTTTGATTACTCGATGCTCTACTCCAGTAATGTTGGCAGGATTTCAAAGCCGAGAGCAATTACCTCATTACTCGGGTAAGGCCTCGAGTAATGTATTCATTTTTGCATAGGTTACTCGGGTAGGACCTCGAGTAACTGAAGCTTTTCAAAGTGTATTACTCTGGTAATGCCTTGAAGTTTATCTTGAAAACATTTGCGTATACTGGGGTACATACTCGAGGAAGATGTAAATGAGAAATCAAGTTAATCGGGTACAAACCTCAAGTTTTCATTCACCTTAGTGCATTACTCGAGTAACTCCTCGAGTAACATTGGCAGTGGTACAAAGTGCCGAGAGCTTCACATTTTCAAATACATGGTTACTCGAGTAGCTCCTCGAGTATTAGGGAAAATTTGAAGGAAAACTGGAAGTTTCTGATCTGGTTACTCGAGTAGTTCCTCGAGTAACATTAGCAGTGGTACAAACTGCCGAGAGGTCCACATTTTATGATACACCGGTACTCGAGTAGCTCCTCGAGTATCAGGTGGAAACCTTGAAGTCAACTGGAAGTTTTCACATGGTTACTCGAGTAGCTCCTCGAGTAACATTGGCAGGCCGAGAGCAACCTTAAAGTTTTACCTGGTTACTCGAGCAGCGCCTCGAGTAATGATGGCAGGTAACTGGAAGTTTTGCCTGGTTACTTCAAGTTTTGGGTCATTACTCGAGTAGCTCCTCGAGTAATTCCTTAGAAAATGCACTTCTGATCAAGTTCCTTAGCATTTTCTCTTGGCCAATCTTCACTACTTCCATGCTTTCCTCAAGTAAAGCTTATTCCTGTCATTACTTAGTTCAACCTTGATTATTAAACATTTTATTTTCAAACCATTCTTTTGTTATCATCAAAACATGAGATCTAACAGGACGTTCTAGGTCAAATGTCTGAGGGATGAGTCTGTTTAGGAGCTCTGTTCAGAGGTTGCCAGGACACAGGCTGCAGTGGCCCATCAGATGCAACAGCAGGCTGATTACTACTACGCTCAGCATACATAGTGGCACGATATCATGAACTACATGCTGGATCGGTCATGGATTCGCCTGTTCCCTGACGAGGAGCATCCCAGGTTCCCCCTATCCCTCGGTTCGTCGTCCAGTCGACTCCTCTTGCAGATGATAATGGTACTGTTAACTATGCTCAGCACCCTGATAGAGCTGTACCTGAGGGAGCCCCCAGAGGGAGGACCTGATAATCATCCTCCGGGTAGTTAGTTTAGGACAGTTATATTTTATTTCATACATCTATAAATAAACTTGGATATTTATATTTTCAGAGCCTTGTTAAATTCTTCTTTCGTTTATGACAGTCATATTTATATTTTTAAAACTAACCACAAAAATTAACAAAAAAATAAACAAATAAATTTTTTTGTAGCAGTTTTATTGTAACGACCACTACAACAATTGAAAAGATTTTTATTTGTATTGTTTTAAGACATAACCTCTATAAATATTCAATATTTGAAATTTGAATTTCAATCCCGCCAACGGTCTTTGAATTTTATAGTGGTTTTACTTAAAAACCGCTGAAAAGTGAAACTAAAATTTTTTTAAAATAGACCAACGGTCATAGAAGTTGGTAGCGGTCTCAATGTAATAACCGCTACAAATTGTAAAACATCTGAAATTTGAATTCCATATCCCCCAAACATTTCTAGCAGTTTTTCAAAACAAATCGCTATAAAGAGAAAATATTTTTTAAAAATTTCATATCTCAGTAGTGGTTAAGGTAGCAGTTTTATAACCGCTACAAGGTGAAAACCAACGTGGTAGCGGTTTTGTTAATATAACCGCTACAAAGTGATTTTCACTAGCGGTTGAGGTAGCAGTTTTATAACCACTACAAAATATTAAACATTGGAAAACTGGAATATAAGCTTCCGGGCACACTTAATTCTCTATTCACTCATCTCCTTTACTAAACTTTCTCACTAGCTATGGATAAGTCATGGATCAAGTTGCCACGCAATTCTCCAAAATATTTGTATGGATTAAACAATTTCTTGGATTTCACATACTCTCACGCCAGCTGTAATGGCAAGATCGTCTATCCAGTCGGAGATACAAGTTTTGGCATGTACGACAAGTTGTTAAGGAACATTTGCTTGTGAAGCCTTTCCTGGAAGACTATACATTCTAGGAAGTTCGTGGTGAAAAGGCTAGTATGAGATATGATGCTGCTCTTCTGTGAAGTTTACAAGTAGGAGTTCTACTAGATAAAGATGATCCAATTAATGATGCTGTGTGTGATGCTTTTGGTTTTCAAGATGACAACTTCAACGAAGAAGAGCAGGGTTCAGAGCCGGTGTTCATGAGGAATGAAGTGGCTAGGGATTTTTTCATCTTGATGGATAAGGCAGATCGTCCTTTATATCAAAGTTATCAAAAATACTCTAAATTATCTTTCTTGATTAAGTTGTATCATATCAAGTGCTTATGTGGAATCACAGATAAGAGAATGTCAATGTTGCTGCAATTATTACAAGATGCTTTCTCCGACGTGGAAATTCCCATAACGTTCTACGAGGCCAAGAAGATTATTAACAATTGGGCTTGAACTATCAAAAAATTGATGCATACCCAAACGATTGTATGTTGTATTGGGGAGATGATGCCAGTAGGGAAACTTGTAAGTGATGTCACACATCGAGGTACAAGACAATTTAAAAGGGGAAAATACATTAGAAGAAACATGCAAAGATTCTCAGGTACTTCCCTTTGAAGCCACACCTGTAAAGATTGTTTATGTCATCCAAAATGGCGGAGCATATGAGGTGGCATGACGTTGATAGGAATGAAGATGGTAAATTAAGACATCCATCAAATGCAGACGCTTGAAAAAAGTTTGACAATGACTTTCCATCTTTCGTGGCTAACCCTAGAAATGTTCGGCTTGCTATGGCGACTGACGATTTCAAACCATTTAGGAATCTTAGCACAAGTTATAGTATTTGGCCGATAGTCTTAGTTTCCTACAACTTACCCCCTAGATGTGTATAAAACAAAGCTCCTTCATTTTGTCTATGATCATTCCAGGAAAACAGGCACTGGGTAATGACATCGATATGTATCTCCAACCGCTTATTGCAAAATTGCTTGACCTGTGGAATGTCGGCACTGAAACATATGACACTTATAGGAAGACATTGTTTAACTTACGTGCAAACTTGATGTGGACAATTAGTGACTTTCCTAGCCTTGGAACATTATCCAGTTGGAATGTTCATACTGGGTCGGCGTGTCTAGCTTGCAATTTTGACTCTGACATAGTGCGCTTCCCCACAGCCGAAAGTGGTTCTTCATAGGGCATCAAAGGTTTCTTGATAGAAGGCACAAGTTTAGATTGCAAAATAATCACTTTAACAAGAAACAAGAAAAAAGAGAACCATTTTAAACTTTTTCTGGTACAAATATCTTACAGCAGCTTGAGGATGTTGAATTTGAGTTTGGAAAAAGTAACGATGCAGCAAAAGTAGGCTGAAAGACAAGCAAGACTTCTGTGCCTCAAATATGGAAGAAGATAAGCATTTTCTTTACTCATCCATATTGGAAATCTAATTTACTTCACCACAGTCTTGATGTCATGCACATTGAAAAAAATGTTTGCGATAATGTGCTATATACGCTGCTTAACGAACCTGACAAGTCAAAAGATCATCTTCAAATGACGAAAGATTTACGCGCCATGGGAGTTCGTAAAGACACATGGCCAGATGAGCATGACAAATTTCAAACGGCAAAGTTCACCCTCACAAAACCGAACAAGGAAGTCTTCATCGCGACATTGAAGAAAATAAAAGTTTCTTATGAGTATTCAAGCAACATTTCTTAATGTATTGACATACAGGCTCGAAAGGTTGCTGGCCTGAAGAGTCATGACTCACATGTTCTTATGCAACAATTACTCCTGTTGGCTATAAAGAATGCACTTCCTCCCGATGTGTCCATCATTTTGGTGGAACTTTGTTCTTTCTTTCAGAAGTTGTGTTCCAAGGTCTTCATCATTAAGAAGCTCGATCAGCTGTAGTCCAAAATCATTCTTACGCTTTGTCATTTGAAGATGATTTTTCCTCCGTCCTTTTTCACTGTGATGGTTCACCTTACAGTCTACCTTGTTGATGAAACAAAGCTCGCTGGCCCTATTCAATATCGATGGATGTATCCTATTAAGAGCTACTCATTTTATATATATGCGTCATTATTAGTTCCTATGTTTTCTAGTCGCCCTTTTCAGCATTTAGTATCATTTTTCCCTCTTTTACTTCGTAGATTTCTTGGAAAATTGAAATCTTATGTAAGGAATAAGGCGTGGCCAGAAGGTTTTATAGCTAAAGGGTATATAAGGGATAAGGTGCTGTATTTCTATTCAAGGTACTTTGGTAACATTGAGACAGCTTTCAACCACTCACCTCGTGTAAACGATTGTCCTGAACCTGTGCCAATATCAGGAGAGTTTATCCCTCGTGTTGGTAAACCAATTAGAGGAACTGAGAACTTCAAACTAAAGGCAATTGGGAAGTTGCAGGCACATGGACATGTCTTGATTAATTGCACTCAAGTTGAACTCTTCCTTCAGTAAGAATTATACACGCATATGTTATTCTAAATCTTTTGTAACATTTTTTACTTACATTTCATGTTCGTCTTCCCATGATTAATTGCAGGGAATTCAGAAGTCATCTTAAACATCAACTTAGGATACGTACACAAATATCCTCCAAAGTTGACAAAAAGATCCACAGAGAATTCCCAAGCTGGTTTGCGCACAGAATACTAAATGACCACAACCCACACTCACCAAATTTCAGAGCTCTCACAATCGGCCCTATTGACCATGCAAAAAGGTTTACAGTATACAATGTTAATGGTTTCAAGTTTTGCACGGTTTCACGAGATCAAGGATTGTAAACTTAAAATTTGGGTGTTTATGGCACCTTTGGGACAAGGAGTTATGAGAGAAGCAGTGACGCCAACATGCAGTTTAGAGGCGTCCCTTACTATGGAAAGTTTCTTGATGTCATCGAACTTAATTACCAAGGTCGTTTAACTGTGACGCTGTTCAAGTATTTGTGGGCAAATATCACTACTTCCCGGGGACTCACAACTAACAACTTAGGCATCACACCAGTAAATTTCTCACGGCCAATTCACACTGGTCATTCTCAAGATGATGAGCCGTATATTCTTGCCTCAGAGTCACACCAGGTTTATTATGTCGAGGATGGGATTGGCACATGATTGTTCATTTAAAGCCTCGAGACCTTTACAATATGGGTTATGGTACTAACATCGCTTACTAGAGTGAGTCATTTCAGCCCGCCAATTTCAAAAAATTTTCCCTAAAGGTGATGACAATTTACCTCTACTTCGGTGCATTTTTTTAAGTTCACATCATTTAAATTTATTTTTTTTTTTACAAAATAATACCACATTAACACTTTCTTCACACAATTTCTATAAGGATGACAAAGATGAATGATTAAACAAATTATGCTTTTGTTTTTGTAACCCTTGATGTATATTTTTTTAAAAAAAAATTGGATATTATTTGTAGTGGTTCTAAAACCGCTAAAAATGCAAATAAAACCGCTACAAATTTAAAGAACCACTACAAAGAACGTCACAATAACCGCTACAACACCAATCACACTAACCGCTACAAGTGCTATGCAAATCTCTATAAATACCCCCACCACAACTCATTTCAAACACTCCCCCATTTCTTTCAACCCTTCCTCTCTTTCGTTTTCTCTCATTTACAAATATTTTTCTAAGAGATGAGAAACTTAACAAGGTGATCAAATATGATTTATTCTTTCATTTCAATATATTTTTCCCTCACATAATATTTATTCTCACTATTTTTCTTTTTTTCAGATATTGAATGACCTTTTCTCACCGTTTCCTTTTTCCCTTACATAATGATAACCACATTGTAGTAGACAATATAATAATTTCTTATTACCTACATATTCTCAATAATATTACCAATATATAGTTTATACTGTGCCAATTTAATGAAATCATTCTTTTTAGATAATAATTACTATCAGCTAATCTACTGAAATAATAAATTATTCAATACCATATTATAAAAATAGAGACAAATAATTGTATAATTTTTTAAAAATTTCACAAAAAATTTGTAGCGTTTTAAGAAATACAACCATTACAAATTTCAAAACAAAACGGATTAAATTTCTGGAGCCAAATTTGAAATTTCATATGATATTAATAGCGGTTTTCCAACCACTACAAATGTTTAGCTCCTTTTCAATTTAGTAGCGGTTTTCTAACCGCTACAAACATGGAGCAAAATTTTCATTTTTCATTTCCCTCCGCAGGCTCCAACATTTGTAAAGGTTATAAAATCGCTACAAATAATGAAAGACGAAGAGTTATCGCTATTGAATATTGTAGCGGTTGGTATAAACCGCTACAAAAACATTTGCAACGGTGGATTTAGTAGCGGTTTTGTCAACCGCTACTAATGTTGTTTGTAGTGGTTAAAACTACTATAAATATACCTTTTTAACCTCTACTAAATCACATTTTTTTTGTAGTGTAACTCCCAAATTGAAGGTTTTTAGTATTTATTCATATAACCCTCAATTAAGTTGTTTAATTTTCTTCTGCACAATTTATTTCTAACTTTAAGTATATGGTGCATGTGAATATTATTCATACATTAATGGAGTTTCACATGTCAAGCTCCAAACATGCTTCTTTTTTTTTCTTGAGATTTGTACTTCTCTGATGCTACATAGATTTCACATCATACACTCAACGCTCATATATCCCAACATGAAAGTACTTTTATTTTTGCTCTACTTTTTATTTTAATTTTGTCTTCCATTTCTTTTCTCCTCTTGAACACTATTATGTTGCTTAACATATGTGTAGTTCTTTCTTAGTTCCTAAACATTTTATTATTGGAAGGCATACAAAAACTTTACAATTTTGATTTTATTTTGCCATTGATAAGTCATTATCTTCTCTCCCAACTGCTTTGTCTTGTTATTTCTTCTACTCCATAGTATTCTCATATGATATGTGTAAGTTGCATACATTAATCATGATATGATAAATTATATTATATTATATTGGAATCAAATTAGTTTTAAATGACATTTGTGGGGAAAAAGAAAAAGAAAAATCATATATGTCACATTTGAATTGCGAGAATGAGAATTTATTTAATGAGAAAATTCATTATGGATTGTTGATGTTAATTTTGATTTGTTGGACAAAATCTTTTTTATAAATTATATATATATAGTGCAAGTAAAATTTGTGGATGCTTAAATAATTGGAAAATTTTGAAAAAAGACTATAAGTATCATAATTATTCATTATTTTGTTTTATAATGCATTTATATTTACATTTGTCTCAAATTAAGTTTAGCCCTAAAGCACCACAAATAATTACAATGTGACCTTTATGTATTTTGATAATGGATCTCTTCATATTTCTTTATATGATGAAAGATGTACTTGGGATATGCATTAAAATTAAATAATCAAATTGAAGTGTATTATTATTGATGAGTATTGAAGTTATATAGAAATGCAATAATATATGTTAGTTCCTAAAGAACTTATATGTAACAAAATTGATAAAGTTGCTGAGGAACTCATATAGTTTTTTCTTCTTGGGCCTGAAGAAGAATTGATGATCATGAAAATTTATTTCCTATAAATTTACATAAGAACTTTGATTTGTCAAAGGGTAGGAAAGTGACAGCCCAAATGGATTAAAAATCCATGATTGCATGTGAACTATGAAGCATTTGCATTTCGAGGTGCAAGTTATTGATCTATTATATACAAGTCATCATTTTTTAAATACAATAATAAGGGAAGTATATTTATATGACTCACACTTGAGGTGTAACGCCCCAAATTTTAATTAAGGGCTAATGACGATTATTATTAATAATTTTATGAATTAATGTGGATTTGAGATCCGAATTATTATTGGGAATGCCCAACACTTTGTATTTTAACATAATTATGTGATGAAATAATTATTTGGGCTAAAATAAGGGTAAATGGCGCATGGAAGAGGAAAAAGGATCTAATTATGAGATATGTGGCAATTTAAATAAATGTGCCAAAATCAGTGGAAATTTGAAAAGAAGGGAAAATCGTCGGGTAATTAGTCAGTGATTAATGAAGAAATTAATTACTAACTAAAGAAATGAGGAGTGTAACTAAATGGCTAATAGAGCAGTTAGTGTAACCATGTGGTTACTTATTTGATGAAAAACAAGGAGATTTGGACACATGTACAAGTTAATATGATAAGGAGTTGGTAGAAAAGTCAAATACTACATTTTTAAATGATTTTCCTTCCCTTTCTCCTCCTACACTTCAGCTACGTGAGTATGGGGCAAGGAAGACCCATCATTTCTCCTTCTTCTTCACTCTTCATCACTCTTATTCTCTCTCATTCCTCTCTCCCTCCATTTTTGGTGTTCATTTCTGCAGAAGAAAGAGGAAGTGCCAAGGTAAGTTCTTGCCATTTTAACCCTCTTAATGACCTCTAATGGAAAAACTCCCTTCTTCAATCTTGCTCCTTGCATTGAGAGCTTCAATTCTGTGATTGTAGATTTACCATTGGTAGTGATTTGAACTCTCAAGGAGATATAGAGTTTGGAGAATCAAAGAACTCCTTTGGAGAAAGTTGAAGAGGTGAGTGAATTGAGTATTTTGATATAAGTTTTGTGGTCATTTGGTTAAGTTGGAATTTCTGGGAATTTAGCCCTATTTTCAAAAATTAGGGTCTTGTGGTATTTGAGTTGTTGTTGTCATGGATATGATGTTTTGAGATGTATCTTGGATAGATAGAATTTGATTGAAGCTTAAATGCCAAGTTTGACAATTTTGGGATTTTTGTTGAATATATGCCAAAAATAGAACATATAGATGGAATGATAATTTGGTTATTTTGATGGTTCCATTGTGTTCCTTGTGGAAAATTGTGTAGGAGTAGTGTTGGATATGAATTTTGAACCATTGGGAACTTAGTTTTAAAAGTGGCAAGTTTTGGTTAGTAAAAAACTCTGTGCTGGCAGTGGTTTTTCATAGACGTTTTAAAATAGCAAATGGTGTTGGAAAATTCTGAAAATTTTCAGTCTTAAAGTTCACATGTCAAGCTTCAAAATAGATATATAATTCATGTCATTTCGATTTGTGAGCTTGGAGTTATGACTGTCCAAAGTTTGATGTTAAATTTGGGATCAATTCTGGAGCAGTGTGGACATTTCTTGAATTATGTATTTGTGTGGTGATTTCTGGTAATGGTCCATATTTTTCTAGTAAAGAGGACTTAAATGGATTTCAATAGGCTTTGGGATCATCTCATTTTGATGTTTTTAGAATTAGTTATGATTTTTTGAAACCTTCTGGGCTATTTCTGGCCACAGCCAAAGGTTTCTTGGTTGTAGTCAACCCCTGTTTTCAGCACCTTGTGATTTTGAAAAATGGTTTCTAACCTAGTACTTCCCAATCCTTTTAGGCTATTGTTAGAGGCTTTCATAGCTACCTAAAGGTCTTTAATGATAACCAAATCTAAGTGTTTTGGGGTGATTTGGGTATTGGGATAAGTGATAACCTGTCATCCTTAATGTTTATAGGATTTGATATTTTCCCGGAACGTAGAAGGCATACGCCTGAACAAGAACGGAAAGAACAAGGTAGTGACACTTTATCCTATATCATGTATAATGCATTGCTTGTTTGTATATATTTATCATTGAATGAGCGAGGGGACATGGCGGTGAGCTCGGCCTTGAATAGGAGACATGGCGTGAGCCCGGCCTTGAATAGGGGATGTGGCGTGAGCCCGACCTTAAATATTGTTGAGGGGACGTGGCAGTTAGCCCGGCCTTGAATATTGATATGTTGCATTGTGATATATGCTTACTTGCTATGTTTAATTATGCATCATATACGTAAATTGTTGCTACTGGGATTCTTTTGAATCTCACTCTTTCCAAATAACATTTTTGGCCAGGGCAAGTGGATCTCTAAACAAGCAAGTGAGCAAGGACGACTAGGATTGCTGGTGGTAGTCTTAGTTTCTTTTTGGTTTTTGGTTATCATTTGGACAACTGTATGTATATATTGGATTGACCATAGATTTGTAATTGTTGTGTAATCCCCGGTTTGGGAAACTGAGATGGGCAATGATGCCCTGTAAAACTCTTGGATTAATGATATTATCCCAAGTGAATGTCGGGAATTTTATTAGTACTCTGATATTGTATATGTGACAAACCGAACAAGCCAATTGTTTTTATGAATGAAAGGATGGAGATCTTGTCGTTCAAGTTTTTGGAATAAGGTTTTTAATTACTCTCAATCTCTTATCCAATTATAAAACAAGTTTAAACACTAATCTCAGCCTTGATGACGGCGGGGGTTACATGAGGAGATATTGATATAATACAAGTGTGAGTTACTATTGAAAAGAAATTATTAGAAAACAAGTCTGAGTTAATATTGAAAAGCTCTATTCATATACTTCCTCACAAATCCTAATTGATCACTAAAAAATGGATGTCAAATTAAGATTTGAAATCAATATATTATGAAAATTGAAAAGTTTGTTGTTGGTTGAAAAACATGTCATAGTGAACTAGAAGTTTACTGATCCAAATAAATTTATTGTTGGCGTGACTTGTTTGATTATCTGAGTCATATATATGATGCAACAAATTATAAAAGATTATGTATTGACATCCATTGAAGAACCAAAAGATTTTTCATGAATAACCAACATATTATATAATTCAATAATTGATATGTGCTGCTTGTTTTCAAATAAAATTGATTGTGAGAATATCATTGGTCATGATTAGGAATGGATCATTGTATTTCTGGAAATATAACAAAAGGAATTATATAGGCCCATTGAAATAGCATGTAAACTATACAAGTATTCAATAAATTTGTTAGATGCATCTATTAGATGGTTATATGTGAGATTACTAGTTTGCAAGAATGTTTAAATAAATTATTATGTTAAGTGCACAATTTCCATATTATACGATTCAGAGATCATTCATTGAAGCCTTCATAAATACCTAGATCAATACTTATGAGAACAAACTTTCTATTTCAGTGTTGGCATATTTGATCTTGCATATTGTAGCACTTATACTAGCCAACAAAATTGTCTTTTGGTCAGGAGTCAAACATCATCTTAAAAAGTTTGAATGTGCATCCATATTGATTCATCACAATGCACATAGATGAATAGTTAAAGAAAGTTGGGATAAATGTTGGGCAAGAACCTCTTTCTTCTTGTTTGTCTCTAAATAAAACAAAAGGATGTTTCTAAAGGAAACAAATGGGTTTAAGAGACTTATATTACATGATTAGTCAATTATCATTTGACAAAGTTTTCCTAACATGAGGGGGAGAAATTGAATAGCTAGAAAAGAGAACAAAAGGAATGTATTATTACTATCATCAGTATAAATCATCGAATATAGTTGTATGAAACAGAAGTTCATCAAGTTTTATATTCATGAAATATTGCATAATATTTGCTAGATGCAATTACTTACCTAAATGAGAATTACTAAATCTCATATTCTAGCTGAGAATGCTCTAATCAGCATAAATGAAAGTGAGACGTGCCCAAAGTATGAGAGAATAATCTTTTCCAAAAGAAAAGAGAAAGGAGCAAATAATTAAGATGATCGTATTGAGAAGGCGGGTACTCCAGAGTCGGCCAAGACATATTACAAAAACCTCAAAAGAGGTTTGGGCACCTGAAAGCAATAAAGAGATCTCAATGAATTATATCATAGAAAAATAGAACCGAAAAGATGAAGTTGTCAACAACAGTCTTAATAATAATTTCACGTGATCAAGTGAAGATCTTATGCATAAATATATCTGGTGAAGTAGACAGTGTGGTGATTGGCCAAAAGGAAAAGTAAAAGGGAAAAGACACAATAGAGATAGGGTTATGTTCTTTCAATGTATGAGAGTTATGGACCTGTAGTTCAAACACTTGAAATATAAAGTTATTTGTGATATATGAATACTTAAGTGAAAATAAAGATTTTCACAAAACTCTAATGATTAGTGTAATGAGATATATTAATTCACAGTGGATGCAATAATTTTTGCTTATATTAGATCACTGGTAGTATATAAAAAAAATATGTGTCCATTGGATGTTGTTATAGCATATGGCTCAATAAATGGATAAATTTATATGAGAATCTTTAAAGGATAAAAAAAATGTCAAAAGCATATCCAAGAAAATCATATTATATATAAAATGTAGTGCGAGTTTGAAAATAATTTGAGCATATATAATTTATTTTAAAATGTATTAAAAAATGAATAATTTTACATTTTATTTGATTTTTAAATCGATTTATTGAATGCCTTAATGATTTCAAAATCACATATTCTTGCTATGATAATTTTGCTTGCAAAAATATATTGAATTTAATGGTCCAAAAGTACCTTATATTTTATGAAAATATTTATGAATCATGCTAATTTTGTGTTTATTATGATTTTATTGGTAAAATTTAATTTTTGCAGGTACATAATGGATAACAAAAATGAGATTTGGTGTGATAGTTCTATGAACAGATTATATGATATCATTTTGTTTAGAAGAAATTGAAATGTGGATGCAATATATATTTTGGTTATTTTTGGAATAATTTTCCTTTATTGTTTCCATAGTGAATAAGGTAAAGACAGAATATATTGATGTTTTAACATATCTAAAAGATATGTTAGATGAATATATTTTAGCAAAACATTTGATGACAATGCATCATTAATAGTTTGGCGGTTAAAAGAAAGATATGCTTGAAAATACATTGGAAGCGATGCTATCATTAGGGGAGTATATATGAGATTATCATTGAGAGGAGTAGAGACCATGCTGTACTCTTTTCTTTAACCATAGTTTTGTCCCACTTGATTTTCTTGGTAAGGTTTTTAACGAGGGAGCTTCAATATGTATTGCGTACTCTTTTTCCTTTACTAGGTTTTTGTCCCATTGGGTTTTTCCTAATAAGATTTTAATGAAGAATAATGTTTGTTTATAGACATCCAAGAGGGAGTGTTATAAATATTGTCATAGTTAGATGGATGTCCATAGCCTTCCAAGAGTGTCTTTTGAGGTTCTCCAATAAATCAATATAACCTGCAAATGAATAGCCTCTTAGGAGTTTCTTATGATTAATACATAAAACCTCCCATTGTAATATATTTCATAATTATGTAGATTTATTCTCTTGTTATAACTCTTGAAATGTAATTGAAGGACTTGTGGCCTATAAAGAGTGTACATGTACCAAATGTTTCTCCATTTCTCTCACCTTCAGTCTCTTGTATGTTTCTCATTTTGATAACATATTACAAGTTTCATGGCTTAATATTTAATTTTGGTAAACTAATGTCCATACAAAATCATAAATAAAATCGATAATTGTTAATAATTACGTATGACAATAATACTTATAGAACATTATATATGAAAGACAAGTAAAAGGTTAAGTGTGAAAAAACTTCGGAGTTCTGACACAGAATACGATTTGGCTTAATAATATATATTTGCACATTCATATCAGTATAATGACTATAAATTCAATTTTTGAAGTTTTTTATGCTATTATCCGATAACCAACACTTTTTATGAATCTTATTACTAGAGGACTTCCCCTCCCTATACAAATGTCTCATCTAAAACTTAAACTTGAAACTCAGAGAGATCTAACAGGGTTTTATATCACTAAACTAACAATGTTTTGATAAGATGCCATTTTAATTTTACTACTTAATTATCAAGTTTTTACATTCTCTCCGGTTCTTTTTTTTTTTTTTTAATTTTAACTGGTTTAGCTCTAGCATTTTTTTTTTCTAGTACTATTGTCGTTCCCTTTTCTGTTCAAGTACCGGTTCCTTTAATTTTCAGTTCAAGTATCGGTTCCCTATTTTATGGTTGGACCGCCCGGTTTAATTTAAGCGCAACGTTATTCATAGCTGTGATTTTGTTTATGCATACACTCACAATTACTGGGTGATAACTACATAATGCGAGATCATTTTTAAATTTCACTCACTAGGGGCGAATATTCAGTATTGAATTAAACTAATATGAATCGATAATAAAACAATATTAAACTCGGATATTGAAGTCGAGAAATATTTTATTCGGCCGGGATGTCAGATTCGCACATCTTTTGTTATTATTATTTTATGTACATGTACAAGGAAGATAAATAAGTAATTAAACTAGACAGGATCAAACCTTTTATACAATGAATATAATGCACACGATATGATACACCGAGGCTTCTAAGAGACAACTTAAGATTTAAGTTCAAACAGCTCATCTGCCCTTGGTATGAGTTTTAATTCAACTAATTAAATTACTAAATCATTATCAATTTTTTGGCGTGGTGAGTTTTTTTGGGACAAATTAATTACTCATATTGGTATCAAGTAAGAAAGCTAAATATAAATATGTCCCCTAAATTTTATTTAATACTAACAGGTCCCACGGAATGTGGTATTTAATTACAAGTCATGCATTCATAATTACAAGTTAAGTTGCGGTATTTACAAGCCAAATTTGTCGGAGCCGTTTAACTCTACAGATAATAAGCACTCCTTAAGTAGATCTAGACTTGAGCAAAAGATTGCAAGTTCGACCTTCTATGAATATAATAGGTGTGTGAGTTCTTTCCACTAAAAGAAAGATGACAAAAAAAAATAGAAGTCAAACTTAACACAATTTAACGCTTACGAGTCAAACTTTCATATTTACAAGTCAAGTTAAACTTATTAAGTCCCTTGAGACTTATTATACTCCCTGCAGTCCATAATATAAAATAAACTTACCTAATTTAATTATAATAAAGAAGTTAGTTAAAATTATTAATATGATATATGTTTTTTAAATACGCTAATCATTTTTCTTAATTTCCTTCATATCTTTTTTACTTGATTATAGTTGAAGGAGCTTTAATAGGGATAGATTAGAAAAAAATTAACAAATATAAAAAATATTTCTTATATTCATGACTAATATCAACTCGACACAATTAGGTCCAATATTTAGGATAGGAGAAAGTAGTATTTTTATTTTTATTTTTTATCTAGTGGTAATTTTCCTTTTTAATTGGCCCAGCTAGCGTGCTGAATATGAACAATATAGTAAAGAAGAATATACACATATGCATACATATTTTAATATAGAAGTCGTCGAAGTCCATAGAGAAAAACATAGTTAATGAGCCGGCCGGCCTCCTTGGCCGGCAGGTGGAGAGAAAGAAAGGGAATTTATTGACCTTTAAAAGAGAAGATCCGAGTTTGTACATAGACAAAGGCTTTATTAATTATAGTGATTAATATTTTTGTGGAAGCAACGAAACAACTTTTTGATCCCATAGTTTCAAGTATGGGATCCAACATCAGCAGCTGCTGTGGTTCAGACAAGGTGGAAGAAGTAGTGTATGTGAAAATTAACATTATTGCCTTCATTTTAATTAATTTCCCTATCTGATCTATAAATATAGATATATGTTTCCCTTAATAATGCATTTTCTTGCAAATTAAACTTACTAATTCGTTGTTATATTGCTTAATTATTCACAGGCCAGGATCAGGTAGTGTGGCGATTAATAGTAATTCATGGAGAATATTCACATACAAGGAGTTGCATGCAGCCACAAATGGATTCAGTGAGGATTGTAAACTTGGTGAAGGTGGCTTTGGGAGTGTCTACTGGGGAAAAACCACTGACGGTCTCCAGGTAATTACTAAGAGTTTAATTAATTAATTAATCTTGACGGGGTGTTAATAAATTAATGAGTGATTGTGATTGTGATTTTAAAAAACAAAATTGCAGATAGCAGTGAAGAAACTGAAAGCGATGAACTCAAAGGCAGAGATGGAATTCGCAGTAGAAGTGGAAGTTCTGGGAAGGGTAAGGCACAAAAACTTGCTAGGGCTCAGAGGTTACTGCGCCGGCGACGAACAACGACTCATAGTGTACGATTACATGCCAAATCTCAGCCTTCTCTCTCATCTCCATGGCCAATTCGCTAACGAAGTCCAGCTCGACTGGAAAAGAAGAATGAATATCGCCATCGGCTCTGCCCAAGGCCTCTTGTAAGCATTCTTTCTCATTGGTCTCAGAACAAACACTATTCAGCTCTTCTATAAATATATAAACTAAATTACACGGATATTAAAAAATAAGTTAAACTAGACTTTTTATATTATCATTCAGTATCCAATTATGGGTTCGTGGCTGTCCCTCCCACCACATGTGTCTGCTCTGGGACTCGAACTTGAGATTCAGAGAGATTTAGCGGAACCTTACACCGCTAGACTAACTCTATGTTAGTAAATTAGTTAAATTCATTATTTATACCAAATGTGTGTTATTTTATTTTAAAAAAATCCTTAGTTAAGTGCATTGGAATTGTCCTTGATAGAAAACATATTACTATGTGCAAGAAATGGTATAATGTTGGGAAATAATTATAAATTTTGAAGACAAAGTGGATTGAGATTGTATATTTAGAATTAAATTAAACCCCTTATCTGACTTTTATATTTAGGATGGGAGGGAGTACATATATTAGATTTTGGTGAATTAAGTATATACTCCCCTTCTAGTCCTTAATATAAGATATATTTACCTAATTTGATTAGATTAAGGAAGTTAGTTAAGTTAGTTAATATGACATGTATTTTCTAAAACATCCTAATCATCTTTCTTAATTCTCTCATTCTTTTTCTTCCTTGATTATTATTGAGAAAGTATTAATAAGGGTAAATTAGGAAATGATTGACAAATATGGAAAATATGTCTTATATTTAGGATCAAGATTAACTCCCCAAATATATCATCTATTAAGGACCAAGGCCTAGGGAGTATTATGTTTGTTTTTCTATGAATATATTTTAAGAAGTTTCTTAGCCTCAGCTTTTACTTCCTTTTGAGTTTAGCATTAGGTCAACAGAATTCAATTTTCAATCTTTATTTTAACCTTTTTTTTGCTCATCAATCTTCATATGTTTTTTCCCCAGATTGAATGACTCTTGGTGCCATATTTACTCTATTTTAGTGAATGAGTTATATATTAGGTTTATCTTTCTATCAAAATAATTTAAACCAATTTGATAGAACTTGTCCTAAGGCTATATTATACCTTAAATTCATCTTTTATTCACCTTTAAATTAGTCAACGTGGGAGTTAATATATTGTCATATTCGCTAGGTACTTGCATCACGAGGTTACGCCTCATATAATCCACAGAGATATAAAGGCAAGCAATGTTCTTTTGAACTCAAACTTCGAGCCACTGGTTGCTGATTTTGGGTTTGCAAAGCTAATCCCAGAAGGGGTAAGCCATCTAACGACCCGTGTGAAGGGCACGTTAGGGTACTTGGCTCCTGAGTATGCCATGTGGGGTAAGGTATCCGAAAGTTGCGATGTTTATAGCTTTGGAATTCTTCTCCTAGAACTGGTCACAGGAAGAAAGCCCATAGAGAAGCTACCAGGAGGCCTAAAGAGAACCTTAACTGAGTGGGCTGAACCTTTCATAAGCAAAGGCAAGTTCAGGGACATGGTGGATCGAAGACTTCGAGGAAACTTCGACGAGCTACAAGTCGAGCAGATGATCAATGTGGCTGCACTTTGTGTTCAGAGTGAGCCTGATAAGAGACCAAACATGAAGCAAGTGGTTAATTTGTTAAAGGGGTATGATGCTGATCATGGGACGGTGATGAAGACGAGGATTGATAGTATTAAGTATAATGAACAGCTTATGGAGTTTGATCAGAATAGTGATGATGATGAAGATGAAACTAATGGAGGGTATGGTGTTTTTAGTGCTCTTGAGGTTCAAAAGATACATGATCCTTACAAGCGTTATGGTGATGCAAAAATGGCCAAACCTGCAATTTGAGCAACAATACCATATTTATTAATATATGTATGTATTATTTATAAATCAGTTGAGATTGTGTCTGATTTGTATTAAATTCGATTCAAATTTATTGTGAAATTATGACTGTTGATGATTCACGCATTGTGAAATGTGTTCGGATTGAACATCAAAAGCTGGAGTTCAACTTTCATTTTTCACGAATGGTTTTTTAAATTATATTGACTGAAATTAATCTCACCCAAAATTATAATGAAGAGTTTAGAATTTATATCACTCAAACTGTTTAGATTATGCCTAGCCTACTCTTGGTAGATTAAGGCACAAACCCAAAACAATTGGGATCTAATAGGAATAAGGAGAAGTCTAAGACAACTGAGGTAGTTTCCTTTTATGATTTAATGTGGAAGATATACCTATATTTAATGTCTGCAAGTGACTCAAACAAGATTTCTTCTATTTTGAGAATATATACTTGTGTATAGCAAGAAAAAAAGTTGAATCCATGTGTCTACCTTTACATGATACAAGGGATACACTAGTACAAAAAGGGTGTTTTAGACCGGCACATTTAGACCGGTTGCAGCGGATGAGGTCTAAAAGAAATGCACGGTGGCATTTTTGTAATTATAAACAAATTGGGAGACCGGTTATTCTCTGAACCGGTCTAAAAAATATTATTTAGACCGGTTCTACATTAACCGGTCTAAAATATTAAATTTTTTAGACCTGCTTGGATTTTAAACCGGTCTAAAAGGATCAGAGGAAAAAAATTTAAAAAATTAAAAATGTTTTTAGACCGGTTATAGATATAACCGGTCTAAAAAGTATTTTATTTTAGACCGGTTAATATAATAACCGGTCTAAAATAAAGGTTTTTAAGACCGGTTGTTCTAACAACCGGTCTAAAAGATATATTTTAAACCGGTTGTTCTGAACAACCGGTCTTAAAAATGTTTTTAAGACCGGTTATTTTTATAACCGGTTTTAAAACTCTTTCCCCAAATCTCTATCGCGGTTCACGCTCCGCGCCTTTCTTCATTCTGAATTCTTCAAAGCTAAACAGCAACGGTCAAGGACGAACAGCAACTCCAAATTCGTCAAATCGAGAGCGGAATTAGTGTCTCACCTTGTTCTCGTTTTGCATTTGCACTATGAAAATGGGATCTTGGAGCTAGCATCCCCGTTGCTCAGTGTTAGGGCGCGCGTACTGGTGCTCTGTCTCTTCGTTGAGTGTCAACGTTTGACAGCGCTGAACACACCCTGTTCTCGTTTTTATTCACCCTCAATCTACGAAAGTTGGATAATCAACTTGCTGAAGCCTAATTCTCTTCCAGGTAGTTTTTTACTTCGTCTATTAATATTTTTTTGTGTGATTGCCGACGAAGAAGGTTGTGGCCTGGGTATGATTTAGGATATTAGAAATGTGGGGGCGTTCTGGTTCTGATTTCTGAAACATTACTGGTCTTTCTTTTGTATGAGATATTGGTTTGCATTATGATAGTTTATATGTTCCTTATTCTGTTCCTGCGTTATGGTAGCTTCTCTGATCCTTATTATGTTGCTGCGTTATGATAACTTCTGTCTTCCTTATTCTTATGCATTTTTATTGATTTGTTCCTCTGTCTCTCTCAACCAAACTCGTCATAATGGTTCCCCTATTTCCTAGTATATTTTTCCAAAGGGTCCTGATATTGCTTTCTTCGTCAGCACAGGAGGTTACATGAATCACTTCCTTTGTTTCTCTGTAAACATCATCACAAGCTTATGCTGCTTTAGCAAAAATATATTCAGTTGCATAAGTTTAGGTAACCATACATATGGGTATGATTTGAAAACAGGTGGTTGATAACCTTGAAATAGCTAAGTATTGACAGTTTAGTAAGCTTCATTTGTCGGCCTTGTGGGAGCATCATCAGTTAGAGAAGGCAAGGCCATGTGCCCGTGCCTACCTGGTTGTCTCATTAGCAGAACTTGAGTGGCAATCTTCTTTAGAGTTAACATAAGAAGATATAGTGATGTTCTTCAATACATACAGAAATGCTGCTCTAGTTATTTAGTGAAATCTTAAAAAATAAACAGAATTTTATTTTTTTGGGTAAAATTCGCAAACATCACACTCTTATCCACTAGATTTTTCTTGGATGTGTTAATAATGATGGACGTAAGTACTCCATCTTGTTTAGTGGTTACATTCTATGACTGATACTAATTTGAATGTTTTCAACCCTCTAGTGGCCTATTATTAATAAACTGTATTTTCAATATAAACATGATATGAAATTCGCACAGATGAATTATGAAATTTTATTTTGTTCTGTGCACAAGAGTGTAGAGAAGAATTTGCTCATAATTCATCAGTGATTTAGAAATTGGGGTCGATCGCCTTTAATGATAAAGGTTCAGTTTCTTTTACTAAAAAGTTATAAAGGCACCCCATAAATATTTAAACCTCAGATTATCCTTTGGACTTCTCTATCACACACAAAGCAAAAGTTTTATACATGCATTACAAGTGATAGATGGTTAATTAAAGTGATAGGGTGGATTCTAAATGAAAGAATACCAAATAAATTGAGTGCTGCTGGGACTATCTATACTTAAATGATTCATTGTTTCTGGTTGGAGTCACATGAGAATGTGAAGGACGTACTCCTTCCTAAATAGTAAATGCATATATATACACACAAGACGCACAGAAAACTGTAAGAGAATGAAGCCACAAATCTGGTGCCTCCATCGCTAAAGCCGAGTAGGTCAAGGCCAAAAGGTTAAACCACCTTTCCTACTTTCTTCCAGCGTGCAATCTACCCCACATCATACCAAGCTCATCTTTCCCGTGTAGTTTCCGGCCTTCAAAGACTTTGTTCGAGTGATTGACGGGTAATCAATTAGTAATTACTGAACCCCTAATCCCTATGGTACTATTCTATTTCTACTGTCCGTAATGGTAATATATATGGCAGTCAACCCATTGTATTGGACAAATTTGCATTGTTAATGAGACTTGTACTATTCATATTACTCTTCTTCTATCTCTATCTCTCTACTCTCTTCTACTTGTTCATTCTGTAGTAGTTAAACTAGGTAGTTGAGTGTAATGATTGCCTACTCTCATTATACTCCTTCCTTTTCCAGGGGAAAAAGTAGAAAACAAAAAATAAAAGGTGTTGGAATATATGGATCGTAGTTGGATACAAGCTAAACGGACGAGTGTTGAATATGATATTGGGGTGAGGGGTTTTTTAGACTTTGCAAAAAGAAATGCCGATGATGATAGTGGGATGTTTTATTGCCCTTGTGTAAAATGTTTAATGAGAAGCGATTAAGTGCTGCAGATATATATACACATTTAATTTGTGAAGGGTTTTGTAAGACGTATGTAGTATGGGTATGGCATGGTGAACAATTAGAAATGCCAAGTGCATCTCAACAGGGGGAAGTGACTTGTGATGATAATGACACGGATATGGATTATCGGATAGAAGACATTATTCGTGATGTAAGAGAAAAGGCTTTTGAACAATCACATGCATATGGTAATATGTGCAGTGATGCTGAGAAGCCGTTGTACCCGGGGTGTAAAAAATACCAATTGCTGAATGCTGTATTGAAATTGGTAAGCTTGAAAGCACGGCATGGATAGAGCGACAAGAGTTTTTCAGAAACGCTTGAGGCCTTTAAAGATATGCTTCCTGATGATAATGTGTTGCCTTGTCGATACTATGATGCTAAGAAAATACTGTGTCCACTAGGGATGAAGTATAAAAAGATCTATGCTTGCCCTAATGATTGCATATTGTATAGAAAAGATCATGAAGAGAAGGAGCAATGTCCGATATGTGAAACTCCGAAGTATAAATCAAATAAGGGCCCTGCAAAAGTGTTGTGGTATCTTCCAATCATTCCAAGGTTCAAGCGCCTGTTTGCTAATGAAATTGATGCCAAAAATTTGAGATGGCATGCAGATGAGCAGATTTCTGATGGAAAGCTTCGACATCCAGCTGATTCTTCTCAATGGAAAAAAATCGATCAATTATTTCCTAGCTTCGGTGAAGAACCTAGGAATCTCAGGCTTGGGCTTAGCACAAATGGTATGAATCCTTATGGTAGCCTAAGTAGTATACATAGTTCATGGCCTGTTCTGTTGGTAATTTACAACTTATCTCCTTTGTTATGTATGAAACGAAAGTACATTATGTTGTCTATGTTGATTTCGGGACCAAAGCAACCCGGAAATGACATAGATGTTTACCTAGAACCCTTGATCGAAGACTTGAAAGAGTTGTGGGATAAAGGTGTCGATGTTTTTTATGCGAACAAGAAGGAGACTTTTAATATGCGAGCAATGATCTTTTGTACTATAAATGACTTCCCTGCATATGGGAACTTGTCAGGATATAGCGTTAAAGGCCACAAAGCTTGTCCGATATGTGAAGAAGGCACATGCTACCATCAACTTCAACATGGAAGAAAGACGGTTTACCTTGGCCATAGGCGATTTCTAAGACGAAGCTACCCTTATCGTAGATTAAAAAAAGCTTTTTTCGGTGGCCAAGAGTTTAAAGATGCTCCAGAGGCATTGACTGGGGAGAAAATTTATGAAAAGGTGAAAAATATCAATACTATGTTTGGTAAGTCATCAAAGAGTAGAAATGAGAAAAATATATGGAAAAAAAGGTCCATCTTCTTCGATCTTCCATATTGGCGCAATCTTGACGTCAGACACTGTATTGATTTCATACATGTGGAGAAGAACGTATGTGATAGTATTGTTGGGACACTGCTCAACATACAAGGAAGTTCTAAGGATGGCGTGAAGGCAAGATTAGACTTGCAAGAAATGGGAATACGAGAAGATTTACATCCAAGGCCATACGGTAATAGAACTTTTTGTCCTCCAGCTGCTCATACTTTGTCTAAGGTTGAGAAAAGAAGCTTTTGTGAGTGTTTACATGGCGCTAAAGTTCCTTCAGGGTATTGTTCAAATTTTAAAAAGCTTGTATTGATGAAAGACTTAAAGTTAATAGGGCTAAAGTCTCATGATTGTTATGTCTTAATGCAACAACTACTCCCAGTAGCTATTCGAGGCATTGTCGAATATGATCTTCAACACATATTGACCAGACTTTGTTTCTTCTTCAATGCCATTTGTTGTAAAGTCATTGACACGGAAAGATTGGAGGAATTGGAAAATGAAGGATATATGATCTTATGCCAGCTTGAGAAGCTTTTTCTTCCTTCCTTTTTTGATATCATGGTACACTTGGTTGTTCATCTAGTGAGGGAGATAAAATTGTGTGGCCCTATCTATTTCCGGTGGATGTACCCGATCGAAAGAACTATGAAAATACTAAAAGGGTATGTGAAGAACCCCAATCGGCCTGAAGCATCTATTGTTCAAAAATATGTTTCTGAAGAAGCTATGGAATTTTGTCAACACTATTTGTCAAATGTACGACATGTTGGCCTTCCTAAATGTCATGATCAAGAAGGGGGAAGACGCGGGGCAACAGTAAAGAGCATAGATGCTGATGAATTGCAACAAGTCCACTTGTACATCTTGAACAATGTTGATGAAGTTCAATATTACATGAATGCCCATAAAGAAATTGTACGGAAACAAAATAGTCGAATGACTGAACAAAGGTTAATCAGGGAGCATAACAGAGCTTTCGCACATTGGTTCAAACAAAAGGTTGACGGAGAAGAATGTGTTTCTGATACAATAAATTGGTTAGCACGTGGTCCTGAAGTTGAGGTCATAAGTTGGACTTCATTTGTGATCAATGGTTATACCTTTTACACGAAGTCCCTAGATGATTAGAGCACCGTCCAGAACAGTGGTGTTGTATTAGTGGCTGAATCTATGCACTTCTCTAGTTCGAAAGATAAAAACCCTACATTGGCTGCCATACCTTATTATAGGGTGATTGAAGAGATTTGGGTGGTTGACTATGTTAAAATTAGATTTCCCATTTTCAAATACAAGTGGGTTGATGTCAATAATGGTGTGAAGATCGATAGGTTAGGATTTACATTAGTAGATCTGAAGAGTAGAAGTTTTGGAGATGAACCTTTCATTATGGCAGATCAGGCGCAACAAGTGTTCTATATCACTGATCAGGCAAATAAAATGTGGTCTGTAGCTCTCCAAGGAAAAAGGATCGTTGATATTGACGAGAAAAGTCACTCAAATTATGATCTTCTTGAGACTCCTTCTTTTTCCAGGGGTCTACCAGAACTGAACGAAGAAGATGAAGCAGATAATGCGCACGGCACAAGAAATGATCATCACGAGGGAATATGGGAGGATATCTCTTTATGATACTACTTTGACCTTAACTAACTAAAGTAATTATGATTATGACTTATATCCGAAGAATATGTTTAGCTATTTTATCGATATAGTCTTCACATGTCATAGCTTAGGATTTATCTTTCTTTGTTGTCGTTACAGGCAAATGACGGATCCCCAGCGTCCTAGTGCAAAGGATCAGCCACGTCCTCCACCTCTGAGTCAGCCACGTAGTACTCAGCAGAGTCAGCCAGCTAGTGTTAACCAGGGCGAGCCTAGCAATGCTCCGAGCCAGGGTCATAATGAGCGCAGTAGCCAGTCTGTACGGAGGGGTAGACGTGGCACACGGTTGACAGATGTTTCCCTCAGTCGGAGTGCAGGCGAAAAGATACCGAGTGAGTTTGATAGACATTGGAAACCAATCGGGCCTAATGCACAATGATATAGGAGTTTCGTCGGCCTCCTTGCACGTAACAAGCCGAGCATCTTGATAGAGGAGTGGAGAAATGTCGATGTAAAGGTGAAGCAGCATATTTGGGACACTATTCAGGTATACAATTCTCGTCTGTATGTAATTAATCATTATCAAAAGTCACAAATTTGTCACTTACTCCTTCAATGCATGCATTTCAACTCACCTACGACGTTCCTCAGAGTGAGATCTTGTACAACAAGACGATGACGTATTGTTATGAGCGCTGGAGCAAGTTTAAGACAAATCTGACCAACAATTACATTCATATTGAGGTGAAAGATGGTCAGCCTCGTCCTAATCCGTGCGACCAGTATACATTTCTTGATCAAGCGACGTGGCAAGAATTTGTTAGGCTTCGGACTACTCCAGAATCTTTGGTTAGTTGACTTATTTTTTGTTTTATTTACTTAGCAATTATCTTAATTGATTCTAACACTTTCCTTTTGTATCATTTCTTATTCGCAAGAAAAAAGGCAAAAAGCACAAGACAGTGGAAGAAAGAATGATTGCCCTCATACAATGTCTCGTGGGGGTTATGCAAAGGCTGAAAGAGACTTGTTGGCGGCCAAACGGAAGAGATTGGAAGAAGCATCTCAATCCGATCCTTCTGTTCTTCTTTCTCCGCCTTCTCCGATTCGTCGAGAAGAAAAATGGCAATTTGCCCACCAAAAGAGGAGTGGGACTTATACGAGTGAACAATCTCGTTTAGTTGGTGAAAGAATTGTAAGTATATATCGTTATTGTAATTAATTACATAAGAAACGTACATTATTACTTATGTTTGTTACTTTGTATTATGTTACAGGATGAACTTAGAAAACAACAAGCTGAGGGCTCTTTTAAGTCGGAGGGCAGGAATGACATTCTAACAGTTGCTACTGGCAAACATGAGCATCCAGGCCGTGTCAGAGGAGTTGGAGGAGGGGTAGGGATACGGGATTACTTTGGAGCCCCCGTACGCCATTCCGCCTCAAACATCGTGACTAGGGAGGAATTAGAGACTATGTTGGCCATTGCAAGAGCAGAAGTAAAGGCTGAGGCTGAAACATCATTTGATGCACTATTAGAGACCCGATTGAGTAAGATGAAAGAGGAAATGATAGTGTTTATGAGCTCAAGACAAGATACTAGTGCTCCCCAGCCACAATCGATTGATCCTAATAAGCAAAGCACTAAAGGTAGTTGTTGCAACATCGGGCAGTCATCAGAGGGTCCTAACCCGGAAATTACTGAGCTTTGTGATCTTTTTGTCGAGGATCCTCTGAGACGGTTAGTTGCATGGGGTCGTGTGCATAACCTGGGATCAACTGTCCACCACCGACAAATGGAGGGTGATCAAGTCCGAGTGTCAGTTGACGAGGTGATTATTGCAGATGCACCTGTCCCTATCCCTTCTGATGAATTCAAGATCGTTAGCGATGTCTTGGGCACATTCATCTTGTGGCCAACGAACCTTGTTTCTGGTCGAGCCGAGGATAGTCTGATCAAAGCCCCACCACCAAGTCCGATCAAAGCCCCACCAAGTCCAGCTCCCTTCACTCAGCAAGAAGTTTCACAGCCTCCATTGAATATCATGCAACAAGTGATTCTGATGGCATATGATACATCCTTCAAAACAAGAGAGTGGCCTACGGATTCAGTTGTTGGACAGTCAGGAGTGACATGCTATCTTGAGAGGGATAATTTGATGTCCCTGGTAGCTCCTGGACAAAATCTTACGATTGGGATTGTCCAACTATTCTTAATGTAAGTAGCTTCTACAATTCAAACTAAATATTTTAAAAGTTTCACCGTTCATCTTTTATTTATGTGCTTGCGTTATTGTAGGTATATGCATCGTAGGTTGGTCTCCTCTAGCAAAAGCGAAAAATTTGGATTCTTATGCCCCCATCACATCCAAGAGAAAGGGACCACTGCTACTACTAGACATAGATACTTGTCAGAGAGGCTTAGTGAAACTGGAACTGAGTGTTTCTTGGCTCCATATGTGCATAGGTAAGAAACAAATTGATATTTTATAATTTATATAATGTTTTATAATTTATATAATGTTTTATGTTTGCTTAATATTCTTCTGTTCTTTTCAGTGATTATTGGCAGTTGCTTCTTCTATGCAAGAGTAGTTACACTGTCATCCTCTTATGTTCCCTCCACTTCAAACCAGGGAATGATTTGAAAAAGACTATGAATTCGTTAGTTTTCTTGCATTCTTACCTTTTGTATGCAAAGTATATGGAATTTGTGTAAAACCAATAACCTTTGTCATTGTCATGATCATAGGTCTATGCGGACATTCCTACACAGTGCTTGTGGTAAGCATGTTCGTGATTTAAAGGACCCTACATGGATCATGCCAAAGGTTAGTACATATGGATTTGTTTAAAGAATGTAATAAGACATGACTTTATATTTGTTTTAATGATATCATGTTTTTTCTCAGAGCCGTAGGCAACCAAAGGGGTCCAACTTATGTGGTTTTTATGTTTTGAGACACATTTACAATATTATTATTCTAGGCACGACTGATTTTACTGAAGAGGTAAATTTATATTTCAGAACTTTTGTTTTACTTTATTGTTTTTAAGTTATAAGTCAATGTTTCGTCTGGTTTTGGTGTTACAGATGTTTGATCTTGCTGATCCCTTTCCGGAAGAAGATATTGATTTCATTCGCACATGTTGTGCTGAATTCATCTATGAGCTATTACACAAATAGTGAGTTTTTGAATCCAACGTTACATTGTACATTATTGAATTGTGATGGCTGTGTCATGGTGTTTTTGCATCTATATGATAGGTTAATTGTGGCAAGATATTGCTCCTAGAATAGGATTCTTGATGAATCATACTGTTGCTTGATTATTTGGGTTTTTGTACAGGACATAATTGACGCCAAGGGCTATTTGAAGCAAAGAGGAATTGAGGTCAATGTCATTTAGCTTTTGTTGGTTCTTGCGTGTTTGCTCTATTTCATTCTCAATCCAATCCTTAGACAGAAACTTCATGTTTGGGTTTTTGTACAGGACATAGTTTACACGTTTTTTATGGCATGTTCATTTCTTTGCTTGGTTCTTTTCCCAAAAACTTCATGTTTGGTGTAGGCAACCAAAGGGACACTGGGGACTAGCTAGGCAACCAAAGGGACACTGGGTACAATCAACTTCAAAAGAAGAAGCTTTTGTTTTACTGCCATTTGGTCATCCTTACTGTCTAATGGCCAAATGAATCATCAATGTATGACTGTACTAGCTTGTATGAACATTAATTTGTTGCTGCCTATAGACTGTACTGGCTTTTGAATTTTGAAATTGAAATCAGTGATTCTGTGCTGTTTAATGTATTGATGTCTAATGTATTACTGCCATTTTAATGTATGACTGTCTAATGTATTGCTGTTTTTGGAGCATTCTGTGCGTGTACATAATAAAAGGGACGTTTTTAAAAAAAAAAATGAAGCTTTAAGACCGGTTATAGTCACAACCGATCTTAAAAATTACATTAAGACCGGTTGTGGTCACAACCGGTCTTAAAGGTCACACTTTTAAGACCGGTTGTCGTCACAACCGGTCTTAAAAGTGTGACCTTTAAGACCGGTTGTGAAAGTGTGACCTTAAGACCGGTTGTGCCCACAACCGGTCTTAAATGTCTGCCCTTTAAGACCGGTTCTAACAACCGGTCTAAAAAATAACAGATTTTTTAGACCCGCTGTATCAAGACCTAATATAGAACCGGTCTAAAAAGTCATTTTTAACCGGTCTAAAAAGTCATTTTTCTACTAGTGATATGGGATTGAGAGAGTCCGTTATGCGAACGATAGCTCACAATAGACTTCTCCTAAAAACTGCCCTCTCAATCTCAACTACACGCTTGGCTCTCTTTTGATCTCGATGAGTTTGTTCTGCTGCGTGATCGGAGTTCGAATTTTGTGTAGGCAATCCAACTGAGTAAATGAAATTCAAGTATGCCCTAAAATCCTTCACAAACAAATGTAAATGTGTGTTTCTTTGTTTTATTAGATATCTATCACATGGAAAGGTTTAGTTTTATCCTTTGAGATGCCCTTTGATGTTATATGTTGGTGGATTCTTACTGTTGGCAAGCTTGACTCCTTTATTTAGGGAGCATTAAATTATTTTATTTGATCAAGGTATTCTTAAGTCACACTGGGCTTAAAACTAATCCCTTTTGAAGCTAATTCCTAATTTTAATTTTCACACCAAGCTTAGAGGCTGCTCAATAAATTGAAGTAAACTTGTTTAGCAAATGGACCAATCCAGCAACCAGCAGTTAGAACATCATTTTAGGTCCAAATACAACTAAATGGGCTTTAGAGCAATGGCAAAGCTAGGATGGCATGTTAGTTCAATCTCAATCTAGTTATCTTTCTTTTGTTGCTTTTTTTTATATACAAAGTTTCATATATTACTTGAACTATTCATTTGTTATAAATTTTATATAATAGATTGATTAAAGGTTTTGTTTTTTTTTTTTTTGGAGTTTGGATTTTTTGCTATGACAAAAATCATCAATGTAAAATATAAAAAATCAAACAAGTCAAACTATTTATAAATTGGAATAATGTGACTACTTTTTAAACTCTGCACTTATACACGTGGAGTTCTGTTAATTATATATAGATAACATAATGTACACAAAAATATAAAGCCTTCTTTAATAATAAGGCTCTTTTTTAAATATAATGAACTTGGGGGGTTTGTATGCATTTGTAAAAGAAATGAATGGAAAATGGAAATTTAAAAAAACAATGTAGGCCCTGAAAAAGAAAAAAGCAAGCTCAACAACCAGGTGGGGCCACAGATTCGCTAGGGGAAAAATAAAATGGACAAAAGTTGCAAACTTGCGAATTGTAATAAACCTAGTGATATGCAAAAATAAACAAGCAAATGTTGAAAATTACATAGGTCATTAATTAATTTAACCAAGCCAATGAGAATCTTACATCCAAATTATATAATACATACATCCATATGTCTTTAAAAATAGAGAAGACGCAAATATCTTTTTATGAATAACAATGTAGCATTTGGATTTGCGTTATTAAGAACAAAAGACAAAAAGAGAGTGTGCGGTAAGATGTTTATGACTATGTGGGGTTCAAGGAAGGATGGAGAATCCATGTCTGGGCAGTTCCCTGATCCAAATCCTTTTGGTGTGCCTTAACCTTTTTGTTGTAACGTTTATTTAATTTCAACCTGCTGCAAAACTTGTGTCCTTTTAACTTAAACTTGCTAAAGTTTTGTCAAATCAAAATTTGATTCAACCACTGATAGATCCTTCCCCCACTTGACAAAGTAACGAGATTATTGTTGGAGATTCCGATGTTTGACTCATATATAGACAACGTACAATGAGATACTCACATTTATTATATTTTTAGAATTTATAGTAGTAACCCAGAATCTCTACTCTTGCCAGCAATGCCTGCACATGTTCCACTTTGTTCTCTATGCGTATACTATCTGAAATGAAAAAGTTTCCATATTTTTTTAACCAAGCTTCAAGCAATGGTATAGTACCACATGCATGCTTCAATTTCACAATTAGTTCAAGACTCTTTTGATCCTTTAGTCTTATTTACGGGCCATTTTCAACATATTTCATCGGAATCAAGAAAAACATTAAACTTCATCAATTTTGTTTTAAAGTTTAACAAATTTTTCAATTTTATCCCAATTCAATATATGTTATATCCTAAGAAAATAAAGTCTACAAAATAATAAATAAACGATAAAATTATATATTCATATGAGAAATTTAATGATATGAATAATAAATAAGATAAAAAATAACCTTCTCTTTATCTTATAAATAAGATCGGATTCCGGCAAATTATGAGTGACCAAATAGCAACAATTGCATTTGGAATATAGCCTTCTTCTTAAAAAAAAAAAGTCACATTCTTATTTGTTCAAAACTACTTTCCATATATCAAATGGTTTCTCTCCCTTAAATAGAAATTGCTGCAATTGTGGATTATTGGATTAAATTTGATAATTCAGATTTGATAGAAAGAAACCAGATTTAGCCCCAAACATAATCACTTAATCAGCACAATAACAAGAAATTGGAGAGATAAAAAGTTAAAACTTCCTAATAACTTGCTCTCAGCCCTTAAATTAACCAGATTTATATATAGATTTGGTCTAATATATCTCAAAATTTGTAATAAAAATAGATCCCAAAAATCTACACCTATTTAATGTAAAAATATGCAGTTATCAGTTGATTCTTGGGGAATTAATAATTAAATTAGTTGGGTGATAAAACTTGGGCAGCAATTCATGGGTATGATTTGCTCATGATTGAGAATACTTTTACGGCCCCATTACTCTAAGTTTTAACATACAATTTATTTGCAGAGAGATCGAGAGAGAGATGTTAGTGGCACTGCATGGAAAGCATAGACATATGCGATAGGCCAAACTCACAAGGCTTGACAGCGAAATAGGTGAAGGTTAGTTAGTTATACGGAAATCTCTTTGCACTTTATTCTCTTCTTCTTCTTCCTCCCAAAAAGAGAAAACAGTTAGTGTCCTCTCAAAGCTTCATTGATTATAAAGTGAGTGCTTCTTCTCTCAAACACCTCCAAATAACCCCAAATACCCTTTTTCCCACCAAATAAATATTTGTCAAAGTCACATTGTTTGCTAAGTTTGAGGAAGAGGGTTATTTTATTTTTTATTTTTTTGGGTTTTGACTTAGATAGCAAGATAAATCAAATACGTGCCCACCACCTTTGCTTATTCCACAAAGCACCCAACTACAACACTTAATTGTGACCAAAAGAGAGAGAAAGAGAGACTCTTAATCTTTCTCCTATATTGCTCACTGTTGAAGGTCTTTTTTATTTTTTATTTTTTTATGCTTGTCAAACAAGAATGATCCAATTGGACATGGGGTTGGCCTCACAGTCTAACTGAACTTAATCATTCTTCTTTTCCTTCCCCTACTTATTCTTCACCCTTCAATGCATGCCTCTGTATGTGACAAGAACCAGGAAAATTAAGTAACTCTCTATTTCTTCTCTCTGCACATAGATATCAAAAAAATGATGCTTTCTTCTCCACCTAGTAAAATACTAATTGGTCTGTCCTTAGACCCAAACGATAGCAGAGAACTTCTCTCATGGGCAATTAGAGTCCTAACCAATCCTAATGACACCATTGTTGCCTTGCATGTTCTTGGTTAGCCATTTGTCTTTCTGTCTAAACTCCTCATTTTTGCTACCCATGATAGCTTCTTATATATTCAAAATGGCTGTGATTGTCTGTTAAATTGCAGTTTCTAAGGATAAGAAGAAGAAGAAGAGGAAGAAGCGTGGTTCAATAACAAGAAGGCAGTCACAACTTCGACAGGCTAAAGCCTATGTCATATCTCTGCTTGGTGAATTTGCAAAGATGTGTTGGTCTAAGCAGGTAATTATTATATATCTTCCTCGTTCATGAACAGTAACATATGGCCTTATATAGGTAAGGGTTCCGATTAAGACATTATTTCTCAGGTGAATCTGGAAGCCAAAGTGTCATTTAGTTCCAAAGTAGGTGGAGGTTTGGTTGAAGAAGCCAAGTCAATATCTGCTGACTATCTTCTTCTTCGTGGTTCTAGAAACCAGTCCAACAAGTAAAAGCACATCAGAGAAACTTCAAAATGGTTTTCTTTTTTTTTTTAGACATCGTAAATTCGTAACCTTTTTTTAAATCATTGGTTATTTTTCTTAGGAATCAGGCCTCTGATGAAATCACCAAGTACTGCTATGAGAATGTTCAGGAAAGCTGCACTGTGGTCTCAGTAGGGAAAAGCTCAAAATCCAGTTTTGCAGATTCTCAAGGTAATTCAATTCTCTGAACTAAAGAACAAATTTAAGAAAGTTGAAAAAAAAAGTTAATTTTTTTTTGTTATGATTAGCAGATAATTATGAATCAAGCTCCGGATACAGGGGAGCCTCCCCTGTTTTGAAGGCTTTTATTTCAGAGTCGAACTCAAAGACTCAAACACGTTCTCCAAGAACAGTATTGGAGGCACTTGAGGGACAATCTAACAGCACAGAAGATGACACATTTAGCACAAGGGTCTCAAGCATCACAGACATTCCCTCAACAGGTTCTAAAATGAAAAGCCAATCCAATAATTTAAGGAAACCACAGTCACCACTCAGACGCATAGCCTCCCTCCTTGCCTCTCCACTTAGAAGGAAAAACTCCAAAAAGTCCCAAAATGAAAAGAGACAACCTTTGTTAAAATGCTTCAGCTATGAGGAGATCTCCAACGCCACAAAAGGCTTCCACCAAGGTTAAAAAGCACAGCTTTCAAAGCTCTAATAATTGCTCACTCCGTTTTTACTTGATTCTAGTATCTTATACTACCTCATGTCTTTTTTTTTTTTATATAAAACTACCTCATGTTTTTTATATAAGAGTTAGATAACTAATTTACGTATATTAAGGAAATTACTTAAGTTAGTTATTTGTGATAAATATATATCGGTTTACCTAAAATACCTTCTTTAATCATGTGTAATCAATAACGATACTTTAAGAAAAAAAGTATAAATTCGAGACACAAAATTGATTGAAATATTATATTTGTAAGTAAACCCTTCTCTAACTCCTATATTTAATACCAGAGGCAGTACTTTGACTTTTGAGATTGAAATGCTTATGCATGTTTTGTTGTTGCTGCAAACATCAGATAATTTGGTGGGACGAGGTGGGTACTCTGAAGTATACAGAGGAGATCTTTGTGATGGACAAAATATTGCAGTGAAAAGGTTGTCCAAGGACAACAAGGATGCTAACAAGGAAAAGGAGTTCCTTATGGAATTAGGAGTCATTGGACATGTCTGTCATCCTAATACTGCATCTTTAGTTGGTTGCTGCATTGAAAATGGACTCTACCTGATTTTCAAGTACTCCCAAAATGGAAACTTGGCCACTGCATTGCATGGTAATAAGACATCCTCAGTCAATTTCACTTGAAAATAAGACCAGACAAAAATGTGTTTAACGTTGGCTTTGCTAATGAATCTAGGTAAATCAGGAACTTCACTTGACTGGCCAGTTAGATACAAAATCGCCATTGGAGTAGCAAGAGGGCTGCATTATCTTCACAAGTGTTGCAAACGCAGAATAATTCATCGTGACATTAAAGCCTCCAATGTGCTTCTGGGTCCAGATTATGAACCACAGGTAGATCCCAAAAAAAAAAAGAGCAAACTTTTTGGAGTTATAAGAAAAAAACCCATCTAACTTGTGCTCTGAATTCCTCTGTTAGATCACTGATTTTGGGCTAGCAAAGTGGCTTCCAAACAAGTGGACCCACCATGCTGTAATACCAGTGGAAGGCACGTTTGGGTACTTGGCACCAGAGTCCTTCATGCATGGAATAGTGGATGAGAAAACTGATGTTTATGCATTTGGGATTCTTCTTCTGGAGATTATAACTGGAAGAAGACCTGTTGATTCTAAGAAACAGAACCTTCTCCTTTGGGTAACTTGTTTTTTTTAATTCTACAACTTTCAAGTTCATGAACAGAATAAGCCACACAGTACTAATCTTATGTTCTAAAAAAATAGGCAAAGCCTCTGATGGAATCAGGGAACTTTAAGGAGCTAGCTGATCCAAGAATGGAAGGTGTATATGATGTAGAGGAATTGAACAGAATAGCGGTCACAGCTTCATACTGTGTAAGACAATCTCCACTTTGGCGTCCCCCAATGAGCGAGGTAAAATAAAACCACCATTAATAATTCACTATGTGTTGGTTAATTATTTATCAGAAAATTAAACATGATGAATATATAATGAAGTGTTGTATGATTTTGTTTGTTTTGGTGAATGGAAGGTGTTGGAACTGCTAACTAATGGAGAAGACAGTGAGGCTGGAAATAGCTGGAGGATCCCACAGTTCACATCTGATGAATTGGATGATTATTCTATGGCCTTTGGATATGAAGTGCCTTCTGATATATCTCTTGAGGACTTTTTGTGAGAGTTTCTTCTGATGTTTTAATTAACATGGCAGGGCTTGGACACAGAGAGAGGGAGAGAGAGAGAGTAGTCTGGAGATAAGATAAGAGGGTTTTATATATATGTTTTGGTGAATGTAGAGAGATCAAAAGGTTGGGTTTTTGATCAGTTTGATCTCAACAGAAGAAGGGTTTTTGGTTTTTTGGGAATTTTTTTTGTTTTTTTTTTTGGTTATGTTAGAGTGATATAAATTAATCCAAGTGAACATGGTGGAGACACTATTTTCTTGGTCGTTATGATGAAAAATCAACAACTAATAAAGTTTATAGTTTTGAAAATGACGAAAATGCATTTCAAAGATTCTTTTCTTTTCTTTTCTTTTTTTTTAAATGATTTACGATATGCGAAGTTTAGATGTAACGACATGTTATAAAGTATATGGTTTCTATGCGTTACATGAAACTTAAAATGAGCCATACTATTTGAAGATGTTAATAAACAAATTTATGATTGATTAAGGGATAGCAACAAAAAGAGTTGAGATCTTGAGCTGTGGATAAGTGAATTTGAAGCAAGTAGAGCTTTGATTATTGATCATTTTGTGGTTGAGACAATTAATCATCATACTTGGCTATGTGCTAATTCACAAGGGTGTGTCTATAACTTTAATATAATAGAAATTAAAAGTTAACGTAAATAAGATTCCTCTATTATTTAGATCTTTTTGACGAAAAACAATGAAACTCGTAGTTGTAAAGTTGGTCTCGATGATACGTTTTATTTTAAATTTGAATAACACGTAATGCCTGAGATGTAAATCAAATTTAAGACGTAGTGTCACAAAGGGTACATCTTATACTATCAAACCTAAAGATTTTTGGCAGGTTCAATTCACACTAAAACTCACACATATACACATGTATACAGGCTAGCAAGGCCTAATAAAGCAGTATAGTAAGCTTTGTTGCCCACAGAACATTACCATTAATGGTCATATTCATAATCAATTGTTGGCAAAAAAAATATATATATATTCATAATCAATTAAAGAACAACGTTTCCACCTTCAAATTTCCTGGTTCTGGCCCTAAATCAGAGTTGGATAAGCATTTTTTCCCCTTTATTCCACAAGATAACTTGTTCTCTTTTCTATATATTCCGATACGCATTTTATTAAGATCTTTTTTTTTTTTTTTAACATGAAAAACGAGTTCGTAGTGCTGAAAATAAGTGGTTCAAACAGCAGAGCTTGGAGGCTTTTAGTGTATGATGCAGACGCAATAGGAGCTAGCCATTGAAAGTTCCCAAAAGTTGTGAAATTTAATTAAGTGGAAAACTATAAAAAGTACTTTAAAATTCTTACGAGTATAATCTAAAAATAATGTAAACACGCACACACTATTATTTTTTTCAGTCTAGCACGCTCACAAGGCACAACTCTAGTTATATGCACACTCCACTGAGACCGTTTTGTTCTTCCCATCCATCGTTTTATTGTTGTTTTCTGAGTATAGCTCATGGATTAAGAAATCTTTAATCTTAAATTAATATAAAATATCGTTATATATTAATTAAAATATCCTCATTTAATTAATCCCCTCGTTTGAGAGAAGGATAAATAAGAAAAATATAAAAGAGAGATGATGGGTCGAAAAAAATATCATAAGAGAGATATAATTATTATAAATGAGATTATAATTAGAACTTAGAACTGAAAAAGGAAGTTGATTAGGTCTTACATTTCCAAAATAATGAAAGTTTTGTTTTGATCAAAGAAAATAATGAAAGTTTTGAAACAAAGCATAAAGTCTAAAATAAAACTCCTTCTTGTCTCTCATACTAAAACTTAGTAGTTAACAACCTTTTGTTTGTCTCTTATACTAAAACTTAGTAGTTAACAACAGTTTATATCTTCGAAGTTGGCAAAAATTGCTTCTTCTTTTTTTTTTTGAAACATAATCCCTTATCTATGTAGGTGATAGAAACCTTAATTGCACAACATACTCTTTCTAATCCTTTTTTATAGGTCATTTAATTTCCCATCATTTATTGAAAATTAACAAAGTTTTTAACTTTAGTTTTCACTTATTAAACCCATTTAAGAAGCCAAAGAGCCAAGCTTGGAAATCAACATTAAATAAGAGCAACATAAAAATATGTAATAAATATCTGTATCAAAAAAAAAATATGTAATAAATATTTCATAGGATGCCTTATAAGAAAAACTAAAGATCCCTCTTCCAAGTACCTTGTGCATATTTAAAAAAAAAAGGTCAAAGGAGTTCTTAATAAGGAAATTTGGGGAAGTTAAAATTTAATGATGTAGTGTTTTGGTAATATGGCATATTTTGAGAGGGTGGCGATCCTAATGCAACATAATGAAATGATCACCTAACGCTGTGTTTGGATGAGACAATTTTAAAAGGTGCCCTCCCTTTCTCTTCCCAATCTCCCCATTCAAAAATTGGGCTTGTTTAGAGGAGTCCGGGAGATGAAAAATACTCCCTCCGATCCAATCTTTAATATAAAATATATTTATCTAATTTGATTAGATTAAGAAAATTAGTTAAGTTAGGTAATATATTATATTTTTTAAAACACCTTAGTCATTATCATTAATTCTCTTATTTCTTCTCTTATTTGATTATTGTTGAGGGAAGATCGATATTGGTAAATTAGGAAAATATTAACAGATATGAAAACTATATCTTATCTTTAAAACTAAGATCAACTCCATAAATATATCTTATATTAAGAATTAGAAGAAATAATTTTTTATTATAAAATTAGCCCTGGTAAAATAATATAATTCTTCTTTTGCCTTTTAGGTTCTAACACATTCTATCCTAATATACTCTATATGTGTGTATAAATATATATAGATTTATCACCAAATACACAGACACACACACATATAAGTTTGTGTAATTTGCATTTCTCCATTTTCTTCCTTCTATTAAAATTATTTCCCTTCACTCTCCTTACTTCAGCCAAACAGAGCTTAAATGTTGATACCCAGTTAGGCCAATAACTCATTTATTAGTTATTAAAAAGACGTGGTTAGGTTACATAGAGTTAGTTTAATAGCGTAAGCTCTGCTAGATCCTTCTGAGTTTTAAGTTCGAGTCCTAGAAGAAATACCTGTGTTAGAAGGGGCAGCCATGAATCCCAAACCGGATCCCGGATAATAATATTAAAAAAAACGTGGTTAGGTTGTTGTCATTTTAAGTCTAACAATAATTAAGGGTAAATCCATTGGTAAGCCCAAAATTATGGCCTAACCGTTGTTGCATAAACCATTATTAGTCACTGTCTTAAGCACGGTTATGACAACCTAAATTATGAAGTATACATTATATTGTCTTAATTAAGGTTCTTTTTCTTCTTGGTTAATTATACCGTTCTTTTTTCTATTGTTAAGTTAGGGCCTGTTTGGATTAGCAATAAAAGCTGCTTTTCCAACATGATTTACCATATACGAGGTAAGTATGTGAGAGGAGTTTTATCTCAATTTACGTGAATGCACTTATTTAATGCTAACTCAAATAGGCTTTTAGTATCACTATAACATTGTTTTTTTTGGGTAGTGTATGAACGTAGTTCTACCCCAAGAAAAATATCTAAATTGAAGAATTCTCTGTGGGAGAAATCAAATCAAGGGTGAGAATATCTTTTGGGGGGTTGGATGAGCCCTAGGGTTCCAAAATTTTTAAGATTTAATTATAAAAAAAGGAAAAAAATATTCTGTAAGAATATTCTTCTGTTGTGTATAACTGTATGTTATGAAATAAAACATTGGGCTGTCACCAATTTGACCCAAATAATGTGGAGCCTAGCGAAGGAAACTTATCAAAATATAAAATTCTTTTATGATAGAAATTAAAATATAATTTTCTGAAATGACAAAATTTTTAAACACTAGAAATAAAATTAAATTTATGTAAAAATATTGTAATTAAAAAATAATTTATTCAAGAGTATAAAACAACATTGTTAAGCTCACTTGAGAGGTAATTACACAAAAATAGACTACTAATAAGCCAAATTGAACAAGATATTTAATTTCATGTAAAATAAAAAAAATGTTTAAACTTAAATTCAAACTATCAACCAAACAATTTCGATTTTTGATTGATGCGTTAAATAGCCGGACATTAAATACTAGGATAAATTGTTGAAAAATCTCACATTATAAAATTCATTGCCTTAAAGTATTTAAAATTTGTTTACAAATCCATGTATAACTTATATTCAGTTGGTGCAGGTCTTTTTGAGCTGTATGCAAGCTATCTTCAACTGTGTACAAAATATAAAACTTTTATACATAATTAAAGATATATTACCTACAGTTGAAGAAGAGTTGTATCACCCACTAAAAATGAGTTTGCCCCACACAAATGGCATGAGTGGTCATGTAACTTTGAGCAATGAATTTTGTGATGGGGGAATTTTTTTTAAACATATTTCCCTAGTTAACACATTGTCAATCAATTACCAAGGTTTTTGGTCCAAAATGAAAAGTATTCACTAGGTGATGAATGTCTATGTAGTAAGAATTGTTAGTGTTGTTGGGATTTTAGTATTCTCTCCGATCCTAATTATAAAACAAAGTTGATTTTTTTGGAAAAATTAAGGAAGCCAATTAAATTACTTTAGAGTATTTATATTTTTAATATCCTTATATTATATATTAGTTTATTAATCAAATTAATTAGTTTGGAGGAAAAAATATAAATATAAATACTCTAAAATAATTTAATTGGCTTCCTTAATTTCTTCAAAAAAAATCAATTTTATCTTATAATTAGGATTAGAGGGAATATATATGTGAAGGGAGATGAATTATTGAGGGGATTAAATAGAAGAAGGTAATGAAAAAATAAATATGTCAAAAGATATCCAATGAGGGCAAAAATCATCCATGGGGTTGACTATTAACATTGGGATTTAAGAAGGAGAAAGTGAGGAGGACCACATTAATTGGAGACTGAAGATTGGTGGTGCGGTCGCCAGAGACGTGGGCCCCACACCCAATGGCTTAGGGGTCTCCTCCACGTGAACCCCCCGTGGGTCTGGACCCCACTCGATTATGATCTCTTCGGGCCCCACTAGTCATTATTCAACACGACAAAAACGCACACCTTGAAGGGTCTGTTTGGTAACACACCAGAGGGCCAAAAAACCCAGTTGGTACCCAAAAACCCAATTGGGTGAGAAGTTTGTATTTATTGAAAGACATGTTTGGGAGAGCTTATTTTGAGAAAATAAGCTCAATTTAAGCAAGCCAAGAAAAAACTCCTCTCACATATTTAACTTGTATATCGTGAATCACGAATTATAAACACTTATTGCCCAAAAATAAGCTCTTCCAAACACAGTAAAAAAGCATTTAAATGAGATGGGCTTTATATAAAAAAGGAGTTTCTTTGAAGTTCCTGAAAGCTACTTTTCAGAGATAGGACATAGATCTTCTGTGACCGAAAAAAAAAATTAAAGTTGCCTCTTACATCAGAACCGTGGTCGTTGAGGCATTAATAATAATTGAAATTTAGAGTATTTTTTTAATAATAATTGAAATTTTTTATTCAATCAAATTTTATTTAGGATTAAGGTATAAAAATACACATGAACTTTTCTCAAAAGTACACATATTATTTCCAAAAGTAGCTATCAGAGACCAACTTGTTTGTGACACTATCAGATATCAACTTGTTAGGGGTAGATGATCCAATAATGAAACATTTCATGTATGTATTCTAATTTAAATATAAATTTATCCTTTTTTAATTAAGTACTTTCGTGTTTTTTTTTAATAATAATTTAACCTTTTTTATTTTATCAAATTTTTTAAATATTTTTTTACTTCAGTTATCACAATATATACAACTAATATATATATATATATATATATATAATATTCAATAAGATTCATACCTTTTTCAGTCATTTCCCATCTAAACGGGTTTTTTAAACACTAACCCAAACAGGTTTAAGGTTAGAAAAAAGTTACTTCTGCTACTATCAATCCAAACACAAATTTCATCTACAATCTGACTTTTTTTCTATCTGATTTTTCTAAAAGCCTATCTACAAAAAAAACTCCTTCTCCACCACTAATCCAAATAGACACTTCTTGTTTTAGTTTTTTTTTTTTTTTTTTTACCATCTTCTTCTTTTAGTTCTTAGCTTCTTTGCCTCCTCCTCCTCAATTGGCCTCCCCTTTTTTCTTTCTCAAGAGCCTCCCCTTAATTATTCAAGGAAATGTTAACTTTTTAGTTTTTGTAATTCAGACTCATTTGTAATTTAGTCTTTAAATTTTGAATCGATGTAATTCAATTCTTATAATTTTGGTTTAGTTAAAACTCAATCATAAAGTTTAACTCATTGTGATTCAATCCCTATGGTTCTAACTATTTGAAATTTTAATCCCTAAGTTTCATAAAATATATAATTTTAATATATATATGTATATATATATAAGGACCAATATTTTAAATAATTAAAATAATAAAAGTTAAGCTGCATTGAGTTTAAGTTTAAAAAATAGGTTATAATCCAATCAAAACTATATAAATTGAGTTGTACCAAATCAAAATTTAGAAAATAAATTATAATCAAGTTTAAACCGTAGAGATCAAAAGGTGAGTTTTCATTTCACGCAACCATATCAAACACATTTTTATCTAACTAGATGGCATGTCCCTTTTATTGTACAAAATCTGAAAAAAATCAGCACAAAACCTCTGCAGCACGGTTTATATTATCTTCATACACTTGAAGTTAATCCTCTGCTAGCCTTTTTCTAATTGGCCTTACATAGTTTTGGACTCTGGCTTTTTCTATTTGGACTTTTTTTTTGTAACACCTGAAATTTGAAAAATAAGGAGTTGTCATAAAAATTTTGAAAAAAGATAATTTTAAAAATCTTTTTTGAAAACGAAACTGATCTACAAAAACTATTTAGGGTTCGATAGTCGATTGTGTATGAGGAAGGTGTTAGGCACCCCACAACATCCATTTATAATAATTATTACCCTAAATTAATTATTTAAAAATAAATATGGCCTTTAGTCTTATGATAATTACCCAAATAAAAAAATATTTACAAAAACAAATAAAATGAAATTAAAGAAAAAGGGAACATTTATTTACAAGCAAAAGAAAAATATATTTATTTAAAAAGTTAAACTTGACCTAGGAAGAAAGCCTAGGGCCAAGGTACCCTTTAGAAGGATCAAAACCCATGTAGTTTGGGGGTAAAAATGCGTGTCACTTTATTTGTGTTTTTTAAAGGAAAAGTTCCTTTAATTTATTAGAGAAAATGATTTTTTATTTGGTTTATGTTTTTTATTTATGAAAGCAATTTTTTTATTTTTTTCATGAAAGAGAGTTTTTCCATTTTATTTTTATTTATAAAAATGAGTTAAAATATTTTTCTTTTTTTTGTAAGAAAACCTACGAAAGGGATAAATAAAAAAGAAGAAGAAGAAACAACACAAGTTAAGAGAATGGGAAGCCAAAAGTGAGGAGAGTTATGCATATATTTTATCCTTGAAAGCTATTCAAACAAACAAGATGAGAAAACCACATGAGTAGATTAACATACCATTCATTGCATTTTCTTTTACCTATCTTATAAATCCCTTCAAACTTGACAAGCATTTATTGGGGGCAAGAGATCAAATTCAGTCAAAGCATATAAGAGTCACAAAGTGTGAGGACCTATCAAAATAAAAAAACACTTTTTTGTAATATGACGTATTAGCATTAGAGGAGGGAGCATGCAATCATTTCAACCATCAAAATATCACTGTAAAAAAGAAACTGTCAGCAAAGTAAGGGGTTTAAATATAGCAACATCAAATGGTTGGGAGCACACTTAAGCATTCAATGAAAATAGAAGGAAACAAAATAAAAACACGCTAAAAGCTTTATATGTAAGCGCCTCAATCTCATAGATATGTTCATTGGCAACCATCTAGACATGTCATGAAAAATACTAAGGCCATGTTTGGTATGATGGAATTAGGGGTGATGGAAATGGAATCGTGGATCAATTCTATCATGATGCTTGTTTGGTATAATGGAATTGGAAAATTTTTCAATTCCATGTGGAAGCCAAATAGGCTCAATTCCACCCAATCAATTCCATCAAAATACCTAAGATTTATAATTCCATATGATCATTTCCATCTATTACCCTCCACTACCTTCAAAAAAAATAATAAATAAAAAATTGAAGGACATTTTAGTATTTTTATACAAAAATTAGATCTCATTTCCATGATATACCATACATACTTTTAGTCCCCGTTTCCATTTCCATTTCCATTTCCATATCCATATCCATATCCATTTCTATCAAAATCAATTCCAGCATACCAAACGGGCCCTAGGTTATTCCAACAAATTTCTAATTCTTAAAACTCGTGAAAGAATAAGAAGGAGCAATGAAATGAGAAATTAAATTAGCAATCTACCTTTCCTCATTACTCTCCCAAAATTCTTCTCAAATTCTTATGTATTTGCTCTCCTAATTTTTGGTGTGTCTAGCTTCAACCCTTACACCTCTATTTACAGTTTTAAGGCACGGTTTTCTTCATAAATGCTCCTTCTTTTTTGAATTTTCATTTTAATTTTTTTTTTAATTTTATGTTAAAAACTAGAGTACCTAACTTGACTTAATCACCGTCAATGAGATTTTTTTTAATTTTCGTTTTTTATTTTTTATTCTTTTATATTTTCTATTAATAAAACTTCCTAGCTTGACCTAATCACTATCAATGGGATTTTTTTTTAATTTTCGTTTTTTAATTTTTTTATTTTCCCTACAATTAATTTCTTTATCAACATAAATGAGAGATTTTTTAATTTTAAATTTTAAATTTTCTTTTTTTATCTGTTTTTTGTTATATTTTTCCTACAAACAATTTCCTAATTTAAACCTATGAATGAGAGATATTTTTTTTATATTTTAATTTCTATTTTTTCCTCCACAATGACTTCACCCTAAATGTTCTAATCCAAATATCAAATAACATTAATAAGATGAATTATTTTAAAATTTGTTTCCATTTACTACAAAACCCCAAGCTCAAGATAATCACCATTAATAATGATAATTTTTCAAATTTCAAACAATTCAATCATCATTAATGTCATTTGCTTATTAATTTAAATGTGTCATAATTAAGGAAGATTTTTTCTTGTTTTCTTTTTTTATTATTTTTGAGTTGGGCCTGGACAAAATAGAGTATTTACATTTGTTTTTATCAATAAGGTTGGGTCTAGTAGAAGGATTGGTCCTTTACAACCTTGACGAATTAATGTTTGAATCCTCGTTAGGAGATGTGCCATGTGCCTATATTTAGTGTTTGACAATGCCTTGAACAGGGTTACCTCAAATAGAAGGATACTTGTGTCTGACAAAAAAGAGAGGACTTTGTTATATTTTTTATTTTTTAATACAATGTTGTTTGTGAAAAAACGCATAAAAAAATATAATGAATTATATATTGCTCCCTGGCAAAAAATAAAAAGAATTATATATTGCTCCCTGGCAAAAAATAAAAAGAATTATATATTGCTACCTCCTACCCTTAATATAAGATATTCAACGTAGTGCAAATTACTTACGAGGTCTTACATTGAAGACCTTGCCCTTGCCCACGAAAGATGCATGGATGAGAACAGCTACGAGTAGAAATTTAAGGCCTTCGAGCATGTAAAACGTGTAGGAAACGAAGTTTGAGAATGGTACCTTAATTAAATCTTGATTGAAAAATTAAGGATTACTGAGGGTAATTGAGGTGGTCCAATAGAATAACAGCAACGGGTTGGAGGGAATTAAATTAAACCAAGCATGATAATGGCCCACTTGCGTGTCTCGCACACTCATTATGAAGCCAAATAAACAGTAATACTTTATTTCATTATCTCTCTTCATGTCCCGTCCAATCCAGTACGTTTTTATTTTGGGAGAATTACAATGAAGTCCCAAGAAAGAGGAGAAATGAAGAAATGGTCCCTATAGATTGCAAAATGAAAAAATGGTCCCATGGAGTTGTCAATACAGGCTCCTGGAGTTGTCATGACAACTCCTGGAGCCTGTATTGACAACTCCATGGGACCATTTTTTTATTTTGCAATCTATAGAAACCATTTTTTCATTTTTTTTTCTTATATGGGACCTAAATGTAATTGTCCCTTTTTTTTGGGACTGACCGTCCAATCCAGTATTATAAATGTAATTTTTCTAATGCGCTTAATCAAGGGACTCACTCGTAAATATTCTTTTTCATTGGAAAAGAATATCTCCACTAAACCCTCTATTTTGTTCCTCTCCACTCAACTTCTTTATAATTATATTGGATTTCTAATGATTGAGATTTTATACTAGGTTAAAAATATTACTATAATATTAAATATTAAATGATAATATTATTTTTACATAATAAATCTTAACCATTAAAACTCAATCCAACGGTAAATAAATTAAGTATAGAGGAAGTGGGGAGAGAAGTTAGTGAAGACATTCTTTTCCCACCTTTTATATAGTCCTTTTTACATTAATGCTTATCATTGTGATGAGCACTGAAAGCTTTTCATCACTCTATACCATTCAGATCTACCTTTGATGGTTTAGATAAAATCTTTTGTTTTTTTTACTTTTTCAAAAAAAATCTTTTAATATGTACAGAATATAAAATAAAGTCAATCTATTAACTATCAATTTTCCAACAAAAAAATAATTTTTTATTAAAAAATCATTAGTTAAAAATCTTAAATCTTAACTGTTAAAATTTTGGTTATTAAACTACCACTTTGATCATAATTATAAATCCCTTTTTACCAAAATTTTTTTTTTCCTATTTATAAGTTCGGTTTCAATGTAGTAAATAAGATTGTGACAATTTTACCCCTATTTATTGTATCAATAAAGAAATAATTTAAAGATAGATGGAGAAGAAAGAGTTAAAAAGTATATTTTCATAAATGAGGGTATAATTGAAAATTTACTCCATAATCATTAAATTAACTACCTCTTCTTAATATTTGAAATTTAATTAAAAGAAATTTATAAATTGAATCATGATGATATATAGATCTTACAATAGTGAAGAGCTCTCAATACTCATAACTGTGATGAACACTTAAACTAGTTGAGGATGGGGATTCTGTGGCGTTTTACCACGCTTGGGTTGCACTTACTCGGTTCTTAATTACTGATTAAGCATTGATTTTTTTTATCAAAAAATAATTAAGCATTGATTGGTCACAATAAATTTGGTAATTGATTAATTAGGTGCCAAAACCTAAACAAACATTTGTCCCCAAAAACAAACCTAAACAAACACATCACCTGTCTCGATAATATATGAAAACATCCCCATTGACTGTCCCACACACCCCCACGAGAAAATAATAGATATTTTGCCGTACGGGAAAGAGTGACGTAAGAATGTAATTCCATATGAGATTCCCGTTTTATAATTTTAACAATCCCTAATACTAGGTATATATAAGAAGTTAATTTTAATTTTAAATATAAAACATATTTTTTATATTTATCAATATTTTTTTAATTTATCTATACTGATATTCTTTCAATAATAATTAAGGAGGGGAGAAAATGAGAAAATTAAGGAATAAAACTATGTTGTTTTAGAAAATGCATATCATATTAATTAATTTAATTAATTTTTTTAATTTAATGAAATTAGGTAATTATTATGTCTTATACGATGGAAAGAATATATGTGTGTATTTGTTAAATTATACACAATCCTTTAAACTTTGTGTCCTGCAGGTACAACTAGCGTCCCTTATCTTTGAAACTTTACAATAAATCCCCTTCAACTCTTACATTTATGTAGATAACTCCTCTGGTATTAGTTTGGTTCATTATTTATCTGCGCACGTAACTTAAAATTTAGGGGGGATTATATGCATAAAAATCAAAGTTTGTTGCGGGTAATCCGTAAACAAAAATAAAGCTTAATTAGGGAATATATATATATATATATATATAATTGATTTTTTTTTTTTTGCCCAGATTTATAACTGACTGTAGGGGTTATCTGCATATATAACTTGAAAAGTTTAGGTTGATTTATTATTAAATTTTAAAGGTTAAGGGAGTTAATTATATATGGTCAAAGTTTAGAGATCCTTTTATAATTAAATTTAATTTTGTTGTTGTTGTTTCCCCCTTATTTTTTGGGAGATGTGGATTCTTTTGCAAAAGTAAAGGTAAAAGGGATGTACATTCGACTAGCGAAATGAATACATTTAAAATAAAAAAAATTTGACCAAAAAAATATAAAAATAATATTTTCATAATGTATATCAAACATTAGTACGGTTAAATAATAATACTTTCGGATAAAAAATGGCAAATCAACTTCTTTGGGTCAAATATAAAATCAAAATTTGGCCATATGTCAATACATTCTATAGCAGTTGATTATATATATAAGAGTAAAATATATTAACTATCCCTTTATTTTATCTAAATTACACAAACCTCCCCTCTATTTTGAAAACACATATAAACCTCCTTTGAAATTAAAATGCAAGTTACAGAAACCTCCCTTACGTATTTAATATTTCATTTCCATCTACCCAACCGTTAGTTGACCGTTAAATTTGACTATTAAACATTTACTTTGACCAAAATACCCCTTTTTCAACAAATGAATAAACATTTATATTTTCCTAAAAATAAATTTTTATATAAAAAAATAATTCTAATACATGTATGTTCAAAATTTCCAATATATTATAAATTTTTTTAATTTTTATCATATTTATTGAAACTTATTTATTTAGTATTCTTTTAAATGACTGAAAAATATGCCATTCAAATGAAAGGCAAAAAGAAAAAGAAAGAAATATGTTTTATTCACAATATGTTATTAATAATGTAAATTTGATCCAGTACATAACTTATATTAATTTTAAATTTTAATTTTTTAAAAACATTTTTTGCACAAACATTTATAAACATGTTTATTTTAGTATGCATCTATTAATAGGATTAATCATATTTCAATTAAGTTTTCTATGTCTACATTAATTAAATTAATTAAGATTTATCTTAATATGAAAAAAAAATTTAACATATAACTATTTTCAAAAGTAAAAAATAAGTTAAGAAAAAGAAAAAGAAACTCTTAAATTGCTTAAACAATTTTAGTCAAAATTAGGAATTAGTAACGATGAAAGATAAATTAGTAAATAAAATTTATTTTAATATAAATTTTAATTAAAAAATAAAAATCCTTAACGGAGTTAACGGTTTGGACTTAAGTGTATATTTTTAAAATAGAGGGGAGGTTCGTGTAATTAAGGTAAAATGTAAGGGAGATTAGAGTATTTTATTCTATATATAAAACATGATGAAGAACTCACTTGGCCAAAATTAATAAATGGAAATGAGGAGATGAACATATGAATAATATACAAATATTACACCAGTCTGTATAATTAAGCGTCTTTTTAGAAAGTATTCTTAGTACTTTTTATATGGTATTTAATAGTTTTAAAGAGTATTAAATAGTTTTTTTTATGCATGTAAGTAATAATGCCAGAGAGTCAAAATAAAGGTAATAATATTTCGATTAATTGTAGTCCAGTCAAGATACAACACCGGTCACATTGAATATGAGCCTCTTATAGAAGTTGATGGTTGCTTTCGAATTTAAGAAAGCTGTTGAATAAAATCAGAACATATGGACGCCCTAATATTGAATATGAGCCTCTTATTCGGAATCAATATATATATATATATATATATATATATATTGTTCAATGACCTTCTATTCATTCTTTCTTCATACATGACGACCACTCAATCCCAACAACCTCGTCCTTTTTATAGAAATAAAATTAAAAGTTTCTAATCTTCTATTGCCTAACAAATTAATTTTTCTGAGAACATGATGATATACATATATTCACTATATATACATGCGAATTTGAAGTTCTTCTTCCTTTCATTATTTTCATTTTAATACTTCCTCTTAGCTCTTGTCTTTTTTATAAGAAACTCCCTCTCGCAGCGTGATTTTTAATATAGTAAACAATTTTTTTTTTGAAAATTTACATTGTTTTATTTTTATTCCCATTAAATGTATGTCATCTATTATTTTGTAATAAATTTTCACACATTATCTCGAATGTAATATATTTATAATAAGGGTATAAATGGAAAAACAAACACATATCTTACATATTTATTACTTTTAAATAATATTTTGAACTTCATAATTTTGTTATTTGTTCCTTATAGAAAGGATTGGATGAAGTATTATTTTTTTATATTATTATTTAATATCTAGTTCGGAGTTCGTGGTTGCCATTATTTATACAAGTGTCTCCTTCAATCATTTAGGACTTGAATTCAAGAGTAAGAGGGCTATAGTAGAACCTTATACCGATAGACCAACTCTATATTAGTCCGGATGGAGTATTAGTCTTCAGTGGTAATTACTATAAATTAGAATATTATGTTCTTGCTAAATTAAACAAAAAGATCATAAAGAAGTGTATAATTAAATAATTAATTAATTATTAAAAATGGTCAACAAAATCTATAATCAAAAGCCTTATATGGATCAATTCAGAGCTTATTTGTTGAATCGATTATTTGGTTCGCTTGCCAGTTGCCACTGATGATGCCAGTTGACCAGAGATTTTGTGACCTCAACAAATTTAGACACACAATGCTTCTAGCAACATCCCCATATCCCGTTTCATTTTTCTTCTGTCCAGATGTCCCCTTTGACTTCATTTTTCACATTATTTTACTCAACTACTTACATTTTGGATTTTGCTACATATTCATTATTGGAAAAATTATTTTTAAGACAGGTTAAAAAAGATATTTTAGATCAATTCTTGATCCGGTTAACAAGTAGCAGATTTTTTAAATCGGTTATAGAACCAATCTTAAAAAAAAAATTTTAAGACCGGTTATTATAAAACCGGTCTAAAAATAAATAATTTTAGACTGGTTATCAGAGGAACCGGTCTGATAGGTTCAAATTTTAGACCGATTTTCTGAAAAATCGGTTTAAAAAGTTGAAATTTTAAGACCGGTTTTATACAAAATCGGTCTTAAAAGTATTACTTTTTAGACCGTTTTTTCAGAAACCGGTCTAAAATTTCAACTTTTAAGACCGATTCTCTTCAAAATCGGTCTTAAATGTACTTTTCAGACCGGTTTTGGAGAGAACCAATCTTAAAATTTGAAATTTTTTTTAAATTTTTGTTTAAAAGATATACCCAGCAAGCCATTTCCCCTATTAAAACATTTCACTCAGCAAGCAGCAGCCAATTCAACAACATTCAAATAAATCTTCTTCTCTTGCAAATTATATAACTAACATCTTAATGACATGTGAGAGACTCAAAACTCATTGGAACATATTAAAATTCAACTCCCTTATGCTTAAACAGTGCTGGTCGAACCAGAAGCGAGGAAAACAACCATGAATAATAAACTCATAATCATAGACAGAATCATAATGCAAGGAAATCATACAACCATGACAATGCTGTTTTGACCAAATTCATTATCTTTTCACTTACATACATACATCAAAGATTAAATTACATTAATGACAATGCTGTTATTTATTAGGGCCAAAATACTTTATACACACTCTTCTTAGGCTGATGATCACTAGCGAGCCTGGCTTCGGAGAATCTCCACTAAGACGTACACCTCATATCATTCATTTTCCTGTGACGACAAGAAAAAAAGTAGTTATATATATATACACCAATAACTATATACATAATTCAAATATAGTTCATGATAATTATTTTAGCTAACTAACCTTCAATGTAGTTTTATAAAGGGATATCCTCTCATATCCCTTCATGATGATTGTTTCTTGTACTGTATTCATTGTTTACTTCATCTTATTCGTTCAATTCTGGTAAACCCCTAGAAAAAGAAGGAGTCTCAAGCAGATCATTCATTGAATGACTTTTCTAATTAATATCAATGACCCTTTTTCCTTGGAGAGCTACAGACCACATTTTATTTGCCTGATCAGTAACATAGAGCACTTATTTCACTTGATATGCCATAATAAAAGGTTCATCTCTAAAACTTCTACTATTCAAATCAACCAATGTAAACCCCAACTGATCAATCATCACACCATTGTTGACATCAACCCACTTGCATTTGAAAATGGGAAGTTTAACTTTAACATAATCAACCATCCAAATCTCTTCAATCACCCCATAATAAGGTATTGCTACCAATCTAGGATTCTTAATCTTTTGAACTAGAGAAGTGCATAGATTCAGCCACTAACATAACCCCACTGTTCTGGACGGTTCTCCTTTCATCAAGGGACTTCATGTAAAACGTATAACCATTGATCACAAATAAAGTTCAACTTATGACATTAACCTCAGGACTACGTGCTAGCCATTTAATTGTATGAGAAATACATTCTTCGCCGTCAACCTTTTGTTTGAACCAATGTGCAAAAGTTTTGTTATGCTCCATAATTAACCTTTGTTCATTCATTCGACTATTTCCTTTCCTTACAATTTCTTTATGAGCATTAATGTAATCTTGAACTTCATCAACATTATTCAAGATGTACAAGTGGACTTGTTGCAATTCATCAGGATCCATACTTTTTACTGAAGCCCCGTGTCTACCGCCTTCTTCGTCATGACGTTCAGGAAGTCCAATTTTTCCTACATTTGACAAATAATCTTGACAAAACTATATAGCTTCTTCAGAAACATATTTCTAAACAATAGATGCTTCAGGTCGGTTAGGGTTCTTCACATACCCTTTTAGGATTTTTATAGTTCTTTCAATTAGGTACATTCATCATAAATAGATAGGGCCGCACAACTTGATCTCCCTGATTAGAAGAATAAATAGATGTACCATGATGTCAAAAAAAGAAGGAAGAAAAAGCTTCTCAAACTCGCATAAAATCATATATCCTTCATTTTCTAGTTCATCCAATTTTTCTGTCTCAATGACTTTACTACAAATAGCATTGAAGAAGAAACAAAGTCTAGTCAAAATATGTTGAAAATCATATTCGGCAATGCCTCAAATAGCTACTGGGAGTAGTTGTTGCATTAAGACATAACAATCATGAGACTTTAGCCCCACTAACTTTAAGTCTTTCATCGACATAAGTTTTCTAACATTTGAAGAATACCCTGAATGAACTTTGATGTCATATAAACAGTCACAAAAGCTTCTTTTCTCATCCTTAGATAAAGTATAAGCAGCTGGAGGACAAAAAGTTCTTTTACCATATGGCTTTGGATGCAAGTATTCTCGTATTCCCATTTCTTGCAAATCTAATCTTGCCTTCACGCCATCCGTAGAACTACCTTGTATGTTAAGCAGTGTCCCAACAATACTATCACAAACGTTTTTCTCCATATACATGAAATCAATACAGTGTCTCACATCAAGCTTCAGTTAATATGGAAGATTGAAGAAGACATACCTCTTTTTCCATTTACTTTTCTCATTACTATTCTTTGTAGTCTTATTAAAGATAATATTCATATTTTTCACCTTTTCATAAATTTGCTCCCCAGTCAATGTCTTCGGAGCATCTTCAAACTCTTGTCCACCAAAAAAAGCTTTCTTTAATCTGCGATACGGGTGGCCTCGTCTAAGAAATTTCCTCTGGCCAAGATAAACTATCTTTCTTCCATATTGAAGTTGATGGTAGCATGTTCCTTCTTCACAAATCGGACATGTTTTATGGCCTTTAACACTATAGCCTGACAAGCTTTCATATGCAGGGAATTCATTTATACTATAAAAGATCATGGCTCGTATTTTAAAAACCTCCTTCTTATTCGTGTCAAAAACATCAACACCTTCGTCTCACAACTCTTTCAAGTTTTCGATCAAGGGTTCCAGGTAAACATCTATGACATTTCCGGGTTATTTTGGTCCTGAAATCAACATAGATAACATGATGTACTTTCGTTTCATGCATAATAGAGGAGATAAGTTGTAAATTACCAACAGAACAGGCCATGAACTATATATACTACTCAGGCTACCAAAAGGATTCATGTCATCCGTACTAAGCCCAAGCCTAAGGTTCCTAGGCTCTTTACCGAAGGCAAGAAATAATTGATCGATTTTCTTCTATTGAGAAGAATCAGTAGGATGTCGAAGCTTTCCTTCGGATATCCTCTCATCCACTTGCCATCTCAAATTTCTTGCATCGTTTTCATTAAAAAACAAGCGCTTGAACCTTGGTATGATTGGAAGGTACCACAATACTTTTGCAGAAGCGTTATTTGATTTCTACCTCGGGGTTTCACATATCGGACACTGTTGTGCCTCTTCATGCTCTTTTCTATATAATATACAATCATTAGGGCATGCATGGATCCTTTTATACTTCATCCCTAATGGACACAATATTTTTTTAGCATCATAGTATCGAGAAGGCAACATATTATCATCTGGAAGCATGTCCTTAAAAGCCTCAAGCTTTTCTAAAAACCTCTTATCGCTCCATCCATGCCGTTCTTTCAAGCTTACCAATTTCAATACTGCTTTCAACAATTGGTACTTTTTACACCCCGAGTACAATGGTGTCTCAGCATCACTACACATATTACCATATGCATGTGATTGCTCAAAAATCTCTTCTCCTACATTACGAATAATATCCTCTATCCAACCATCCGTATCCGTGTCATTATCATCAAAGTTCACTCCCCCCTGTTAAGATGAACTTGACATTTTTAATTCTTCACCATGCCATACCCACACTGTATAACTCTTAGAAAATCCTTCACAAATTAAATGTGTAATATATCTGCAGTACTTAGTCGCTTCTCATTCAAACATACTACACAAGGGCAATAAAACTTCCCACTACCATCATCGGCATTTATACTAGCGAAGTCTAAAAAACCCCTCACCCCATTATCATATTCAACACTCGTTCGTTTAACGTTTATCCAACTATGAGCCATATATATCTCAACACTTATAGTACCCTATATCCAACAACAAAAGGATAGAAAAAAAACAACAACAATAGAGTTTTAAATATTTCAACGAAATTAATAGGCACCATTTCAAACCAGTATTGTTTTAACAAACCAATAACACTGACAATAATCAAACAATTGTACTAAATTAAAACAAAACATAGAGTGGTATTAATCCAAGCCAAATATCACAGGGATGTAATTAAAAGTCAGAGTATATATCTAACAAGAATGTGCAGATTTAATTTTTTCCAGATTACGTTTAAGTGCTTAAAGCAACAACAGAACCATTTTTTCATAGAATATTATTAATTATTAAACAACGTACAACTAAGTGTGTGTTCTTTTACCTCCAAAACCGTGGTTTCAGAAGCACTTTTCTGCAAATCGAGACAAAACTCCTCTCACATACTTACCTCGTAAACTGTAAAAGCTATTCTCCAAAAGCTAATCAGAACACACACTAAATAACAGATCGAACACTAACCTGATTGAAGACCAAGGAGTGAGCTTCAACCTAAAGTCACGGTGGCGTCGACTGAGGTTAAAATGAAGTCCTCAAATTCACGGCACTGATAAAGGGAACTCAAGTCAGAGGAGAATGGTCACTGCGGAGAATAGAGATGGTGATGGAGAAGACTGACGATAATCAAAGAACAGCGATGACGAACACAACAACGGCAACAGTAATGACGGAGGAGAGTTGAGCAAATAAGGGATGGGACGCCATGGATGAGTTCAGAACAAGTACGGACAGAGCTCATAGAGAAATGACAAAAAGAGAAAAAATGGTTCATAGAGCGCGTGATCTGGGCGCAGGAGTAAAAATACTAGCTAAAAATCTTACCTTTAAGACCGGTTTGTACAAAGACCGGTCTTAAATGTGTTACATTTAAGACCGACTTTTGTACAAACCGGTCTTAAAATGTTAAATTTTTAAGATTAAAAATATTTTAACATTTACGATCGCTTTACATAAAAACCGGTCTTAAATGTTAAAATATTTTAAATTCATAAAAATTTTAACATTTTAATATTGGTTTATTTATAACCAGTCTAAATAAATTTTTTTAAGACTGGTTTTTTTAAGAACCGGTCTTAGAAATTCAATATAATTACAAAACTGCCACCGCGCAAATTTTTAAGACCTTATCCGTCAAAATCGGTATAAATGTGGCGGTCTAAAAAGGATTTTTTTCAGTAGTAATTAGACCTAGATAACTAATTTCAGTTTTAAATTTTAACAATGCAAACTCATCTACTATCTTTTACATTTAGAACCAAATAAAGTATGCGTGCAGAGTTATTTGAGAAGTTAATTATCTTATTTATAACTCATGAATGATACAATTTTAACATAAATTTTATTATATAAATTGGAAGATTGAAATTTTACATGTTGATAATCTAAGTGAAGTATATATCACAATTTCTCCCCCAGAATAACATCTAGTGAAAAAAATTGTGCGCGCGTGTTTGTATATGTAACTTCAATAAATTATAGGAGGGATCTATATATAATTGAACATTAGCCCTCGTTTTGATTTTTTCGAATGAATATTTAATGTTTTTGTACTAACTTGAACATAGTATTTTATCCTTGAATTATAATGATGCATTAGAATTTTAGTTCATACATTTTTTAAAATTTACAAATTGCAAATTAAAAAGTTCGGCCTAGTTGTCGTGAACTCGTAATGGTTAATTAATTAAAATGTAATTACCTATATATATATATATATATATATATATATATATATATATATATATATATATATATACATATATATGTATATATATATATATATATATATGTATATAGAGCTCAAATGAGATACACGTTTGGTTACAAAAATTGTTCAGGAAAATCATTCTTCAAGACTAAAACACTTTCTTAAAAAGTTAGTTCTCTCCTGGAGGGAGTGTGAGTTCTCTCCGTGTAGACACGTGAGAGTGTGGTTGAGCGTAACGGTTTTTTGGCGGGAAAGGAGTTTGTTAGCGGTGGCGCACGGGGGTTCTGGTTCCCATCGCTAGCCATGGGTGAGGAAAGAGGAAGCACTGATGGAGATACGATCGAAGTGCCTCTGGTATGGGATGAAGATGTGTCGAGGTACGTGCTTATCGGAAAAATTATTGCTGAAAAAGAAGTGAGTAAAGCGACAGTTGAAGCTGTGATTCGAAAGGCATGGAATCTTCAATCTGGATTAGATGTGGTGATGGTTGTGAAGAATGTGTTCTTCTTCAAATTCCTAGAAGAAGAGGAATATAATCGTATTCTACGTGGTCGACCTTGGTCAATCAACGGAAGCCTTTTGAATCTAATAGAATGGCGAAAGTTCATGGTGATTGAGGATTGTGATTTCAGTCGATGTCCGGTCTGGATCCAAATTCATAATGTTCCACTGGAAGCGTTGAATCTGTACAACGCTATTAGCATTGGAAATCGCATTGGTGAAGTGCTTATGGTGGAGGATCCTAAGTTCAACAACCGTATGCTGCGCAGCTATCTTCGTATGCGTGTTAATCTGGATCTACGGAAACCACTGGTGGCAGGATTCTGGATCCCGAAGCCTAATGGTGAGAAGAATTGGTCTAATGTCAGGTATGAAAAACTCTCTGATCTTTGCTATCGTTGTGGTAGTATAGGACATGATTTTCGGGCCTGTGGAATTCCTAGATTAATGTCTGTCCTGGATTCTAGTCTACCTCGATTTGGTCCTTGGACTGTTACTGAGCAGGTGAAAACATGGGAAGATGCTTTAGTCATAGTTCAGGAGGGATGGGCTGAGGTTAATATTAAATGGAGACGATTGAAAGAAAAGAGGCAACAGACTAAGGTTGCTGTGTCTGGGCCTAGCATGGATATTTTTTCAGTTAATCCGGTTATTGGAAAAAGTAAGCCACAGGCTGCCTCTACTATTATATTGGAAGGTATGAAGGGGAAGGCTGTAGATAAGGAGGCAGGCTTTGATAGCGATTTGGTGGTCTCAAATAATAATAGGAATGATGTTGTAACCACAGGGACTTGTGTGGAAAAAGCTGATCCTGTGAATAAGAGTGGGAACGATATGGAGGGGAGCTGTGGGAAGGACAGCAATAAACAGATGGTGCCTGAGGAGGAAGAGCATGTATATAAGGTTGAGGAACCTCCTGAAGATGCTGCAAATGAGAAAGCAATTGTGCTGTACGTTGAAAAAGAAGTTCAAGAAGTTGCTGATGACCTTGGGAGGTTGAGGCTAAAGCGGAAAGCTGGGGAGGAGTCTGAGACTGTGCTAAGGAAGAGAATGAAGGTTGAAAAGAAAGAAGATGTAAAGCCATCTGTTGTATCTAGCTTTGTTGGTAATGTGAGGAAAACTAAAGCTAAGATAAGAAGAGTTCAATTGGGAAAGAAGAAGGGTGGAGTGTCTGATGGCAGAAATAAAATGGAAATACATATAGAAGAGAGTGGTTGTGGACATGTGGAAGCTGAAGGCATGGGTGGCTGGCCTCAAACAGCCCCCATGGGACAATGAAAATCCTTTCTTGGAATTGTCAAGGTTTGGGGGTTGCCTTGACAGTTAAGTGTCTTAAAGACTTTAATAGGAAATTCAAACCCTTTGTTGTGTACTTAATGGAAACAAGAAGGAATAGTAGAAAGTTGGAAAGGATAAGAAGATCTTGTGGCTTAGAGAATAAGCTTTATGTTGATCCTTGTGGGAGATCTGGTGGTTTAGTACTTTGGTGGAGTGAAGGGATAGATATGGAAGTTTTATATCAGTCAAAGAATTTAATACATGTGAAAGTGGAAAATTCTGCAATACAAATACCAGATTTTCTCACCTTTGTGTATGGGGCCCCAAAGGAAGATGATAAAGCCACTGTTTGGAGAAGGCTGAGATCTCTGTCTCGGGGAGTGAGAGGATCATGGCTGTGCATTGGCGACTTCAATGAGGTAGGTTCTCAAGATGAAAAGGAAGGGGGACGGCCAGTTAATGTAAGAAGACTGTTAAACTTTCAGTCTATGATTGATGACTGTGGGCTTATTGATCTGGGGTTTAAGGGAGCAAGGTTTACTTGGAACAACAGAAGATTTGGGCAGGCAAACATCCGTGAGCGAATTGATAGGGGATATGGTAATATCACTTTCAGGGAGCAATTTGATAAAGCCCAGGTTTTCCATAATGAACCCATAGGCTCTGACCATCATATGCTTCTAGTTGATTGCTGTTTTAAAGAAGAAAAAATTGCTAAATTGTTCAAGTTTAATGCAGCATGGGTGGAACATGAACAATTTCAGGACACTGTAAAGAGGGGATGGGAAGTGGGACAAAGAAGGATGGCTATTGGAATTGATAACTTTGTTTGGAAGTTGTCTAAGTGCAGAAGGATACTGATAGAATGGAGTAAGAAGGAGTTTCCAAACAATAGGAAACTAGTTGATGAGTTGAAAGGTCAACTAGAAGCATGTTATAAGGGACCATGGATGGAAGAGATGGCCTCTGAAGCAGAAAAGCTACTTATAAAAATTGAGGAAGCATGGAGTCGTGAGGAAATATTCTGGTGGCAGAAATCTAGGCTGAATTGGATAAAGAATGGTGATTCAAACACAAAATTCTTTCACTCCACTGTAATTCAGCGAAGACTGAGAAATAAAGTATTGAGATTGAAAAGTGAGGAGGGAGGATGGTTAGAAAAAGCTGAAGAGATAAATAAAATGTTTGAGAAATATTATAAAGAACTTTTTGCTGCCAGGAAAACAAAACAAGTAGAGGAAGTGCTGAGCTATGTAAATAAAGTGGTAACTGAGGAAGAGAATTATCAGTTGACTGCAACAGTGACTGATGAAGAAATTGAGAGGGCTGTTTTTGATCTGGGATCTACTAAAGCCCCAGGCCCAGACGGTTTTACAGCTCTGTTTTACCAACGGGCATGGTGTGAAGTCAAAGGGGAAGTATGCAATATGATTAGGGGTTTCTTTGAGGGTCAGTATGACCTTGAGAAGATTAACCTAACTCACATTGTACTAGTGCCGAAATCTGATAACCCTGAAGTAGTCTCCCAATTCCGGCCAATTGGACTTTGCAATGTGTCTTATAAAATCATTGCAAAAATCATGACTACAAGAATGAGGAGTCTCATGAGCAAATATATCACTGAACAGCAACGAGCCTTTGTGGCAGGAAGGCTGATTCAAGACAATGTCATTATAGCTCATGAGGCTTTTAAATACTTAAAGAGAAGAAAGGTAGGCGTGAGAAGTGAATTAGCTTTGAAGATTGATTTAAGTAAAGCCTATGACCGGGTGGATTGGGGTTTTTTAATGGAAATTATGCTTAAAATGGGGTTTTGTGCTACATGGGTTCGGTGGATAATGGAGTGTGTAACTTCCATTGAATTTGAATTAATGGCTTCAGGGAAGAAAGTTGCAAAAATTAGCCCTAAGAGAGGAATAAGGCAAGGAGATCCCTTATCCCCCTATCTCTTTCTTATTGTGGTGGATGTGCTATCCCTAATGGTGCAATATCATGTGTCTAAAGGTGAACTGAAGGGTATTAGACTTTCAAGAGGAGGCCCGGTTTTGTCTCATTGTTTTTTTGCTGATGATGTGCTGTTCTTTTTGAGAGCTGAAAAGGAGAATTGTATGGCACTAAAGCTAATTTTAAGCTTGTTTAGTGCGGCTTCAGGACAGGAAATGAATCTAGATAAGTCATGCATCTTCTTTTCCACAAATACAACGATGGAAGTTAGGAGGGATGTGGAAGAGGTGCTGGGCATTAAAGCTTCCAGTGAGCCTGGTAAGTACTTAGGATTGCCTCTTGTGTGGGGAAGATCAAAGACAGCAGCACTAGGATTTGTAAAGCAAAAAATAAAGACCGGTTTGTACAAAGACCGGTCTTAAATGTGTTACATTTAAGACCGACTTTTGTACAAACCGGTCTTAAAATGTTAAATTTTTAAGATTAAAAATATTTTAACATTTACGATCGCTTTACATAAAAACCGGTCTTAAATGTTAAAATATTTTAAATTCATAAAAATTTTAACATTTTAATATTGGTTTATTTATAACCAGTCTAAATAAATTTTTTTAAGACTGGTTTTTTTAAGAACCGGTCTTAGAAATTCAATATAATTACAAAACTGCCACCGCGCAAATTTTTAAGACCTTATCCGTCAAAATCGGTATAAATGTGGCGGTCTAAAAAGGATTTTTTTCAGTAGTAATTAGACCTAGATAACTAATTTCAGTTTTAAATTTTAACAATGCAAACTCATCTACTATCTTTTACATTTAGAACCAAATAAAGTATGCGTGCAGAGTTATTTGAGAAGTTAATTATCTTATTTATAACTCATGAATGATACAATTTTAACATAAATTTTATTATATAAATTGGAAGATTGAAATTTTACATGTTGATAATCTAAGTGAAGTATATATCACAATTTCTCCCCCAGAATAACATCTAGTGAAAAAAATTGTGCGCGCGTGTTTGTATATGTAACTTCAATAAATTATAGGAGGGATCTATATATAATTGAACATTAGCCCTCGTTTTGATTTTTTCGAATGAATATTTAATGTTTTTGTACTAACTTGAACATAGTATTTTATCCTTGAATTATAATGATGCATTAGAATTTTAGTTCATACATTTTTTAAAATTTACAAATTGCAAATTAAAAAGTTCGGCCTAGTTGTCGTGAACTCGTAATGGTTAATTAATTAAAATGTAATTACCTATATATATATATATATATATATATATATATATATATATATATATATATATATATATATATATATATATATATATATGTATGTATGTATATAGAGCTCAAATGAGATACACGTTTGGTTACAAAAATTGTTCAGGAAAATCATTCTTCAAGACTAAAACACTTTCCTTATTCTGTCCAAAAAACTACACATCCTGGGAATTAAATATTTTATATATTTTATTTTTAATTGCTTAAACTATACATATACGCATCATAAGATTGTTTTTTTTTTAAAAAAAAAAGGTTACAAACGGAAGACACTGATATTAATTATTCTCTTATATTAATTAAATTTTAAATATAAAGACATGATATATAGATACAATCATACAAAACATACAATAATTTATTGTATTAAAAAAATGTTGATTGTGGGTCAACCTTGTTCAAGTAAGCCAGTAAGGTAAGTGTTTTTGATTCCTTGCAAATCCAAGCTGTCACGCCCAACAGCCTCTTAATTGCATCCAAAGTCCAAACTTTCCACTACCATTCTACGAAATGCTCAAATTCTGCCCACTTCCTCTACCAATTTATCTTCTTACCTCTAAATAATTATTAATAAATATTTTTGACAAAATATTAGTGAAAAGTCCTTATTCAAAAAATTTATTAGTCAACATAACCTGAATTTATGCATGAAATCTTGTAGAATGTACCATTACCAGCACTCCGTTCTTATAAAAGCATTTCATGTTTTTATGACCAATAAGATTTTTTAGACGTAAACTTTTCAACGTCTTGCTTTCTATCTTTCTCTCTTTATTTTTGAGCTAAGAATTAGGTCAATCATAGTCATTTCCAGATACATATCCTTACTCACATGCACTTACTTTTGATCTCAACATTAACTCCTCAAGGATTTCATTCATATGTATATACTACATTCATATAAAACATTACAGCACTCAGGTTCCCTCCTACATTTATTTCCTTAAAATATGCAGATTCATAAGCTTACAGGGAATATCCTCCAGATTCCTGCGAACCAATCCTGGTCCAACTGTCTCCTAAAACTTCAAATGCTTATTAAATAACATATATTAGAGAGAGAAAGAGAGAGAGCTGTGAACCAATAGGAACGCAGAAAGAGATCCGTGACCATATTTTGAAAAAAGAAGCAAACTTTCTACTCATAAAAAAAAAAGGTGAACAGAGTTTACACCCACATGTTCCTAAACTTTCATTTCAAAAAGTTACCCTTCTTTTCCCATCTCTCTCTGCTCCTTCAAATCTCCTTCATCTTCATCACTTATGACTTCATTCTTCATGATCAGCACATCGACGGTTCCGACACCACCATATCCCCACCGTAATTATCGTACCTTCCCGCAGACTAAAAACAATTCCCTAGCAATATATCCTTGATTACTTGTTACTACTACTGTTATTGATTTTTTAAAACGATGGTACGACGCCGTACTGAGCGTCCATCATCAGACCCCCCGTGCTGACGGGGCTGTACACCCGATCTACCTCCGACTCGGTTTCGCTCCGTTTAGCGAACCGTCCCTTGATCCTGGGTCGGGTCTCCGCATATGCTTTCCTCGAAGCGTACCGGATGGTTTTCTCGAACTTCCGGTTCTTCCTTTTCTCTCTGTACCTCAATACTCTCGCTTCCCGGTCCATCCCGCCCAGTTGGGTCGCCTGGTTGTTACCGGCCGACCCGATTCCGCCCGATTCGGAGCTGTTGCTCATGTTTCGCCCCAACGAGAACGACATTTCTGACACACAGTCTGGTACAACTCCAACGTCAAGCGAAGACGATGAAACCTATAAATACATATTTTTGTATTAATAATTTTGAAATCCATTTTTTATTATTAAACAATTTCGGATCGAAGTCAATGATGTTTATACTCACACTTTGGCTTGGGTAGCTGCTAAAAGAAGAAAGCTTCGATCTGCAAAAGTCAATATCGAAGCAACTCTCCGAGTGATGGATCATCGGGGCCGTAACAGGTTTGTTTTGAACTGGCACAACGCTGTCGTTCGCCGGGCCGTGATTGTTGTTATGCTGATAAGAATTTGAGTAATCGAAATCCATGAACGGGTCCATTTCCGAGAAGAACATGTCGCCAGACTTGACTTCCGGAGCACCCTCCACCTTGGAATTGAAGTTCTGGTGGTTAGGGACCATCCACGGAACTGGTTCGGGATCGTCAGTTTGAAACCCATCGGAGCAAATTCCGTTATTGTTCGGCACGAAGAAGTTGAAAGCGGCAACAGAGGCAGAGGATTTCGCCACCAAGTCAGCAGAGTCATAAAAGGGCTCAACCGGTACCCGCTCGTGGCGGCGAGCGAGGGGGTTGGCGGAGTGGATGTCGGAATCGCAGGTGACGCAGAGAGCGGCGGCGTCGGCCTTGCAGGTGACGGAAGCAGGGGCCTGCTCACAAACCTCGCACATCCAAACACGTTCATGGCGGGAACCGAGCTTTTCACCGCAGTGAATTCGGGTGTCACAGGTCATGCAGAGGAAGGCGGAATCGGCGCGGCAGAACACGGCGGAGGCCGCCGATTTGCAGGAGTCGCATAGCTTCGCGGCGACGCTCCACCCGCCACGTAAGCCTTTAAGGCCTCCTCTCTCAATCCCCATATATGAGAAAGAAGCTTTTGAATTGGAGAGGATTAAGACTATTTGCTGATTGGATGCGAAATTGAGTTGTGGGAAGAACCAGCGAGGATTTTAGGGGCTTTTGAATTGAGTTGTGTGGGGAGGTTTGGTTTGGTTTGGTTTTCTATTATCCATCACACTGACGAGTCTTAAGAGGGGAAATCTCGGTGACAACGAATGAGGAAATGACACGTGAGTGGCTGGCAGCCACAAAAAGATGGACCCTTAAAGGCAAGGAAATAATAGAATACATATGTGATATGTCATGGAGAAATGTATATATATAATAAGTAACATTATTATTAATAGTTTATTTGGGGCTAATATTAGTTGTCCTTGTGTTGTGTCTGTGCCGCCGTGGGAGCCACGGAGATGGGGAGCGAGGAGCTTATTATTGTTACAAGATGAAATGGATGCACCCCCTCTCCTCCGAGTGTGTTCGGCAACTTTTTAAATTATGATTATAAAAATATTTTTTTATAAATCGAGATAAAATTCTTCTTATATATTTATTTTGCAAGCTGAAAAAGTTATTTTCTAAAAATTAATTCGAACACATACTCGAATATAAGATATAGTTAATTTTTTAGAAATTTTAAAAAAACTAATTAAATTATTTTAAAATATTTGTTTTTTTTTGTTTTTTTTATTTTATTTTTTTTGCCAACATTTTTTTTTATTTTTTTATAAAATAATTAATTTAATTAATATATAACCTAAGAATATATAATATATGATATAATTAAATAATTTTTTTAATATCTTCAGAAAATATTAATTATATCCTATATTCAGTAAAAAATAACCATCCAAAAGATGTTGAAATTGGCATGCGGGTACCTTCACTTCACAAGTTCACATGGGCTTCTCTGACCACTTCGCCTTGTTCACTAGTGTTGTACGTTTTCCTACTGTTGTTATCCAATTTTGTAAGGATTAAATTAGAGTAATATAATTCTGATTCTAATACTGAAATGAGAGAGAATAGTGGTGTGCATGTTTGAATAATAATTTAAGTCTTTTAAAGTATATTTTAGCTTTTTAAAATATATTTTTAATCATAATTTATAATATAAATAAATAAATATACGAAAAAAATTTTATTTCAACTTAACATACCCATAAGAAGTGGGTAACAAGATTTTACATGAGAATGTAATAATATTAATATATATATATATATGGAATTTAATGTAATATGGATATGGATTGGGCTGAAGGACACGCGTTGCCGAATTATTAGATTCAAAAGTTTGAGTGAGGGGCATGAAACATGTCAAGAGAAGCAATTCGACGGGCTTGATGTTGAAAAGAAATAATGATGAGATAGAATTTTTCAAACCGTCATAAAAACTGCATAGACTTGTACGGTGTGATTGATTAATCAGCTTAAAGGGATTATAAGTATGTTTGTTTGAGCTTATAAAAACTTATAAGTTGCTTTTTACGTAAATCGAGACACAACTCCTCTCACATACTTACTTCGTATACCGTAAATCACTATTAAAAAGCAACTTATAAGCAATCGAATCGTTCAACCAAACATACCCTATATGGTTGGGCGTTATGATTGCTTATAAATTGCTTTTTACGTAAATCGAGACACAACTCATTTCACATATTTACTTCGTATATCATAAATTACCATTAAAAAGTAACTTATAAGCAATCGAATCGCTAAAACAAACATGTCCTGTATCGGACAACATAAGGCATATGCCACAAATTAAAAATTGAAAGAACCAAAACAGGTTAATTGATTAAATTCGCAGATACCAGATTGATGGGAGAGAATTAGTAAAGCAGGGTCTCGCCGTTTCTGGGTCACATTTCACAAATGCTGTATTAATTGACTGTTGTGTATCTACTGAGTATAATTCAAACACACGGTTATCCAAGTTTAAGAACTTCTTGTAACACGTTAAAAACATAATTTTATAAATTATGAATAATACTCATTAAAAAAATATTGAATTTCTAATATAATTTATCATGGAATTAGTGTTTCCGACGGAATCCGTTCCGTCACTGAATTAGGTGCATGACAAAAAAATTTGAAATACGGAAATTCCGACCGAATTCCTTTCCATCGCAATTTAAAAAAAAAAATTGATTTTTTTAAAAATTTCCAAATACCACGTGTTTGCTCCTCAGTTCGCCACGTGTCTCTTCCCCGTGCTACCATTTGTCCACATTTCATAATTCTTGAAAATGCCTCTCCTCCAGTTCGAACCTGCGACCTCAAGCTACCGTCATCTTTGCATGCGAGTCTTTGTCAGTTGCGCCAAAACGAACATGAGTCATATTATTACATATTATTATATATATAACATTATCATACACACACACACATAATTAATTATTAATTAAATATAATATTATTAAAAATAATAAAAAATTTAATAAAAACGTAAAAAAATATTTATATATTTAATTAAAAAAATTTTTATTTAAAATTTCTTAATAAATAATAATTTAATATTATAAATATTATTTTTAATATAAAATTATAAATATAATATTAATAACATATATATTATTTTTAAATAAAATAAAATAAACTAATAATAATATAATTTTAATAATTAAAGTTAAATACAATTATTTAATAATTAATATTTTAATTTTATAAATATTTTTTAAAAAACAATTTAATTTTTCCAACGAAGTTTTAGATGGAAAATTTCCGTGGCAACTTGCCACGGAAATTTCCTTCTGAAATTCCTTCGAAAAAATTTCCGATGGAAATTCCGTCAGAATTTACCTTCGGAAAAGTTCTGAAGAATTTGGAGTCGGAAAATTTCCTATGGAATTTCCGTCAGAATTTCCTTCAGAAGTTGTCACGGAAAAAATTCTGTCAGAAATTCCATGACTAAATTTGCTATGGAAAATTTGATGTAAAAATTTTCGACGGAATTTCTGTCGAAAATCGGGTATTTTTTTTGTAGTGATTTACCGTTGATAGGTTTATGGTGATGGTTTTTTCAAAAGAAATGTAATTAATATATCATTTGATGACATGTAATAAGGACTATCTATTAATAAGAACACAAGGGAATGTTTATCTTGTCATATAAATGTATAATGTTACCTATAATTTATTATTGTATAGAATTTATATTTATGGGATATAATATATATTAAATAGGGGTTGATAAGTGAAATATTTGCATATTTATTTTCCCTTATATGATGATTTTATGGACGATATTTGAGCTTAATATAATATATTTGGGTGTAAAATAAATAGTATTTAAAAAATAAAGAAAATATAAAAAAGATAAGTACTGTAGCGTCGGGCACTATTCATGACAGAATCACTGTAGCAGGACGTTACTGTAGCGGACGGAGGTGACTGTAGCGGAAGGAATCACTGTAGCACTGTAGCAATACGGAAAAAACGCGTAAATCCACCGACAGGTTACTGTTCATTACTGTAGCATTGCGTGAAAAATTGGAAAAATCACTGTAGCATTGCGTAAAAAAATTGGAAATTCACTGTAGCACCGTGGAAAAAAGTGACGGACGCTGCCTATAAATTCAGGTGCAGATTCAGAGGAGAAGCAGATTCGAGGTGTGGAGAATTTTCTCTGACAGTCGGAGACCCTTCTCTGACAGGGAGAGATATTTTCTCTGACAGCTCTAAATAAATTGTGTTATTTTTTATTTTTAATTTTATGTATTGTATTATTTTTTTCATGCCTCCTATATGGAAGGCTTAGTATTATATTACTTTTTGCATGCCTCCTACATGGAAGGTTTTACCTCCTAAATGGACGGCTAGATTTCTCTAGTTTTTTTTATGTATATTTTTTGTTGTATATTTATGTTTGAGAATTTAATATTCAAGTTTATGCAGTATTTATGAAGATTTCATTCTAGTTTTATATAATGTCAATTTATTTTTATTTTGTTTTTAATTTTATCATGAGCTAAATTTTCATTTTCCTAGGGTGATGACGTAGCTTACTAATGACGGATTGAATCTTAACTTATTAAATCTAGTTTTAATTTCTCCTTCATGATTGAGTTTTAATTATTGTTCTTAATGCTTTCATTTGATTGGCCACCTTTTGAATGATTACAATATGCATGTTGAGACCGGAAGGAGATGCATGTGTGTAGATCCTATAATTAAAATCATGACTTGCATATGAAATAGGAATATATTCATATGAGTTGTGTAGTCTTATTGAGTTCCATAAATCTTAATGCATAATTAATTGCTTAAATTCATATAGGAATATATTGGATTAGCAATTAATTATAGAATTGCTTGACCTTGGAAGAGGCTAGTAATTAAATTAGGGAAACTCGACTATCAATCATGTGGAATAAATTGGGCTAGAATAGATAAGTGATTCAATCCGAAATTTGTTAAGTGAAATCTAATCCCTAGGATTTTTTCTCATATTTGTTTTCATATCATCTGCACTCATATTTAATTATTTTTCTTTTATTTGTACTCTCAATCACCAATTTATCGATCGACTAAATAGAATTAAAATTACCTATTTTGGTACTTAGTGATCAATCCTCGTGGGAACGATACTCTACTCACTTCTATATTACTTGATTACGACAGTGTACACTTGCACTATATAATTGATCATCCAAACTCGTAACAAGTTTTTGGCGCCGTTGCCGGGGATTGTTTTCATTAATATCAATACCAAGTAATTTTAATACTAATTTAGTCTGCATGTAAAATTTGAAAAAAAAAATAAAAAAAAACAAAAAATAAAAAAAATGAATTATTCACAGCATTCATTTGGTGATAACTTGTCATATCTTAGTTCTTTTTCTGGAATGCATGTGAATGAAATGAGACAAGAAAATATAAATGCTGGTTGGATTGAAAATTGTTCTCCTTATAATTGTTTTTCTGGTGCTTATTATGGAGAGTGTCATCCCTATGAGCATTATCCATATAGCACTATCAATCATTATATGGGAGATGATTTCAATATGCATCAAACTTGTTTTGATCATTCCTTTTATTCTGGTGGAATTTCGGAGCAACACGAATCTTTAGATCCATATGTCAGGTATTGTCCTAATCCTCCTTTCTTCTCTTATCCATATATTGAAGAACAAACTCTTGAGTATAAAGAAAAATCTGATTTAGAAAAATTAATTGAGGAGTTTGAGCAATCAACAGAGAGATTTTGTAGAGAGCAAAAGGAAAATGACACAAGAATCAAGTCAAGTGTCCAAAATATTGGAATATATGTGAGTCAAATTATTGCATCACTTGAGACTATGAGGCAAGATAATTCTTTGAGCATGATTCCCACTCCTTGTGTTGATGATGATTATTGTGAGGAAGTTGAGGATGTGGAATTGAATGAAACTTTACCTCTTGTGACATGTGATAAGGAACTTGAAATCATTTTTGGAGAAAATAATGGATGTCCAATTGAGGTTCTGCCTGTGGAGCCTAATCTTTGTGATTTTGATATTGAAACTAATATGGATATTCCAAAAGATGTTGTTCATGTCTCTCCTGTTGAAGTATTGACTCTTACTGATGAGAGTCAAGTGGATTTTATGGGATGCTCTAAAATTTTGGAAACTCCTAAATCTGTTTGCAAATACATGCATGTTGTGCTTTCTTTGAATTCAGTAAATAATTGTACTCTAAAATTGTCTATGATTGAAGAAGTACAATTAATTACTTTGAATGATCATTGTTGGTTTCTGAAATATTGTTGCTTGAGAAGAAATGAAGAAAAGGTAATTCTGGTGTTTGATACTTTTGATTAGTAGTTTATGTTTGAGAAGTCTGGCTGAAGACTATAAATTTAGCGCTACTTGGGAGGCAACCCAAGGTTTGGTTCGATGTTTGTTGTAATTTTGCAGGACTTCTGGTAACTCCTAATGATGTATTCTACTTTGATAAAAGAAAAAAAAAAGAAAAAAAAATATAAATTTTTTTTTTAAAAAAAAAAAGAAAAAAAAAATTTTGGTTTGTTTTTTTTTGTCTAGCTAAAGACATTAAAGAAAGGCGGCTATTTGGGAGGCAACCCAAAACTTCTTTTCTACTCTTTCAAAACTTCTTTTCTACTCTCTTAGTTTTCTTTATTACTCTCTCAATTTTCTTTCCCACTCATTCAATTTCTTTTCTACTCACTCATTTCTTTCTTATCGTCTCATTTTTTCTTTCTTACTCACCAAAACACACTACACTACATTGAGCATTTTAGTTTTCATCAATTTCATTTACTATGGAGGAATCTCTTGTAAAGCTTAAGAACAGGTTCCACACTCTTCCCAAAGATGTGCTCAGGAAGATCTATAGCTGTCGACTTGAAAGGATGAAAGTATTCAATCGTTTGGGCCTTCCTGTGGATATACGTTGGATCATTGAAGCTAAGGTACGTTTAGCAGGTGAGATTCATAATTCATTTGTTAAACCTTTGCCAGGAATGGGAAGAAGTTCTTACTCCAAAAAGAGAAGAGCTAAAAGAATGAAGGTCTGCCATAAATGTGCAAGGTGGAATTGTGATCAGCGCTGTAGGAGTAAAGGTATGGTTTCTGTAAATCGAGAAGATAAAATTAAATTTATAAAGGATGGACTGAGTAAGGAGTCCCTGGATGATATCATTCAAACTCTTGAGACGCATCCGAGTGGTGATGTTCATCGTATTCTTCTTGATTTAGCGGACATATTCAACAGAGAAAAAGAGCGCTATTGTCTTGGGAATCTGACGAAAAAAGACCCTGTTTGCCAGTTTATAAGAAAACTGGATGGGAAGCCAATCCTCGATTCATAGAAATCGTTTAAGCCGTTACTGGACGTAAAACCAGAGGAAGATGTGAGCCAAAATCACAACTACTGTACATAATCATGCTTTTGTCAAATCTTTCTTATCTTTTCGATAGCTTTTGTCTACTCTACTTTATCTTTTGACTTTCTTTCCTCTTTTTGTATAATTTCTTCACGCAATAGCCCATCTGTCATCTGTGTCGGAAATTTTTTTTCAAACTTCTTTGAAAAATGTTTGATTTGTGTGATTTTGTTGTCGTTGTTTTAGTATTATATATATGTACTCTTTCATTTGTAAATATACACACTTCCATTTGTAAATATGAATTCTTTCTCTTGTAAGCGTACATGGTCCGAGAGAAACAAAGAGAAAAAGGTTATCACACAAAAATGTAGATTTACATCTATTTGCATTTTTGGTGAAACTGATATAGGCAAGAAAGGAGAGTTTATAACAGCAGCAAATGAACTGGGAATTGGATTAGCTGCCAGAGGGATCAACTTTGTGTACGGGGGAGGCATCCAGGGCCTAAAGGGAAGTGTAGCCATTTCTGCATCCATGAATGGAAGCAAGGGTTTAAGTGAAAGGGTGAAGGAGTTGGAAGATCACACTTTTTCCTTAGGACAAGAGTTACAGGTTTCGAGCTTGCCTCAACAAATGGGACTAATGTTTTACCATGCTCAAGCTTTCATTGCTCTACCCGGTGGTTTGGGGACGTTGGATGGCATTTCTAGCGTTGCATATTGGGCTAAGTTAAACTATCACAAAAAGCCATTAGGATTGTTAAATGTTAATGGTTTTTATGATAATCTGTTGTCTTTTCTTGATCATGCTGTGGAAACAGGATTCATACCCCAAGCGACTCGTCATTCCATAATTTCTGCACCAACTGCTGATCAGCTGCTTGATCAACTGCAAACCTATGAACCTAAACCAGATCTACTCGTCAAGCAAATAGGTGGGCAATCTTCAGATAGCAGTCAGAAGCAGAACCCGGATACCACCCTTCGGTTGTAACTTTCCTTAATCTCTTGGTTTTACATTTAGTATTTTGATTTTACTTTATTATGCGTTTATGTTTCAAAAAGAAAAAAAAACCTTCTCTGAGCTCTAGAAGACATTGGGGACAATGTCTGATTTAGGTTGGGGGAGGAGAAAAAAAAATTTCTTCTGTTTTTCTTTTGTTATTTAGTAAAACTATTAGATGCATGGGGTGTGAAAAAAATGGCAGAGTAAGGAGTTATTCTTAACTCCTGAGACGCATTTCATTAATTGCATTTTATTGGTTGCAATATTTTTTTATCTTTTTCAAAAAAAAAAAAAGAGTAAAAAAAAAAAATCTTGTTCAAGTGCTTTGTAATGATATTAAGAAGTACACAAGTTTTAAGTATGGATAAATTGAATTTAGAGATTTTATAGCATGAATGAACAATTGATTGTTGCAATTGGTGATAAATTTTGAGATTGAATGAACTGAGTTTAAAAATTCCTAGCCGTGAGCTTCTGAGCCTATAATGATTATTTCTCTTGTGTGTGATATTCACCTATTAAATTGTCACTCTAGAACTTGCTTTAAATCTGGTTGAAATTACATCTCACATGTACATTCAAAAATGATAAAGGCATTCATTTACTTTAGCCAGAGCCAAATAGCCAACCTTGCAATTATACCGTTGATAAGCCCCTTTGAGCCTAATTTACTGTTTCTTTGTTCTCAACCCATTAACATGTACTTTAATGATATATCAAGTGCTTTTACCTTATTCAGAAGATTGGTAGAGCATTAGAAATTCTTGTGAAATGGGCTACTGACAAAGTGTGGGGGTATATATATCATCAATTTTATAGTTGCAATTCAAAAAAAAAAAAAAAATTCAAAAAAAAAAATTTCAAAAAAAAAAAGAAAAAAAGAAAATCGAAAAAAAAAGAGAAAAAAAAAATATGTCAAGTATTTGAATTGTTGGTTGTTATGATGAGATAAATTTATAAGTAGCCTATTTTTCAATTGTTCTATTAAATTTCTTAAATATAGCCTTTCATATTATGTTTTACATTCCTTTTACCTTAACCCCATTACAACCCGTAATAAGTCCTTTTGATTTGAATTATGTATGTGAATTAAGTAGTGGAGATTGAGATTTTTAGCAAGCCTATGGTAGTGCAATTTTTTTGGTTGAATTTGAGCGAAACACTTACCCTTAAACACTTGAGAGATTGAGAGAATGAGTTACACTTACAAACTCGGTTTATTCATTTTCAAACAAAGTTACCAATTTATATTTTCATTGATTCATGAATACTATGATCTCTTTACTTTTCAATTGCGTTCTTACTTATGACTTGACACTTCTGATTTTGTTGGAAGCACTTATTAGTCATTCCTTGTCCGAGGACGTCCAAGAGCTAAGTGTGGGGGAATTTGATAAGTGAAATATTTGCATATTTATTTTCCCTTATATGATGATTTTATGGACGATATTTGAGCTTAATATAATATATTTGGGTGTAAAATAAATAGTATTTAAAAAATAAAGAAAATATAAAAAAGATAAGTACTGTAGCGTCGGGCACTATTCATGACAGAATCACTGTAGCAGGACGTTACTGTAGCGGACGGAGGTGACTGTAGCGGAAGGAATCACTGTAGCACTGTAGCAATACGGAAAAAACGCGTAAATCCACCGACAGGTTACTGTTCATTACTGTAGCATTGCGTGAAAAATTGGAAAAATCACTGTAGCATTGCGTAAAAAAATTGGAAATTCACTGTAGCACCGTGGAAAAAAGTGACGGACGCTGCCTATAAATTCAGGTGCAGATTCAGAGGAGAAGCAGATTCGAGGTGTGGAGAATTTTCTCTGACAGTCGGAGACCCTTCTCTGACAGGGAGAGATATTTTCTCTGACAGCTCTAAATAAATTGTGTTATTTTTTATTTTTAATTTTATGTATTGTATTATTTTTTTCATGCCTCCTATATGGAAGGCTTAGTATTATATTACTTTTTGCATGCCTCCTACATGGAAGGTTTTACCTCCTAAATGGACGGCTAGATTTCTCTAGTTTTTTTTATGTATATTTTTTGTTGTATATTTATGTTTGAGAATTTAATATTCAAGTTTATGCAGTATTTATGAAGATTTCATTCTAGTTTTATATAATGTCAATTTATTTTTATTTTGTTTTTAATTTTATCATGAGCTAAATTTTCATTTTCCTAGGGTGATGACGTAGCTTACTAATGACGGATTGAATCTTAACTTATTAAATCTAGTTTTAATTTCTCCTTCATGATTGAGTTTTAATTATTGTTCTTAATGCTTTCATTTGATTGGCCACCTTTTGAATGATTACAATATGCATGTTGAGACCGGAAGGAGATGCATGTGTGTAGATCCTATAATTAAAATCATGACTTGCATATGAAATAGGAATATATTCATATGAGTTGTGTAGTCTTATTGAGTTCCATAAATCTTAATGCATAATTAATTGCTTAAATTCATATAGGAATATATTGGATTAGCAATTAATTATAGAATTGCTTGACCTTGGAAGAGGCTAGTAATTAAATTAGGGAAACTCGACTATCAATCATGTGGAATAAATTGGGCTAGAATAGATAAGTGATTCAATCCGAAATTTGTTAAGTGAAATCTAATCCCTAGGATTTTTTCTCATATTTGTTTTCATATCATCTGCACTCATATTTAATTATTTTTCTTTTATTTGTACTCTCAATCACCAATTTATCGATCGACTAAATAGAATTAAAATTACCTATTTTGGTACTTAGTGATCAATCCTCGTGGGAACGATACTCTACTCACTTCTATATTACTTGATTACGACAGTGTACACTTGCACTATATAATTGATCATCCAAACTCGTAACAGGGGTAAAATTGAAAATTTATTAAATTTTAAAATAAGAGATAATGAGATTTAAAGATTTTCTTAATTATGGTAAAATATGTTGAAATTGTAAATAGGACTAGAGAATTACTCTCTCCATCCCTTATTACAAAACTTTAAACTTGTGAATGGGTGTTTCAAAATATAAATATTATTTTAGGCTTATTTAAATATTTATTACATTTTCACAACTTTACCTCTTGTTAATTGTAGTTATTGTGTTTATTCTCTCTTAGTTATCATCTTTATACATAAATAATGTATAGTTGGAAAAATAGTACATATTTATTGTCTTAAACTAATTTTAATTGCCTTCTTGATTAACGCAAATTGGCCAGATGGAGGAAGTATATAGTTAGTTAAATTAGATAGAGGGAGGAGATGAGATGGGGAAATAAGGTGAAGAGAGAGCTGTAGGAAGGGTAGGGTTAGTTGTTGTAGAAGTGAGGACTAAAATGGAAGAAGTAGGTTAGAGATGAGGTGTGTGTGTATATATATATATATGTTAGAATTTTTTAAAGGGTGAAAGAAGAGGAAGGATATTAAATGGAGAGGATTGAATTGAAGGAGGGGTTGGTTGTATCTGAAAATTTGGCAGCAATTTGGTTTTTGGATTGCTTCTCCCATGCGCGCACTCTCATGCTGCTCCCAAACCAGATCCTCTCACCATCCCAATATTATCCATTCATATTATTTTGAAGAATTTGAAAGAAAAAGAATTTGAAATTGTTTGTGTTATCAAGAATTGATAAGATAATGATGAGAGACTTGATAAACAATTCACAACCCTTTTTATAGAAAATAACTGATTTGTGATTTTGCAATTTTCAAGTTCTTTTTCTATTATTTTCCCTATTATTTTGTCATGTCCTTAATATAAAACCTATTTATCTGACTGAAGAAAATTAATGTGTTAGTTGGCATTGCATGTATTTTTAAAAATGCCATAATCACTTTCCTTAATTATTCCTTTATTTTCTCTCTTTATTGACTATTGTTGATCAGGAAGCATCGATCAGTAAGGATAAATTAAGGATCAAAATCAACTTTTCAATTAGATACTATATTAAGGACTGGAGGAAGTAATTCAAAAAGCTCACAATGTGCCATATCTTCGACACACACACACAAAAGCACATATATATATTTGTTAAACCATTGATATAGGATTATATCAAAATAATAAAATGAGGAGAGCACATAGTATAGTTCATTTGATGATTATTATTATTATTTTCATAATAAAAGAGAGTCACATTTAGAGGAGTGCCCTCCTCGAGTTTTTTCTCCTTAAATCAAAATGTTCATAATATAATAAAATATTTTTTTATGTAACAATATAAGCATATAACAACAACAATATATTTGCACTTGAGAATATTTGTAGGAGGAGTTTTTAGTTCGTATGTTCCTGCAACGTTTTGCTTTGTGTTTTATTTAGACGTAATGGGTTTGGCTTCATAGTTTAAAGTTAAGTTCGCTGGATAGTTCTGGTGTGCCAGATCTGGAGCTAACGCTTGTAGTCGAATAACATGCTATATATTGCTAATAATATCCCATGTTTTGCTGTATATATGTCTCATTCAACACACACACACACACACACACCTATATCTATGCATGTATGCTTTGATGATATCGGCTTTCAGGTCCCAGGAAAATGTTGGCCAAAACCCAAAAAAAAAAAACGATTTTGAGTTTTAAATTTCTCAACCAACAAAAAAATCTAACTGGATGCCTAAATTAACGTATATTTTGATGGAAATTAAATAATAGTTCCGAAAAAATTAACGGGAAATGAAAAATAGTTTAAAAATTTGTATAAATATTATTTATTTATTTATTTTTGTAAAAAAAGGGGGAAAATCGCTTAAAAAAAAAAGCTCCCATTACAAAATTTGTCATTTAAAGGTACCTAAAATTTATTTAAGAACTCAAATGTAGTATCTTCAACGTGGGTGCAAATCCCCTTCATCTATGTACAACCCATCTTCAACTACGTATATGCAAAACAGAAACACTTGTATGCAAATCAGAACTTTAAATATAAATTTCATCAAGGAGAACTTTTCAGCAAATTTTCTGAAAATAAAAATTGTGGGCTGAGCTAACAATAAATACGAAAAATTTTGGGGGGTCTTTCTCAAGTCAACGTCAGCGTGCTAGATGTGCTAGCTTCACCCTTATCCTATTAGTCGTGTTTTGTGTCTTCCTCCCATTATTGTGTCTACTTGCTGGCACCCCCTCACAGTTGTCTTTGGTTACTTTCGGCAAACCCCTTACCTATCCCTCTTCTCTTTCTCGTCCTTTTTGTCACAAAAATCTCCTTCCACAGTTCCACCTTTTCTTTCTTCCCCCTTTTAATCCCTTAATTATTAATTTACTTCGTTTTACCTCATTCTAGAAGAAAGCATTTGTATACCTCAATTTTGGAGTAATATTAAGGGTCTGTTTGGTGTGAGAAATTTTGAGGGGAAGGGAGGGGAAGGAAAATTTTTATGAGTTGAATTTTAAAAGATTGAAGAAGTGGGGAAATAAAATTTTAATAAAGAGAATATATAAGATAAAAGAGTAAGAAAAATTAATTAAAAATTTTTAACCCCACTTCTCTAATTTTTTTAAATTCAACTCAAAAAAATTTTCCATCCGCCCACTTTCCCTCCCCTCCCCTCAGACCAAACAAGCCCTCTAAGAGTATCTTGTTTTAGCAGAGAAACGCAATATAATTAAGTAGAGAAGTTTGGATAACACTCCCCCCAGTCTTGAATATAATAGAATTATTGGGCATAAAAAAATGGATTTTGGTCCAAATTATAAGAGACAGATAGCTTTACGTAATTAGTTCAATACCCTTCACCAAATTATGAGTAATAATTAAGAATTATTAAATATAAGTTAAAAGTTCAAATTAAACACTAAATTGTGGGGTTTTGCGGAAAAATGGGTTCTTGACATATATTTAAGGGTTAAGGGGGCAAATTTGTCCTTAAATTTTTATTCAATAGCAATATTACCTTAAAAGTTTTTTTAGGTTTAATACTATTCCAAAAGTATTAAAATAGAATAATGTTACCTTTTTCTTATTAAAAAGTTAATGATCAACATTAATTTTGTAACAGTTAACATTAGTTTTATAATATGGGGGTAATATTATTACGTTTTGAAATTTTTAGAGTAACATTAAACCTAACAAAAATTCCAGGATAATATTGCTCCTTATCGAAAACATCCGGAATAAATTTACACCTTAACCCTATATTTAATAAAGATAACTGCTTTTCGTAATTTTAGTGTTATAGCTTTTTTTTTTTTTGCCGTCAAAGGAAATTAGTAATATTAAAAGTAACTAAAGTACAATGTCTCAAATCCGGGATCTAAATATTACAAGCCAAATAGAGAGAAAGAGTAATGACACAAACCAACAACCCTAGCTAACATCTTAGAAAAGCAAGAAATTAAAAGAACTTTGTTACAACCATAACTTAAGTACATAACCAAGTCATCTACCGCACCATACACCACAAAGGCCTGCAGCAGAAATGGAGGTCGAAAAGCCCAAGCAACAGGGCAAGACCATTCCAATGAAGCTTTAGCAATCCACCTGACTGCTAAATTTGCTTCTATGGGAACACACCTGCAAGAAGGGTTCCTAACAAGATTCCTTGGAGCCAGAAAATACTCCAGGAGAACATGAATCATAACATCACAGATAGCAGAATTAAATAGACAATAGGGTAAAGCAATACTACCCCAGCCCAAGGATGAGTAGTAAGTCCATAAACGCCGAACTGGCTTGTGTCTACCTTGATAATGAACAGTGTTGAACAACACACTGAACAGGCACACATTTAGCCAATGTTGAACGACGCATAGATACCTACTGAACATACTCAGACCAATGATTCTGAATTTTCTATCTATTGCACAATCCTTAGACAGTTGATCTGCAAGATGTTCTACCACTCCACCACTTACAGATACTCTTAACCATGCATAACCAATTATCAGAAAGGATTTATAAAATCCTCTACCCAGTGGAAAAGTATACTGGATTGCCCACTCACACAAAGCTAAACACAATACACCCAGTGTCGACACTTCAGCAAGGGCGACAATACTTAACATTAAGAAATCAACAGTCCAATTAATCGCAAATTTCAATCTCAAACAGACAGTTGTGGGGAGAATTGAAACTTCTAGCAAGTCACTAGCCTCAAACTCAAGGAATCGAACGATTGTAATTTTTGAATGCATATGTGACTTTACCTTTAGTTTCCTTAGATCAGTTGCGCAAGCCCAAAATCCAACGTCCGTCGCGATCGCCCTTACACTAGGTAGGAGAAAGCTTCCCTTTTTCAGTCTACTCTTCAGCTGCGACAGCCCTGGGAGCACGCATCGGAGATACTCATCGGAAGGCCTCCCAGAGGATGGCGGCCTAGACGCTTTCTCGTACTCCACTGCCATACTTCCCAGCCCGCCGCCGTCGCCAGATTCACTCCACTGCTTTGATTTTTCCTTCACCGGCGGGGGCCATGGCGGAACCCATCACCGATCCTTGTCGGAGCATTTCACTGAGGGAAGAGGCCTAAGAGTTTTATCATGTCCCTCCTCGCTCCTTCCCCACACACCGCCGTCGCCGGTCTCAGTCCCAACCAGCACTGCTCCCAGCCGCGACATGAGGTAACTCGAGAGCTCACCCATAATGGGAGACACAAACCTTACTGAGGGAGTCAAGAACCAACCCCTTGCAGCGCCGTGCCATCGCAGGAGAAGATCTGTGCCCGCTCGAAGGTACATCGCACAACGGCGAACCCTAACAGAGGAAAGAAAAAATCGCACAGCGGCGAACAGCAAATTTTCGCAACCAGCTAATTTTAGTGTTATAGCTATTTGTTCTTTATACTCTCTTTGGTCTCGTATATAAGTCATGGTAAGGAAAATCGAGATTGTCCAGATTATAAGTCATATCAAATATCCAAATCTTTCGACTTATTCTAAGATCATTCATTAAATGGAAGTATTTTAATCTCTAAATGGGGGGTGTTTTTGGAGAACAATATTAATTTGTGACAAATTTAATGAATTTAAAAATTGTAACTATTTTTCTTAATCTTGATGAGATAGGTAATGGTGACCTACATTTGAGATTAGAGGAGTATTAGATCTTTATATGATGATATTTATTAACATATTATATTTTGTTTTAAGATATACCAGTACATTGATTAATAACAACATCCCAAGCTTCTTAATATTGCATGTTCTTAATTAAGCAGATAGACATCGTTTTAATTATTAATTGGAGTTAGTTACCTGCATTATTTCCTGTAAATATCTCTAACTCATAAGCCACTCAATTCCGTTCAACAGCCATAACAACTGAGACCGTTCAAAAAGTCTCACTTCATGGACATTTCTCTTCAAAGATGTTTTACAGTAATTTTTTAGGGTTAGTTGAGTAAGTGTGAAGCACACAGGCTAACTTGTAATTTAGGTCTCCACAATAATTTTATAATTAGGTCACTCTTACTTTGTCCCTTGTACGGTTGACAATGACACAGACTCCATTCAATCCGCGTAGTACAGGAAATCTTCTAAAAAGTTCTATTAATCCTTTTTATAAGATATTTGATAGTTTTATGGACTACAAGTATAAAACATTTTTCCCACATTTGTCGATATTTAATCATAATAGTAAAAGAGAATAAAAATTAATATATTTTTAGAGTGTAGTGTAATTAATAAAAATAATATTAAAAGCTGATTAATATGAAAGATTTGATGTGCCTCTCCCTTTTTTTTTTAAACCTTCACCTCTTCCTTTTCTATCACAATTACTTTCTCTAGTCTTAAATATAAAAACTGATTGAATCATTATTTTTCTCTGTCTTCCATATTTATATTATTATTATTTTGTAAATGTTAATATGCTTTTATTATAAAAAAATGAGATACTCCATTCGGTTTCTAAATATACTGAATGTCAATTATTCAAATTAAGAAGGGACATTAGTATAAAATCTGTCTTTTAGACCGACTTATTTAGACCGGTTATATTGGGATAAGGTCTAAAACATATGACCGGTGGCATTTTTATAATTATATATAACTTCGGAGATCGGTTCCCTGGATATCAGGTCTTAAAGATATTATTTAGACCTTATTTATGTGTAACCAGTCTTAAAAGGATAAAATAATTAAAAATAAATACACTTTTTAGACTGGTTATTTCTACAACCAGTCTAAATAAGAAACTCAGAATTAAATTTTTTTTTTAACTTTTAAGATCGGTTATATATTATAACCGGTTTAAAAGTTAAAGCTTTTTAGACCAGTTATTTTAAAAATCAATCTAAAATGTATATTTAAGACCGGTTATTCCAAAAAACCGGTTTTAAAAGTGCACGCCCTAATTAAAATTTCGCTCTTCTCTTCCTCCTTCTGAGTTGTAGCTTACTCTTTGAACTCACTTTTCTCTGAAATTTCTTCGACGGTGTTCTTGTTCACAACTCCGCCATCCTCTTTCTCTCTAAATCTGGAGCAATCTTTCTCTCTGAACATAATATCTTGCAATTTAACCGACGGTGTTTTTTTCCTAATCTCAGGGGCGGCATTAGGCTGGGTCTGTATTAGCAGAGGATATTAGCAGAGGAAGAGTCACTGCCCATATACCTTGTCATTAGTCGACCTTCATTTCGCTGTCAATCAATAACAATCCAACTCTGACTCCTCTCTCAAATCGCTGCTCGTTCTTTTTCCAAAAGAGAGCACAAAGAGTGACTACTCGTGAAACCACTTTCGAGGTTTGTTTTGATTGTTATTAATAATTTGAACTTGACCCTTTTGATATTGTTTCTGGTGGGTTTAACCATATCTGGCATCAGATTCTGATATTATTGAAGTAGGAATTAGAGGTGTTCTGTTTTATGATTATGGTTTTGTTTGAATATGCCCAATGTTGCTTTCTATCCTATTCTCACCATTGAACTCGATGATGATAACTTCAGATATTAGCTTAATGATTACATTATGATATTTTATTTATACTTTCTTATCTTGGATTGCCATTAATGATCACATTATGATATTTGCTATGTGGGTTTGAATTGAATATAAAGGTATGAACAAGAGTTTGATAATGGATAGGGTGCTACAAGTTATTTATACTTTCTTATCTTGTTTTTTGTCTATCATTTTGCTATTGGATAAGGTGCTACTAGGTGTTGAAATATATGGATCGTAGTTGGATAAAAGCTAAACGGACGAGTGTTGAATATGATGTTGGGGTTAGGGGTTTTTTATACTTTGCTAGAAGAAATGCCAATGATGATAGTGAGATGTTTTATTACCCTTATGTAATATGCTTGAATGAGAAGTTACTAAGTGCTGTATATATATATATATATACACACACACTCATTTAATTTGTGAAGGATTTTGTAAGAGTTATACAATATGGGTATGGCATGGTGAAGAATTAGAAACGTCAAGTACATCTCAACAGAAGGGAGTGGCCTTTGATGATAATGACACGGATATGGATGATCGGATAGAGGATATTATTCATGATGTAGGAGAAGAGGCTTTTGAGCAATCACATGCATATGGTAATATGTGCAGTGATGCTGAGAAGCCGCTGTACCCAAGGTGTAAAAAAATACCAATTATTAAGAGCAGTATTGAAATTGGTAAGCTTGAAAGCACGGCATGTGTAACACCCCAAATTTTATTCACAAAAAATATATTGTAATTATTTGAATAATTCAATAAAATGATGAATATTCATGAATTTGGATCTTGTGAATTTTGAAATATTCATATTTATAAGGAAATGGGAAAATTAATTCAAAAATTGAATTAAATTACAAAGGGGATAGCAAAATCATAATTTTGCCAATTTAGCCCAAGATTAATTATTTTCCAATTAATTGGATTTAATCTCAATTAATCAAGAAAAATAAAAGAAAATGCATAATGGAATTATTCTTGATGGAATAAATCAAGAATTGAGAAATTAAGGGGGAGTATACATAAAATCAATTATGTCAATTGTGGAACTGAGCAAAACAATTTTTCTCTTCCCTCCCTCTCATTATTTTCGTCCATGCATGAAAGAAAAAGAAAAAAATGTTTAATACATGAATCTCTCAATGATGACAAAGGTGGAGTGTACTCTAAGTGAAGACATATGCATGGTGGTCATAATGAGAAGGTATGGCATAAAGAAGAGGGTATGTTGGGAGGCATGGGAGGAGGAATGGTGTGCATGCAAGGTGGTGTAATCTTGACCCCTGATTATATCAATGGCTAAGAGGAAAGATGAGGGAATTAATAAAACATGTTCTTTTCCCTTCCCTTCATACACTTCACGCACAAAGCAAAGAGAAAAGAGAGAGAGAGAGAGTAAGCTTGAGAGTTCTTGGAGATTTAGAGAGCAAAAGGAAACAAGAGCTAAGGTAAGAGCTTGTTTTCAAGTGAATAAGCTTCCTATATTGTGTAGTTCATCCTCTAATATCTTATTCTTCATGGAAATCATGGTAACAAGCTAATCTTCAAGGTTGAGGAGAGAGAGAGGATGTCCTAGAGAGAGAAACATCAAGGATCAAGAGATAATCTCCAAAATCTCAACTTCTTAGTGTATTGAAGTTGTTGTTGGTGATTGTTGTTTGGTTTTGTGATTTTTGGGTTGAGTTGTAAAATTAGAAAAGTCATAACCCTAAGAGGTTATGCTGCCCAAAATCCTTTAAATCATGGTTAAGAAGTGTTTAAATGAGTTAATCAATGATTAGAAGTGGAAAAGTACAAGTTTTGGGAGCTAAAACACAAAACCTCATTTTTTCCATTCTTCCCTAATAATTTCGGCCAGAACCAGAAATGGTAGTAGGAGTTGGATTTTCTTGAAATAAATGGTTCCATTGGATTCAGTGGGCGAAAATAGGTGGTATTACAGTTGAGCATTTTTTCGGTAGAGGCCGAAAAAGCATAATTACGAAAACACCACTGAAATCCCTAAATAGGGGCTGTCAAGGGCATTTTCATAATTTGACACTGAATTTGGTGATTTCAAGTCCGGAAATGGATTCCTTGGGCGAAAATAAGTCAAAATAGCTTTGATCAAAATTTTGGGGAAACGTGCCATCGGGCAGGGTATGGCAGGGCCGGGCCGGGTTCCTGGGAGCATTTTTGTAAGTTTTTACCATAGACTAATATAACCACAGTAAACACTATGGAAGAGTCTAAAATGATACTTGGATAGGTTATGACCTATTTCTTGTACATTTAATATTTTAGGTCTGAGTCGAGAGCCGGACGACATGTTTTACGAGACACTGTTAAACAGAGGATTATAAAGCGTTGAGGTAGGGACATTATCCTTCATACACTATGCCATAGTTATATGATTGTGTGGATGCCATTGTTTGTAAATGCGCTTTATTAATCGACACGATTTGCCCAGAGAGGGGCCAGAAGTGTCAGAAGCACTTACACTAGAGTTGGTGAAAACCCAACTGGTGCATAATAGTGGGGCTGGGCCCTACTCATGTATACATGCAGATAATATATTTATAATGTTCATTAATTGGTGCATACATGACATATATCATATTTACTTTTCGCATTTTCTATGAACGATAGCATGTTTCTACTGGGGTTCTCCGGAATCTTATTCTATTTTTAATAAACATCTCAGCGGGTACCAATGGGTCTAAGGGAAAAGATATAGACTCCGGAAAGTGAGTGGCACGGGTCTCGAGGCGAGGACAAGATCATGGTCATAATTAGTCTATTTTGTGATATTTTGGTGAAATTTGTAAATATCAAAACTTTTGCTGTATTTTTTGTTTCCATCGAAGAACGATATCAGAATTGTAAACGAATATTTTTATCAGTATAATTGTACTTTTCTGTATGCCCATTGAATTCCGTCTTTATTACTCTTCGATTATCGAAATGGAAACGGGTGTTGACAGCATGGATGGAGTAACAAGAGTTTTTCAAAAAAGTTTGAGGCTTTTAAAGACATACTTCCGGATGATAATGTGTTGTCTTATCAATACTATGATGCTAAGAAAATACTATGACTACTAGGGATGAAGTATAAAAAGATCTATGCATATCCTAATGATTGCATATTGTATAGAAAAGAGTATGAAGAGAAGGAGCAATGTTCGATATGTGAAACTTCAAGGTATAAATCAAATAAGGCACATGCAAAAGTGTTGTGGTATCTTCCAATCATACTAAGATTTCAACACTTATTTGCCATTGAAATTGATGCCAAATATTTGAGATGACATATGGATGGGAGGATTTATGATTGAAAGCTTCGACAACCAGTTGATTCTTATCAATGGAAGAAAATCAATAAATTATTTCCTAGTTTCGGTGAAGAACCTAAGAATCTTAGGCTTGGACTTAGCACAGATAACATGAATCCTTATAGTAGCTTAAGCAGTATACATAGTTCATGACCTATTTTGTTGGTAATTTACAATTTATCTCCTTTATTATGCATGAAACGAAAGTACATTATATTGTCTAAGTTGATTTCGGGACCAAAGCAATCCGAAAATGATATAGATGTTTACCTAAAACCCTTGATCGAAGACTTGAAAGAGTTGTGGGACGAAGGTGTCGATGTTTTTGATGCGAACAAGAAGGAGAATTTTAAAATGCAAGCTATGATCTTTTGTATTATAAATGACTTCCTTACATAAGGAAATTTGTCAGGATATAGTGTTAAAGGCTATAAAGCATGTCTGGCTTGTGAAGAAGGCACATGCAACAATCAACTTCAACATGGAAGAAAGACAGTTTATCTTGGCCATAGGAGATTTCTAAGACGTGGCCACCCATATCGTAGATTAAATAAAGCTTGTTTTGGTGGACAAGAGTTTGAAGATGCTACTGAGGCATTGACTGAGGAGTAAGTTTATGAAAAGATGAAAAATATCAATGTTATCTTTTAGTAAGTCTACAAAGAGTAGTAATGAGAAAAATAAATGGAAAAAAAGGTCTGTCTTATTCGATCTTCCATATTGGCTCAATCTTGATGTGAGACACTGTATTGATTTCATGCATGTGAAGAAAAACGTATGTAATAGTATTGATGGAATACTGCTCAACATACAAGGTAGTTTTAAGGATGGCGTAAAGGCAATATTATATTTACAAGAAATGGAAATACGACAAGACTTGCATCCAAGGCCATATGGTAAGAGAACTTTTTGTCCTCCAACTTCTCATACGTTGTCTAAAGATGAGAAAAGAAATGTTTGTGACTGTTTACTTGACACCAAAGTTTCCTTATGGTATTCTTCAAATTTTAAGAAGTTTCTGTCAATGAAAGACTTAAAGTTAGTAGGGCTAAAATCTTATGATTGTCATGTCTTAATGCAACAACTACTCCCAGTAGCTATTTGAGGTATTGTCGAATATGATCTTCAACATATTTTAACTAGACTTTATTTCTTCTTCAATGCTATTTGTAGTAAAGTCATTGAGACGAAAAGATTGGATGAACTAGAAAATGAAGGATATATGATCTTGTACCATCTTGAGAAGCTTTTTCTTCCTATTTTTTTTGACATCATGGTACATCTAATTGTTCATTTAGTAAGGGAGATCAAATTGTGTGGCTCTATCTATTTACGATGGATGTACCCAATTGAAAGAACTATAAAAATTCTAAAAGAGTATGTGAAGAACCTTAACCGGCTTGAAACATCTATTGTTCAGAAATATGTTTCTGAACAAGTCATGGAGTTTTGTCAAGATTACTTGTCAAATGTAAAACACATTAGACTTCCTGAATGTCATGATGAAGAAGGGGGTAGACGTGGGGCTTCAGTAAAGAGTGTGAATCCTGATGAATTACAATAAATCTACATGTACATCTTGAATAATGTTGATGAAGTTCAAGATTACATTAATAATCAAAGAAATTGTACGGAAAGGAAATAGTCGAATGACTGAACAAAGGTTAATTAGGAAGCATAACAAAACTTTTGCATATTGGTTCAAACTAAAGGTTGACGTCAAAGAATGTGTTTCTGATATAATTAAATGATTAGCATGTGGTTCTGAGGTTGATGTCATAAGTTGGACTTCATTTGTGATCAATGATTATACGTTTTACACGAAGTCTTTAGATGATAAGAGCATCGTCTAAAATAATGGTGTTATGTTAGTGGCTGAATCTATGCACTTCTCTAATTCAAAAGATAAGAACTCTAGATTGGCAGCCATACCTTATTATGAGATTATTGAAAAGATTTGAGTGGTTGATTATATTAAAATTAAATTTTCCATTTTCAAATGCAAGTGGGTTGATGTCAACAATGGTGTGATGATCGATCAATTAGGATTTATATTAGTTGATCTAAATAGTAGAAGTTTTGGAGATGAACCCTTTATTATGGTATATCAAGTGAAACAAGTGTTCTATATTACCGATCAGGTAAATAAAATATGGTCTGTAGCTCTCCAACAAAAAAGGGTCGTTGATATTAATGAGGAAAGTCGTTCAATGAATGATCTTCTTGAGACCCCTTCTTTTTCTAGGGGTTTTCCGAAATTGAATAAAGAAGATGAAGCAGATAACAAACATGACATAAGAAACGATCATCATGAAGGGATATGGGATGATATCCCTTTATAAAACTACTTTGAAGGTTAGCTAGCTAAAGTAATTATCATGAATTATATTTGAATTATGTACATAGTTATTTTATATATAAAACTACTTTTTTGTCGTCGTCACAGGAAAATGAAGGATATGAGTTGTCCTAGTGTTGATGATCCAGAGTTAGCCAGTGATCATCAGCGATGGATTACTGTTTGCCGTGTTCTTTCTCAGTAGATTCCTCTATCATCAATTAAAGTGTTTTGATTTTATTATTAGCTAAAGTTTCGATTTTTTTTGTCAAACTATAATATTAAAACAGAGGAATAAAAATGTGTAGCAACATATCTTAATTTTTTGATTGTGTGTGATAATGTATTGATTTTCAATGATATATTGTTGTTGCTTTTATGGAATATGGAGTGTAGGAAGAATGATGTAAGTTATACCAGCTGAAAAAATTGTTTTAAAATGCTTGATGAAGTGAGAATGCATAAGGGAAGAATTTATTTGAAGTGTAGGAAGAATGATTTATTGTTGTTGCTTCTGTGGAATGTGAGCTGTAGGAAGAGTGATGTAAGTATTACATTAGTTGAAATTGTGTTTTTACTTGATGAAAATGCTTCTATATAAGGTGTTAATTATAATGTACAAGAGAAGAATTTATTTGGATATCGCTAGAATGACTTGTTGGGTAAAATGTTTTAACAAGGGAAATTACTTGCTGGCTAGCTAATAGGAATATTTAAAAAAATGAAACTTTTAAGACCGGTTATTTTAAAAACCGATCTTACAAAACACTTTTAAGACTGATCTAAAGAATACACTTTTAAGACCAGTTCTTTTCTAAAATGTATGACTTTTTAGACCGGTTTTTTAAAGAACCGATCTTAAAAATATGACTGTTTTCACGATTTAATGTCGTTGTGTTTAGATCGGTTGTATAAACAACCCATCTAAAAAGTAACAGACTTTTAAAACTGTCTGTATCAAGACCGCATTCAAAACTAGTTTAAAATATCATTTTTAACCGTTCTAAAAAGTGTTTTTTCCACCTGTGGGATATTTTAAGAAGGTTAACATACAATTTTTTTTTATAAATAACTAATTTAACTAATTTTCTAAATCTATACTCCATTTAGTTCTAAATATAAGTTATTTTCAATCATCTTACTAAAATCAAGAAAAAGTGATTAATTGGTTAAATTTTTCTTAAATTGAACATTTTTTCAATTTTACTCATATAAATGGTGTTTTGAATGTAAGAGAAAATACAAAAAACCATATTTAAGCGTTAATTATATAGACTACATAGACAAATGAATATTAATTATTTTTTTAGTTACTTATATTATAGATCAAAAAATCTTTTTAGAAAGCAACTTATATTTCAGATAAAAGGGAGTATGAAATTAGTTATCTTTCACCCACTTAGAATATGAATAAGTTTACAAAAGTAGGGGGAAAATATAACATAATTTTAAATTTATAAAATTCATATAGTATCAATATAAGTTGATTTCATTACGCGCATAAATAACTTGAAGCGTTCCAAGATATTTTGTGGGGGCTAAAAAATGGAAGACATGGGTTGTCATGATTAATGTTGAAATAGTGAAAAGGGGGCAGTAAAATCGGATTTTGCTTGCGTCCACTGTCCAGCGGTTCGTCGCCTATCCTTTCCTCCTTAATAAAATCGTGTAGTTTTGGGATAAAATATTGGGGTTGATTTTTTTTTTTTTATGAAAATGGTGTCAAGTATTTTAAAGTATTTTTTTGGACGTATTTAGTATCTTAAAATATTTTTTAAATAACGTATAGTATCCTAAAATAATTTTTAATGCTTTTAACCCCTTAAAATATTTTTTAGTTATACCCAGTTTATTAGTAGACTGATTGTAATTTTACCTTTAATGTACTTTTTCAGCTCTAAAAATTACTTTAAAATATTTTTTTTGTACTTTTAACCCTTTAAAATATTATTTCAGTTGTACCTAGTGTTTTAAGAGATTGACTACAATTTTACTGTTAATGTATGTTTTTTAGTAGTAAAGAGCATCCAAAACTTATGATACTGATTTATTGATTTCCACCCACTCTAAAATATTTTAAAGTAATTTTTGGAGGTAAAAAATATATTAAAGGTAAAATTACAATCAGTCTGCTAAAGACTGGGTATAACTAAATAAATATTTTAAGGGATTAAAAACAATAAAAAATTATTTTATGATACTGCACGTTATTTAAAAAAAATTTTAAAATACTCCCTCTGGTTCTAATTATAGGACATATTTACCTAACTTTGGAGAAATTAAGAATAGTAGTTAAATTAATTAATCTTATTTATTTTCCTAAAATATCCTTATTTAATAAGGATAATTTAAAAATACTACATGAATCTACCATAATCTTGCGAGTATATTACTACTAGCTAGTTTTTAGTTAGGGTAACATTGACAGGAGAAATTGATTAATGTTGCTGAGTGTAACGCCTTCCCACATATATATTGTAATTTTCGAGTGTTTAAAATACTTATTCAGTGACTATAAAAAAAAAAAAAGTTCCCAGATGAGCGCCAAGTTTTTGACGCCTGTCATTAAAATGGAGTTATATCGATTTGGTTCGAGTGGAATTAAAGAAAAGAAAAGTTACAATTTTTAAAAATAGAGATGATGACGTTGATAGTGTTAAATTGATTTTCTTACCCTTTATTCTTATAAAATAAAAGAAACAGTAGAATTGAACTGTATGTGATATTAATGAGTTGCAAATATTACTCACTTTATAGAATACATAGGTGTATTATAAAATTATTATTGTGTTTCATTATTATTGAGAAAATATCAATGGGGGGTATTTTAGGAAGAAATTGATAAAAATTAAAACTTTATCCTATAATTAGGACTAAGATCAACTCTCAAATATTATCTTATAATTAGGACCGAAGGGAGTATTAGATATGTTCAGAAAAACACTTTAAAATATTAGACACTATTTAAAAAAAATCAGCCCCATCATTTTATTCTAAAACTACACCAAAATGATATAATTTGGGAGAAAAAGATAGGTAACAAACGAAAGCCAAATCCAATGAAATTAGGGGGAGGGTGGGGGATAAATAAAAAATATATGAAATGGAAGGACGCATGCATCCTTCGTTGCTGAGGTCATTCCCACTCAATTATAATTTTTTTTTAAAAAAAGTAAAATTAAAAAAACTACTGAGAGAGAGAGAGACGGTGGTGGGGGCCACCGGAGAAGGGAAGGGAGGCGGAAGGAGAGATAAGTTAAATAATGAAAAGTCGGTTATGACCGGACGACCTCTGACTCTGATTGTTTTGTGCTCACAATGATGCAAAGGCAACCCCACATCATCACCCCCCAACCCTAAGCTCCTGCCTTGTTTCCATTTCTATGATTATGCAGCGTTCTAGCCATCCCTCCCAATATATTATTATTACTTTTTAATTTTAAATGTAAGATTAGTTTATTAATGTTTAGAGATCTAAATAATTGATTTGAAAAACTTACTGAAAAATAACCCATTGCAAAATTTTGCAAAAGGGGTCTTTCACAAGTGCAACTCATCTTTGACAAATATAACTTTTTTTCAATCATGTTCAACATATATTTAATTATATGTAAACATCTTCTAATTTGCTCATAATTGAATATTGATTATACACAATTAAAAAAGAATTGCCCCTGTTAAAGATATGTTGCAACTTGATTCTTAAAATAATTTAGATACCCTTAAACAATAAATTTTGCAATAATGAATTTTTCAATAACTTTTTCAATTTTTTGTGTGTGTAAAAAATGTATTACTTTCTTTAAAATACTAACTCGGTCTTTATTATAAGACACTTTTACCCATATCACTACAATTAAGAAAGGATAGGTAAGTCATTGAATTTGTTTGAAAATGAATTTTCCCCCCAAAATTTACCTAAATTTAAAATAGTAATGGATTGCATTTTGAGAAGTAAAAAAGAAGAAAAATTACACCAAACTGAAGAGAGGCAGTATATAGAAAAATGTAATCAATAGTAAAATCTTGCTTGGTGACTTATGATAATGATCACTCATTGACTCATTCTTTCTTGAGGTTTCTTATGATAAAGAGAATGATAAAAAATGTAAAATTAATTAGATTAGCTTAAGGAAAAATACCAAATGAGGGAGACAAAAAATTGAGACACTATATTTAATATATTCAATTAATTCTCATATTTAAGGCGGAAGGAAGTATCAGTCTTATAATCCATGATCAAATACTACTACCTAATACTCCCTTCGGTCTTCTTTATAAGTTTCAATTTTTTGAATGTGTTTGGTCTCTTTTATAAGTTTCATTTTGGAAATACTTGCATTTTTTTTTTGTTTTTACCTCTAATTAATTAAATATTTTTTTCATTTCTTTTTATCATTAATTATCTCTCATATGTTTTTTTTTACTCATTCTTTCTTTCTTCATCCTCTTCATGAATAAGGGAGCTTTAGCAAAATACGTTTCATTTTTTACTTAAAAATTTTGTATTATGCAATTTAGTTATTTGAAACTTGTAAAAGGGGAGGGGGTATTCAGTATGACTTTTTTTTTTTTTTTTCAAAATGTTATATTTAATAATGATGAATTATTGTAGTTACAAAGGAAGGATAATTCAGGGGAAGGTCAGCGTCGTGTGGGCGACTGGGCGGTGCAAATGGTGAAACGGAGAAAGAGACTGCTTTCCCACTTGCTTCTCATTCAATTCACGTGGCCCCTCCTCCCTCCTAAAAGCTTTCCTTCGTCGTCTTCTCTTCTTCATACTTATTTTAATATGTACTCCTATATTATCATCAATCAAAATTCCTATAAATCCGTATAATATAATATACATATTCAAATTCTTTTTTTAATAAAATATTTGAATAATGTTCATTACTTAATGTTTAAATTTTTTTTTTTGAAAAAAAATTGAAAACAAAAAAATCCTCATTATTTTTTATGCATATATTTTATTTTCATTTTATTATTACTTCTATGCATATTTAAAAAAACCAGCTGGGATCAGGTTGATTTGCCCTATTTCCCGAGGCAACAGCGTTTAGCATTTATGGCCAATGTTTCCCTAAAGTCGGCACAAATATCTTCATCTTTCGAGTTCTTCATAATTTTATTTCAAAAATTTTCAAGGAAGGATTGATATCTGCATTTCACGGGAGACCCATTTTTCTTGATAGTTTTAGTTTGTAGCTTTTCATTTTAAATTCAGGTTTTTGAATTCCTTGTTTATAAAAGGGAAAAAAAGACTTTTCCACATTTTTATGCCTTTCAAATTTAGCCATCCGGCTTTGATCATCTAAAGTCAAGGTGTTTTCTTTCCCCTTTAACTTGTTACATTTGTTAGCTTTTATTCCCATGAAGGCACACTAAAGTTAATTCAGAGATTCATTTTGACTTCTACAATAAATAGAACAAGCGCAATTGTACAGTATGTATTATTTTCATTCATAAGAAATAGTTGATTTTTTTTTTGATAAAATTAAGGAAGCTAATTAAATTATTTTAAAATATTTATATTTATAATTTTTTATCAAAATTAATTTATCTAACTTATAAAATGATATATAATTTAATCATAGACAACCTATGATATAATTAAGTAATTTATATAGCTTCGTCAATCTCTCTAAAAAAACAACCAGGTCTCATATTTAGGGTCTATTTGGTACTAGGGATTGGGAGGGGAGGGTAAATTTTTATTAGTTAGATTTAAGAAAATTGGGGGAGTGGGATTGTAAAATTTTAATATAGAGAATATGTAAGATAAAAGAGTAAGAAAAATAAATTTAAAACTTTTAACCCCATTTTTCTCATTTTTTTAAATTCAATTCAATTTTTTTTCTTCCCCTCCTCAAATTCCAAACAAGCCCTTAGGACTGGAGGTAGGACTATATATAGGTTTCAATTGCCAATTGCCAATTGCCAATTGCCATATATGATCTTTGTTTTTTTTTTAATACAGAATTGCCATATATCAAGTCGTGTGAACATTGGGCGGACAAGAGTTGGGAATGTGGGTCAACATACGAATTGCGGGTTGGCCCGTGGCGAGTTGCTAAAAAAAAAAAGGCTCCCAAAACGGGCTGAGCCGGTTGAATGTGGGTTGCACCTTGTTTCCTCGTTTGGTCAAGCACGGTCTTTACAAATTTGCCACCATTTTCATCATCAATCCTTTCTTGTAGATTCCTTTGTAAAATCCACCATGTTATGGGGAATTAGATTTTTGCGAAACTTACAAACGTGGAAAATGTTCAAGCTAAACCTGGTTTTCTTTTTGGATTTCTACACTTCAGGTTTCATTTATGGCTTCCATTTTCCATCTTTTCTGTATTATTCCATCAACTAATATTCCTTCCGTTCTATTTATACGCAACTTTCTCTCTTATGTGGCTAATTATTTTTATAAGTAACTTTTACTTTTTATCTGAAAATGTAAGGTTTTTTCCCCTTATTTTATCCTTATTAAATACGCATTCTCTTTCATATCTTATATTCATTATTTCATTTTTTTTATCTATTTTCTCTCCTGTACTCTTTTCATAAATAGAGACATATATGAAAAAAACACGGCATTTTTTATATATTTATTATTTTTAACTATCAATTCATTTTATATAATAAAAAAATTATTTATAAATAAGACCGGAGAGAGAGTATATATTTATTAGTCTTTGTATGTTGTTCCCATTATTCTTCCCACCTCTAAATGAGCTGCCATTTCATCAATCCAACCCGCCGCTTTTTGATATATTGCCGACGGGGTTCTCCAAGTCGGCCCTCAAATAATCATCCATTATCTATATCAATATCAATTTTTTTTTGGCCAATTATATCAGTATCAATATTATAACTTATAACTTAATCATTGACATCAATTTCATCATTATCATTTAAAATACTTTGCTATAAATAGTAGTACATCAAGACCGCCAATATCAACCAAACATCAGAGGATTAAATTATTATTATTATATCGGTAGTATATTTTTAATTAAATTTTAATAATAAATATAAGCTTTGCAATAAAACATGATAGTAAATTGATTTTATGACTTTTAAATTAAATTGAATTAAATTCTGGCATAATTTTAATGAAAAATAAATTCTAAGGATATTTTTGTCCATGTAATTCAAATATATGTAACTAATTTTTGGGGAGAACATACTCACATTTTTTGTTGAGCCCACTAGTCTGTGTGTGTGTGTGTGAAGGATTAAATTAATATTCTTTAGATGTCCATTTCCTACTAAGTGAAAGACAATATGGGCTTATCGGCAAAAAAGAGAGAGACAATATGGGCTTTAATTAGAACAAAAAATTAATATGGCCTAAACATATATGAGGCCCTCATAGTTTGGAGTGGGCCAATAAATCTTAAGATGTAAATGTATGGATGTATCTATTGGGTCATGACAACACATGATTGAGGCATGAGGGTAAGTGAATGGGCATTTTTTTTTGTAGGCCTAGGGTATTTGCCATCATGAGCGGTGACTAATCTCCTCACATTATAGACTTTTCGAAGGGGTTTTAGTGCTAGCCATGAGACCCTCTCCATACACACCACCAGAGGTCAAACTCTTGATTAGATGTTTAAAGAACTCAGCTAAGTATCAACTATAAGAGGCCTCATGATTAATAGGCGTTTTTTTTTTTAAATAGGCATGTTAGTTACATTGAATAAAATAAGTCAAATGGGTCAGTAGCCTGGCAGCTTATTTAAACATTTTAGTGATCTTTTTTTTGCCAGGTAACACTTTAGTTATCAATGTTCTTCATTGTGTAAAAAATACAGAAACAATGGGAAAAAAGCTTGCTCACACACAATTTAAGGATTCTGAATGTTTACTATAACTTTTGTTGTATTCTTTCTACATCATATCTTAAGCATTGCTTTATAATAATTTCTTTTTTAGCAAATAAAAGAAAAAAGAAAAACCTACTTATTAGACTCAACTATGAAGAATAGAGATGATAAACCAAAAGTTATATTTTGACCAAAAAAAGTTATCACAGACATTCAAATTTTTAATTCAAGCATTGTAAATACTTTCCCTTATTCTATCTATACATTATCTTATTGTAAACTGTAGATCTCTTATTTATTTTAATATTATTTTTTCTTTCTTAAAAAAAAAAATACTGATGCAAATTGCCGCTGCTTCACAGTTCACATACTAAACAAAAGAAGAATTATAAAACAAAAAAGAAAAGGGGAAAAAGATATAAAAAAGACTTTGAATTTGCAAAACTTTAAATCAGGTATATATTTTTAAAAAAATGAGTTGTGAATTGCTTATCAAATTTTATCATTCTTTTATCAACTATTGGTAACAAACCTGATTTAACATTTTACAATTTTAAAATTAATTTTCTATTTTTTTCCCAAAGAAAAGAGGTACATACACTGATTAGCTAATATATATTAGTACAAAATATCATTTTTACACCGTCCTATTTACACCGGCTATAGCGTGGGTTTGTTGCATTAACATTTAACAACGAAACCAAGCTTGTTTTTATTGCAGAAAAATCAATAGCACGTGATAAATGCTTTAGAGGCTGTACAACAACATTATCACTAAATTACTACTTCCAATCCCAAATATAACATCCAGTTATTTTTTTTAAAGATATTAAAAAAGTTAATTATATTATTTTAAAGTATTTATATTAATTGTTTTTTCTTAAAACTATTTTGCCTAACTCATAAACTAATATAATCTAATGATACAAAATATATGATATGATTAAGTAACTTATGTAGATTTTTTAATCTCTTAAAAAAAATCAACAGGATCTTATATTTTGGATCAAAGGTTTAATTTTTCTATTAGAAGCAGGATAATTTGTTTCTTAAACAATTCGATCTATTTACAGTGGTGTAGAAGCTGGAGAACCGGTGCCAAAGACCCAGTTTCACATTAGTGTTAGGACTAAAATATAACAATCCTGGTAGCGAATTTGTTTGATCCTTTTATTTTCTTTTGCCAATAGAACATTTCATTAATTAATACCAAACTATTGTCCGAAACAAGCAAGAAACACAACAAATCACAAACTCATCTAGTACTATCATATTACATCAAAATACATCAGTCCAGTTCTCTCAAAACAGAACGTAGATCATTCTGCGGCCAGCAGCCTCCTCAAATGCTCCGATGGTCTTAGTACTCAGTCAGACGCATGACCCACCAAATGAAACTCTAGCAACTCAATCAGCTTTTGAGTTTGTTTTCCTAGAAATCCAATTAAAAAAATGATTTTTAATTAGTTTTCTTGAATTCTGAATGTTTTCATGGATGTTTACATTGCTCTACTCATTTAGAGGAAAGTCGCATTTCAGACATTTAATCAAAATTTAATTATCTGTCTCAAATTGAACATCTATAATTTGATTCTCATGTGCATAATTAATCGCATCTAGAAGCACTATACTTTCTGCCATCATTACAGATTCAGCCCTAACAATTCTCACACTCCTGTCCAATAACCACCCATTTGAATCTCTTGCCAAAAAGGCAATCGCTGCCCTATTATCTACTAACGAGAAAGCATAGTTAGAATTAATTTTAATGGCATTACCTTCAGGAGGCTTCCATGATTGTCCATCTTCATTTTCTGCTCTCTCTCTCTTCAGTCTGTGGCAATGCGTCAGAATTACTCCACCCTTTTGCTTCCCAGCATTCATTTAATAAGCTACTTGCCTGAGAAAAAACAAATACTGGATCAAGCTTGTTGTCATCAATAGTAAAGGCATTCCAAGCTTTCCAAATTTGCCCTATAGTCATTGCTATCAATGCTTTCTGCCATGCGGTAAATTCATTTTCACACTTCTAGCAGTGCATCCATTGAAACACATTAAGATTTCCAAAATCCTCTATTTTAAAAGAAAAACTGCTGCCAAACCATGTTCTTTTAGCCCAGTTACACATGAAAAACAAATGCTCATTTGTTTTAGTTTTTTCCTGGCATATTAAACACAAATTAGTTGCACAACACTTCCTTTTATTTAAGTTTTGGAATGTAGGTACACTAGTACAAAATTCTCTTTTTAGACCACCACATTTAGACTAGTTATGGCGGATAAGGTCTAAAAAATTTAACCCATGGCAGTTTTCTAATTATATAGAACTTCTAAAACCGGTTCTCTAAAAAACCGGTCTTAATAAAATTATTTAGACTGGTTATAAATAAAATCGGTTTAAAAATATGAAAATATTTAAAAAATTAAAAATCTGAACCTTTTAAGACCGTTTTTTTTTATTAAAACCGGTCTTAAATGTGAAAATTTTTTAAAAAATTTTTTTTCACCCTTTTAAGACCGGTTTTTATCAAAAACCGGTCTCAAAGGTGAGCACTTTTGCCCATATTTTTACTCCCGCGCACAGATCCCGGGCTCTATGAACCCTTTCTTCTTTTTTCGCCATTTATCTGTGAGCTCTGTCCTTGCTTATTCTGAACTCGTCCATCGCGCCTCATTCCTCATTTGCTCAACTCTCCTCCGTCATTGCCACTGCCGTTGTTGTGTTCGTCATTGCTGTTCTTTGATCATTGTCACTCTCCTCTTCCGCCACCTTTATTCTTTGCAGTGATTATTGTCAGTGCCGTGAATTTGAGGACTTCATTTTAACCTCAATCGACGCCACCGTGACTTTGGATAGAAGGTCACTCCTTGGTCTTCAATCAGGTTAGTGTTCGATCTGTTATTTAGTTGTTGTTTAATAATTAATAATGTCCTATGAAAATGGTTCTTCTTGTTGTTGTTTTGAGCACTTAATTCCCACAAGTTGCTATTATAGTTTGTTGGAAATCCAATTGTTTAGTGATAACATAATTTGAAAAAAAAAATCTGCTCATCTAGGTTAGATGCTCTGACTTGTACATCCTTGTGATATTTGGCTTGGAGTAATACCACTCTAAGTTCTGTTTTAATTTAGTGTGATTGTTTGATTGTCAGGTTATTGGTTTGTTGAAACGATACTAGTTGTAAATGGTGCATGTTACTTTCGTTGAAATCTCTAAAACTCTATGGTTATTTTTTTTGTCTATCCTTTTGCTGTTGGATATAGGGTGCTACAAGTGTTGAGATATATATGGATCATAGTTGGATAAATGCTAAACAAACGAGTGTTGAATATGATAATGGGGTGAGGGGTTTTTTAAACTTCGCTAGGAGAAATGCTGATGATGGTAGTGGGAAGTTTTATTGCCCTTGTGTAGTATGTTTGAATGAGAAGCAATTAAGTACTGCAAATATATATATACATTTAATTTGTGAAGGATTTTTTAAGTGTTATACAGTATGGATATGGCATGGTGAAGAATTAGAGATGTCAAGTTTTTCTCAACAGGGGGGAGTGACCTTTGATGATAATGATATGGATACGGATGATCAGATAGAGGATATTATTCGTGATATAGGAGAAGAGGCTTTTAAGCAAACACATGCATATGGTAATATGTGTAGTGATGCTAAGACACCGCTGTACCCGGGGTGTAAAAAATACCAATTGTTGAAAGCAGTATTGAAATTGGTAAGCTTGAAAGCACGATATGGATGGAGCGATAAGAGTTTTTCAAAAACGCTTAAGGCTTTTAAGGACTTGCTTCCAGATGATAACATGTTGCCTTCTCAATACTATGATGCTAAGAAATATTGTGTCTAGTAGGGATGAAGTATAAAAAGATCCATGCATGCCCTAATGATTGTATATTGTATAGAAAAGAGTATGAAGAGGAACAACAGTGTCCGATATGTGAAACCTCGAGGTACAAATCAAATAACGCCCCTACAAAAGTGTTGTGGTATCTTCCAATCATACCAAGGTTCAAATGCTTGTTTGCTAATGAAAACGATGCAAAAAATTTGAGATGGCATGTAGATGAAAGGATATCCGATGGAAAGTTTTGACATTCGATTGATTCTTCTCAATAGAAGAAAATCGATCAATTATTTCCTGCCTTCGGTGAAGAGCCTAGGAACCTTAGGCCTGGGCTTAGCAAGGATGGCATGAATCCTTTTGGTAGCTTGAGTAGTATACATAGTTCATGGCCTGTTCTGTTGTTAATTTACAACTTATCTCCTATGTTATGCATGAAACGAAAGTACATCATGTTGTCTATGTTAATTTTGGGACCAAAACAACTCAGAAATGACATGGATGTTTACCTAGAACCCTTGATCGAAGACTTGAAAGAGTTGTCGGATGAAGGTGTTGATGTTTTTGACGTGAACAAAAAGGAGGTTTTTAAAATACGAGTCATGATCTTTTGTACTATAAATGACTCCCTTGCATATGGAAACTTATCAGGATATAGTGTTAAAGCCATAAAGCATGTCCGATTTGTGAAGAAGGAACATGCTACCATCAACTTCAACATGGAAGAAAGACAGTTTATCTTGGCCACAGGAGATTTCTTAGACGAGGCTACCCGTATCATAGATCAAAGAAAGCTTTTTTTGGTGGACAAGAGTTTGAAGATGCTCCAAAGGCATTGACTGGGGAGCAAGTTTACGAAAAGGTGAAAAATATGAATGTTATCTTTGGTAAGACTACAAAGAATAGTAATGAAAAAATAAATGGAAAAAGAGGTATGTCTTCTTCAATCTTCCATATTGGCCCGATCTTGATGTGAGACACTGTATTGATTTCATGTATGTGGAGAAAAATGTAACCCGCTCCGTAATTATGATTCAAAATACGTGATTAAAATGAATTAGAGACCATCGGATAAATAAAACTCATTTACAATCCCATCTTTCCGATAGGGTTTTCTCAAATATCTTTTGAAATCTAATACACGTGGTCTCGTATTCACATTTTGAATACAATTACTTCGTGAAGATAAATCACATTCATATAAATATCAGAGTGCATAACAGTAATCTCGGCAATCCTGGGTTCATATCTTCACTAATGGGTATATAGGGCATAGGGGTGGAAATAGGCCAGGCGGCCTGTCAGGGGCCTGTAGCCTGGCCTGTGATTGGCTTGTTCAGGCCTGGCCTGTTAGGCTAAAAGGCCAGGCCAAGGCCAAAACAAAAGCTTGTTTTGCTTAATAGGCCAGGTCAAGGCCTATTGACAGGCCTGTCAGGCCGGCCTGAGCCTGTAAAAATATTTTTTTTAAAAAAATCAAATAAGGGTTAAAGGATAATTTTGCTTGAGCCTGTAAGTTTTAGCATGTTTTTGGCCTGTTTAAGGAGGCCTGTTAAGGAGGCTTGTTTTCAGCCTTTGGCCTGTTAGCTTGTTTTGCAGTGTGGCCTGTAGGCCTGTTGGTTTGCTTAAAAAATTTTAAAAATTCAGGCCTCCTTAACAGGCTTCAGGCTAGGCCAGGCCTGTGAACAGGCCAGGCCTGTGAACAGGCCAGGCCCAGGCCTAAAAATCGGCCTTTAACAGGCCACAGGCCAGTTTATGCCTTAACAGGCCAGGCCTGTTAAGGCAAAAGCCTGGCCCGGCCTGTTTCCACTCCTAACAGGGCATATTTGCCCATTACAATTTCCCAAACAGGGGATCACACCATACTTCCTTTCACAATATACATCTTAAATCCAAATACGAATATAGATTACACAATACCTTTCAAATACATAACCACCTATACATCCACAACAAAACATACAGTTATCCCAACTACAATGATAACCAACCACCAAAATTACAACCCAAGGAAGTCTTCGCCGCCCTTGGTTTCTTGCTCCATCCTTGGTCCACCTACCCTGTCTAAAATGTTGGTAAGGAAGGGTGAAATTTGAGAGAATTTCAGTAGGAAACAGATACCAATATGCATGTAAGATAAATGTTTAATGCATGACATGTTTGCATTACATAACTTATGCTCACACAATGACAAATCTGCAAGCTCAACGTTTCGAACAACATACTTATGGCCATAGCATAAATTGAAATAGAGATTCAATCATTCATATATGTTTCACATAATCAAGTAAAGCAATAACATGCATCAATACACCAAAACAAATATCAAATACATGCAGGAGAGGTAAGTTCCCTATACTTGTTCTTTCCACGTGTGCTCCTGCACCGGCTACTCATGATCAGGGCGAATATCAAACCCTATAACCAAAGCAAGGACATAAGGTTAATCCCTTTTCCAAATTCTTATTTCCATAACACTTAAAGTTGGTTATCATTTATGACCTTTAGGTGGCTACACAAAGGCCAAACATATGTCTAAAGGGTTGGGAAAGACTATACCAAAAACCACTTTTTAAAAGTGCAAAATACTGATTTTTGGAGGTTGGCTATGGCCCACAAATCCCCTGGCTACAGCCAAAAACAGGTCAAAAACATTTGGGCTGCGGTCCATAACCTCTGGCCACAGCCAAGAAAATCCTGTTTCTTGGTTGAACTTCCAAAAATCATAACTAATTCCATAAAAATTGAAATAAGGTGATTCCAAAGCCAATGGTTATTTAAGTCCTCTTCATAGGAAAAATATAAATCAATGCTTTCCATAAACACACAAATACAGAATCACACCAAACTCAACATTGCTCAAAAACAGATTCCAATTTTAACATTAAACTTTGGACAACCATAACTCCCAGCTCATAAAACGAAATGACAATTATATATATATTTTGAAGCTTGGAAAGTGAACTTTAATAATGGAAAGTTTCAGAATTTTTAGATACCATTTGGTCATTCAAAATGCCAATACAAACAAACTGCCCAGAAAAGACTTTCAATGGATGGATTTTCAAATTTTGCACAATGGCTTCCAATGGTTTCAATTTCATATCAAACACCATTCCTACACAAATTTTCACAAGGAAACCATTGGAAACACCAAATTAACCAAATTCACATCATATTGACATGTTCTCCCAATGATCAAAACATGTCACACAATTCACAACACAAACCTCAATATTGCAAATTCTTTCCATTCAAAGTTTGTAAACTAATTCCAATGACACTAAAACACACTATGGCATCATTTTTACCACAATACACTAACCAATTCATCCAATCCAAAATCACATGAAAATTAGGGCAAAATTCAAAATTCACAAAACCTAACTAATGACCACAAAACTTAGGTTAAAATGCATCAAATACTCACCTCTTCTTCTTCCTCTTCCCAAAGCTAGTTCCTTGATTCCTCTTCTTTCAAATTTCTTCAAGTGTTTAAGCACCACCTTTCAAAAATCTAAAACCATAGCAATGGAGCTCTCATCACTATGATCAACATTAATGAAGAGAGTTTGAGCATTAAAGGTCACATAGAGCACTAACCTTAAGCTTCTTTCTTTCTCTTTCCTCCTTAAGCTTAACGAAAATGGAGAATGAAGGAGAGAGATGAAAATGATGAAGAAGAGATCAGCATTTTGGCCTCCCACAGGCATAATAACCAACCTAATAGAGAGACGGAAGAGGAAAAAGCAACTTTGAACATTTGGCTTGTCTAAGAGTCCACATTGTGACACTTGTCAAGATCTTGGAATATCTCCATGAGCTCACATGATCACACACCACATAGGATTCCACCCTTATAATATCATAACAATCAATCTCAATCATTGATCTTCAAGTTACCAATGAGCTTCCTTTTCGGCAACTGACCAACTGGCCAGTAACTTTCCCGTTTTGCCCCTGATTATGGTAATTCTCACTGAATCACCATCAAGCACATCTTATCATTCCATATCACCATAATATGCGCCCTCCCTCTATTTTAAGTTAATTTAGATATTAATCTACAATTGAACTTAAATACAGGGTTTAGGCACTGCTCACAACACATACAAATCCCAATTCACATCGTATTCTCTAAAATCCACCATTTTACTTTCTTTAATACCCCAAAGATATAAGAATCATTAGGGAATAAATTTGGGCTCCTGCTAAACCAGGGCTTAGCAGTTCACTTATTTCAAGCTTATTCTCTGGCTTCAAATCTCAAAATTTGGGGTATTACAAAAAACATATGTGATAGTATTGTTGGGACACTACTTAACATATAAGGTAGTTTTAAGGATGACGTGAAGGCAAGATTAGATTTGCAAAAAATAGGGATACGAGAAGACTTGCATCCAAAGCCATATGGTAAGAGAACTTTTTGTCCTCTAGCTGCTCATACTTTGTTTAGGGATGAGAAAAGAAGCTTTTGTGAGTGTTTACATGGCATCAAAGTTCCTTCAGGGTATTCTTAAAATTTTAGGAAGCTTGTATCGATGAAAAACTTGAAGTTAGTAGGGCTAAAGTCTCATGATTGTCATGTCTTAATGCAACAACTACTCCCAGTAACTATTTGAGGCATTGCTAAATATGATCTTCAATATATTTTGACTAGACTTTATTTCTTCTTCAATGCTATTTGTAATAAAGTCATTGAGACATAAATATTGGATGAACTGGAAAATGAAGGATATATGATCTTGTGCCATCTTGAGAAGCTTTTTCTTCCTTCTATTTTTGATATAATGGTACATCTAATTGTTCATCTAGTCAGGGAGATCAAGTTGTGTGGCCCTATCTATTCATGATGGATGTACCCAATTGAAAGAACTATGAAAATCCTAAAAGGGAATATGAAGAACCCTAACCGGCCTGAAGCATCTATTGTTCAGAAATATGTTTTTGAAGAAGCCATAAAATTTTGTCAAGATTACTTGTCAAATGTAAGACACATTGGACTTCCTGAACTCATGATGAAGAAGGCGGTAGACATGGGGCTTCAGTAAAGAGTGTGGATCTTGATGAATTGTAACAAATCCACTTGTACATCTTGAATAATGTTGATAAAGTTCAAGATTACATTAATGCTCATAAAGAAATTGTACAGAAAGGAAATAGTCGAATGACTAAATAAAGGTTAATTAGGGAGCATAACAAAACTTTCGCACATTAGTTCAAACAAAAGGTTGATGGAGAAGAATATGTTTCTGATACAATTAAATGGTTAGCATGTGGTCCTGATTTGATGTCATAAGTTGGACTTCATTTGTGATCAATGGTATACGTTTTATATGAAGTCCCTTGATGATAGGAGTACCGTCCAGAACAGTGGGGTTATGTTAGTGGCTGAATCTATGCACTTCTCTAGTTTGAAAGATAAGAACCCTAGATTGGTAGCAATACCTTATTATGGGGTTATTGAAGAGATTTGGGTGGTTGATTATGTTAAAATTAAATTTCTCATTTTCAAATACAAGTAGGTTGATGTCAACAATGGTGTGATGATTGATTAGTTGGGATTTACATTGGTTGATTTGATTAGTAGAATTTTTGGAGATGAACCTTTTATTATGGCATATCAAGCGAAACAAGTGTTCTATATTATTGATCAGACAAATAAAATGTGGTTTGTAGCTCTCCAAGGAAAAAGAGTCGTTGATATTAATCAGGAAAGTCATTCAATGAATGATTTTCTTGAGACTCCTTGTTTTTCTAGGGGTCTACTAGAATTGAACGAAGAAGATGAAGCAGACAATGAACACCGCACAAGAAATGATCATCATGAAGCGATATGGGAGGATTTCCCTTTATAAAACTACTTTGAAGGTTAGTTAGCTAAAATAATTATCATGAACTATATTTGAATTATGTATATTTTTATTGGTATATATAAAACTACTTTTTTTGTTGTCGTCACAAGAAAATAAAGGATATGAGGTGTCTTAGTGTAGATGCTCTGAAGCTAGCTAGTGATCATCAGCTATGGATTACTGTCTGCTGCATGTATTCTGATCTTACCTAAAGTTTTGATTTCTTTTGTCTAATTGTAATATTAAAACAGGGGAATAAAAATGTCTAGCAGTATACCTTAATTTTCATATTGTGTGTGATCATGTGTTGACTTTCAATGATTTATAGTTGTTGCTTCTGTGGAATATGGGTTATAGGAAGAATGATAATGTAAGTTATAAGATTTGAAATTATGTTTTAAAATGCTTGATGAAATGGTAATGTGGAAGAGAGAATAATTTATTTGGGGTGTAGGAAAATGATTTATTATTGTTGCTTCTGTTGAATATGAGGTATAGGAAGAATAATATAAGTATTACAACATATCCAATTGAAACGCTTGATGAAAATGCTTATGTATAAGATGTTTGTTATATAATGTGTAAGAGAAGAATTTATTTGGATGTCGTTGAAATGGTTGCTCGTTGAGTGAAATATCTTAACGGGGAAATGATTTGTTAGGTAAATGTTTTAAACGGAACAATATTTTTTAAAAAAATAATTAAACTTTTTAGACCGATTGTTAAAAGAAATGGTCTAAAAAGTATTACTTTTAGACCAGTTTTTTAGAAAATCGATATAAAAAAATGCACTTTTTAGATTGATTTCTTCGATAACCGGTTTAAAATAATTATTTTTAGATCAGTTGTATAAATAACCGGTCTTAAAACATTTTTTTAAGACCGATTCCTGAACCAGTATAAAAAATAGCAGAATTTTTAGACCTGCTGTATCTAGACTGCCTCCAGAACCGGTCTAAAATGTCATTTTTAACCGGTCTTAAAAGTGATTTTTCCACTAGTATAATGCATTAGACAACATTCTCCAAAGGAAGTTTTTAACCTTTGGTGGGATTCTAAGTTTCGATGCTTCCTTCCCAAGAGTTCTTTTTATTATTATTTGAAGAAGATGGTACATTTTTAGTTCTTCTTAGTACATTCCTCTTTGCACAATCATATCCTTCCTTTACTGAGTACACTGTTCTCTTTTCCCTTGTCCAAATCCACCTATCCATAGAAGCCATAATAGTTTTGCAAATAGCCTCTTTCTCAATCTGTGAAACCCAACCTTCTATAGATAGCAAATTCCATCTACCCACCTCCATGATATCTTGCACTTTTAGATCATTAAAAGTCTCATGAGGACATAGAGATATTAGTTTTTTCCCTGGAAAATCCCTTAACCATGGATCCTACTATACCCTTGTATTCCGGCCATTCCTAATACTTAGGATCACTTGATCTTCTAGGACACTCATAGCCTCCACAATACTATTCCACAACCATGACTCTCTCCTCCCTTTTTTTGCCTCCAAAAATGAGCATTTAGGAAAATATCTAGCTTCAAGTAACTTTGTGCATAACTAGTCAGGATATTGAAGAATTCTCCACCCTAGCTTAGCCAATTATGCAAGATCAAAGGCCTCAAAATCTTTAAATCCTAATCCTCTTGTTGATTTATGTCTCTTCATCCTATCCATTGATACCCAATACTTCTTTCTCTTTCCCTCATCCCTCTTCCACCAGAATTTGGAGACAATGCCATCTAATCTTTTCAGCACATTTTTTGGGTATAAAAAATAAGATATCGAATAAATTGGAATTGAGCTAGCTACTGACTTTATTAGCACTTCACACCCTGCTTCAGACAAGATTTTCTTCCTCCATCCTTGAACCCTCTTTTCCATACGATCCATTACAAAAGTCATTTCTTGGGTTTTTTTTATCTTACCCATTCCCGGGAACATCAACTGCATGAATATGAAAAATATGACAATTTTTTTCCCTAATTATTTTAGGTGTATTTTTTGAAAATTACAAACAAGATTTGCCTATATTAATAGCTTGGTCTGATGCTTCATAGTATTCACTGATAATATTTTTCAAATTCCTGCAGTTGTCCTGGTTAGCCTGGAGGAAGAAGACTGAATCATCTATAAAGAAATTGTGAGTAATCTCCTGACATCCCCTCCCTAGTAAAATTCCTCTAATTAATCCTCTACGTTTTGCTCTCTCAATCATTTTAGATAAGACATTATTTGCTAGGATGAACAAGGGGATAAGGGATCACCCTATCTCATTTCTCTTGTTAGGGTCTCACTCGACACTCTTATCCCAAATATCATAATAGAAATATTAACAGAGTTCAAGCACCAGAACACCCTATCTACCCATTCCATACTAAAGCCCATTTTCAAAAGGATAACACAAAAAATCCCACTCTACTCTATCATATGCTTTATTCATATCAAGCTTAGTTGCCACCCCCTCTTACCTGACTTTTTCAATTTCATATAATGGAAAACTTTATGTACAATTAGAACATTATCTTGTATCAATCTACTAGGTACACAAGCTCTTTGACTTTCACTAATAATATTATTGAGCAAAGGTTTAAGCCTATTTGCCGAAACTTTAGAAAAGATCTTGTATGGAAAAATACATAAAATAATAGGACTATAATCATTCAAAGTTTCCAGGAAATCTACCTTTGGAATCAACACTAGATCCATACCATTTACTTCAGTAAGTGGAAAACCATTAATAAAGTAACTATAACAAGATCACATAGATGGTCACTAATGATTTCCCATCTTTTTTGGTAGAAAGTTCCTGTGTATCTGTCAGGTCCTAGTGATTTTTGCCCCCAAGTTGAAATACAGCCGGCTTAACCTCTTCATTGTTGATATTACACATTAACACTTTTTTTTTCTGTTGATATTACCTCATCAATACTGTCCAGTGCTTTTGTATAGTCCCTAGCACCAACCGCAGAGAATATGGAGTTGTAAAACTGGGTAAATGCTCTCATTGATCTCATTCTCTTCCTGTAACCATTTATCTTCCATGCACTTTAACCTTGTTATTTTATTCCTACTTCTTCTCATCATTGTGCTCAAGTGAAAATATTTTGAATTGTTATCTCCATATTTCAGCCATTCCTGTAACCTCCTGCCTTAATTAGCATAATTAAGATTCGATAACACATAATAAAATGGATTAGAGACCGACGGATAGTTTGAAACTCATTTTAAACACCCTCCCTATGGTAGGGTTTTCACAACATTTTGAAAACTTCTTTCCTTTCCCGGTCTCAAGTTCAATTATTGAATATAATCACCTATGCAGTTAATTTACATTCATACATATCAGAGTATATAACAAAAATCCCGGCAACCCCCAGGTTCCACTCATTCACTAAAAGGTTTATAATTCCCATATAGGGGATTACACAACTATATTCAACTAATAATTACAACCCAAAAATAATTTACAAAATCCCGGTCCAGTATGATTAACCAATATATCCAAAAGCAAATGTCCCTACAGGGTTTTAACCGCTCCGAGTTGATCGCTTTTCCTTGGAGCCACTTGCCCTGTCTAAAATGTTAGTCAAAGGAAATAATGAGATTCAAGAGAATCCCACTAGTAACAAACCATTCATATCACACATAAGCACACAACATGTAAGCAAATCATCATACAGCAGTAGCAGTACAAATCACACTCTACCATCTTCCTCTTTTACCGTCAAGAAGGCATATTGTCCTAACCCAAACCGTTGTTAGCGACTCAGGGACTGTCGGCGTGGCAGTGTTTACACATAGCCTTATGGCTCACATATAGCCTTTCGGCTCACAGAATCACAAATATCACACCCCATCCTCATCCCCTTGTACCGCTAGGAAGGTACACAGCCCTCACTCGAACCGTTGTTAGCGACTCAGGGACTATTGGTATGGCGGTGCTTACACATTTCCACAATCATTGTAGTATTCAGATTCTATCACAAATCAATGATATAACACACATACAATACATCATATATGATATAAGAGAGAGAGTCACTACCTTGTTCCTTCCTGACGTTCATTGGCACAGTGGGCTCACGAGGGCGGCAAATGTCAAATCCTATAAACCAAATTAGGGACAACCAATCAATCTCTTTTCCAAGTTCTTAATTCCATAGTACTTTAAGTTGGTTATCATTTAGACTCTTTAGGTGGCTATTAGAGGCTTAGACATATACCCAAAAGGCTGGGAAAGGCTATACCAAAAACCACCTTTCAAAAGTATAAAATACTGATTTTTGGGGGTTGGTCGTGGCCCACAAATCCACTGGCAGCGGCCAAAAAGAGGTCAAAAACATTTGGGCCGCAGCCAAGAAGATTCCGTTTCTTGGCTGAACTTCCAAAAATCATAACTAATTCAAGAAAAATCAAAATGAGGTGATTCTAAAGCCAAATGAAAGCTATTTAAGTCCTCTTCCTAGGAAAAATATTGGCCATTACAGGAAATTACCACAAAAGTACAGAATTGCACAAAACTCACCACTACCCCACAACAGAGTTCAGTTTCCATCCCAAACTTTGGACAACCATAACTCAGTGCACAAAACGTAATGATACAAATTATATGTCCATTTTGAAGCTTGGGATATGAACTTCATAATTGGAAAGTTTCATAATTTTCTGACATCATTGGCCTATTCAAAATGCCAGCACAAAAAGACTGCCCAGCACAGACTTTCAATGGACAGATTTTCAGTTTTTCACAATTGCTTCCAATGGTTCCTATTTTCACATTAAACACTATTCCCACACCAATTTTTCCCAAAGAATCCATTGGAGCCATCAAAACAATCAAATTCCATCCACATAGACATGTTCCATAGAAATCTTAACATGTCAATACAAAATATACACACAATCCCCTACAATACAATTCATTCCATTCCAAAAATTCCAAATCAACTCCCATGGCACAAAGACACAATTTAACACCACATTCTACACAACACACTAATCAATTCAAGCATTCAAATTAGACCAAAAATTAGGGCAAAAATTCAAAATTCTCAAAACCAAACCAATGACCACAACAATTATACCAAAAGGTATCAAATACTCACCTCAACTTCTTCCCAAAGCTGTTTCTTTGATTCTCCTACTTTCAAATCCCCACAAGTTCTCAAACTCCACTAATAAAAAATCTGAAACCGTAGGAATAAAGCTCTCAACCCCTTGAACAATATTAATGAAGGTGAGTAGAGCATTTAGGGACAAAACCCTACCTAAAACTCAAGCTTCTTCTTTCTCTTTCTGGCTTGATCTTGGCGACAATGGAGGAGAGGAGAGAGGTGAGAAGATGATGGAGAAATCAGATTTTTGGGGTGCAATAAGGCCCTTGGCCGACTTGAAATGAAGGAGGGAAGAGAGGTTGCAATTATTGACTCGTTGACCTCAATCCATGGTTCTTGTGTTGACATATGTCAACATCTTGTTCCTCCTTCTAAGCACTCACATAAGCACATGCACACACAATCCCACTTCTTTGCATATTCAATCTTAGCCATTGATATCAATTACCAATAAGTTTCCTCTTCGGTAACTGTCCAATTGGTCGGTGAATTTACCATTTTCCCCCTGATTGTCATAACATATACGATACCCTCATTAAGCATATTTTACATCACAACTCACATTATATCCTTCAAAAATGCTTTGTTAACATTAATTACATCACTTTAAAGTTATTAGCCCTTAATTACAATTTGGGATATTGCAATTCCACCCTTGCCTTTTGTACCCAATACACTTCTTGCTCCCACAACTCCTTGATTTTCTTCTTTAGGTCTGCCACCTCCCTTGCTATACTCTCATTCCACTTCCAATTGAAGCACTCCTATACTCTATTCAGCATCATATTTATCTATTTGAAGCTATTTTTAAACTCCTTTTTGCTCCACACCTTAGCACCTCTTGCAATTCCTTCAAATTACCCACAAACTCTGACAAGTCTTTTTATTCCCACCCTTCTTCTAGCCGTGTTTAATTAAACTTAACAAGTTAGGATGGCTAAGCCACCTCGCTTGAAATTTAAACAAAGGTGGTGTCCTTTTTTCCACATTATCATACTCGATAAATATTAGGCAATGATCTGGCCCAATTGCTTCTAGGACTTGTCCTTGCCCTTTTTGGAATTGCTCTTTCCATATAGTATTATAACAACCCTATCTAGTCTTTCCCTTATAAATTCTTCCTCTTGTCTATTGTTTGCCCAAGTAAATTTACAACCCCTTAAAGTCCAACTCCATTAAATCACAGTTTAGCATGAACTTACGAAACCAATCAAAATCACTTTGAGAGCACTGTCTTCCTTCCTCCTTATTTAGCGAGTATAACATTTCATTGAAATTATGTAAAATTATCTATGGGACTATCGCCTCCAGCTTGTCCAACTCTATCCACCATCGAGCATTCAAATTTATATCCACTGGGCCATACACCAACATCATGTTTCCTATATACCGCCCATTAGCATATGTTAGCTCTCATAATGTTTTGATGATAAAAAATCTTGATATCTAAGTATATTTTGACAAGCAAAAAGAATGACATAAAGTTGACTTGACGATTCAAGTCACTCAAGTGAAGTTTTAAGCACTCAAGTGATATGAGTATTTTTGGAAAAACTTGAATCAAAAAGTCACTCGAGTAATGAGTTTCCACTTCAAGTGATTAAAGTGAAACTCTGTAGTAATCTTCTTTTTCTTAGGATAATCACTCTAGTGGAAAGTTTTAGCACTTAATTGATAGCCAAGTTAGAACCAAGATTATCAAAGAGGATCACTCGAGTGATAGTGGATGCACTAAAGTGATAAAGCTTCACTCCCAGAATTTTAGCAAGTCACTCGATAGTAATCAGAACCTGTGAAAGTTTTAGTGTCTAGATCACTCGAGTGATGGGGTAAACACTCAAGTGATAGACATCACTTACAAGTAATTTGAGAGTTTGTGATCTGATTGGCAGATAACTTAAGTGATAGAATGGTGTACTCGAGTGATGCACTTTGCCACTTGTGCATCCAAGACAAAATCACTCGAGTAATGTCAATCACTTGTGAGTCACTCGCAACTGATTCTAAGGTGATGTGATCTTCTGATGAAGATCACTTGAGTGATTGAGTAAATAACTCGAGTAATCTATGATCATTTACAGGCACTTGTAAGTGATATGAAAGTACACTTAAGTTACTTAGTAGTGATTGAATTGAACTTTTTCAAAACCTATAGAAGATTACTCGAGTGAATAAATATGCACTAGAGTGATATTCATTTTTGCAAAACATCACTACTAGTGATTATCAGCATAAGATTATTTGTACACTTGAGTGACAGAATAACCACTCGAGCGATAAGGAATCACTCAAGTGATCTTAAGTCACACTCAAGTATGTGTTTATTAGTCTTTTATAATAAGCATTTCAAAAATATTAATACCTATTGTCATACCCCACCGCCGTCTCACCCCACCGGGCCACAACGGTTGGTGCCCTCTCCCACCACGCGGTGCGGAGCAGGCTGGGTACACTTACATGGGACCCAGGACTCACAAGAGTCCCTCGCTCCCCAAGCGAGATTTTTCGCCTCCGTGGGAATCGAAGCCACTACCTGGGGGTAAGTAGTGCCTCAATGCATTCCCACTACCACTTGAGCTACGTAGGGGGTAAGTAGTGCCTAGCATGAGAATGATGGAGGGAAAAATTGATTTCCAAGAGCACATGCTTAATTATTACATGAACAAAGTCATGATGATAATGGTACACCACATGTATGTAAGGTTGAGTGTACACTACATGAAGGCATGGGTGAGTGCATGATGGGAATGACATAGAGTAAACTCAATTCACTAATTAAGTGCCTAGTTGTAATATCCTAAATGGTAATTTAGGGCTAATGACTTCAAAAGTGATGTAATTAATGTTAAGCAAACACTTTTGGAGAATGTGATTAGAATTTTTGGCTTGAATGTGCTAGAACCAGTGCCTAAACCCTGTATTTAAGATAAATTGTGAGTTAATATTTAAATTGGGTGAAAGCATAGGGGAGGGCGCATGGTTGGGATAAAGGAATGATATAAATGTGTTTAATGGTGATTTAATGTACATTGTGATAACCAGGGGCAAAATGGGGAAATTTGCCGACTGATTGGTCAGTTACCAAATCAGAAACTCATAGGTAACTTAGGATTAACGGTGAGGATTCAATTGTTTAAGAGGCTAAGAGGTGGAGTCATGTGCTATAGAGCCTATGTGAGATTATGGTTTATAGGACAAGATCTTGACAAGTGGCAAAATGTGGACCATTGGATCATGGTCAATTTTTCAAACTCTTTCCCTCTCTCCTTTCTCCTTCAAAGTCAGCTAACTTGGGCATGGAAACAAGAAAAATATGCAACTTTATTATTCTCTCATATCATCTCTATTTTCGTTGCACAAGGGAAGGAAAGAGAAAGTGAAAAGGTGAGATTTTGGCTTGCTAGATGCCCTCTAATGCTCAAATGTTCTTCAATAATTTTGTTCATAGTGTTGAGGGCTTCATGGCCATGGTCTTAGATTCTTTAAAGGTGATATTTGAGCACTTGAAGAAATTGGAAGGTAGAGAAAACAAAGAACCAACTTTAGGAAGAGGAAGAGGTAAGAGTTAGTAGAATTTTGATCTAAATTTTGTAACCATTGATTGAGTTTTGAAAATTCTTGAATTTTGCCCTAATTTCATGAGAATTGGAAATGGATGAATTAGATATGGTAATGTGAGGAAAAGGGTGTTAGGATGTATTATTGTGTCTTTGAGCCATTAGAGTTGTTTGGAAATTGAAAGGGAAAGTTTGGTTTTTGGATGGTTTGTGTGTAATGTGTTGACCCAAAACTAAATTTGTTGCTATGGTGTGATTATGGTTGTTTTAGTGTGTCCAATGGGCTCTTTATGAAATTTTAGGTGGGAATGAACTTTGGTATATGTTCTGGAACCATTGGAATCAGATTTGGCAAATTTGGAAAATTCTGTCAGTTGCTACGTTTTGGCTTCTATAAGCCTCACTCAAGTGAGGTAGGGTCTCACTCGAGTGCAGCATGATAATTCCCTTTCTCTTTAGCGTTTCTGTGAGGTCCTCAGATGAAAGGCAAGAGTATACTTCTTTACCTGAGAGTGATATGAGTCATCACCCGAGTGAACTTGGTCTCACTCGAGTGCAGGAGTAGGTTTTACCTTAGAGTCACTCTCGGGTAGTCACTCTCTGCACCTCACTCGATGGGACTCGGGTGAAAAGGTGTCATCACTCGAGTGCCAAGAATAGTACTCGAGTGAACCTCCTACTCTAAAATCTCCTGTGCTCTTAGGCAAACACTTTTTATGCCATACTCTGTAGGGCTCGAGTATTTCTGAAGCTAACACTCGAGTATTGTCCTATATGCTCGAGTGCTGTGAGCACTTTTTTTTCCTGGTTGTTGCTCTTTGTCATACACTCGCGAGTATGAGCTATCATGACCTGAGTGCAAGACATCCATCACTCGAGTGAGGCCTTCTTCACTTGAGTAAGTTAGCCAAAAAACAGTATTTTTCTTCTGAAAGAGAGATCTTTGGGGGTAGTTATCCCAACCCTTTAGGCATATGTTTGGGATTCTAGTAGCCACCTAAAGAGTTTAAATGATAAACAACTTTAAGTGTTATGGAATTAAGAACTTGGAAAAGAGATAAATCCGTCGTCTTTAATCTTGGTTATAGGGTTTGACATTTGCCATACTCGTGAGCCCACTGTGCCAGAGGACTTCAGGAAAGAACAAGCTAGTGACTCTTTCCCTTATACTATATATGATGCATTGTATATTTGGTTTGTCATTGTGTTGTGATGATTTCGAATGTGAAAGACAGAGTGGCTATGTGATTGCCAGAGAGGCAATGTGTTGTGTGAATGCTAGAGAGGCAATATAAAAGCCAGAGTGGCTATGTGCATTGTCAGAGAGGCAATGCGAAATGTGTATGCCAGTGAGGCAACATGTATATGTGACAGCTTGTATGCTGTGTTTGTGCTGCTGTACTATGTGATGATTTACTTGCATGCTATGTGATTATATGTGGTATGAGTGATTTGTTACTACTAAGATTCTTTTGAATCTCATTCTTTCCTTTGACTACCCTACAGACAGGGCAAGTGGCTCCAAGGAGAAACGGATGACCAGGAGCAGCTAGGATTTTGTAGGGAATGTTAATTTGGACTGTTGGTTATCTATTTTGGTATATGATTACTGTATATTATTTTGGGATGTAGATATTATTTTGGATATGGTTATGTAATCCCCTAGTTGGGAATTATAAACCCGATAGTTAGTATATATAACCCGGGGGTTACCGGGATTTTTGTTCTATACTCTGATAAGTATAAATATGATTTATATGCACAGGGTAATTATATTAACATGAATTTGAGACCAGGATAAGAGCCAAGGTTTTTGAAAGAATTGTGAAAACCTTTATATAATTAATGGGGATGTAAATAACTTTTTATGATTATTGGTCTCTATTTCATTTTAATTACGAATTTTGAGCTATAATTATGGTTTTTAAGGCAGGGGATTATACTAGTTGAGTGCAAGTTTGGATTTAGTTGGAGAAAAGAAACTTGGTCAGTTGAAGTAAGAGGGGGGACGGTTTTGAGAGGCCAACCAGGGGGAGGAAAATTGGTTCATTGCTAAGGGTAGCCAAATGGAGTAATTATGGCATAAATAGGAAGGAAGTATGGGTGGAAGTATGGCTTGTGACAAGTGTCACCACAATATTTAATCTTGGAAAATCAAGGGCTAAGAGAAGAGATGAGGCATTTCATTAAAATACTTCCTATTCCCTTCCCTTTGTTTATTCGGCCAAGTAAGAGAGAGAGAAGAGAGAGAGAGAGAGAGCTTAGAGGTATCATGTGCTAGGGAGAAGGAAGAAAGGAAATCATAAGGTAAGAAGTTGATCTCTTAAGGTTTTCTTGTGATCTTGTTAAGAAACCTTCTCTAATATCCTTTTCTTGATGAATCCATGATTGTAAAGACACACTTTGAGATCAAGAAGAGAGGGAGGAGGCGTATAGAGTGAGAGGATTCAAGAAGTTTAAGAGGTAACTACACTAAGCTTAAATCTATACTTGTATGAAGTTGATATTGAAGTTTGTTGTTGATTTGGTGATTTTTGGTTGAATTGTAAATTTGGAAAAGCCCTAATCCTAAGGGGTTATGCTGCCCAAATTTCTTTGAATCATGGTTAAGATGTGTTTAAATGAGTTAATAAAGGATTAGAAGTGGAAAAGTACAAGTTTTGGAAGCTAAAACATAAAACTCCATTTTTCCATTTTTTTGAAAAACTTTCGGCCAGTACTGTTCTAGGGGCTAGGAGCTGGATTTTCATGAAATGGATGGTTCCATTAGATTCAGTGGGCAAAAATAGGTGGGGTTATAGTTGGTCACTTTTTCGAAAAAGGCCGAAAAAGCGTAATTACGAAAACGGCACTAAAATCCTAAATCGGGGTTGTCAAGGGTATTTTCATAATTTGACACTGAATTTGGTGATTTCAAGCCCAGAAATGGATTCCTTGGGCGAAAATATATCAAGATAGCCCTAGTCAAAATTTTTGGAAATGTGCTATCGGGCCGGGTACGGCATGGTCGGGTGAAACCCCCTGCCTTAATTAAGATTCGATATCACAGAATAAATTGGTTTAGAGACTGTCGGATAGGTGAAAACTCATTTCAACTCCCTCCCTTACGGTAGAGTCTTCACAAAATCTTTCAAAATTTTTTCCCTATCCTGGTCTCAAGTTCAAATATCGAATGTAATTACCGGTGCAATTATATCACATTTATATATATCAGAGTATACAACAAAAATTCTGGCAATCCTGGGTTTAATACTTAAGGTTATACTAAGGGTGTCAATTCTCATTTAGGGGATTACACCACCATATACAGAATGTTAAGTTACATTTAAAAATAATATACAGTAACCTCGTTCCAAAGTAGATAATCAACAGTTCAAACTAAACATCTCTACTAAGTTATAGCCGTTCCTGGTTGTTCACTTCTCCTTGGAGCTGCTTGCCCTGTCTGAAATGTTAGTCAATGGAAAGAATGAGATTCAAAAGAATCTCAGTAGTAACAAGTCACTTATACAGTGTATAAACACATAGCATATACGATCATGTTTAGCAACATAATGATATATGGCTCACGCCACATACAACATACTCATGGCTGTAAACATTATGCGTCAGCTTTCACTGCGATCTCAATGCGATAGCTTACACTGTAATCGCTATGCTAGCTTTCACTGTAATCTCAAAGCATCACAATGTATGACAAACATACAATGCTTTACACATAGTATAAGAGAAAGAGTCACTACCTTGTCTTTTCCTGACATTCTTCGGCACAGTGGGCTCACGAGTATAGCAAATGTCAAATCCTATAAACCAATGTCAAGAGCGGCAGATTAATTCTCTACTCCAAATTCTTTACTTTCATCACACTTAACGTCAGTTATCATTTGGACTCTTTAGTTGGCTATTAGAAGCTCAAATATCTGCCTAAAGGGTTGGGAAAGATCATACCAAAAACCACCTTTCAAAAGTGAGAAATAATGATTTTTGGATGTTGGCCATGGCCCAAAAATCCACTAGCCGCTGCCAAAAATAGGTTAGAAACATTTGGGCCACGGCCCATAATCTGCTGGCCATGGCCAAGAAAATCTTGTTTCTTGGCTGAATTTCCAAAAATCATAACTAATTCCAAAAAAATCAAAATGAGGTGATTCCAAATCCAAATGAAAGGTATTTAAGTCTTCTTTATAGAAAAAATATGGATCATTACCAGAAATTACTACATAATTATAGAATTTCACAAAATTCACCTCTGCCCCAAAACAGATTCCAGCTTTAATCCCAAACTTTAGACAGTCAGTACTCCAAGCACAAAAAATTAAATGACACAAATTATATGTCCATTTTGAAGCTTGGAATGTGAAATTTAAGACCGGAAAGTTTAAGAATTTTTAGGCACCATTTGCCCATTCAAAATGTCCAAACAACCTAATTGCCCTTTATAGAGTTTTAAGAGACAGAATTTCAGTTTTTGCATATGTGCCTCCAATGGTTCCAATTTCACACCCAACACCATTCCAATACAATTTTACCCAAGGAATCCATTGGAACCATCAAAATAACCAAATTCCATTTCCATTCACATGTTACACAATGACCTCAACATGTCATACCAAAACACAATCCAAAACCTACATTGCAATCCATTCCAATCCCAAATTTCAAACCAATTTCAAATGCATAAAGACACTTTATGACACTATTTCACCACTAACAACTAACCAATTCAAGCATTCAAATTAGACCAAAATCAGGGCAAAAATTCAAAATTCTCAAAACCAAACCAATGACCACAAAAGTTATACCAAAAGGTATCAAATACTCACCTCAACTTCTTCCCAAAGCTATTTCTTTGATTATCCCACTTTCAAATTCCCACAAGTTCTCAAACTCCACTAATCAAAAATCTAAAACCATAGGAATAAAGCTCTCAACCCCTTGAACAATATTAATGAAGAACACTTGAGCATTCAAAGTCATTTCCTTACCTAAAACCCAAGCTTCTTCTTTCTCTTTCTTGCTTATTTTCAACGAAAATGGAGGAGAGGAGAGAGATGAGATGAGTTGGTGAAGAAGATGGTGAAGAAGAGGAAAGAAGTTAGATTTTTGGGCTAAGAGGGCCATTAGGCCGACCTTGGAGAGAAAAGAGAGAGAGAGAAATAAGTTGAAAGTTTGACTCCAATCCTTGGTCCATACAATGTCATGTGTCACAATCTCATTCTCCCTATCATGGACTCACATAGGCTTGTAAATATAGAATTCCGCCTCTTGCTCATTCAATCCTAACCATTAATCTCAAGTTACCTATGAGTTTCCTCTCCGGTAACTGACCAATTGGTCGGTAACTTTCCAATTTTACCATTTTTCCCCTGATTATGGCAATTTCACAAAAATCACTTCCAAACTCATTCATATCATTCCAATAACATCACTATGCGCCCTCCCCTATATTTCAACCCATTTAGACATTAATCCACACTTAAGCATAAATATAAGGTTTAGGCATTGATTAGAACACATTTACATTGAATTCAGCGATAATTACATTACTTCTAGCATAATTAGCCCTTAATCCCAAATTGGGTCATTACACTGGGCCGGGGTTCCGGGGGCATTTTGGTAAATTTTCACCATCAACTAATATAACCACAAGAAACACTATGGGATAGTCTAAAATGATACTTGGATAGATTATGACCTATTTCTTGTACATTTAATATTTTAGGACTGAGACGAAAGTCAGAAGTGACACGTTTTATGAGGCACACTAAAAAGGGGTTAAAAGAACTTTGAGGTAGGAACATTATCCTTCATACATCATGCCATAGTTATATGCTTGTGTGGATGCCAATGTTTGTAAATGCGCTTTATTAATCAACATGGTTTACCTAGAGAGGGGCATTTAGTGCCGGGGTGCACTTACACTAGGAGTTGGCGGAAGTCCAACTGGTGTAGATTGTGGGGCTGGGCTCTACTCATGTATACATGATGATGATGTATTTATATTGTTCATTAATTAGTGCATACCTTGGCACATGTCATATTTACTTTTCGTATTTTCTATGAACAATAGCATGTTTCTACGGGGATTCTTTGGAATCTCACCCTATTTTTAAAATAAACATCTCAGCGGGTGCCAGTGGGACAAAAGGAAAAGGTTCATATAAGGAGAATTGACTAGCACGTGTCTCAAGGCGAGGTTAAAGATGGTGGGTATAATTGGTTTATGCTTTAGATATATTGGGATATCTGTATTTATTAAAACTTTCGTTGTATTTTGTATTTCATTGATGAACGACGTTGGGATGGTAAACGAATACTTTTATCAATATAAATGTACTTTTCTGTATGCCCACAGAATCTTGTCTTTATTACTCTTCGATTATCGAAATGAAAATGGGTGTTGACAGTACTCTTTCGATGTCCCTCGAAACGCTCTGGTATAAATACCTTCATACAAAGCAAACAATTAGATTAACATGAATAAAATTACATGATAAAAAAAAAGGATGATAAGGCACCTAATCTATATGTTAGTGCTTCCACAATTAAGTATGTCATTCAATTCATCCTAATTTAGCTAAAAATATTATAAAAAAATTTTTCTTTAGAAAATATTACTCTAAATATCTACTCCTATCTTAATATCTAGTTCAAATCCTTAAATATCTAACTTAAATAATAAATAAATAATATTTAAACCAAATCCTAACGATATAAATATCTAAAATCCACATCCCAGCTAATAAGATAATCTATCATAATCTTAACAAAATATTCTAAATAACATATCTCAATGATTTTCAAGAGCCCATAACAAAAGAACTCTCATTTACCAACAAAATCATAGCTCTCAAATGAAAAAAAAAACAATTTTTCCTAACACAGAAGAAATTAAACACAATATTTAAAAGAACTCTTTTTTTTTTTTTAACTTGACCCAAAAAGCCCTTTCTAGATCATACAAAGTTTAAGGTTCGCCAAATTACACAGACATAGAAAATACTAGAAGTAGCATAGCTCTATATTTTGAAGATAAGAAATAGTAAGATGAGGAAAAAATTATCTTATCCTTTTTTTATGGTGACAAATCTTTTCTTCATATCATACCAATGACATGAAAAACGCAGCTATCAACCTTTTTTCCTTATATAAAAGGCAACTTAGAACTTGAGGTTAAATTCGAGCAAAAGAAAAAAAAAGAACTTGAGGTTAAAGCTTACAACACTAATAGTGACTATCGCTATTCGTCTACTGCCCACATACGGGCTTCACATCCAGGATGTGGTTTGTGAAGAATCATTCCATGTCTTCAGGAAAAAGAAAATGCATACGGGGCCATCAATTTTAACACAATAAAAAAATGCAGCCACCAAATAAAATATGTTGGACTTCCTTAGAGAAATCTTGAGCAAATAAAACTAGATATAATATAATATCTCTCTCTCTCACACACACCTAACATTCTCTTAACAACAAAACTGTTTAAACAAATCAATTGATCAGGAAATTCAATTCTCTCCAATGAATCAATAAATCAAGAAAACATTGCAAAGCATCAATAATTTTAATTACTCTATTCTTGCTTATTGTGCTTTTGTTTTTTACAAGGACAAACATTGAAGAGGCCAAACTGGGGAATAGTCAGCAATAATTTCAAATGGAAAAAGGGGCACCTTCAAAGCTTTTTGATTTCTAACTAGAGGAAGAACAATGTAAAATATATTTCAAAATTCTAACTTGAAGAGATCAAAACCATTTAAATGAAAAAGAAACTTCACTACTAAAACTTACTAGAAATAGAGGTAAATCTTCAAAGAAAAGCTTCACAAGCTTCAATGTCGGGGAACAGAATCATTGCTACGAATGATGGTGAAAAACTTGAACAGCATCATTGTAGCGTCCAAATGCAAGAAAAGAGTAAATAGGGTTGAGCATGGAGGGAGAAAAGAAGAAGGGAATGAGGAAGAAGAAAAATGGTGAAAAGATAGCTTGGGGCACTAGAGAACAAGAATATTGAGTGGCAAAGAGAGAGTTTGGTGCTAGAGTTGAAGGAAAACTGATGATTTTTTTACCTTAGAAATGAAAAAGGAAAAAGAACAGTTATTCATATGGAGAAGCATGTGAAAGATATTGCCTTTGTGGGTGTAATGGGCAAGTTAAGTGGGGTGATATTAGGGTTTAAAATATATTTTTTTAAAAAGGCCTATTGTCGCTCTTAACCAACTAAATGTTACAATACCCAAATATTTAAATAAAATTTAACCGACACTTATGTAGCTTTTTCTTAAAAATATGCTACAAACATTTTAATATTTTTTTTCAAAGAAAAATTATGACCAACTGTAGCGATTTATTAAAAAGAGCTATAATTGGTAAAATCTATTATAGCACTGGTTTAAACCAGTGCTACAATAGGTTCCGCCTGTAGCTCTTCATCATTTAAGCGCTACAAATGGTGTACTACAAAAAACATTTTTTGTAGTATTGAGAGTTTGATATCTGAGCATCTTCTATCCATCTTCAACCTTAAGCTATCCTTAATCTCTTCTGCACGGAAGGTTTCATTCACACAGCACATTGGCCAATGTCACCACACAGGCTAGCCGGGATGAAACCCTAGCATCCTCTCGCTGTGACAGAAAAAAAGTTGTAGTGAATTTGTTTGATCCAATATTAGGGAGGATGACCCTGAGTTAGATCATTATTGACAAATTACAAAAGCTTATGCAAAATGGCTAAAAATAGCAAATTCGTAATAACCATGCTTTCAACTTGAAAGTAATCTCATAATATCCTCAACAGAAGGAGGGGTGTTGTATTCCAAAACAAAGAGCCATCAGTGTCGAAGCAGCACATCATTTGGGCACAAACAGAAGAAAAGTCAAATTACGCAACTCCCAAGAGAAGCATGTAACATGTTATTTTGCTGTTCTTTAATATAATTGACTGATATGATTAGTTGGCTATGGAAATTATGTGTGATATGAGTAAATTCAGTCTGCTGTATTTCTAAAATGTGAGATAAGCCACAAAATTCACACATTTAAACAATGTATGTGGGTCCTTAATTTTATTATATATATATATATATATATATATATATTCATAATGGTATTACTAAGTCCATTTTAACTAATTAATTTTCACATACAAAAAAAAGATGGGAGAAAATAAGGGATGAAAGGTGAGACCCGCCACATTTTCCATGTAAACTTTTCTCTCCAAATATGAAGAGATTTTGGGAAAAAAAAATTATTCTTCCCATTACTACTTCACAGGCCTGGCATCTTCTCACTCCAGCCATATCTCCACCAAGTCACCCTCACAAATATGAAAAACATATTTCTTTCAATTTGTTTTTAAACATTTACAAATATGAAAATATATTTCTAAACATATATAATTTGATTATTTTATTTCTAAAATATATTTTTAAGCACAAAATTATTTGATGGACTCAATTTTCTCTCTTTCTATTTTCTTTTCTCCCAACTTTTCTCAACGATCCAAATGAAAACATTAGTTACGTGACGCTAATGAAGTATGTGGGTACTTGATAAAATTGCTTGAGGTTTAGGTAGGATTGGAAGTTCCCCTCTTACCAATTTAACAAAAAATATAAAAAGGCTAACTCAAAATTGTATTATCCATATTGACAAGTGAGTGGTCCTCCTTTGAGTTGAGTTAATTAGATCAATATGAGAAAGACGGACATGTTATTTTCCTCTGTTATGTTTTTTTTTAATTACATAATGGCACAGGTTCGAACACGTGAAGTGGGGGCGGGGCCTAAGGCCACATGGGTGGCGCTGGTCTCCTCTATTGTTTTCCCTTTCATTAACAACCTCTGATATGTCTGTTGTAGAAAAACAATCATGGTATCTGGTACGACTAAACTAGCTAAAATATTTCAAGTCATTCTCATCTGTTTCCTCATTTTATTGGTCATAGTAGCTCATTTAAATTTTGAGGATTTTAAATATTATTTTATCCAATTTTAGTTCATACGTATATCAGAAATGTCGCCTCTCATTAACACATTGATGTCCTTACGAAAATTAAAGATCCCACTATATTCATGTATTTGCTCCGATTCTTAATATAAGATATATTAAAGAAGTTGATTTTGGTTTTAAATATAACACATATTTTTTAGATATGTCAATCTTTTCTTAATTTACCCTTATTGATGCCCCCTCAACAATAATTAAAAAGGAGAGGGAACGAGAAAATTAAGGAAAATGACTAGGGTGTTTTAGAAAATACATGTCATAATTAGCTAAACCAACTTCCTTAATCTAGTTAAATTATGTAAATATTTCTTATATTAAGGATCAGAGTAAGTATGTTTTTTCTGTCAACAGCATATTAATGTATCAAACTTCATTAGAATGTGATGTGAGCATTTATAGTAATAGTATTCGAAAATTAGGTTAGGTACATTTTATTACCTTAGTTCTGCTCTAAAATGTAATGTTCTTTTTAAACTTAAAACAAATTTTGCAAGGTGCTTCATATCCTTAAAAGAGAAAAAACTTTCATGATGGTTTAGAATATCCAATACTTTTGTAAGAATAGTTTAACATGAATATATATATATATACACACACCTATAACATATGATGATTTTAATAGCAAGATATATGAACAGTGTAGCTTAGAAGTATTGGGCCTTAGCTCACTATGATTTGTAAGCGTAGTTGTTAACTCTATTATATTTTTTTGGTTAGCACTTAGCGTACTACTTCAGCTTAAGAGATTCGATTATCTAAATACTTTAATGCAATTGATTTATAACTTCCTCAATCTTTCTAAAAAAGGTTAACTAACTTTTATATTAAGGGCTGAAGGAGTATAATTTTTATTCTCATAGCATCAAACCATACCATGAGCATTTACAAGAAACGTAAAGGGGACGTTTTTCCAAATGAAATACACCATCTCATCTTATGCTATAGTCTCTCTCACATATGAAGACTAAATATGAGAGAGACATGTTATATTCCTCCCACATATAAAACGGCTAATACCTAAAATTGTGTTATCTTTATTAACAAGTAAGTGGTCCTCCTTTGAGTTGTGTTAATTACATCAATACGAGAGAGACATGCTATTTTCCTCTGTTTTCCCTTTCATCATCTACCGCTGACATGTCTTAGTAGAAAAACAAAACATGGTATTTGGTAACACATTGAAACTAGCTAAAATTTCTCAAGTCATTCTCAGCTGTTTGCTCATTTTGTTGGTCATAGCAGCTAGTTTAAATTTTGAGGAGTTTCTATGTTTTTTTATCCAATTTTAGTTCATACGTGGAATTTATTCCCTCAAACTTTTTTTTTTTGGGTTTAAAGTGATAATACATGAGAGAGACGGGTCCAAGTCATAATTTCACCTGATATATGAACATCCGAGAGTTACGCGCGCCAATATCTTGTCAATGAAAAAAGTCATTTTGGGATTGAACATTTTCTTTTTCCATCTTGTTTTTTCATATATTTTTGGCTAAAACTATGATTGGTTTGGTTTTTTTTCGTCGATGATTGGTTTGGTTTAAAATATGTTATTTTATTTGCTAAGTATAGGTATCTTCCTATTTAATGTACTGTCAGTCACTAAATGTAGGTACCTCTTTCATTAGAGATTGAAACTTTGGTTCATCACTTGCCCCTTCTATTAAACTCAATCCCGTTGTTATGTTATTTTATATTTCACGAAATAAAATTCTTCTCATATTTACCTTATAAAGCCTAAAATCACTTAAAATTACTAATCCAGATATATACTTAAGGTTTTAAATTTTTAATTTTTTTGTCTGAATGCATGAGAAATGGATCATATTAATGAAAGTAAGTAATTTTAATATACCATTATGAGAATTTTAAGAATACAAAGTATTCTTAACAATTTGCTAAATACCTTATATATATATATAGGGTTAAGGGGCAAAACTAACCTTAAACTTTTTTCAAAAGTGCACCCACCATCATAAACTTTTTTTTGGTGCAAAAGTAATCATGAACTTTTAAAAATGGTGCAAAAGTAACCATAAACTTTAAAAAAAGGAGCAAAAGTGATACTACCGTTAACGGCCGTTTACTCAAAAGTTTTTAAGGGGCAAAAATACCTATAAACTTTTCTCAAAAGTGCACTCACCACCTTAAACTTTTTTTTGGGTGCAAAAATAATTATAACCTTTCAAAAATGGGGCAAAAGTGACGGTTCTCTTACTGTGTTCAAATGTCATCTTTTAATTGTTCTAAATCCAAGAAAACAACACCTTGACTTATCCACCATGATTTTTCCAAACCAAAAATTGAAAAACTGATCTTTAATAAAGATGACATCATCATCTTGCTCTCACCGACATGTCGTAAATGGAATTGTTGATATCAATGGTGTCGTAAACGCAGTTGCCAAAATTATTGATGGGAAAGGATATCAACAATTCCATTTACTGCACGTTGATGAGAGTAGGATAGCGATGTCATCTTCATTGAAGATGGGTTTTTCAATTTTTGACTTGGAAAAATCATGGTAGACAAGTTAATGTGTTTTTTTTAGATTTAGAACAATCAAAAGATTACATTTGAATCTAGAAAGATAACCGTCACTTTTGCCCCATTTTTTAAAGTTTATGGCTATTTTTGCACTCAAAAAGAAAAGTTTATGGTGGTGAGTGCACTCTTAAGAAAATTTTATGGGTATTTTTGCCCCTTAAAAACTTTTAAATAAACGACAGTTAATGGTAGTATTACTTTGCCCATTTTTTAAAAATTCATGGTTACTTTTGCCCCATTTTTAAAAATTCATAGTTACTTTTGCACCAAAAAAAAGTTTATGGTGGTGGGTGCACTTTTGAGAAAAGTTTAAGGTAGTTTTGCCCGGTAACCCTATATATATATATATATATATATATATATATATATATATATATATATATATATATATATATATATATAAAGATATGATTTTCGAAAATTTGCCTAATATAAAATGGAGGTAATATGTCATTAAATTCAGGCAACATAATTATCATATTCGGTCATAATACTTATTCTCTTTATCAAATTTTTTACATTAAACTTTATGGTAACGAGGATATGATCGTTTGCTTGAATAAAAATAGGTTCACAAAAGTATATAATAATGCTCTTAATCATCACCTCCCTTCTTCAATCTATAAATCAACACATTAAAATTTTTCAATATTTTTTTTTGAGCCAACCAAGAATTAGTATTTTATTATTTATTATAAGTAGTCTCGTATGCGTGAGGATTTGACGCCAACAATAAAACAATGGTGTGTCGCTAGGCCAGCCACCAAAATGTTGACAGCTAACAATTAACGTTGAATGAAAATTTGCCAGACCTTTTTTTTTTATTGAATTACAAAAAGGATGGCTTCTTTAACTAGATACAGATAATAAATAATTGACACAATATGTGACCATTTTATAAATCATCACATCATATGAGATTTTTGCATTCTAGTGATGACTTCGACATGACTCGAGACTCAATTAATATCAAGCAACTTAATCAAACATGAGTTGTTCACGTCTCTAGTAATTTGGCGTTTGTTTGATATGACGATATGTGGTGTCGCTCTTTTATCACGAAAAGTCGTCTTGGACGGCTTATGAAAAAGATGTGTTTTTAATCGAAAGTCAGGTTTAAACTAAAGCATTTTTTTAACTTTAGAATTCTTTTTAATTAGAACTTTTGGAAACTAACTTTTTACTATAATATTTGAATAATTTTTTTGTCAAACTGATTTTTTTTTTAAACCTTTTCTCAACATAAATTATATTACATCCATGAAATTTTACCCTCAATTTCAATTTGCAAAAATTCGTCAGAATAAAAATTATTTTTCCTAACGTTAATCCAATTAACTCCTAATAACAGGGTATATGTTCAAGTCTCTCATGAGTACGTGGAAGTGGGAACTAAATAAATTTATAAGAACTCACGAAATTGGGCAATGTGTAAGTCTAACACACGAAACATAATAAATTGAAATAAAAATAGAAAGGGTCTATTAGATTTAGACTATGAAAGTAAGTATCACGTGATTGTAATGTTCTATTCTATTACTCTATATATTGTACCTGAGACTAATCTTAATAGAATTGATGAATAATGACCCGGTGCATATTCAAAGAATTTTTCATTCATATTTGTGATGTTTTCAAAGGTGGCTTGTAGGGAGAACATCTCTTTCTCGTTAATTATCATCGGATCAAAATTTTAATTACTTAAATTTAATATTTTATAAGAATATTATGATAATTATACATGAAAAATATATAAATAAGCTTATACTTTTAAAATTTAATCTAAATAATTCCAACTGATATTAAAAAAATGTAAAATCACTTTATAAAATATTAGTGCATGCATTTGTTATATTTGTTGTAATCAATTTCCTTGTGTAAACAAATATTAGTTAGAAAGTGTAACAAACTTAGTTAGCTAGAAGTGCTTAATTATGTGGAACACAAATTGTATATAAGTGAGATAAGACTCACTCACTGGGTTAAAAAAATACAATCTGAAATTTCATTTCTCTTCTTGCTTCTCATATTTCGGTATCAGAGCGGAGAAGTCATTGACTTCATCTTGCTATTTTCTTTCTAATTTTTTTACATTTTCTTTTTCCTATTTTTCTCTCTCTCCACGATAAGTCACTTTGCTTCTTTACCATTTCGAGAAGCTTCATCTATATGATTCTCTAAGATTGATTTCGTATCCGGTTTCTCATCCGACGGCAAAATCTTTACTAGATCACTCTGTTTCTTCGAAATCTTCATTCTGATTGAGATTTTTGGGTTCACTGGAGTTGAATCAGATGCCCAAGCTTCTTCCTCATTCATCGGAACCCTAAGCGGCGTAGGAACATGCAATCTGTCCGAAATGGTTTAAAACCCAAGTAACCCATTCTACTTACATCCAAACAAAAACCCATCTCTGATTTTTGTCTCTTCGGTGTTGTCTAGCTCGAATTATCACTCCTGGGTGCGTACTATGCGAATGGTGTAATACCTCAAATTTTGATTAAGGGCTAATGACCCCATATGAGATCGTAAAGAATGTTTAATGAATGCTTTTGGGAAATAAAGTATGGTTATAACTGAATTAGTAGTAGAAAATGTCCAAACCCTGTATTTAAGATTAATTATGTGGCAAAGTCTTTATTGAACTTAAATGAGAGGGGAATGGCGCATGAAGAAGGTAAATCAAGTGTTAAGTGGAAATTATAGTGAATGTGCCATAGTCAGGGGCAAAATTGGAAGAATGGAAAAATTTACTGGCTAATTAGCCAGTAACTGAAGAAGAAATGGATCACTAACTAAAAGTGCTAGTGAGGTAACTAAATGGTTAGTGGAGTTGGTTAGAGTAATCAAGTGGAGAATTACTTTATGTGGAACAATAGGATTTGGACACTTGTCATGTTTTGGATAAGGATTCTTGTTGGAAAAGTCAAATAATCAATTGTTTATCAATTTCTCTTCCCTCTCTCTTGGTGTTTTCGATCAAAGGCATGGGAAGGAGGGAAATATCATCATTTCCATAATCTTTATCTCTCTCTCGCTCCCTCATTTGACAGCCATGGTTAAGGAAGAAAGAGGAAGAAGCCTTTAGTCAAGGTGAACCATTTGACCTTTAAAATGACCTTGGATGCCAAAATCTTATGCTTTAATCTTGTTCCTTGAGTTGGGGCCTTTAATTGTATGGTTTTAGATTTTCAAGAGGTGGTGGTTTGTGCACTTAAGAAAATATAGAGGTTGGTGAAGCAAGGAACAAGTTAGAGAAAGTGATAGAGGTGAGTAAGAGAAATCTTTTGATGTGAATATTGTGGCCATTAATTGAGGCTTGAATTTCTAGAATTTTTGCCCTATTTTTCGTGGATTGGGTTCGTAGAGAGTTTGGTATCTTGTGGTCATAGAAATGGTGCTTTACATTGAGTCTTGGATAAATAGAAGTGAATTGAACTTTAAATGTAAAGTTTGGTAATTTTGGGTTTTGTGTTGAATTGTTGCCTAAAATAGAGCATGATAAAGGAATGGGAATTTGGTTGTTTTGATATTTCTATTAGATTCTTTGTGGGAAATTGTGTGGGAGTAGTGTTGGATGTGAATTTTGAACTATTGGAAACTTATGGTCTGTCTGGTATGTTGGAATTGACTCCATGGAAATGGAAATGGAGGTCAATTCCATGCCTTGAGGATGTTGGGTATGATGGAATTTGACAAAATTCCATTTCCACATGGAATCCAAATGAGGCCAATTCTACTAAGATCAATTCCATGCAAAAAGCTCATATTTGTAAGAAATTCAATGGAATTATAATTTTACCCTCCAACTTTTCATCTTCATGAGCACGAGCACGGCACGTCAGCAAGCTCCACACTCCACCTCCGGCATGAATCCTTCACCCTCGACCGGTCAGCTTCTCACTCTTGCTTCACACATCTTCGCCGGCAAGTCCCCCTACCATCTCCTTTGCCATATTGAGATCGCTCTCCTTTAACTTCTCCACTGAGGACGACTACGGCTGCAAACTCCGAATCTGGCTATTATGGCAAGAACGATTGTGGCAATGATTGTGGCTGGTCAGTTTCTCCCTCATGCTTCACACATCGTCGACGGCAAGTCCCCCCCACTATCTCCCCTGCCAGATCGAGACCGCTCTCCTTTATCTTCTCCATCGAGGACAACTATGGCCGCAAACTCCGAATTTGTCTATTGTGGCGAGAATGATTGTGGCAACGATGAGACGACTGTAGCGGTGAAAAGGATGGTGACAACGGCTTGAAACTCTGAATTTGGCTAGATCTAAAATTTTCAACAGTGGTTTGCTAGATCTAAAATTTTCAGGGAGGATGATTTTTTTAAAAAAAAAATTGAAGGACATTTTGGTCTTTTTACTTAAAAATCATATCTCATTTCCATGACATACCAAACATACTTTTAAACCTCATTTCCATTTCCATTTCTATATCCACCAAAATCAATTCCAGCGTACCAAACAAGCAGGTTTAAAAGTTGCAAGATTTGGTTAGTGAAAACTATGTGCAAGCAGTCAGATTGCATGGACGTTTTGAATGGGTAAATGGCGGCTTAAAATTCTGAAACTTTCTAGTCTAATAGTGCACATGCTAAAGTTTAAATTGATATATTATGGTGGTTATTCTGATGTGTGTGCTGAGAGTTATGAATTTCCAAAGCTTGATGTTGAAACTAGGATCAATTCTGGAACAACAAGGAGAATTGTTGAATTCTGTATTTTTGTGATTATAGATAGCAATGATTCATATTTTTCCTGTAAATAGGACTTAAAAAGATTTAAGTAGGACTTAGGATCACCTCATTTCAATTTTTCTAGATTTAGTTATGATTTTTGGAAGTTCAGCCAAGAAATAGAAATTTCCTTGGCTGCAGCCAAAGGTTCTGGGCTGCAGCCCAAAAGTTTCTGTCCTGCTTTTGGCCACAGCCAGAGGATTCTTGGCTACAGCAATAAACTTTTAGACCTCCTTTTGGCCATAGCCAGAAAAATCTTGGCTTCAGCAAAAAACTCTCTGAGTTGTTTTTTACCGTAGCCAAAGATTTTTTGGCTCAGCCAACCCCTGTTTTCAGTACTTTGTAATTTTGAAAAGCGGTTTCTAACTTAGTACTTCCCAATCCTTTTAGGCTATTGTTAGATACTTTCACAGCTACCTAAAGAACTTTAATGATAACCAAATCTAAGTGTTTTGAAGTCATTTAAGTATTGAGATAAGTGATAACTTGTTGTTCTTAATTATGATTATAGGATTTGATATTTGCATGGAACGTAGGAGGCTTGTGCCTAAACTCGAACGGAAAGAACAAGGCAGTGAAACTTTCTCCTATATCATGTTTAATGCATTGTATGTTTGTAATTATCATTGAATGTACGATTGAGTGGCGATGGATAGCCTGGCTTTGAATGAACGATTGAGTCACAGCGAATGTCCCGGCTTTGAATGCTAATGTTGTTAATTGTCATGCCATCACGCTAGTGATTATGGTAATGATTGAATGTTGCTGATTGTCATGCCTATCACGGGAGTGATTATAGTAATGATTGAATGCTGCTGTTAGTAATTGTCATGTTTTTCACAGTTGTGATCAAAATCATGATTGAATGCTACTGTGTTGCTGAATGGTGATATTTTCTTACATGCTTTGTTATATTATGCATTATATACGTGAAATGTTACTACTGAGATTTTTTTGAATCTTACTCTTTCCATTAACCAAATTTTAGCCAAGGCAAGTGGATCAAGGGAAAGCAGTACATAAGGGCGACTAGGATTGCCGATGGTAGTCTTTAGCTTTTGGTTTTTGGTTATCACTTTTGGATAAATGTATATATAATGATCACAGAATAGTGTTTTATTGTAATCCTCGACAAGGGAAACTGAGATATGCAATGATGCTCTATAAAACCCTTTTAGTTAATGAATATATCCTGGGTGTATGTCAGAACTTTTGCTATTACTCTGATATTGATGTATATAACAGAACCGAACAAGCCAAATGGTTTTTAAGAGTGAAGGGAGATCACATTATACAGGTTTTGGAAAAAAGTTTTTATTTATTCTCGATCTCTTAATTAATGACACGTGTTCAAATACCATTACTACTTGGTAAGTGTAGGGGTTACAAATGGCATTGTTGTCCAGCAACAAGCTCATATTTATCGACCGGGCATCTATAATTTCGGGGACTAATGATCATGCTTATCACATTTGGGAGCGTTGCAATATGATGGTTCTCTCATGGATAACTAGGTCTCTGTCTCCAACATTAGCGCAAAGTATTTTATAGATTGATAGGGCCTATGATGTTTGGGAGGATATGAAGGCTCAATTTGCTCAGAATGATGTTTTCCGATTGACAGAACTGTAAGAAGAAATTCCTAGTCTAAAATAATGAGACTTATCTGTAAGTGATTACTTCACTACGCTTAAGATTTTATGGGATGAATTTTTGATTCTGTGTCCTCTAATTTCTTGTTCTTGTAATCCAAAGTGTAATTGTGGTGTCATAGACCTGTATAAGAAGCATATTGTTGAGGATTATGTTATTAAATTTCTGAAAGGGCTTAGTGATCAGGTTGTATTTGTTAAGTTGCAAACAATGCTCATTGATCCTCTTCCAAACATCAATAGAGTATTTTCTTTGGTTATTTAGCAAGAGTGTGAACTTGATTTTTCTCCTGAGGTTGTTACATTGTTTAGTAAAGCTTCAGTTCCTTTGCCAAATAATGTCATTGGATCAAGTTGTTATAAACCTAATTAGGGGAATTCAAATAAGAAGTGCACTTATTGTGGGAAACCTAGACACATTGAAGCTACTTGATATAGAAAGCATGGATTTCTTCCTGGATTTAAATTTTGAAATGCTTCTCTTAATGTTGCTGTTACTGACTCTGTTCTTGTTGGAAAGAATTTGCAAGAACCTAAAAAGGTAGTAAATGAGTCATACAGTTTCACTCCTGACCAATATAAAAAGTTGTTGGCACTTGTTCAAGTTGAAAATCCTTCATCTCAACCCTTTACATCTATTAATAGTGTTTCTGCCAGTGGTATGTCTAATTCTCATGCTAATTGTTTTCTTTCATATTCTTGGATTATAAATTCAGGAGCTACAGATCATGTCTGTTCTTATCTTCCTTTATTCACTACCTATAATTCAATTTGGCCTCTTTCAATTAACCTACCAGATGATTCCAAAGTTCTTGCTACTTGTAGTGGCACTATTCAATTTTTAGATTCTTTCTTATAATGTGTTAAATGTTCCAGATTATTTGTTTAATCTCATTTCTGTATCAAAATTGACTAAGTGTCTTCCTTGTGATGTTTCTTTTCAAAACTCACTTTGCCTTATCAAGCACCTTCAAAGAGGATGATTGGTTTAGCTGATGTGTATGCTAGGTTATATATCATGAAACAACATGCAAATTTCACACCACTTCTTGTTGGTAATGTCTCTACCAAATCTTCCAATACTAGTCCCTTTGATCTTTGGCATTTTAGATTAGGGCATCTTTCAAATTCTACATTCTATTCCATACACAAGCAAAATCCTTCTGTTTCTTTCGATTTCTTGCCTTGTTGTGATGTATGTCACTTTGCTAAGCAACACAAATTACCTTTTCATGTAAGTTTTACTAAATCCAATAAACTTTTTAGTTTAGTTTATATAGACATTTAGGGTCCTTATCATTTGCCTTCTGTGCATGGTCACAAATATTTCCTTACCATAGTAGAAGATATGTGATGCTACACTTGGATTTACTTACTTAAAAACAAATCAGAAGTTTATCCTAATATTCATAGCTTCCTTAATATGGTTAAAACTCAATTTAATGCTTTGGGTTAGGTCATTAGGACTAATAATGTGATAGAGTTTGATATGATAGACTTTTATAATACATATGACATTATTCACCAAACAAGTTTTGTTGAAACTCCAGAACAAAATAGTAGGGTCAAAAGGAAACACCAGCACATCCTAAATGTCACTAGGGCTTTATTATTCCAGGTTCATGTCTCAAAGGTATATTGGTCATATGCCATTTCTCATGCCATATATCTTATTAGTCGTTTGCGTACCCTTGTCTTAGATAATAAGTCACCATTTGAGGTGTTATAAACTCTTAGGTATTTGGTTGTCTCTGTTTTTCTTCTACCATTAAACAAAATAGGCACAAATAAGACCCAAGGGCTTATAAATGTATCTTTTTAGGTTACAAACAAGGTACTAAGGGATATCTCACATTAGATTTACACACAAGACAAATACATGTGACTCGGAATGTTTCTTTTTATGAGGCTATATTTCCTTGTTGTAACCTTGATACTCCTTCCTAACCTAATTCAATCCCATTACCCCAAGCTTTCCCATCTTTAGATTTTCCTATTGATGATCCACCTAATAACTCGGTTTCTTTACCTTCTTCTTCTTCTTCTCCTTCACCAATACCTATGCTTAGGAGATCTACTAGACCTAAAAGACCACCTGCTTATTTGCATGATTATCATTTTGCTCTTTAATACACATATGCCACATCAGACTCTTTGGAGACAGGTAGCTATCATCCATTATCTCATGTTCTTTCTTATTCTCAACTTTCCTTTTCTTATATCCATTTTGCCTTTTCTATTTCTGTTGATGATATTCCTAAGTTGTCACACCCCATCCCACATACACATCTCCACCCCATATCACTCAGGAAGGACGGTACGAGAGGAAGGGTGATGTAGGTGGACTCACAAGAACTATCCCCGACCTCCTCCAACATGGGTTTCTTTCGCCTTTCCCTAGTCTCGAAGATGTGACTCTAGAGTTATAAGTATGCGCTTTATTGACCTAGCTAGCTCAATGGTACCAAGTCTCATATGAAGCGCGTACCTATGACTCCAGGGTCCCGTCTTCAAGACTTTGGAAAGGTGAAAGAAACTCGTGTAGGAAGAGGTCGGGGATAGTTCTTGTGAGTCCACCTACGTCTCCCGTATCGCCCTTCTTGAGTGATGTGGGGTGGAGATGTGTATGTGGGATGGAGTGACATAAGTCCTATTTTAAGGCTATTAAATATGAGGGTTGGAGAAAAGCTATAGAGGTTAAACTTGAAGCCTTACAACTTAATCAAACATGGATGCTAACTGATTTATCTGTTGGCAAACGACCTATCGGATGTAAATGGGTCTTTGCCAAGAATTACAATTATGATGGAACTTTAAATCGTTATAAGGGACACTTGGTGGCTCAAGGGTTTACTCAAGTTGCGGGAATTGACTTTAATGATACATTTTCTCCTATTGCTAAACTTACAACTATACGTGTCTTACTAATTCTTGCTGCAGCTCATAATTGATATTTAAAACAATTGGGTGTTAATAATGCTTTTTTTATGGAAACCTTAAGGAAGAAGTATATATGTTGCCTCCTCCTGGTTTACCTGTTTCTTCCCCCATTTAAGTGTGTAAATTGCAACGGTCATTGTATGGTCTTAAACAAGCTAGTCACTAATGGTTCTTTAAGCTTTCCAATGCTCTTCTTTCTTGTGGCTATCATCATTCACATGCTGATCATTCTCTATTCATTAAGCATACTGACAACTCTTTTACTGCTTTGCTTGTTTATGTGGCTGACATTATTATCAGTAGAACTAATTTAGTTGAGATTGATAGAATGAAAGCTTTCTTGGATAATCATTTTAAGATCAAGGACTTGGGTGATGTTAAGTATTTCCTTGGTTTAGAAATTGCAAGAAGTTCTAAAGGGATTTCTTTGTGTCAAAGAAAGTTTTCCCTAGATATTATATTTGATGCTGGGTTTCTTGAGAGTAAACTAGCTGTGACTCCTATAGCTAAAGATTCTAAACTTTCCCAACAATCTGGTATTCGTTCGGATGATGGTTCTACATATCATACTTTGGTATGAAGATTACTTTACCTTACCAACACTCGACCTAATATATCTTCTACAATTCAACAATTAAGTCAGTTTGTTCAACATCCTACTGATATTGATTTAAACATAGAGTTTTATGATATATCAAGGATGCTCCTGGTCGTGGCTTATTCTTTCCTGTTGATTCTTCTATGAAGATTAATGCTTTTAGTGACTTTGATTGGGCAAGTTGTACTGATACAAGACACTCTATCATAGGATTCTATGGTTTTTGGACCAAGCTCTGATTACTTGGCATTCGAAAAAGCAACAAACTTTTTCTACTTCTTCTTCCCAGGCTGAATATAGAGCCTTAGCTTCTATTACATGTGAACAACAATGGTTATTTTACTTATTGAGAGATTTTGGCATTCCTTTAACTTCACTTGCTTCTTTATATTGTGATAGTCAATCTGCTTGTCATATAGCTACCAATCCTACTTTTCATGAAAGAACTAAACATCTTGACATTGATTGCCATATTGTAAGGGAGAAGCTCCATAGTGGTTTGATTCATTTGCTTCCGATTAAATCTCAAGATCAGCTAGCTGATATTTTTACCAAGCCCCTTGGTCCTACTCCATTCTGTACACTCCTTTTCAAGTTGGGAATGATTGATATACATTCTTTAGCTTGGGGGCTATTAGTGCATATATTTGTTATATTTGTTGTAACCAATTTCCTTGTGTAAACAAATATTAGTCAGAAAGTGTAACAGACTTAGTTAGCTAGAAGTGTTTACTTATGTGTAACACAAAGTGTATATACATGAGATGAGACTTACTCATTGGGTTAAGAAAATACAATATGAAATTTCATTTCTCTTCTTGCTTCTCATATTTTAAAATATGTTAATAGTAATAATTATAATTTATAGTTATATGTATTATTCAGATCAAATTTTAATAACATAATTTTATTCAAGTATTGTTTTTATGAAATTGTAATACAATTTTTATAAAACATTAAATATAAATTGTTAATTTTTGATATAATAATAAGGGAAAATTTGTTGATAAATCTCTTATTACAAAAAGTATTACTCTTATATTTTATATTGGAGTTTGATGTGAGATATACTAGTTGTAGTTTATTAGGAACATGACTTGTATATAGATATTTAGATATAAATATAAAATATGTGAAGATTATTTTAGTGATAAGTGTGATATGAATGTATCATACTCACTTAAAGAATACGTTTTACACACTTACTCTTATAATCCAATTTATAAAAACAGTTCCAATATGTTTCATTGGAATTAAAAAAAAAACATTAAATGTCATTCACTCTATCTTAAAATTTAATAACTTTCCTTTAGCTCAATTAAATATAGACTATACCTCATAAGTACAAATCTATGCAATAAAAAATAAAGGGTAAAATTTTGGGCAAAAATAAATAAATAAATAAAAGGTAAAATTATATATTCATATGAAAAATTTAATGATATGACTTATATATAGGACCAAAAAAAAAACAACTTATCTCTTTGCCTTATAAATAACATAGAAGTATGGATGTAAAATAAACTATAAAATAATTTGAAAAAAAATACACTTAGATAATTTGTTTGTGGTGAAACAAAATTTCAATATTTTTCAAACTAATAGGAAAATATAAGAAAAAGAGTGGAAATTGTCAATGGGAACTTTCATTGTAACTCTCCCTTTATTATTTATATGTGCTTCTCTCTCCAATAATGGATATATATAAATATAATTGAAAGACCCAAATAACCATAAAGAAGGGGCCAAATTTAAAAAAAAAAAAAAAAAAGACAACCACTCATAAATCGAAAACTGATTGGGGCCCTTATTTTAAAATACGGGTATCAGAAAAGTCACCTATCATGAACACATTTATGCTCTTGCGAAATTAAAGATCCTACTCTATCCATGCATCAAACTTCATATAGATAGAATGTGTGGTGAGTATTCATAGGAGAATATATATAGTATTCCAACAATGTTGCAACTCGCAATGTCGTTCATTTCCTTAAAACTTAAAAGTGAACAAACTTCCTTGATCGATGGTGTAGAATATCCAATTCTTTTGTAAGAATAGTTTAACACTGAATATGTTACCTATAACTATAACATATGCTAATTTAATAGCAATGTTAGAGATATACGAATAATGTAGCTTTAGAAGTATTGGGCCTTAGCCCAACCGTAGTTGTGAACTCTATTATGTTTCTGTCGCTACCATATAACCACTTCAGCTTAAGAGACCAGTTCATTTATGTAATCCAAGTCTAAAGATATTGTATTCAAGCGTAGTTAATGAAATACACTCGAGTTTTCTCTTGATTTTCATTCTTTAGTCATTACTCAAGCACGGTATCAAAGCCTTTCCATTGTTGGTGATACTCCAATTATAAATAAATAACTACAAGAAAGGAAATATAAATAACTATATATATTTTTTATTCTCATAGCATCAAACCATACGATGAGTATTTACAAGTAGTGTAAAGGACACATTTTCCAAATCAACAAACATCATCTCATCTTATGCTAAAGTCTCTCTCACATATGAAGACTGAATCGGTAACGATAGTCTGGTTGAGTATTTGTTAAAGACAAAACAGTAGCTGCAATTTGTTTTGAACTCAATCCAGCCACTTCAATCTGATCTGTCTGAGCTCCATGGTCAATGTATCTGTCTGGTAGTGTCATGGCTCGCCACTGCACAAAATTCAACAATCTCCTTTTGAGTTATCAAAGCATACCATTGAAGAAGAAAGGGGAAAAAGAAAAAGAGATTTGTTCATCATGGGTGTTACCTTAAGATTACCATCGAACAGTCCATTCAAGCCTAAGTACTGAGAAACATGGGAGCCAAAACCTCCAATGGATCCTTCTTCGACAGTGAGAAGAACTTCATGCTCTTTAGCTAGCTGCTTCATCAATTCTCGATCCAAAGGCTTGCAGAATCTAGCATCAACCACAGTTGTTGAGATTCCTTGAGCTTCAAGTAACTCTGCTGCTTCCATACAGCTTTGAACAATTGTTCCATATCCCACAAGTGCCACTCTGCTTCCTTCCTTCAACACCCTTCCTTTCCCAACCTACGTTCATCCATTTCAAGTCCCCATTAGCATAAAACTACTGAATTATGACTTTCAATTCACATTCATTTACAAGTCTCTTCCTTTCACTACAAAAAAGTGCTTTTATGTTTTTACAAAAAATCACTTAAAATAAGCTGATCCAAACAATAATCTCTAACCTAAAATCACTTAGTTTAATTAGATTAAGTACCTCTAGTGGGGTGCCTTTGTTGTTTAGTGGAAGAAGGGATCCTATGCCATTTCCTCTTGGGTATCTAAAACAGCTAGGGCGATCATCTATGGCCGCGGCCGTGGCAACCATGTGCATGAGCTCAGTTTCATTAGAAGGAGCCATGACCACCATGTTTGGCAGACAAGCCATGAAAGTTGTGTCAAAGGCTCCACAATGAGTTGGACCATCAGCACCCACAAGCCCAGCTCTATCCACTGCAAATCTCACCGGAAGCCTTTGAAGGTCCACATCATGAGCAACCTGCAAATTCACAAGTTAACAAAGTGATTACAAGATCAAAACAACAATTTGCAGCATCAATCCTAAAATAGTTTCAAAAATTTTTGTTACCTGATCAAAACCTCTCTGCAAAAATGAAGAGTAAATTGCACAAAAAGGCTTCAGTCCTTCGGCAGCAAGTCCAGCGGCAAAAGTAACAGCATGCTGCTCTGCTATGCCGACATCGAAACATCTTTCGGGGAATTGCTTTTGGAACAAGTTAAGTCCAGTGCCTCCTCCCATAGCAGCATGGATGGCAACAATTCTATCATCAGCCTCAGCTTCTGCTATTAGAGACTCTGCAAAGTACTGTGTGTAAGAACGAGTGCTTGTTTTGGCCTTCATTTGCTTCCCTGACTTTGGATCAAACTTCACAACACCTATACACATAAATTCAAGAGTAACATTAATAAGCTTAAATTGTTTGAATTTGTGGGCGAGAAGTTTATACTACCTCCAATCCTAGATATAAAATTTAGTTAACTTTTTTGGAGAGATTAAGGAAGATAAATAAATCACTTTAAAGTATTTATTTTTATCGTTTTTTCTCCAAACTAATTGGCTTGACTTATAAGCTGATATATAATAATATACAATATATAATATAGTTAAGTAATTTATTTAGCCCATTGATCTCTCTAAGAAAAGTTAACTAGGTTTTATATTTAGGATTTAAGGGAGTATATGCAGAAGTTTTAGAGGGAAAAGAAGCAATGAATACCATGCATCTTGTCTGGTGCTGCTTCAGCAGGAGCATAGCCTTTTCCTTTCTCAGTGATTACATGAATTAGAACAGGTCCCATGTTTGGCATGTTCTTTATTTTCTTGAGAACATGAACAAGATCTTCTACATTATGTCCATCTACTGGACCAATATAGTATAGCCCAAGCTCCTCAAACAAACAAGCACTTGAACCACCCACCATTCCTCTCATATAGGTATCCAATTTTGCTGCAATATCATGTGTTTGGCCTCCAATTTGCTTGGTTATTCCCTGTTATATTTTTATTTCCATGTATATTAGCTTTAGAACATATAAAGACGCGCAAGATAAAAATGCCAATCACATGGGTGTGGGTCCCATCATGTTTCAGCTATTACTTTATTATTCTCTCCAAGAGAAAACAACAAAAAACTAATATGATTTCTGTGGACTTGTAGTAAATTACCTTGGCAGCCTCGCGCAGTTGATGGAACTTTCTGCTGGTCTGTAGTCTTGTGAGGGCTTTGCTCAGAGCGCCGACCGGCGGTGCAGGGCCGTCAACGGTGGCGGTGGGAAGGGAGACTTGTTCGTTGTCATTTAAGATTATGATAAGATTGGTATCAAGAAAACCAGCGTTGTTCATTGCCTCGTATGCTTGTCCCGCAGTCATTGCGCCGTCACCTATTACCGCAACCACTTGGTTATCCTTGCCCATCAAGTCCCTCGCAACCGCCATACCTAAATTAACCAAAAAAATACAGTTTATGATAAAAGAACATGCAACTATAATAGTTATATATGAGTTTCATTAAATTTTATATCCATATATATATATATATATATACCTACCTAAGGCAGCTGAAATACTAGTAGAACTGTGACCAACTCCAAAAGCATCGTGAACACTCTCGTCCCTCTTGGGAAATCCTGCGAGTCCACTGGTTTGTCGAATAGTATGCATGCTCGATCTTCTTCCAGTCAAAATCTTATGTGCGTAAGCCTGGAACCAGATCCATATGTCTAAGACTAAGACTACACATCCTTGTGTTTGGTATTACTTATTTTTGGATAATAAATTTTTATTATATAAGTCGAGATAAAATTTCTCTCACATACTTATCTTGTATATCATGAATCACGATTTATAAGCACTTATTGTCTAAAATTAAGCTATTCCAAACAAGCACTACGTAAAACTAATAATTGGTCTTCATAAGGTCACCTAAGGTTTCAATGAGATCTCAACCGTTTAAATTTAATCTTAATGATTCATATTTAAAATTTTTAATTTGTTATTTTTAAAATAATAAATTTATTTTTATAAGAAATAATAGTTATAAGATTATCTTTATTTTTAATTTTATATATATTAAAATAAATATTTAATTAACATATAAAAATTAAATAAATTAAATTTAGACACAATCCAAAATCAATTTAATGATGTAGATTTAGATGTAGATGTAGAGGTAGATGTAGATAGGTGCAGAGCACATTTCTGCTTATCAAAGTGATAAGCAGAAAATATGATCCCCATAAACTACTAGAGTTTAATTAATTTCTGTTATTATTAATACCTGATGACCAACGTCCCAAATGATCTTGTCTTGGGGACTGTTGAAAACATGGTGGAGGGCGACGGTTAGCTCCACCACGCCGAGGCTGGAGCTCAGGTGGCCACCTGTCTGCGAGACCGTGTGAACAATCTCTTCTCTCAGTTCATCGGCAAGCGCACCGAGCTCCGGAGGAGAGAGATTCTTCATGTGAATGGGGTAATTGACGGTGTCCAAGATCGGAGTAGAAGGTTTCTCGCCGGAGAAATTCAAAGGCTTCGTTAACTTTCTTGATTCCAAGGGTACTTTTCCCTCCTCACCAACAATACTACTGCCTCCTCCCGCCGCCGCCAACATCATCACTCTGTTCATCTGAAAATCAAACAGAAACACACACAAAAAATGTCACGATCTTAGCTCCATTAATTAACTGGTTTGAAATAATTGCTTTATCTCATCATCATCATACCCTTCGAGGCTTAGTTGCAGAAATTTTGTTGGTTCGGAATGAAAGAGCAGAGGAAGCTGAGTTGTTGTTGTTATCCTGAGAATAATGCCGGGGAAGGAAACTAGTGCCTAGAACAGAGGAAGCCATTGTTGAGAAATTGATAAAGAAAGCTTGTTTTATATTATGTGTTGAGGAGGAGGAAGAAGAAGAAGAAGAGTGAAAAGATGGTGCTTTGAGGTAGAGAGTTCAAGGTGCTCTGACAAGAAGCGGGTTTCTGTGGAATTTATAGAACTGATTTTCAGCTTCACGCGTTTTTGACCGTTTGACGTAACGAGGGTGACTGTATTTTTAACATTGGAATTTTTTAGTTTTGATTTATTTTTATTTTTTCACAATCTGTCTGACATCATCGGCCTCGTTGTTCTTCTTCCATCAGGCCCAATCCAGATTGCAACCGGGTAAGTAAGGAAAAAATAATACTATCTCTGGTAATAAATATAATATTCAGTTAATTTTTTTAAAAAAACTAAAAAATTTAATTAATTTATCTTAAAATATTTATATTGATCATTTTCTTTCCAAACTAATTTATCTTATTTATAAACTGATATATAATTTAATTATATACAATATATAATATAATTAAGTAATTTATTTAGCTTATTTAATCTCTCCAAAAAAAGTTAACTATGTCTTATATTCAGAATAAGAGGTAGTAATAATTTTTTATAACAAAAAAAAAAATACTGCCAATAGACTCAGACTCATACCACACTGCTAATAAGTTTTTCACTTTATTTGTATAGTATATAAGAGGGTAAAAATCACGTTTCGAATTTTGATAAAAAATAATCATAAGTATCTATTAACTATATTGGAATTCTTTATCTTATTTCTCATTGTGGTTTTTTAAATAGATTACAAACCTCAGGTTGGTTTTATCTCATTGTCCTCTTTCTCTTTTTTTTCTTCTTCATAATCTCATATCTACAGTTAGATTAAAACAAACCTTGGGACGAGTTGTTTTAATATGTTCATAATAACATGCTTATCAAGAACATTTGGGTTGGTAAAGATGTTTTAAACATGGGGAAAAATTTTTCTTTATCCAAGTTTATATCCTATGTTATGTGAAATAGAATTAATATTATGTATATTATTGAACTGTTTTTATTAGCAGGTAGTTAGTAGACAATAGGCCTATATAAAGGCCACCTAATAGCTTAGTTTGGTGTGTTGTGTGTGTGGCATAGTGTCCATTTGATTATTGTATGGATTGTTGTTCATATTAATAATAGTTCCCAGCTATGTTCACATGGTATCAAAGCCCCAAGTTAGGGGTGGACCAATTGAGTTTCATGATAATTGTGTCAAACATTGTGATGTATGCCCGTGTGCAAAACAGACTAGATTACCTTTTTCCATCTAGCCAATCTAAGTCTAGGCATTGTTTTCAGCTCATTCATGTTGATGTATGGGGTCCCTATAGGGAACCAACTTATAAAGGGCATAAATATTTCTTAACAATTGTTGATGATTTTTCTCAATGTGTATGGATTTTCTTGATGATGAATAAAAGTGAAGTTTCACCACACCTCAAGAATTTTATTGCATATGCATATACACAATTTTCAGCATCCATCAAAATTGTACGGAGTGATAATTGGCTTGAGTTAACTAATGCTGACCTTACAAAATATTTTCACACTAAGGGTATTCTCCATCACTTGTCTTGCCCCTATACCGCACAGCAAAACGGAGTGGTGGAATGTAAACATTGACACCTTATTGAGGTGGCTAGATGTCTTCTTTTCCACTTCGGAGTGCCAATTAAATTTTGGGGGGAGGGTGTTAAGACAACAACTTTTTCAATTAATCACATGCCCTCTAAGGTTTTGCAAAATCGTACTCTTTTTGAACTTTTATTTGAATATCCTACTAACTTGTCGTCATTAAAGGTATTTGGTTGCCTATCCTTTACTATTACTTCACAAGTTCATGATAAATTCAGTCTAGAGTTGAACTATGTGTTTTCCTAGGGTATCCTCCTAACCAAAAGGGATACTTACTTTATAATATTCACACTAAGACTTTTATTGTCTCTAGACATGGTTCTTTCCATGAAAATTGTTTTCCCTTTAAAGATACTTTGGGCATCAATCAAGGGAGGGATCCCAATATTGTGATTGATCCCTTTAAGTATGAGACAAACACACCGACACTATCTTAATTAGATAGAAAAATATCCAGCATGAGCAATTACATCATGACAATGACACTAAGGTAATTAATAATGATGAGGGAAATTTACAAGACAATAACACTGAAGTAATTAATAATTATAAGGAAAGTTTACATACAAAACTTGAAATTAGTGGGCCCGTGGCATCCTACACGAATGAAAGATTATGTATATGCTAGTGAACTTTCACATAAAGCGTTAACTGGTTATGCATGTGTTGTAGATTGTTGCACTACTGAAATTACAAGCAAGTGAAAGATAAAACACCCTAAATAGTCGCATCTATCATATTTGAATGTTTCACTTGATTATAAAGTTGTTTGTCTTGTATTGATCCTAATGTAAAGCCAACTAGCTTTGAGGAGGCAGTGTAAAATCCTAGGTGGTTTGAGGCAATGAAGGCCGAAATACAAGCTTTGGAAGAGAATGGAACATGGAAACTTGTAGACCTCCCCAAAAGTAAAAGACCCTTAGGTTGTAGAAGGGTCTACAAGGTAAAGTATGATAGTAATGGTAACATTAATCATTTTAAGGCAGCATTAGTTGCCAAGTGGTATAGCTAATGAGAAGGGATATATTATGTTGAAACTTTTTCTCCGGTTGTTAAAATGGTAACGGTGAGGATAGTTCTTACTCTTGCCAAGATGCATGGTTGGGAATTGTTTCAAATGGACGTATATAATGCGTTTCTTCAAGGTAATTTAAATAAGGAAGTGAATATGAAGGTTCCTCAAGGATTTGGTAATGCTGGAAATAAAGTTTGTACACATACCAAATCTTTGTATGGACTCAAGCAGGCATCGCGGCAATGGAATGCTAAACTTGTTAGGATCGCCATGCACAGCAGAAAAATTTTTTTAAAAAATTTCGCCAATTCTAATTGAGGATCTATCAACGGCGTTTAAACTGAGTTATAAGGGTTTGTACCTTTTTCAATTTAGGGTTTTCGATCACTAGGAGCCCATACGTCAGGTCCGCTCCCTCTACCGGTATCCACACGAATGCTCTCCAACATGGACTACGTGCTAGCGCCTCCAATGTCTCCTCGGATTTCCCTTGCGGCTCTGATTTCTCATGCGTGTATGGGTATATTTGCTCTATCAAGTTTATAACCTATGAGGGCTATATTCGAATTTCAAAATTAATCTTCATTAATTTCGAAATTAATTAACAATTAATTATCTTGATGAGCTAATTAAATAAATTTAATTTAAATTAAATCTATCCAACAGTTTTAATTTAACCTATTTATTTAATCCAAATAAAGAGCTATTAGATTTAAGTTATCTTTATAAATTAAATCTGAGATATTATATCTCTATCATGTTAGTTATTAAATTTAATATATCTTAATAGATTAAATTTAAAAATAACACAATATAATAATATCATATAATACACACACACACATTATCTCATGTTGGACCATTCTTGTGTGCTACCCTGTAGGCTCATATTAAGTTGGCAGTGAGCCAATAATTGTACTAACCCGTAAGTCGCAAGTAACCTCTAGCAAGACATTACGACTACCCAATTCATATGAGGATCGTTAACACGATGCAACCTGTTATACAACCATGTCACGTCCCTTTTATCACACGATATATCGGTCGAGGATAAGGCATGGATAATGTCATCCTCTTGTTCCTGACCATTACTTTCTCGATTCTTGAGTAGCCTGACAATAGAAATGGAAACTCCTTTCCATTTATATGGCTATACATTTCTCTCAAACTCCGTCATTGAGGGGCCCAATAATATCTCTATACTAATATGAGGGATAGATTCCATCTTGATTATTCATATTCCTCTGCATGAAAAATCAGCAAGCCCAATCGTAGCCTTTATTATCACCCGGTCAAAAGTGACTTTTGACTAGTTCAGAGCTTAGCAACTCTCATGTAGGAATCCATGATAACCTCAGGTCTAAGGGCATTGTGACGTGGTTATACATGAGAAAAGCTTATGACTTGATCCATATAGCTTTCTCATAGTGAGTGGTCCGACACCTTGTACTCTTACAAGTGCCTAAGACTTTGATTCATATCTCCATATCTTATCAAAGTTATATTGGTCGTATCTCCATCTGTGCAAGCGGCTTAGTAAGATGATCAACAATATTGTCTTCTCCTGCTACTTTGTATATCTTTATATCACCTTTATCATTGATTTCTCTAATAAGATGAAATCGCCTGAGTATATGCTTGGTCATTTGATGTGACCTAGGCTCCTTGGCCTGTGCAATAGCACCGCTATTGTCACAGAACAAATCTATTAGATTTGAGACGGTAGGCACCACCCCTGGTTCAGTAATGAACTTTTTGATCCAAATGGCTTCTTTAGCTACATCCGATGCTGCTATATACTCAGCTTCTATTGTAGAAGCTGCTATAGTGCTATGCTTGGAGCTCTTCCAGCTTACTGCTCCACCATTCAGGAGGAATACGTATCCAAATTGTGATTTAAGGTTGTCTTGGTCAGTTTGGAAACTTGAATCTGTGTAACCGGTTACACAGAGCTCATCATCTAATCCAACATAGACCAAAAATAGGTCCTTCGTCCTTCTTAAGTACTTTAGGATATTATTGACAGTAGTCCAATGACCCTCATCAGAATCTTATTGATATATGCTGGATATACTTAAGGCAAATGAGACATTTAGTCGAGTACATAGCATGGCATACATGATGTATCCAATTACCGAGGCATATAGAACCTTACTCATGCGATCTCACTGATCAGGTATAGTAGGACATAGGTTCTTATTAAGATGGATGCCATGAGACATGGGCATATAGCCCCTTTTTGAATCCTGCATACCGAACATATACAGTATCTTGTCTATTTATGTGCTCTGACTTAGGCCTATTAGTCTTTTGGATATAACCCTATAGATCTTAATCCCTAGGATATAGGTGGCTTCACCTAAATCTTTCATTGAAAATGACTTTCCTAACCAAGACTTCATACTCTGCAAGGTAGGAATGTCATTCCCAATGAGTAGGATGTCATTTACATAAAGCACTAGAAATATAATTGTGCTCCCACTAATCTTTTTGTAAACACAAGGTTCATCGATGTTTTGAATGAATCCAAACTCTTTGACTGCTTCATCAAAACAATGATTCCAGCTTCAAGATGCTTGCTTCAATCCATAAATGGATCTTTGAAGCTTGCAAACTTTACCTGAGTCCTCTGGACACACAAAACCTTCAGGTTGTGTCATGTACACATCCTCAAGGAGCTTTCTATTAAGGAAGGCTGTTTTGACGTCCATTTATCATATTTCATAGTCATAATATGCTGCAATGGCAAGAAGGATTCTAATTGATTTGGCTATTACAACTAGGAAAAAGGTTTCATCATAGTCTATACCATGAGTTTGAATGAATCCTTTTGCAACCAGTCGTGCCTTGAAGACATTTACATTGTCATCTATGTCAGTTTTCTTCTTGAAAACCCATTTGCACCCGATTGTTTTTTCACATTCAAGTGGATCGACTAAGGTCCATACCTGATTGTCATACATGAATTGCATTTCAGACTTCATGGCAGTTAGCCATTTCTCAGAGTTTGGTCCTACTATGGCTTCTCGATAGGTGGTTGGCTCATTTTGCTCAATGAGCAACACATCACGGCTACTAGTAATCAGAAATCCATATCTCTGAGGCTGATGTCGTGTCCTATCAGATCTTCATAGACCTTGTATTACTTGAGGAGGCTCAGCAACTTGTTGTGAGTCTTCTCTAATTTCCATATGTGGTTCTGTACTATCTTGTGACTCTTGACTTCTTTCAGATGTACCTTGCTCCCACTGGTTGTTTTAGAGACAAACTCTCTTTCTAGAAACTTACCATTTTGAATAATAAACGCTTTGTTATCGGTGGGATTGTAGACATAGTATCCTTCGTTTCTTTAGGATACTCCACGAAAAGGCACTTTGAGGATCTAGACGCTAATTTATCTGAGGCTTGTTGTTTAACATATACCTCACATCCCCAAATCTTGAGAAAAGATAAACTTGGCTTCTTTTCGGTCCATATCTCATATGTGTCTTTTCAATTGCCTTAGATGGAACACGATTTAGTATGAACACAGCTGTCTCTAGAGTATGTCCCAAAAAAGACGTTGGAAGATCTGTTTGACTCATCATAGATCGAACCATATCTAATAGTGTTTGATTCCTCCGTTTAGAAACGTAATTCAATTGTGGTGTTCCTGGAGGAGTCAGTTGTGAGATTATCCCAGAACTCCTAAGATGGTCAATAAAGTCTTGGCTCAAATATTCACCACCTAGATCATATCAAAGTGCTTTAATTGTTTTGCCAAGTTGGTTTTGTACTTCATTTTGGAATATTATGAACATTTTAAAAGATTCATATTTATGTTTCATTATATAGATATAGTCATATCTACTAAAGTCGTCTATAAATGTAATGAAGTAGACATAACCTCCTCTGGCAGCTGTATTTAATAGTCCACATACATCTGTATGTATAAGGCCCAATAATTCAGTGGCCCTCTCACTATGCCCAATAAAAGGTGCCCTTGTCATCTTTCCTAATAAGCAAGATTCACATGTATCATATGATTCAAAATCAAATGAGTTTAGAAATCCATCTTGATGGAGTTTAGAAATATGTTTCTCATTTATCTGGCCGAGATAACAATGTCATAGGTAGGTCAGATTCAAAAATTTTGATTTTATCCTTTTAGTAGTTACGTTATAGATATTCCTATTATTAGGATGTTCCAAATTTAATATATAATAACCAACATGAAAATCACCATCAGCATAGAAAATGTCATTACGATAAATAGAACATTTACCATTCCTAGTAATAGAAGTATAACCTTCCTTATCCAAATAAGAAAGAGAAATACTGTTACTACTCAAAGCAAGAACATAATAGCAATTGTTCAAAACTAACAAAAGCCCACTGGGCAGAACTAATTCATAAGTGCCTACGGCTAAAGCAGCAACTCTTGCTCTGTTTCCAACTTGTAGGTCTACCTCGCCCTTCTTCAGCTTTCTACTATCCTTTAAACCCTGCACATTTATACAAATGTGAGAACCATATGCAGTATCTAATACCCATGTAGAGGAAGTAGAAAAATGAATGTCTATAACATAAATACCTAAAGGGATAGCCCCGCTATTCTTCTTGTTCTTTTTCAGATCTTCCAAGTAGAGTTTGCAATTCCTCTTCCAATGACCGGGTTCATTGCAGAAGTAGCAGACTCCTTCCTTTGGAGGCTTTGCCTTCTTGGGTGCAGGCTTAGTTTCGGGTTTGTTTGACTCTTTGGTCTTACCACTCGAGCCATTACCCTTCCATTTGCCCTTCCCTTTCTTCTTCATACACTTTCCTTTCTGAACCATCAAAACAGTAGTGGGCTTTTTCTTAATGCTTTGTTTAGTAGTTTTGAGCATCCCATGCAGTTCAGAAATTGATGTCTCCATGTTGTTCATGTTGTAGTTCATAACAAACTGGTCATAACTCTCCGGGAATGAGTTCAGGATCAAATCTGTAGCTAACTCCTGGTTCATGGGAATTCCAAGCCTCTCAAGGTTATCAATATAGCATTTCATCTTTAACACATGAGTACTAATTGATGCACCTTCAGCCATCTTGCAGGAATATAAGGCCTTTGTGGTCTCATACCTTTCTTACCTTGCCTATTGCTGGAACATTTCCTTGATATAGATAATCATCTAATAAGCCTCCATAAGTTCTAGATCTCTTTGGAGCTCTGGACTCATAGTGGCAAGCATCAGGAAACCTACATCCATAGAGTCATCCTTATACTTTGTGTAAGCATCTCTTGAGCTCTTGGAGCATTGGCTCCTGACTCTTCAAGAATGGGTTGATCTAGGACATAAGCCTTTCTTTTCTGCTTGAGAACAATTCTCAAGTTCCTAAACCAGTCAAGAAAGTTTGTCCCATTGAGTTTGTCCTTCTCAAGGACCGATCGCAATGATAGTGTAGCAGTATTACTAGTCGACATGATTCTACAATTAAAATATGCAAAGTTAGTTAGTAGTCTCCCACTAAATTAACAACCCTCAAAATAATTAGTGGGCTAAGATCCATATTTGGCTTAAACTTAAGTCCGCTTTGGCAGGACGCTTAAATTCAAGTTATTTAGGTAGGTAACCTATTTACCAATTACATCACATGTAACTCTTAGATGTTTATGGGATTCGATCATCATATGATCAGGCATGTTTAATGCCATCTAACGCCTTGAGATTCAAAACTATTTTGTAAATCTCAATTAAGTCAAAATAATAATGAATATTATGAGTAGCACCATTACTCATGCTTGTCTCATCAAGATAACTCAAGTGCATCCACTTTGGTGGTTTCCACAATTGAGCGATCTAGGTTTTGACAAGATTCATTAGTTGATGGCATTATGACTTAAGATTTGATTAGAGGGCTCAATTAATTAGTCTTGTTTATATGAATGCAATCGTGGTTGTATCTCATACAGATAAATACATATAAATGCAAAAGTATTCATACAATGATCTAATCAAAAGCATAATTTAAACGTGACACAACATGGCTTACCTAATCTAAAATAGTTTCGTTTCGTATTAACTAAATCACATACATGTTCGGACGTTGCTTATAAACATACTTACATATCCAATATATATCACATGTATAAGATTCATAAACTCAATTTAAATGCACAATTGACCTGGCTCTGATGCCACTATTAGGATTGGTAGGCACAACAGAAGAATTTTAAAAAACTTTTTGTCGATCCTAATAGAGGATCAATCAACGATGTTTAAACCGAGTTAGAAGGATTTGTACCTTTTTCAATTCAGGGTTTTTGATCTTTAGGAGCCAACATGTCAGGTCCGCTCCCTCTACCGGTATCCACACGAATGCTCGCCAACACGGACTGCGTGCTAGCACCTCTAATGTCTCCTAGGGTTTCCCTTGCGGCTCTGATTTCTCATGCGTGTATGAGTATATCTGCTCTATCAAGTTTATAACCTATGAGGGCTATATTCGAATTTCAAAATTAATCTTCATTAATTTTGAAAATAATTAACAATTAATTATCTTGATGAGCTAATTAAATAAATTCAGTTTAAATTAAATCTGTCCAACAGTTTTAATTTAACCTATTTATTTAATCCAAATAAAGAGCCATTAGATTTAACTTATCTTCATAAATTAAATCTGAGAAACTATATTTTTATCATGTTAGTTATTAAATTTAATATATCTTAATAGATTAAATATAAAAGTAACACAATATAATAATATCATATAATACACACTCACAGATATGTGTGTGTGTGTGTGTATAAGATATGTATTTCAAAAATATATATCTACATAATATTATTAACGAATTTTATATCATATATATACATAAATATAAAATTCGTCCACCCTAAATTAAACATTATCTCGTGTTGGGCCATTCTTGTGTGCGACCCTGTAGGCCCATATGAAGTTGGCAGTAGGCCAATAACTGTACTAACCCATAAGTCGCAAGTGACCTCTAGCAAGACATTACGACTACCCAATTCATATAAGGATCGTTAACACGATGCAACCTGTTATACAACCATGTCACATATCTTTTGTCACACGATATATCGGTCAAAGATAAGGCATGGATAATATCATCCTCTTGTTCCTGATCATTACTTTCTCGATTCCTGAGTAGCCTGACAATAGAAATGAAAACTCCTTTCCATCGTAGTATAGCCATATATTTCTCAGACTCACTCATCTAGGGGTCCAATAATATCTCTCTACTAATGTGAGGGACAAATTCCATCTTGATCATTTGTAACCCCCTTCCCACCTTAGGCCAAGATTAAGTCTTTAAACATATAATTAAGTTGGAATTAGAGACCATATTTCAAATTGGGATTTACTAAGGTAATCTTTTGCTCAAAAATCAGATTTGCAAAAACTTTTTCAAAACCTGTTTCACAATGGTCTCTTACTCACATTTCAACATAAATGGCATGTGCAGGTGGATTCCATTCATACATATCAGAGTATAATGCAAATTCCCTACACACTCGGGTTCCATTAATTAGTAAAGGGATTATACAAAGGCACAAAGCCAATAATTATTTTCCCTTATCTTGGGGATTACACAAAACTACACTATACTTCCAAAATATACAACTATTTACCATAAAATATCCAATAAATTTTACATTGATAACCATTAACCAAAATAAACTCCTAAACTGGAGCTCTAACTGCTCTTCATCGCCCACTTTCCTTTAGTTCCTTCGGCTCTGTCTAAAATTTGTGTTTTTGGGAGAGTGAGATTCTAAAGAATCCCCGTAGTAACAAATCACTCATAATATGCTCAACATTAAAGCATGGAAGTAAATCATCTACACATCACACAGCAATCACAACAACAGTTGCAATGGTCGGGTTAGGTATCATGAGCATCGCCCCCTACGACGGCTCACGCTGAACTGCTTGATGCATTGCACATCCACATGAATATATCACATATATCACCACAGCTGGGATCTATATAAAACATTCATAACACAGCCCTACGGGCTGGATACTCAAATAGGAATCCACAATTCCACAACGCAGCCTCGGCACTTACAGCGACAGATACAATAGCCGGGGTAGGTATCATGAGCATTGCCCCCTACGGCGGCTCACGTTGAACTGCTCGCGCTGTAATACCCTATGGCCGATAACACATTCATAATAATAAACATGCATACCAAGTATCATACACAACATGAGAGAAAATTCACTTCCTTTATCCTTCCGTGCTTGTCCTAGCGTCGGTCTCTCCCGAGTAGGGCAAATGTCAAATCCTATATTCATAATTAGGGACGAAGAGTCAATTCTCTATTCCAATCCTCAATGACTTCTTAATACTTAATTAGTTATCATTATTGCTCTTTTAGAGTCATTAAATAACCCTAATAATAGCCCTAAGGGGTTGAAAGAACTATCCCAAAGATCCCCTTTTGGAAGCACAAACTGAATTTTCTACTGAAGCACTCGAGTGAAGATGGCCTCACTCGAGTGAGATTGTTCAAACACTCGAGTAAAGAAGGCCTTACTCAGGTAATGGTACGATCTGCACTCGGGTACTAGAGAGTGAAGGATAACGAGTGAACACCTGAGAGCACAAGGACTTTTCAGAGACTACAACACTCGAGCATACTAGACCTCACCCAAGTGAAGGCCAAATGCCTCACTCGAGCACCTGAGAGTGAAGTCCAGAAAGTGAGAACCCGAGAACACAAGAGAAATGGCAGTAGCCCATATGGCTCATGCACTCGAGCACAACACAGCTCACACGAGTGAATACCCTATACCCGCGAGTGAGAAGGCACACTCTTGCACCATAACCGCGAGTGTCAACCCGAGAGGCAAGTCCTTGGTGTCAAATACACCAGCATTCGAGTGAACTTACCCTCACTCGAGTGAAGTTCATCCCTCACTCGCAAGTGAAACTATACACTCTTAAATTTTTCAGAAAGCACAACAGAAAAACTGAAGAGAAAATAGAATATACATACAGCACTCGAGTGACACTCAACCTCACCCGAGTGATCTTCATCCCTCACTCGAGTGAATCCCAAATCACTCAAGTGATTCTATCAAAACTAGAAAATGCAGCAAAACAAAGGCATTTTCCCAACACTTGCCTAATTGATCCCAAAGGACACAAAACTTTACCCAAAGCCACTCCCACAGAAAAACACCCAATAAACTCAATGGGATCATCAGAATCATCAAAATCCTACTCCATTATCATGCTTTGGGTTTTGGGCAACAAAATCAATAAAATACCAAACTTATCCAAATATCACATTTCAATCACCAATCAATCTATCTACCCTAAACTCATTCCAAAATACCATTCTCATGCCAAAAACATACCAAATGAACAGTGGCACTCAGTTTTGGATTTAAGCCAAAATTTCCAGAATTTACAAACTACTTCAAATGGCATGAAACTTAGATAGATAGATTGGTTTCACATACCTCTTCAACTTCTCCAAAAACACTCTTTGATTCTCCAACAACCAGATTTTCATGTGGCATAAATCAACACCAATGACCAAACTACAAACACCAAAATGAAGCTCTCATTCCATAGAACAACATTAATGAGAAGAATTTTGACAATAAAGGCCATTTGCTTACCTTAATCACAAGCTCTTCTTCCTCCTTCTTGGGCAATAATGGCCGAATAAGAGAGAGAAAATGAGAGGGAGATGGAGTGTGTTGGAGGATGGAAAAAAAAAAATGATGATGCTACTCCCTCCTTGCTGCCAGCCGACCAAGAGAGGAGAGGGAGGAGAGAGAAATATTTTAAAACTCAATTTGACTTTTCTCCCTCATCCTTCACACCAACCCTTGCCACATGTCACACTACCATTGGCTCTCATAAAGGTAAACACTCAATTAGCCACTCAATCCCTCCATTAGCTATTTTAATTACACATCTCATTTTCTCTTGGTTAGTAATTAATTCCCCCATTAACTACCAATTCGTGGCCAATAATTCCATTTTCCAAATTTCCAACAATTATGACATATTCATTAATATTGCCATAAAACACATAATTATTCCAATTTAATGCATAATTATCCACAATAATCATGATTAGCCCATAATTAAAAATTGGGATATTACATCATTCATATTCCTCTGCATGAAAAACAATCAAGCCCGATCGTAACCTTTATCATCACCCGGTCAAAAGTGACTTTTGACTAATTCAAAGCTTAGCAACTCTCATGTAGGAATCCATGATAACCTCAAGTCTAAGGGCATTGTGACGTGGTTATACATGAGAAAAGCTTATGACTTGATCCATGTAGCTTTCTCATAGTGGGTCGATACCTTGTACTCTTACAAGTGCCTAAGACTTTAATTCGTATCTCCATATCTTATCAAAGTCATACTGGTCTTGTTTCATCTTTGCTCCCACATAGATGACCGACCAGGGACATTTTAGGATAATCTTTATGATTTATCCAAGGATACAATTATCACAATTAACATGCAAATAATATGATAACAGAATAGATAAATTTCATTAAATTAATAATGTTCAAAGTACAATGATTGGCCCTTTGGGCACAATTTCCAACAACACTTAGCCAAGCCTTATTAGAAGGGGGATTAGATAGAGTACGTATGATTATTCACTGTTTTATTAAGGAGTCTGGTTCTAAAATGACTTTAGTATTGGCATATGTAGATGTCTAGTGATCACTGGTAGTAACATAGAAAAGATAAATGAAGTAAAGGAATATGCACATCATAAATTCAAAATCAAAGACTTAGGTTAGCTTCGATATTACCTTGGCATAGAGGTATTGAGAACTGAGAAAGGAATAATACTAAATCGAAGAAAGTATGCTCTTAACATAATTTATGACATGGGTTTCAATGCAACCAGACCTCTTGGGGTCCCAGTTGAGCTAAAAATGAGGTTAAGAATTAGTCCAAAGAGTGAGAGAGATGATCCATTATTGCAAGAATGAGTTGTCTACAGAAGATTGATTGGTAGGTTATCCTATCTTACAATAACCAGGCCTGACATGAGCTTCATTGTGCAGGGATTAAGTCAATACATCCAAGCTCCGAGGAGGTCACATATTCAAGCTGCACAAAGAGTTGTGAGATATCTCAAGACAACACTAGAACTAGAGATTCTCTTCTCAACTGTAAGGAAGAACCAGCTGTAATGCTCTGTTGATTTAGATTGGGGAACCTGCTCAAACACCAAGAGATCGGTCATAGGCTACATAGTAAAGTTTGGAGGGTCACCAATCTCCTAGAAATCAAAGAAACAAAATACTATCTCCAAATCTTCTACTGAGGAAGAATATAGTGCGCTTGGAATAGCCACATCCGAAGTAGTTTGGCTTACAAGGCTGCTAAGGGATCTAAATATAAAAGGATTGGAGCCTATACATGTTTTTTGTGACCGCAGAGCTGCTATCCACATTGCCAACAATCTAGTCTTCCATGAAAAAACCAAACACATCAACATAAATTGTCACTTTATGATAAATAAGTTGCAACAAGGAATCATCAATCTGCAACATATAAGGAGCAAGGACCAACAAGCCGACATATTCACCAAAGGACTTGGCAAGGAGAGTCATGAGAGAATCATGAGCAAGTTAGGAACTATAAATGTGTATAGCCTCCAACTTGAGGGGGGTGTTAAGTGAAATAGAATTAATATTATGTATATTATTAGATCGTTTTTATTAGTGGGTAGTTAGTAGACTATAAGCCTATATAAAGGCCACCTGATATATAGTTTAGTTTGGTGTATTGTGTGTGTGGCATATATAGTGCCCAACTGATTATTGTATGGATTGTTGTTCAGATTAATAATAGTTCTTAGTTCTATTCACACTTTGTAAAACTAATCATACTTCTCTTATCCCAAATATAGGATTTGATTGGAGAGTTGATGTTTGTTGTAAATTGAGACCTATTTCACTTGTTTATCAATTTTTTTTTTCAAATTAAACCTATTGATATTCTCTTAACAATAATCAAGTGGGAGAAGAAGGAAGGGGATTAAGGAAAATACTTAGCTTAGGGGTGTTTTAGGAAAAAAATAAATGATGATAACTAATTTAACTAACTTCCTCAATTAATCTACTCAAATTAGTTAATTAGTTCTTATTATACTAAGAACTAGAGGAGTAGATGTTTCATTAATTTTATAAAAGGTATAATATTTAATTTAAGATCAATGAATAAGATTTTATAAATATGATCGAGAAGGGAAGAAAATGTTTTCATTGATTTCTCTCTCCATTTTCTTTTTATATAATAACTCCACCATTAGATGAAGCTTCAATGGTTGAAATTTGTTTTGTAACTAAATTATCATAATATTAAATATTAAACAATAAAAAATAGATAAATAAATTTATATTTTAAAATTTGATGTGAATAGTTTATCATGATAAATTTTTATTATATTTAATGTTATAATAATATTACATAGTATTAAATCTCAATCATTTAAATTTAAACTAATGATAACAAAATTCAATAAAGAGGAAATTGTGAGACATTAACGAGACATCTCTCCCTCGAGAAGGAAAGTAGTTGCAAACTAGGCAAAATAATGGCATGTGACTTAGGTTTGCGTAGTAATCCTCTGAGTTTATTGATATTCCTAACATTCTGCAAATGCTTATATTTCCTATCAATATGTCCCACTGAAAACAAAACAGTTAAAACCCAAAATCGTAATACCCCCTTTGATCTTAATTATAGGACATAGTTACCTAACTTTGAAAAAATTAAGGATAGTAGTTAAATTAGTTAATCATATTTAATTTTCTAAAATGCTCTTATCTAAAATTTAAAATGGTCTCAATTACGTTGTACCTCTGTTTTTCATCGTACCTCTCCTGCCTCTCAAATTTTTCTACCAAGAGGACGTCTATTTGATTGGGTATAATACAAATGCAAGGTTTTTTTTAGCCAAGGGAAAAAGATAATGAAATTAATATTTTATTAGGTTATTTTTAAGGAAAAAATCAATCACTTTGGACGGATAGTTACAAGAATATTTTTTTAAAGAAATATTAAAATTATTTCATTTAAAAAAGAAAGAAAGTAGAATCTCTCACTTGATAGAATATAAGCGTGTTATTAAATTAATTATTTTATTTAATTATTATTAAGAAAGTATCAATAGGGGGTAGTTTGGGAATAAATTGACAAAAATTAGAATTTTGTCCTATAATTAGGACCAAGATTAACTGTTAAATATTGTCTTATAATTAGGAATGGAGGGAGTATTATTACTTTATATAAATTAATGAAGTTAACTATAATAGTTATTTTTTTGTAAAATATCATAATTACCCTCAATAAAAATTATTAAAAATTAATACTTTAAACATAATATATTAAAGGCTAAAGTACATTTTTTGTTTTTTAAATTTAGACGAGGTTCCATTTTAGTTATTCAACTTTAAAAATTGTGTTTTTAGTTCTTTTAAATTAACACCGTCAACTTTATTAATAGAAAATAATGAGTGAGTAAATTTAAAATACTAACATGTCCAAATTTTAATTCTTGAATATAATTATTTTTATATTTTAATTCTAAAATCAATCTTCTGGAAAGACATGTCAGCCTTTAAATTATTGAGTAGGTATTTTAAATTTGTTAACTCATCATTTTCTGTTAGTGAAATTAACGCTGCTAATTTAAAAAGACTAAAAGTATATTTTTTAAAAGTTAAAAGATTAAAATAGAATATTATCTAAATTTAAAAGATTAAAAATATATTTTAATCTATATTAAATTATGAAATATGTACAAGTCCGTGAGGATGGAAAGGACAAACTCCTTTGAGATGTAAATTGACAAGTGACAGGTATGATGTGGTCCAGTGTTATCGCTTTCTTCGTCTACCTGTGTTATGTCTGTAGTGGAAAAACAAACTTTTTTGAAGAATCTCAAGTCATTCTCAACTGTGGTCTCCAAGAATAGTTTATTTTTTAAAAATAAATATTTATTATATAGATTGGGATAAAATTCTTCTTACATACTTACTTCTTATATCGTGAATCATGAATTATAAACACTTATTATCTAAAAATAAGTTATCACAAACAAACACCTAATCTTATTAGTCCTAAAAAAAATAGTGTCAAGTTAAGAGTATTTATTATTTAACATGCCACGTTAATTATGTGATTTCTGCGGCTTACGTGTTTTCATTAGTACTTTTTTTTTTTTAAAGGATAGTTTCCCATCTCTCATACCAAATCGGCTAATCCTTATCCCCCCCTTTTGGCCGCTAGGTTATTTTCACTTTAAAACTAACCTAAGTGCTTGTTTGGAAGAGCTTATTTTTGAGTAATAAGTGTTTATAATTCGTGATTCACGGTATACGAGGTAAGTATGTGAGAGGAGTTTTTTCTTGGCTTGCGTAAATTGGGCTTATTTTCTTAAAATAAGCTCTCCCAAACATGCCCAAAAAGGCTAATCCTTAATGTGGTGATCTTTAGATAAAAGACGACGCGTTTTACTGTGTATAAAATATTGAAATATAAATCGGTCTCATGACAAACGTTTTAATTTATAATATTGTATTTTTTTCCCCTTTTTGCTTACCTTGAAAATTCCAGCAATTCTTGAATTTTACCTGCTGAAATTTAATATTAATATTTATTATATATATTGATTTTTTTATAATGTATTTTATAATTTTAGGGAGTATTAAATATTTTTCTTCATATATGCCTATGTTTAGTAAAGGAAATAAAAGAGAGTGAAAATTAATAGTTTAATACTATGATGTTAAAGTTTAATAAGTTAATAGGGGTAATATGAGAAAGCATTTGAATTTTATGACAAATTTAAAGTTTTTTACTATCTTTATTAATACATTTGAATTAGTTGGAATGACTTATACTATATATAAAAAAAAAAAAGCACATTAAGGAGTTTCTAATTAAATGTAGTCATGATAAAATATGCTATTTTAAGAAAACTAACTTATGTATTTGTTATAAATAAATAACATAAATGAAGGTGGGACGAAGGAGGCTTTTTTTTTTTTTTGCCAATTGGGACGAAGGAAGCTAAGTGAAGGGATATTGAATATTGAGTATTTGGTTGGCAATAATAAGGAGGACGTGCAATTTATTAGCTTTGTAATTATGGAGCGTGCAACACACCAAACACAAAATATATTAAAAAAAATTGTCAGAAACTAAATTAAACGAATTTGATAGGCACTTGTGTGGGTGAGATTTTGGATGCACCAATCCTCCTCCACGTGATAAACAAGTTGTGCATAATCTCATCGTACCACCACATGATGAGTGGGACCCAGCACCTAACCGACCATGAAATTTAGGTTTGCATGTTTCACATTGAGTATTTAGCAACTTGTCAAACCTAAGTTTAAAATTTAGGTTTACGTAATCTGAGATAAAACTCCTCTCATATATTTATTTTATAAATCATAAAAGTTATTTTCAAAAGTTAATCCAAATACATACCAGTAAAAGATGGCCAGTCATGTTAACAGCGAGGTACTAAAAATTAGATTGGATATTGAATCGGTTAGGTATTAAGTTAAGGGTTAGTGGGTCAGATAGGAGTCAAACCGGTGTTAAACAGGGGCTAGACCGGTGAGAAAGTAAATATTTCAGGCTTATTTATATAAAATCATGTGTAAAATTGAATTAAAAATGATTTTAAAAAAAATTGGGTGAATCACCGTACGGACCGGTTGGACCAACGGTTCGCCGATTCATAGGCTAAACCGATCAGTCTGATCCGGTTTTTAATACCTGTGTTAACAGTTGGAAAAAGAAACTAGTATTAACAATTAAAAAATTAATATAGACCGTTTATTTTTTTTAACGGAAAATACAATATTATCCCATTTTTTACATTTTCAAACATAATGTTAGTAAGTTAAAAAATTTTGGACACACATCTCATTCGCGAATATCTTTAGAACAAAAATGACAATTAACCTTATAAGCGAGATCCATCATGCGACACACTATCAAAACTTCCGGAATTTTTTTAATTCAATGTCACACCGTTAATGAACCAAAAAAAAAAAAAAGAGCAATGTTATCGGAGTAATAAACATTAAAAACTAGCAGCAACTACTGTTAACATTCTTTTTTAACCCACAGCTTCTTCACGAATAGTTCCAGAATAAAAATGAAACAAGCCTTAAATACTACCTCCGGTCCTAAATATTGGACATAGTTTATAATGTAAATTACATTATAAATTATGTTCTATATTTAAGACGAGGGAGTAATTGTTTTGAAATGATTCCAACCACTCAGAAAAAGGCAAATCTTAAATAATTGCTTTGAAGACTGTTTAAAAAATCCAAGAGCCGGCGTGAACATAGCATCTTGTATTAAGTTTCGTGTGAGATTAAGATACCTGTACTGTTTTTTTCCCTTCAGTAGACACGTGTACTGTTTATAGTTCATTAATAATAATATGACTTATACTCAGATATAGATACGGGGCTTATATAAATATAAAATACTCCTTTAATTAAAGAATATGACTTTAGGGGTAAGTGAGCTATGAATGTATGGTTGGCAAAAAAAGAGAGCTATGATTCTATGAATGTATGATACTCTTGATAAAAGGGTAAGTTGTACGTCCACGCTTAAGAATATTGCAAATATTTTTTATTTTTTTGAAAGAAAATACGCTTCATTTATTGTGAATGAAATTAACATTAAAATTTCAACATTTCCGGCCGGCCCAGAAAACCATACGAAAATGTGCGGACAGGAATTTATTATGCCGGCTTCTCTCTCCAATAATGGATGAAACGCTGTACTACGACTCATCCGCCTCCTCCAACTCGGATTTGGCTTGCGTCCGCTGCAAAGCGTCCGCTTTCATATCTTTTCTCCCAAACTACATGATTTAGTGTAGTTTTGGGATAAAATGTTAGGATTGATCTTTTTTTTTAAATGATATATAATATTTTAAAATATTTTTCTGAACTTATCTAGTATTTTAAAATATTTTTTAAGTAACGTGTAGTATCCTAAAATAATTTTTAATGCTTTTAACTCCTTAAATTTTTTTTTTAGTTATATCCAATCTGTTAGTAGATTGATTGTAATTTTGCTTTTAATGTATTTTTTCAGCTCTAAAAATTATTTTAAAATATTTTTTTGGTACTGATTTATTGATTTCCACCTACTCTGAAATATTTTAAAGTAATTTTTGGAACTGCAAAATACATTAAATTTAAAATTACAATCAATCTTCTAACAAACTGAGTATAACTAAAAAAATATTTTAAGAGGTTAAAAGCACTAAAAATTATTTTAGGATATTGCACGTTACTTAAAAAATATTTTAAGATACTAGAGAAGTTCAGAAAAATACTTTAAAATATTAGACATCATTTAAAAAAAAAAGATCAACACCAACATTTTATCTCAAAACTACACCAAAACGGTGTAGTTTGGGAGAAAATGACAGGCAGCGGACGCAAGCCAAGTTCCTTCAACTCTATTTATAAGAATTTAATAATCGAATTATGCAGTTTAAAAAAAATTAAAATTGATTAAACATAAAAAATATATTTAAAATAAATTTTTGTTTCTAAGTATGACCTCATTTATAAAGGGCAAATAAGAGAGATAAACAAAATAAGTACAATTATTATCAACTTTTTAATTGACTAATATCTATAATTAATGAGAGATAAAAATTAAAAATAAACTTATTGAATGCTTAAACAATTTTTGTTAGACTCTTATAAAAAAATCAAACCAATTTAAATTTTAAGCGAAAGAAACGGATGGAGCATACTCCTAGATGATATAAAAAGTGCTAATAACTCACATCATCTATAAATTATGATTAATATAATTTATTTTCATATGAACTACAACAAAAAGATATATTTCCATGAGTCCTTATTATAAGGAATATTATCTCTTATGAGGATAGTCCTTAATTAATATAAGGAATAAATTCAATTTGTCTAAAATTCTAAACTGATTTTTTCATTTATTCCATCATTAAATATATTTTAGTCATTATCTCTTTATAATAAATTTTCATCTATTATCTCTCATACACACTCTTTTTAAATAAGAGTATAATTAAAAAGAAATGTATAAAAAGTACATATTTATTTTTTTTATCTAATATTTTCAACATAACAATCTTGATAATTATTCCTTATAAAAATGATCAGAAGGAGCGCGTGCGTATTTGCCAACAACAAAGACATTTATATATGCTTATTAATACTATGATATAGTATATATGATATGATCATTTTAGAGTCTAGGGTAGCTGTCTTAAATTTAAGGGAAAATGACGGACAGTGGTCTGAAAATTATGAAATGATGCATGCGTGATTTCGCAAATGATAAAATTGAAAATTCTTTATTTCGTTTTGACATTTTCTAATCAATTTTTGATAAAAAAAATCTATATATCATTTTCCAACTTTTAGAACATTTTTCTGTCGTTTTCCCTAAATTTAAAAATGAGCCGCATTATTTATAAATTATAATTTATAGTCAATAATCTGAAGACAATGAATATATCCGTAACTTCATGACTTTAAAGTGAATTAGCACTAAGTTGGGTTTCCCAAATATATAATTAGACACTCATCGATCATGTCATGTGTCCTACAAAACAAGGACTGATTATTATATTGTAGACAAGTGTGAATAAAATAATGCTAAACTTAATTTTTTTTTTATATTGAGAGATTTTTTTTATATTGAGAGATTTCATGACTTTAAGTTCATCCACATTAACAACTTCGATTAGTACACTAATAATTAATAGAACTTAATTAATGGCATTCGATTAGTTAGAAGTGTTCTCCAAGAAAGGAGTAATGAGTATTTTTAATTTTTTGATTAAGGGTTTCCCCTAATTAGGAGGGCGGAGTGGGTAGAAGGAAACTATTTTTAATTTGAATTAAAAAAATTAAAAAAATGGAGTTAAAATTTTTTAATTAATTTTTTATTCTTTTATCTTATATATTCTCCCTATTAAAATTTAATAACCCAATTCTCCAATTTTTTAATATCTCAATCATAAAAATTTTCCCTACCCCCCAAATCTCCCATATCAAACAACCTTAATACAAATGGTTTTTACCTCTTCTAACAAGTATAATTTCCAAATTTAAACTTTTATTCTTCTCTTTATGAAGGTAACATCGCTTACCACCTCATAACCGATAGCTTGTTGGTGAGTAACGAGTATTGTGAAAGTTTTTTTTTATTTAATGTGGCTCCAAAAATGCTAAAAAAAAGTTTTTTTTTTTTAAAAAAGAAGAGTATCACTCAAATAACCATTAAAAAACTAGAATTCAAATTAATGTTTACATTACCACAAATGCAATATCACTAATTTTTTAACACTTTTAGAGTGATATTGAGTCAAAAAAAAATTCTGAATGTTTATAGCTCCTTTGCGAATACTTCTAAGATAAAAATAACCCATAATCCCGGTGAAAAATGGAACAAGTCTTAACTAAATAATTATTTTAAACACTATGTCTAGAAAATGTTTTAAAAAAAACCAAGAGCATGCGTCACTATGGTATATCTTGTATAAAGTTTGAGGTGAGATGCATGTACTATTTATAGTTCATTTAGAAGATATAGATATAAAATAAGTGAAGATGTGCTGGCAAAAAAAAATTAAATAAAATAGAAAGAATGAAATAAAAATTTAAAAATATTTTTATATCTAAAAGAGGTAATAAAAAATAATTATTATTAATAAATAAATAATTTTAAAAAAAATTCAATATTTCTGGCCAATAGAAAAACATAAGAAAATGTGGGAACAGGAATTTATTATGCTGGCCTCTCTCTCCAATAATGGATGAAACATTAAGATATCTAATGTACATATATAAAAATTCTAATAATTTTTTTTGAGCAAATAAAAATTCTAATCATTAACTCACATTATCTATAAATTATGAATAATATCTAATTTGTTTACATATGTGCAACACAAAGAGATTTATATATACCGATTAATAATATGATATAGTATATAATATGATCATTAGAGTCTAATGTAGCTATTAGGGGTGTTCATGACGCCCAAATGCTCTCCCGAGCCTGACAAAAAAGTGCCCAGCCCGGTCCTAAAAAATACGCCCATAAATTATTTGGGCAACTTCGGGCAGGGCCAAATACCAGGCGAGGCTGGGCACCGGGCAATGTGTGCTGCCCTGCCCAATATGTGTGTATAATTGTGTTTAATATATATATATATATATATGATTAAATAAGTATTTACTTACCATTCAATTAGAATTTAATAAATAAATATATTTTGTATCTACTAGGCATATATGCATATTTTTTCATACACATATTTAATTAAGAAGTAGGTAAATTGAGTTTTTTAAAATTAAATTATTTTCAAATAATAAGAAAATAATCTCTATTGAATTAATTTGTTTTATTGGCCCATGAATGGAGTCTAAGTAATAAAATTTTAGAAGGACAATGGCATAAAATATGTTTTTGAAATACCAAACTATATATTTTTTTGTATTATTATTATTTAACACATCATTATTTTTCAATTTTTTGAGAGATTTTTTGGCATATAAGCCCACCCTACCCAGCCCCGCCTAACCCAGCCCAAAATTACTCGGGCTTTCATTGGGCAGGGCCGGGCAATGGGTAACAAAACGCCGCCCATTCTTTTTCCGGGCTGGGCATTGGACATGGTTCATGCTCTGCCCAACCCTGCCCATGTATACCCCTAGTAGCTATATTAAATTCAAAATTGAGCCGTACCATTTATGAATAATAATTGATGTACAATAATTTGGAAGCAATGAATATATCCATTACATTTACGGGAGAATGGTATCTCCATTGATTTCTTTCTTCATTTACTCTCTATTAAGGAGATTTACTATTAGATCAACTTTCAATAGTTGAGATTTAATAATATGTAAAGAATATCATTATAATAAAAATATATAAAAACAAAGACTGATTATTAAATTATAGACAAGTGAGTATATTAACGCTAAACTTCAGAATTTTTTACTATTGAGATATTTGATGATTTTTAGATTTCATCCACATTTACAACTTCGATTAATATAACCAATTATCAGAACTCAATTAATGGCCTCCAAATTAGAAGAAGTCATGTCATCATCATTCATTAAACGTTCCTCATCAGCCTTTTAGTGTGTGTAAATTTCAAACACTAGTGTCTAGCCTTAATTACCTAATAATTCACGTTGTGAAAATAAAGTAATGCCGTCAAAGCACGTTTATTATTCTTATATCGTGAAAGTAATTGGCAAATAAACCTGATGGATTTAGTTTGATTTTCTGCAACCAAAAGGCCGACCTTGATAGTATGATCCCAACCCAAAAGAGAAATAAAGTAAGACCCAACGTCTCAACCCACTCAGTTTATCTACGCACATTTTAATTTTTCCCCATTTTTTAAATAGTAATTATGTTTATATATAGTAATGCCCCTGTTTGGTATCATACAAGAGTTTTTTTATGGCAATTTGGTATGATCATGATAGTGAAATATAATTTTTAATTATTATGTTAATTTTAAATATAAAATGACTCATATGCCCCTCCCAAAAACCTAGCCTCCACCCAAAAAACAGCCCCCAACCACCAAAACAACCATAAGCCACCATAGATATTGCGACAACCACCATAGAAAACTGCCGGCGAGAATTCGATTATGATTACAGACTCAAATTAGACATCGAACAACATGAGAGTCGTGATTGAACACAAAGTCGCACAAATCTGAAGGTGGAGAGAGTTTAATATGAAGTCGAAACTTACTCAGATCTGAACGCAAAGCCACCGTCACCTATCACAGATTGAAGAGGAGTTGTAGATCGATGAGAGAAGAAGTCTGAGAGGGAACAAAGTCACACATCAAAGAAGGAGGAGTTGTAGATCAAAGAGGGAGAAGAAGCCACCGTTGTGATTCCGAAGAAGAAGCTTCATGATCATCGTTGCCTTCTAATGCCGTCGCCTACGCCGTTGTCGTGGTTGTTGCTGTGCCTTCGTCATGGTTGTTGCTGTCATTGTCATCGTGTGTCGTCATCCTAACCCCCTATGCCATCTTTGCCATTACTAATTGTTAGAGGCAAGAAGGTCCAAAGTTTGACTTTCATGGAAGTGTCCAGACTTCCATCGGATATTAGGTTGAAAGTGGATTCAATAATACCAAAACATGATCAAATTAGAGTTCCATCATCAATACCAAATATTTATGGCAAATTGAGTAAATTAAACTCCTCGTGGATGGCCTGTAAAAGTGAAAAATGAATTTTTATTTTAAAATGACTCGTATGTTTATTATAGAAATCCAATCCAATCCATCGATCACACTGTCATAGTATGTCATTACGTGGACGAGGATAGGTATTAGATTACTAGCACTTACATAATTGCTCCTTTTTTTTTTTTCATTTTATTATAGGCACATGTATTCTTCTTTAAAGACTATACTGTTTGAGATAGGTATTAGATTACTACCATTTACGCAATTGCTCTTTATTTTTTTATTTTATTATAGGCGCATGTATTCTTTTATTGAAGACAATTATATTTGAGATATTGTTGGACACTTAATATTGAGTACCTTTCCTAGTGAGGATTCAAATCATAGTTTGTCACGTTATAAATAACTAGTTTATTCCGTTAAACACAAACCTTATTGGTAATGCTCTTTATTTTCAATCTGAGTGGAGGCTATAGATTGGCTATTTGAGGGGTTTGTTATTGAGCCCAAGAAGTAATTCCTGCATAAGGCAAAGATTAGAGTTGGGAAATCGGGTAGAGCTCATTGGGTCAGCCTTGTTTAGGCTCAAGCCCATCAAGAGCCGGGCTTATGATTTAAAGCCTCCAGAAGGAGTCGGACCTAAAAGGGCTAACCTTATAGGGCTGTGAGCTTAAAAGGGCTGTCCCTTTTAAGTCCATTTAATTTTTTAAAAAATAAATTAGTATATGTAATATCATTATATCAAATTATTAATATGAGAGACACCTAAGTACCTAATAGAGTATTAGTAACAGGCTAACACTTATTAAATGGTTTGATTTATTTGGTTTTCTACAATAGTTTATTCGTTTAAAATTAAAAAAAAAGAGAGGCTAATTTGGACATTAGATAATTATTTTAACTAGAAATTTATGAGTTTTAAAAATAATGTATCTTAATTTAAAGTAAAATAATAAATAAATTGTAAAACTTGAAAGTGAATTTTATTTGAATCAAAATAAGTTTAGGCCCGAGTTTGTGAAGGGTCGGCCCTGTAGGACTGTGGGCTTCATAAATTGGAGGTTTACAGGAGTTGAGCCTAAACGGGTCGGTCCGTTTAGGGCTGAGCCTGTGAAAGGCCAACCGTTATTCCCAACTATAGCAAAGATAGAAGGTGGGGGAAAGAAAGTAGAAATCTATCTTATTCTTAAAAGTAGGGTTGAAAGCAGGTACTACAGCGTACCACGTCAGCCCTGAAATTCTCTCTAATACATTTGTGCAATTTAAAAAATTCCTCCAGATAATAACTAACATGATACCAACCAGCTGTTAATGATTCTGCAGGAGGTTTTTTCTTCATTTATGGATATGGTGGTAGTGGGAAAACATATGTATGGAAAACACTATTAACTTCATTAAAGGTTGAGGGTAAAATTGTACTTAATGTTGCCCGCAGTGGTGTAGCATCCCTTCTCCTGTCAAAGGGCAAAACAACTCACTCTCAATTTGCTATTCCTCTTTCTATTAATGAAGCTTCTGTTTGCAATATTAAGCAGGGGACAATCTAGCAGAACTACTACTACATATCTCTTTGATTATATGGGATGGGCACCAATAGCGGAAAAGTATTATTTTGAAGCACTTGAAAAGACATTGCGAGATATAACTGGTCGATATGTGAATGGTGCAGGAGATAAGCCGTTTGGTGGTAAAGTTATAGTTCTTGGCGAAGATTTCAAATAGATACTATCAGTTGTTTCAAGGGGTACACATGAAGATATTATGTTCGCAACTATTAATGCATCATATTTGTGGAAATATTGCAAAGTCTTTACATTGACACAGAACATGCGTTTGTTGACAGCTGAATCTATGAGTACTACTACAGAGCTTGTTGAATTTGCAAAGTGGATTCTTGCAGTTGGTGATGGTAGTGTGACAACAAAAGATGATATCAATGATTTAATCACCATCCCATGTGAATTCCTGTTGCAACCCACCACAAATGCATTGGAGTGCATTATACATTCAACTTATCCATATTTGCTATTTCACTTACATTATAAGTTGTACTTCCTTGATAGAGCCATTTTGACATCCACATTATCTGTAGTAGATGAAGTCAATAATGTAGTGCTTCATATGCTTCTTGATGAAGAAAAGATTTATTTAAGTGCTGATAGCGTATCTAAACAGGATGGTGTCCTTAGCTCTATTGCAGATATGCACTCAATTGAGTTATTGAACTCAATCTCTATGTCAGGTCTTCCAAACCATGAGCTCTGACTAAAGGTGGGTGCCCCCATTATATTAATGAGGAACATTGATAAATCCATTGGATTGTGCTATGGAACTCAATTGATTGTCACAAGATTAGAAAAACATGTCATTAAAGCTAACATTATATCTAGAGACAATTCCTCAACCAATGTGCTCATCCCACGAATCACCATCACACTTTCATATTCAACTTTGCCATTTACCTTGTACATGTGACAATTTCCAACTATGCTTGCATTTGCCTTGACAATTAAAGCTAACATTATATCTAGAGACAGTTCCTCAACCAATGTGCTCATCCCACAAATCACCATCACACCTTCAGATTCAATTTTGCCATTTACCTTGTACATGTGACAATTTCCTATTATGCTTGCATTTGCCATGACAATTAATAAGAGCCAAGGTCAGAGCTTGCTTGATGTTAAATTATATCTACCACGTCCAGCCTTCACACATGGCCAATTATATGTTGCAGTCTCATGTGTGAGATGAAAAGAGGAGTTGAAGATTCTTATTTTAAATGCAGAAGGGAAACCGACAAGTTAAAGTTCTAACATAGTTTATAATCAAGGAGATTTTCTACAATCTTTTACCCTAAATTATATAAATAGATGTTGTATTTAAGTGTGTTATTTTGTATACCAAATACTAAATTATTAGCATGTTACATCTTTTAATCTCAAGCTTGTGTGCGCGGGTCCTTAACTAATTCCTGCTAATGAAATCTGTATTCATGCAATCCGCAAATCGTATCCCTCATCCTTTTACTTGTTTTCTTTCTATTTCTCCGAGTAAATTTATTATAGTTTCGAAGTTAAACCAATATTCTATATATAGCTCTCGATGATTTGGTACAAAATGGAAATTATACAAAAAAAAAAAAGGCTCCATCTCATAAACACAAAAATCCTTCTAGACAAATATTAGCTCCTTTCATTTACCAAATACAGAACAATAAAAAATAGGTTGCTTTAAAAAAAAAATACAATACAAATATTTTCCTATACCCCTTTCTATCATCGAATCCCTCTTTGATGCACAAAACAATACATGGCCTAAATTTAAAGGTCACTCCCATCTTCACTGTCCCTTTACACCAATTGGTTTTAAAATAATATTGTTGAGTCTGTAAAGAGCACGAGTAAATAAAAATTACACATATTTTATTGAATAAAAGACATTTGATAAAGCACACCTTTAAAAAAATTAGATATTTCGAGCTAGCTTCGCTCATTTCTTTCTATGGATTGTTACCTTATTTTAATTAACATCGTATCAATACATAAAACATAAAATCTATACTAATTTATATTATTCACAGATTAGAAATAGTGTCTGAAATACACTCCTTCAAGAAATAGTTTTACTCAATTCAAGTACAGGAGGCACGACATCCAGTAGTAATACTGCTTTATTTATGCCCACTGACTGTTTTAACAGCTACACGCCAAGTTTACCTTCAAGTTTCTCCACAAAGGATTGGATATAAAATACAGTTTTGTAGGGTTTACCTGAGCATGATATGGCAAATATCATACGAATTTTAATGAAGAAAAGCAAAGATGAAATGAATTTTGGTTCTTCAGTGGTGATAGTGCAGAACTGCACATAGGTAACGCTTTTGACAAATGTTGCTCACGCATATCAGAAAAGAATTTATGTTGAAGAGGCCAAAAAACTAAACACTGACCAATGTCCAAATCTTTACCACAAATAAATGGAATTGGAAAGATAATAAAATACATGTATACGAGTAATGAATGAAAATCTAGTGTCAAGATATCGATCATGACAGAGATTCATGTGAAAGTCATACCGAGCGAGTACATATGTCAACCTTTCCTTTAATTCTCAAGTCCAAGTTCATCCAAGTTTTTGAAGCTTTTAGCCACCTCCAGCTTTGAGTGTATTGCTCAACCTGCGCACTCAACAAGCTCATACATTAACACAGCATAAGATAACAAGCCAAAAATTTCAACCAGAAAAGGAAAGAAGCAACAGAAAGGAAATAAATAAATAAAGTCATTGCCATATCTCTCTTCAAATTGACATTTCCATTTATCTTCAAAACAAATTTTATATGTTATCATCCTTAACCACCCTAAAGTTCAATCGCAGTAAAGGACATTCTAAGCACCCCGCCCCTACATTTTACAGTGCGGGAAATGAGAAGACTCCAAAATTTGGGAAAGGCACATTTTTTTCTCCACAAACTAAGATTTAAATATAAAATCAGTGTATGAATCAATATAACACCTCTTAAATTTTGGGACTATTTAAAACTTAATTAAAATTAATTGTAATAGACTGCTTAACTGCTTCAACAATTTTTGTTGATAGGCATCGACTTGGAATAGAAATGTAGATATAAGAGAACACAGAATCTTCATGTAAATTCTTGTGGTTAATTTAAGCCAAATACAATATTTTTTTTTCCATCCAAGGTTCAAAAGAAGTGTTTTGTATAATTTCAAATCATGTACCAATGATGCAAAAACTTTCAAATAACCAAAGCATGAAGGAACAATTATTAAACTCTATTTGCGTGGTATAGGCAACTCTTCTAAGCATTTCAACCCGTGAGGGTGATCTAGGTGATAGATGAGAGGGCTAACTAATCATTACTAGATTACAAATAAATGGTTACAATAATTACAAAATTAATTTGTGATCTAATGGTACTTGGTTACTCCTCTCATCTCTCACTTAAGACAGACAACTTTCATATGAAATGCTCCTTGTAATCACTACTATATCTTCTGAACAAGGTAAACTTTCCCTTACATTTTATGTCACCGAAATGTATCAGTTATCCGTAAACCATTTGTTTCATCTATAAGCAAATTGTAATTTGAATACTCCTTCAACATGCCAATTACAGTACTATCAATGGGGTGGTATAATACATGTTACCCGGTATCTATTCCATTCTAATTCCAAATTCAACTCTTAGAAGGACTCAGACTACATTCTATCAATTTGTAACTAACAGGTTCAAAACAGTTTTTTGTTAAGCGAGTTACAGATTATTGTCGGTTAAAAAAGAACAAAGATTCAAAACAGATATTTTCACTTAAGTTCATTTGACTTACCAATCCAGGCCCTCAAAAATCCCTTCACCTTTTATGGCAGAAGCTTTAAAAATAGACCATTGGCGGTTTTTGATCTTGTGTAATTCTAAAGCCTCAGTCAGCGCAGCATCATCAAGGGCGCCAGGAAGGTCCTGTACAGGGAGAGAAAATAAGAGTTTAATAGAAGTTTATTTTTAACAAAGCAAGGATTTTCACCAATACTATCAGCTTCCTAACTCATTTAAATGATATCTATGTTCCTTGGATAGCAGAATTGTACAAGCCAAGACCAAGATGAAGGTCAGACCTGTTTGTTGGCAAAAATGAGAACAACTGCACCTTTTAGCTCTTCCTCCTGAGAAAAATGATCCAAGATAGTAACAAGTTGTGATTATTATTGCATACTTTAATAGGCTTGTAAATTGCAACTGAGCCAGTCATGTAGACTACCAGGAAATGATGCCAGGGAAAAAGAAATAAAATCTATTCCAACATAAGCATTACAATCCATAATCATGTCCACAGGCAGAGCATCTACTAAAAACAATACTCCCTCCAATCTTTAATATAGTACATATTTGAAGAGTTGATCTTGGTCCTAAACATAAAAAATAGTTTTTATATTTGTCAATCTTTTCCTAATTTACCCCTATTGATATTCCTTCAATAATAATCTAATTAAATTAGGTAACTATGTCTTATATTAAAGACCGGAGGGAATATGCGAATTTACATTAATATAAAGATGAAATTGACCAGTGGGGTGAGTGTTATTGTGTACTAGTATTGCATTTTTCGGCAACACAAATTAAGCACTGTAGCACTCAATATTGCCAAGCTGAAATTACTCGTGCAGTACTCTTCTTTTCTTGATAGTCTTTCAGCATAGAATGAGCACTCCTTCATGATAGCCGCTAATGATAAGCAGAATAAAAAAAAGTGTTAAGCAAGGCAGTAACACTTGTTACAGGGGGGAATACAGCTATAAGCCTATAATGTTAGCAAGTTTAAGCCTCCTCCAAGCTTAGATGTATAATGCGATAATTGAAGAAGAAAGTTGATATTAGTGCTTGAAATTTCTCACTCTAATTGTTAATATATGTCTTGGGATTGCTAAGCTCCTCGCTGATACAGTAAAAGGTAGCAATCTCCACATTTTCGGTTAGAACTCGATACCCATGTTTTTCCATATAAAAGGGGGGCAAATTTTAATGATAACTCTTGAACATTCTGTTACTAGGAAAAAAAATGAATATTCTTCTTGCAAACTCACTCTCTCATATCATATCATGCCACATAATGCTCTGCTTATCACCGATCTCTCCAACACTTCAAATTTAAATGATTAAATTACTAATAGAAATAATAGATTTTGAATTTGCGTAACAATGTTAGCATGATCAAGCACACAAATCAATTAATAATATCCTCGAGCCCTTGTTAGTAATAGATTCAACCAGACAATCCGACATCATTTTCTACAGAGAGCTTCTCAGTAACAAAAACATGATGGTGGAAATAGGGCAGAAATACAATAATTTCTAATGATAATGTCTAGAAAATTTACTTGAATACTCACCATTTGCTGTAGTTTCACCTATAAAAGTCAGGCATGTATGTGGGCATGCACATACAGATGCACCCACCACTCCTATTCATACTTGTTAGACTCCATCCCCACTTGTTGGCATCCTAAAATTCTTGGGAAGAATCAATGGTATATGTGATGTTAACGAGAGATAATTCTTTGTCCCAATCATGATTTTATACATTTGGACCTGAAATTTTTTGTTCCCTTTTTAATTCCTGTTTTATCAGGCTTTATGTTGCATGTTTATTATTCTTTTCAGTTGAGGATTGATTTGGTAAACTTTTGTGGCTTGCTTTGTCTATATGTTGCAACTTCTGTTTTGGAAAAAGAAGCTTTCATGGAGATATTCTTCAAGGTAAAAGTGCATTTTCAAGAAGGATGAACCACTCATTAATACCACACCAAACGCCTCATAATTTCATATTACTTAATGTGAAACTTAGATGTCCTATACTAACCACCAAGTCACTAACATAGAACCGCCCCTCAAGAGCTGATGTCTTGGCTCGACTCTTCACTCTAGCTTCTTGTTGATCACCTCCTGGGGTAGCCTTATAAAGTGCCAATGACTAACCAGCTCCTCTGATATCAAATGGTAGACTCAAAGAAGGTGACAGCTACCCACACTTAAAGGTGGTGGTAACACAGAGTCTCAAGGAGTAAAAATCATTTTCTCAAGAACGACACCAAATATTCCATAATATTTGATGTGGAACTCAGGCGCCCCATTCTGCCCAATTCCTATCTGGCTCCTTTTCCTGAAACTTTTCATGTTATTTCCTTTTTTGGTGAACATGACTAGTTAATTTTCTGTGGCCTACTACCTGTATATATCATAGCATCTGTTTTGGAATAAAATAAGAAATTTCAGTGTCTTCAATAATAATAAACACAAACACAGCTACTTTTGAGCACTACAAGTATCTATTTCCATGACCTACAAATTTTCCAGAATTCTAATACCTATTAACATTAAATACTGACAAGAAGATTGAAAGAGTTGACATCATATAAATACACTGCACGTGTTGAATTAAAACCAGGAACAGCATACCTCAAGAATTGCGTGAAATTCATCTTTAGCTATGGCCAGCCTGTCAGTGTCACTTGAATCAACAACATAGATTATTGCTTGAGTATTTGGAAAGTAGCACCTCCAATATGGCCTATGCAGTGAAAATCAAAGCAAGTTGTAACACTCATGAAAACAATAGAATGTTCATTTTCAACAATCAAGAGCTTAAGAATAAAAGACTACATATAAATGCATACAATATAAATTTTCTCCAATATCTTGTTAAACACTTAAACCATCCATAACCCAATTTAAATCCGTAATGCATTGCAAGATGATGTTCAGTTTTATTGCAGGCTCGTTTTCTAAATTTTCTGCTACTGTAATTTCAAAAAGAGTGTCTACAATTTCAATGAAATTATAAATGCATGACATTGGAGAAAACTCGAAGTAAAGGAATTAGCATAATATTTGAGAATATAGAGGGTGAGGGTAGAAGTTTTATAAACCTTTGGGAAATTGAATTTATTTACTTTAGTATTAATTACATTTGACAATAGTGACCGTAACCTACCATTCCTTCCATTTTGAAATGCTTTTCTTCATTTATTTTTCTTTCATTTAGATATCTACATTGCAGGAAATGTATTTGTTTATTGCTGCATAATAATTCATCTGATCTATCACAGCAAAATGAGCCTCAGAGTTCAGCAATCAAATAATGGCAGCATCATTGACCCCATGCAAATCATATACTGAAGTAATGACAATGCTGGAACCAACCAAATAATAGGTTGATGCATGATAATCTGTTTTTTTAATGTTATTGCTTGGTAAAAACATATAATTGGTCTAAATATTTTATGTTTCATTATGTTGAGAAAAAACCTAATTCTTCCTAAAATTGTTTGCTCCTTGCATCGCCTGGTGATCAGGAACAACCTTACAGCTACTCATGCCTTTTGTCTCAGTCAAAGAAATTGCATGGTGTATTGTATCACATCATAGTGATGAATGTGAATAACTTGTAAAATCCTCTAAAATAACTTCACATGCTAACTCAGAGAGTCACAACTATATGTCAGTTGGGCATGATTATAGTCAAGGAACGAAAAACTGTACCAGGCAATAAACTGGTCACAGCACAGGTTTAAAGGTTAATGGGTCAACCGAGTCTAACAGGTAGTTGAACCGGTCATATTAAAATATTATAATTTATTAGTGGCAATATATATTAATATATTTTTAAACTTCTATAGATAAAAATAAAGATTTTTAGGAAAAAAAAAGCTTAAAATCTATTAGTATTAGTTATAATGCTTATACTTATGCAATGATATCTCCTTTTCTACAATTATATCTTTTTAAATAATTTTTTCATTATCTTCATTTTTTTTTAGATTTGTTCTTTCTTTACCTACTTTTTTTTTTTCATTTTGGTCTTCAACCTTCTATTTTCCCGTAAAAAAGCACAAAAATAAAAATTTAGAAAATAAAAAAAAACTGAAACCGGTCCAACCAATTGAACCACCGGTTTTAACCGGTGACGGTTTAACGATCAAACCAAACCGGACACTTGACCGGTTCCTGGTTCAACCAGTCAAACCGGGCGGTCCAGCCCGGTTTTTTATTATCTGATTATAGTACATAAAATGAAAAAGTAAAAAGAGCACATCACTATTGGGTGGCAACAAATCTCAAAGCTTACAAACTATTATCTTATAAAAGGGAAGGATAAAAAAAACCAAGAAGAAGAAGAAGCAGGGATATGAAAAGAAAAACAAATCTTGAATCAGTTTATTGAACAAATCTAAAACTACGAGTTACCTGATACTTGTTTGCCCACCTGTTTCAACAAAGGTATACTGTCAGAATAAGATATTGAAATAACTATTGTTTGACTAAAACATGTTAAATCCCTCAGCAATAGCAAATTCACAGATTGGGAATAAATGAAAGTACGAAAGTCCCAAAACAGACTGAGAGAGGGTGTCTATTTCGTTCAAGACATAGATGCAAGAAAATCCTCAAGGATCAACATGAAACAAGATAGTAATGTGTCAAAATGACTCTTCTAACAATCAACGGTGCCAGTACATGAAAGAGAACAAAATTATGTCATCTTCTCACTGTATTAGGGGCTAAACTTGTGAGTTTTAATTTAAAAGTAGAAGAGGTTTTGTGTCAAACATGGGTCCGTGTGTGCTGGCTTGAATTAAACATATACAGAGAAATGTCATGCAGATGTGATATAGTCAATTAGGTATACAAATACCAAGAGATTTCATTAACATACAAATTTAGAAGATAGAAAACATACAAGTTATTCATTTTGTTAACCATTCATTTAAAGTTTAAGATACATATGTGAACATGTAGTAACTGAGAAATCACTGGTTAAATGACGTAAAGATTCAAAGCAATAATAATTTCCACTATTTTCCGTTATCAACCAATGATATAAGATTATCTTTTATTTTAAATCTGTGTCGTATTGCAATTGCAGTGAAATTAGGTGCCACCACAAAATATACAGAGCTTGATCTAGGCTACTAAACTACTAAAGTGCTTACCTAAATCCCAAACTTGAAATTTAATGTTGTTATATTGCACTGTTTCAACGTTAAACCCAATTGCTGCATCCAATAATTAAATCGGTCAGTCGTTTACCATAAAGGAAATATCAAGGAGCATAAACAACGTCAGTGCTGAGAAAACTTCAAGTACGCAGTATGCAGTGCACACATCCAAATAGAGTCACACCAAAATTCAGAATCCATATCTTGGACCATGAAATAAGAGGAACACAGTATTATCACACGATACACCCAACAGAGTGAATTGCATCGTACAAAATGACTTCCAATAAGATCCAATGGAGACCAAAACCAAAGAAATCAAAACTCAAAATTATATAGCCTGCTATCTTCCTAGAGGCTCTAGCAGATCAGCAATAAAAGCAAACTATTAAACGAAGGGAATGCAGATGATTAGATTCTGATAATCATAAAACGAGAGGGTGCCAACTTGGTATGGTGGAGACAACTTCACCCATTTGAAGCCGATCTGAAAAGGTATGGCAGAAATAACAAAAAATAAAAGTCAGTATCCTGGAAACGGACAAAGAAAAGCTTGAACACGGTAAGCAGAGAGTTTGGATGCATACAGAGAATTGTGGTTTTTCCTGCATTGTCGAGGCCAAGAACAAGGATTCTAGCTTCCTTGTTACCGAAGACGGAAGAAAACATTCTGCTAAACAATAAACCCATGTTGTGATTGCGTCGAGAAGGACGAGCAGAGTGCACTTACTGCATCAATAGTAATCAAATCAGAAGAAGAAACTCTGATTTATGAGAAAACCAAGATCAGATCTCAAAGCAGGACCCTGAAGTTGCCGGCAAAACCTCGGATAGGAATGAAGGTCAATATCAGTGTGAGTGAGTAATGCGCTTTAAAACGTTAAAGCATGCGTTTGCGTGCCGGAGAAAGACGGGAGCGCCGGTGATTGAACTTCGAAAGCAGAAAAACTCCAGAAGAGCGGGGTATATATATATAGAGAGAGAGAGAGAGAGAAGGATTTGGCTCTGCGTCCTCCGAGGGACGACCTCGCTCTCTCAAAAAATCGAATCAAAAATGGAAAGGGAAGCTACGCAGGGACGACGACCACGACTAAGCACAGGGGATCTCTCCCTTTTGCTCTTTGATTATTATTATTCTTTTCTTGCCAGAATTTTTTTTATCAGGGAGAATATTTTTTCCTCGTCTTCGGTCCCAGTCTATTTATACCCCAGAAAAAGATAGTTTTGACTCAGATATTTTAAAAATATATCGCAAAATTAAAGATTTGTTTTTTTGGCGTTAAGAAGTTTTGTTTGGCATGTGTTTAGTATCACTTAGCCTATATTTGGTATCACTTATTTTTAGATAATAAATCCTTATTATGCAAGCCAAGATAAAACTCATATCACATACTTACCTTGTATACTGTGAATCACGATTTATAAGCACTTATTGCCCAAAAATAAGCTATTCCAAACAAACACTTAATTTTAGACAATAAGTCCTTATTACACAAGCCGAAATAAAACTCTTCTCATATACTTACCTCGTATACCGTGAATCACGATTTATAAACACTTATTGCCTAAAAACAAGCTATTCCAAACATGCACTTAGTAAAACAAAAAAAGCATTTCATTTTTAGCTGGTTTACACAGCGTCCCATTTAATCTAAAAAAAATATTTAAATATCACTTAAACTTTAAAATTCTAAATTAGCTTTATTAATAAAAAGAGTATAGCAATTGATAATTCAAATTTTTAAAAAATCACTGATTTGGGATTTTAAAATTTAAGTAATATTTATTTATCATTTTCCCTTTAATCTTCCTTAATTTTTTGTATTTTTATAGTATTAATATATTGATTGGTTAACAAATACTCCATAATATTAATTAAGAAATGTAATTAATGCAATATACAAATACACAGACATATAAATAGGATAAAAATTATTATTCCTTCTGTAATTAATATAAGACATATTTAACTATTTGTCTTGATCCTAATTATAAGATATATTTTTCATATTTATATATATTTTTCTAATTTACTCTTATCGATACTCCTTCAACAATAATCAAATAAAGAGGAAAAAGAATGAGGATAAGGAAAATGATTAGGTTATTTTAGAAAATACATGTCATATTAACTAACTTTTTTAATTTAATCAAATTATATTATACTCGTATGTTTTATATTAAGAACAAAAGGGGTATTGTGCAATATTTATTATTTCAAATATGAAATCATCAATCAATCAATCAATCAACTTTATTCTCTAAATCTTGTACGAACCGCTCCATAACCCAATTACACTACCCCCTCCATAACCCAATTACGCTTGACCCGGGTCAAATAATCACAATCACAAGTACGCTAAAACACATCTATGATGATTGACAAATAATAATTTGACATAGCCTTTCAAATTTCAAATAATGACTTTAATCTTTAATGATTGTGGGAAATAATAACTTTAATATTCCAATCCAAATAAAATCAAAACACATTTATGATGATTGGCAAATAATAATTGGACATATCTTTTCAAGTTTCAAATAACCTAATTATATTGAAACATATCTATAGAGATGGAAAAAGGCTAGGCCCCTTATCAGAGGCCTATGACCTAGTCTACATTAAGCCTAGTTTGACCTCTTTAGTAAATAGGCCAGGCTAAGGCTCAGGCTTTTTGTTAGGCCTATCTAGGTAAACAGACCATGCCTATTTTCATAAAGCGTAGCCTACAGGCCTGGCCTATTTAGTTTTTTTTAAAAAAAATGTATACTATTATATATAATCTAAATCAATTTTATAAATTATTTATATAATTACTAACTTAGTTTATACCTTAGGTTTCACATCTCATCATTTACCCTCAAAACTCAACATTTTTATTCATTAGTATAACACATTTACCTCTCTTTTCTTCAATAGCCCAAGATGGCAATGTTAACTCCCTTCATTTCCCTTGATTTGCGTCATTCATTGAAGCATAATAATTGCTACAAGTTTATTTTAGTGTTGCCCTAATGAAATATTACAATCTCAGTAGAAGGAGTTTGACTCGGTTTCTATAGGAAATATAAGAAAAGGTAAAATCTGGTTTTACATGCCACTATTTGTTGTACTTGGTTGGTTTTACAAAATTTATTTTCTTAGATTGATTTTTCTTATTATGATGTGCTTAGATAATTGTTGTCACTAGGTGTTCTTTTTCTTACTAAACTATTATAGGTGAGAAGAAATCCTAAACTTTTAAGACATAATATAAGTTTTTTAATATGTTTGAGACGTTATAAATGAATATGGAGGCATAGGTTTTAAGTATATTTAAATGCTTACATTTTAAGTAGGTTTTTAAACAAGCTTCAAACCTTTGGAGGCCTTTTGAAGGCTCAGGCCCGAGCCTAAAAAAAAGCCTATATGCAGGCTTAGGTCCAGGCTCAGGCTTTAAATCTCCATTGCAGGCCTAAGCCTATTTCGTGAAAGTCTAACTCAGCCTAGCCTATTTCTATCCCTACACATCTATGATGATTAGTAGATAATAATTGGACGTATCCTTTCAAATTTTAAACAAATAATAATTTCTTAGTATGACAAATAATAATTGCTCTAAAAGGAATAATTTGGAAGGAAAATGTCATAAAATTAATTGAGGGAAAGATATTACAGCTAATATCACTCAATTTTTTTATTAAGGAATAATAATCATTTGGAAGGAAGAAGGTTGAATAAGGGTATTAAATCGCTTAAAAAAAAAGGAACGGATCACATTAATTGAGAATTAAAATTATGATGTTGGATAAATTATTATAAAAGAGTTTGAAAATTCCTCATATATAGCACACATACAATTATATATTTCATCAAAAACCTCCCATCCTTTTATATATCGACTCAAGCAATGGCAAACATTGCTCATGCTTTACTCAAAGACGTTGATGATAGCAAGGAAACCTAGAGCATTATTGTTAGGGTACTTAGGAAGTGGACAATGGCAAAGAAGGTCACACCATTTGAGGTTTGGAATTCAGTATGATATTAATCAACAAACAAGTAAGTATATAATGTAGTCGTCACATTCACCAATTCACTAAGTGAAAATTATGTGTTGCTTATATTTCATCTAACTATTTGCAACCAGGGTGATCGAATTGAGGGTTCAATTGTCCATAGGGGACATATCCGTAGGTACATTGAGGATTTAAAAGAGAGTGAGGTGTATCGATTTGAGAACTTTGAAGTGTTGGCCAACAATGCTGACCACAAAACATTCTTACACCATTGGAAGATTACATTTCACGCTAACACATTTGAGAACTTTGAAGTGTTGGCCAACAATGCTGACTACAAAACATGCTTACACCATTGGAAGATTACATTTCACGCTAATGCATTTTTTCAAATACATGACTTCCAAATCCCTCTTCATGCATTCAACTTTGTCCCAGTCAATGACATCGCCAGCGGTGAAGCCACACATAAAGAGCTAATTGGTTAGTGTATTTCTACGATGTTTTTTATTCAAAACATTTTATTATAACATGGAAGACAAATTCATCTATATGTGAAGGGCTACCTGCAAGCATTTGGGAACTTAGTTGATCTGAGGAGAGACTTTGACATGACAAAGAAATTGGATTTCACAATTGCAAATCATAAGTAACATACTCTCTAGATTTAACATTAATCAATTCACGATATTAACATCTACTTTCATGTTAGTTCGTCATCATCATAATCATATGATAACATGTGCAGTGAAGTACGTGTCAACGTATCTCAATTAGGGGAGGTTGCAATCAAAGCCTTTGAGGACAGAACGGAAGATCTAAATGTGCCCACCTTAGTCTAGGATTACAAAAAACAAAAGTATTACATGTATCTTTAATTTCCTTATAATTTTTTTTTGGGTTTTAATTACATGCTTTTTTGTTTAATGTTATGGAGACATATGTAGCACCTTCAATACCACACAAGTTTATTTCAACCTTGATTTTCCAAACGTAAAGGACCTTTATGACAAGTTAAAATTTAGTTGTATCCATGTTCTTTGTGCATTGTGTCCCTAAATTATATCACGTATCGGGTTTCCTAACATAAATGTCGCATTTACTACACATAGTTACCAATGCCCTTGAGGCAAGTCAAGCTTTCACACAGATCTCCTCCATTGTGTCGCATGAGATTTCAAGTGATTCACTCTTATCATTCCCTGTCAGAATTCCTTTGCATGAAATTTTGAAGTTATCAAAGGTAAATAGCTTTCATTTTAACTTTGCAGTACGTATACAATATATCCCAACCGCATCTCTTTTAAGCTTACTAATCTTTGCTTATGTGGTGTGATCTGTAGGAATTTGAAATTGTTACCAAGGTAACAATCCAGAAGCTTGAGACAACACATGGTTGGTATTATGATGGATGTTCATGTGATAAAAAACCAATATATGAGGGTGCTAAATTGATGTGCAAGTCATGTTATAGGGAAATGATGAAGACCGAGCCTAAGTAAGCTCAAACAGTATTCAACATTCTTCAATAATGTGTTTTCATATTACTTTATGACTTGAACACTAATGATTAATGACTTTTCTGATCAATGATTAACATTACCATTTGAATGGTTATTTCTGACAGGTTCAAAGTTCATTACACAATGTTTGATTAAATTGCAAAATGTTCCATACTAATGTTCAACTGACATGTATCTAAGCTTTTATGTTGTTCGGCAGCTGAGCTTAAGACGAAGGTGTTAAAATTTTTAGACTTATTAATACCGATAACATGATATCTATGATTTTCATCATTATGTTCTTTCAATTTTAGGCACGGGCATCTTCATCTTTCCCAGAAAAGTTAATGACTGGAGCTGTTGGGAGGGTTATTGTGGTTAAGCTGAGGGTGAAGGACAACAACATGAAATATCCGGCGAGTAGTATAAGTGTCTCGCACTTTACTGTTGAGAAGGATATTGTTAAAAACTTTACCTATTCTAATGCCAGTTCCAATGAGAACGTAAGCAAGCTGCATCATAACTACTTTAATATTTAACAACCTCTATTGATGCTGCTTCCCAGATTTTGCCACTGGAGTCATCTGCATCAATAACTTTGGAACAGAATATGAGCAATGAAAAGGATGGTGATGGAGAAGACATAAGCATATCTCAGATGGTGACTCCTGTAACACCCTGAATTTTATATTCATCAAATATATTGTAATTATTTGAGAAATTCAATAAAATAGTGAATATTCATGAGAAAATGAAAAAATTAATTCAAGAAACAGAATTATATTTCAAAGGTAATGGCAAAATCGAAACTTTGCCAATTTAGCACAAGATTAATTATTTTCCAATTAATTGAAGTTAATTTCAATTAATTAAGGAAAATAAAGGAGAATATATGCATTGAATATTCTTGATAGAATAAATCAAGAATTGTGAAATTGAGAGGACATGTGCATAATTCATTTAATTGAATTATGAAAATATTGAAACAATTCCCATTTCCCTTTTTCTTGCAATTTTCACTTAGCACAAGAAAAATAGAGGGAAAAATTATTAATGGGATTAAATATACCAAGTGTCATTATCCTATGGTAATGGGATTAGTTTATAATTGATTAAGATGAGCACATGTCAAATTGAGTTAAAATAATGATATCTTTACAAAGTAATCATGATTATGGTACAATACTTGAGTGCATAGTTGGATTAGTTGAAAGAAACTCATTTGGTTAGTGAGAGCATGAAGAGGGAAAGTTTTAGGCTAACCAAAAGAGGAGAAAAATTGGTTCAAGCCTAATTGAAGCTTAATGACACTAATTGGGAGGAGATAAAAGCTAATGCATCAAATGGGAAAGAAGATTGCTGAAATGGGTGTTGACAACTTTTGTGATGGCTACATCAAAGAGAAAGAAGATTGCAAGCAGTGGACATGTTGAAGTTGATGATATTGGGTTATCCGAATTGTCACCTCCTAGCTTTAGTGCAACCGAACCAACCAAAAAGGTCAAAATAGAAAAATAAGTAGTAGTCTTTTCTTCAAATTCTATTCCGTACTTTAATTCTTCATCCAATAAGTTTGTCGAAGGTCATGCTAATTTCAGAATGTGGATTCCAAATTTATTTTTGCTTTTGTTACTAAGATGGTTGACTTTATCTAAAAGTTAAAGAGCTATAATGCCTAGTGGTAATCTTCTACTTTTCAACAAGAGTGTTTATCTTATATTCCTTTAACTTATTTTCATATGTGATTTGTTAGTTGCAAGTATCTACACAATAAAAAAAATGATAAGATTATATACACTTAATATGGCAATAAAACTGCATTTGCATTACACTTTTACAAATAGCCAGTACATAGATATTCAAGAAATTCATTGATTTAGTGGATGATTTAAAATAAAAAAATTTATGCTGACACGTTAGGTATAAATCTCTTGAATAGGAATCAAGATAATATCAATTCTGAGCTTCTTTTTTCTAATTTCCCTTTTTATAAAATATCGTGAATTTATTATTGTTAGATCTCTGCATATACTGCCACTAATATTAAAATTTGGAGGTCAAAAGGAAAAATAAATTATTGATCCTATATCAAATTAATGGTAATTTGAAATCTTGAAAATAATTATAAATTATGCGATAAAATACATAATTGAATTATCGCTTTGGTTGATTTCAATTACCATACGCTTTTATTATAATACCATAATTACCTAATGTTGTTATGATGGTTTGCCAAACAGATGATGCAAAAAATAAAAAATATGCAAGAAAAAAGATATTCTCAGATTTGCAAATAATGTGTAACCAAAATAACATCATAATTTTAATTCTCTCGAAATTTGAGGTATGAGGATTCACAAATAATAAAGTTATGGTTAAAGTAATGTAAGAAGTTCAATGCTGTAAATTACTATTTAAATTTACATTAGCTTTAATCAACTATGGTTTACCAAAATAAAATCAATTATGAGTTCCTTGCTTGTTATTTCCCTTTTTTTTTTTTATAAAATAGCGTGTTTTTATTATTGATAGATCTCTGCATATATTACCATTAATATTAAAATTAAGAGTTCACCTAAAAGGAAAAATAATTTATTACCTTGACAATAAATTTGAAAACTTGACGATGATTATAATTTATGTGAAGGAATACATCATTCAAGTATTATATTGGTTGATTTAAGGGCCCGTTTGGTTCGATCCCATTACACCCTATAATGCAGTGCAATGCGATGCAATGGTAGTGCAATACAATATTAATTACAGGGGTAGTGTTTGGTTTGAATTTTAAGCAAGGTGCAATGAGTTGATATTTTAACAATTGTTTAAAATTAATATATTATACAAAGTTTATTTTACCTTTAATATAATCTTTGTAACAAAAAAAGTTAAGAGTCGGCTGCGACAAAGATGGAGGTGGAAGAGGTAGTGGTGGCGGCAACGATGAGGGTAGCGGTAGAAGAAGAGGTAGTAGCGGCGGCAGTGAGTGGGTGACGGCGGCGACGGAGGAGGAGGTGGTGGTGGTGGCGGTAGCGATGCGCATGTGACGGTGGCGGCGGCGATAGAGGAGGTAGCGGTGGGTGGGCGGTGGCCATGGCGGAGGAGGAGGTGGTGGTGGCGGTGGCGGAGGTGGCCGGTGGGAAGGTGGTGGAGGAGGAGGAGGAGGAGGTAGTTGCGGCGGTGGTGGCAGAGGAGGAGGATGTAGCGGCGACGATGGGCAAGTAGTGGGGGGAGGAGGTAGTAGTGGTGGCGGCGGCGGCAGAGGAGGAGGTAGTAGTGGTGGCAGTGGTCGTGTGATGATGGCGGCGGCGTAGACGGAGGAAGAGGAGGTGGTGGCAGTGGTGGAGGTGGTTGCGGTGGCAGTTGTGGCGTGATACTGCAAGTGAAATGAGATAAGTAAAATAAAGACGCTGGGAACTCAAGGGTAAATTGGACTTTTTAAACCATGCAATGAGATGGTAATGGGGATTCATAGGGGGGGAGGTATGAAGGAGGATTACCAATTTTTTGGTAATCATCATTACCATGGTAAACCCTATTACCATGCTAAAGGGCAACCAAACACTCTTATCTTGGTAATGCAATCATGATTACCATTGCATGCATGCAATGTGGTTGAACCAAACGGGCTCTAAATTCTTATTACTATAATTACCGTACGTTTTTATTAACATTGCTATAATTACTGTGCTTTTTTACTTTGGCCCAATCCCGTCACATATTCGTCAGTGATTTCTTGCGATAATTATGGTTAAAGGTTCCACAAATGAACAACATAAGTTTACTTATCAGTTTATCCAATTATTGGGGTCTTTGCATCACAAATAATATTAATTACCTGAATAATTACCCGATTGATTTTGTTAGAATATTATTGCATTAATTATTCATTTTGTAGTCATTTACCTCTGCTTTATCTAATTTTGTCCCCCACATAGCCTTCCATTTATTAATTTTTTGATACCCTATTGACACACCAAGGCGTAATAAATGCTCCAAAAAAAATGCTCCCTCAAAATATGATATATATAAGCATGATTATAATCACCCTTTATACATTTCTGAGTTGAAAAATTAGTTTTATAGATATATAAATAAATGCATTATAGTCATAAAAAATTAATTCTACAATATACCATTAATCAAAATTCACATTTTCGTACAACGCACGAGGGTTAACACTAGTTATTGTCTGAAAACACGATGCATTACTGTATTCTTTTTCCCTAATTTATTTTCACTGAGTTAATGCTAGGATAAAATTTAAATAGTAAATATTAAGAAAAAAAAGATAAGAAAATATTACTTGAACTTCAAAATCCAAAGTCTCTAATTTTTTAATTAAAATGAGTTATCAATTACTACACAAGTGTATTTAATATATATTCTCTTATAGGCAACAGTAATGATTTAAAACTTTAAAGTTCAAATGTTATTACTATCTTCTAGGGGTGTTGAAAGTGTCCCGGTCTAGGTTGTCCCGGCCCGATCTCAGACATTTTATCCTGGGAATTTTCCGTTCTAGCCAGGACCGGGATCACACCTTGTGATCCTGGGAATTCCCGGTCCCTTTTTTTTTCCTTAAAAAATAAGTTATTCTTTTATATTTGTATTTTTTCCCATAAATTAAGTTATCATTTGATAAAATGTATATAACATATTTAGTTAGAGTTAAATCGTATATATCGTTATACTAATCCTAACTATGTAATATATAAAGATAATAACAAAAATGATGAATGTGATAATAATAATAATATATTATTCTTCAATTCTAGCTCAATTTGTGTGATTTTTATGACCTTATTAGGTGTTAAATAATCACTTTAAACACTAAATTATAAAAAATTTAACTAATATAATTTTATTATTGAAACCAGGAATTCTCGATCCCGATCCCGGTTATACCGGGAATTTCTGGGGATGAGGACCGGGAATGGGAACCCATTCCAGGCTACCCCCGGGACAGGAACTGGGAATGGGTGATCCCGGTCCCGTCCCGGGATTTGAACACCCCTACTATCTTCTTATCCTTTTACTTAAAATGTTATCTATCTAAGGTATTTTCATCAATAACTGTATTTTTTTAATAAACCTTTTTAAAAAAATATTCGTGCAAGTGACTTTGTTTTTTTTCCCCTCTTAAAAATATATAACTGTATTTTTTTAAAAAACCTTTTTAAAAAAATATTCGCGCAAGTGACTTTGTATTTTTCCCCCTCTTAAAAATACAAAGCTACACTGCAAATCCCATCACCCTATGTATAAGTAAGTTTTTTTTTTCTCCAATGCCATATATATTGTACGTGTGTGTTAGTGTGTGCGCGCAAAAAAAAAAAAAAATACAAGAACACTAGTGACAGTAGCTTTTAAGAAATTTTAATGACGTTAGTGAAAGTAGTAAGTTTTATATTTTAACCTTGAATAATCCTTTTAATTTTTACTATGACAAATAATTATAATTATATCATATTTAATATTGTTTGCTCCAATATTATAATTAATATTGGCTGGGGTTTACTTTTCTTCTTTCCTCGTTTGTTGGTTCCCTAGTCTTTCTTAAGTCTTTTTTATTGAAAAAAAAAATTAAAATGACAGAGAGATTTTAAGAAATTCAATTTTTAAAAATAAATAAATAAATTTATTAAAATTTTATAACTCTAATTATCCTTTTTAAAAAAATCTGACTAATTAAACTCTTCTCTTCCTTATTCTCCATTCACTTCTAAATTCTAACCTAGAAAATCACGTAAATGTGGGAGAATTTTATTTACCTAAGTGATTTTATTTTTGTTTTAGGTGAAATTCCCTATTAAATGATTTTACACTATGCAAAATAAATAGTAGTAGTAGTATATAAGAAAACATAACGTCCGTGACATATGGCCAATGGTGGCAAATTAGTCCACATAAAGGACCCGTTTATATGGGAGAGGGAGTCTCCATTGACCTCTCTCTCTATTTGTTTTATTAAAATTTAATCTAATAGTAGATATATTAAATAAAAAAAAAAGTTTAATGGACATCCCTCTCTCCAATTTCTATGAGTATTGACTATTTTTTTCACCATTATGGGTATCGACAATTGACAATAACATATATGTAAGAAAACATAACAGCGTTGGCATATTGGGATATAACGTCTTTTACGTAATGTATTGAAAATTGGACTGGACTGGCTGATTCAGACAGGAAACCGGTGAACTGGTCACCAGTCTGGTCCGGTTGAACCGAGGTGAACCGGGGTAACCTGGCCTAGTCACGGGTTGCCTCTTTTTTTTTTTACTTTTTTGTAAAAAGCAATTCGATTCTTAGGCATTCCTCTTATTTCTGGGGTTTTTTGCAAAGGAAAAGAAAAGGGGCAGCAAGAGTGTGAAATTCACAGATAATGTGAAGGAAGAAGAAAGCAAAGCCAAAACCAATAAGAAAGAGTATCGAGCAGTTGCAGACATAAAACCCACATAAAAAATGAACAAAGAACGAGACTTTCTCGAAGAAACATCGATCAGAAAGGACAACGAAAAAAGAAAAATAGGGGAAGAAAAGTAAAGCATACTAATATGAGTATAAGCAAGATCAGAGGGCTTTCTTGGAATTTGGATTTGAACTTGAATGATGGGGAAGAGGGAAAGTCTTCTGCCGGAGGAAGCCAAGATAGAGAACAATGCTGGAGACAAGCATGGCGGTGGTGAGAATGAGACCTTGGGAAATGGAAGCCATGTGAGAAGAAATAGAGAGTTGGTGTTGACCAAAAGAGGAAGACTGAAGAAATATAGATAGAGAGAGGAAGAGCTAAAGTGAAGAGTCACGGGAAAAAACAAAAAAGAGGAGGGGTGGGGTGGGGACAATGAAGGGGAAAAAGAAATTATTTTCCTAAAATTTATTAATTTGTAAGTAGCTTTAAAAGAATTGTTCGGTGGGAGAAAACTCCTTATTTAATGATATTTTTGTAGGTATTAGGTTCAAGAGGTTATATTGAACTATTGGTTGAAAAAAACTCTCATAGTTTTTTGAGTGATATGCATAAACATTTAAATTATATTTTTTTTAATTGACCCCGGTCTACTCCGGTTTGACCCTCGGGTTGATCCTGGTTTGAACCACTGACGCTTAACCTAATACCTCATCCGGTTTAGTGTCCGGTCCTGTTTCAATGTAATTAATAAAAGAACTAAGGTGCATCCAGTATGAAGTATTTTTCTATATGCATCTAATATCTTAAATTATTTTGTAGTACATGAAACACCCTAAAGTGTTTTTTATAGTGTATCAAATACCCTAAAGTATTTTTCAGGTGTGTTCAGTACCATAAATTTTTTTTTTTTTGTGCATCTAACACCACAAAATATTTTTTAAGTGTATCCAATACCTTAAATTATTTGAATTGATAATTGCAAAATTGCACAAAAAACTACTTTAAGATAATAGAAGCCCCTAAAAAAAATATTTTAAGGTGTTGAGTGCACCACAACATACTTCAGGGCACTGGATCTACCTAAAAAAATATTTTAGGATGTTAGTTGCGCCTTAACCTTGATCAAAAAACTTGTTTTCCTTCTTTTTCTCATACAACAAGAAGTATACATGTGCTATAAAAAAGGGTATATGTTGCGCATATAAATACAGTCGTTGAAAGAAAATTTGGTTTCCACTCCTTAATTTGTCTCATTTGATGTCTTCGTCCTGCTTTATATATATACATATACTCCCTCTGGTCCTAAATATAAGACAGAGTTGACTTTTTTTAAAGAGATTAAGGAAACTGAATAAATTACTTAATCATATCATATGTTATGTATCCTTAAATTATATATCAGTTTATTAGTCAAACTAAGTAGTTTAGAGGGAAAAATAAAAATAAAAATACTTTAAAGTAATTTAATTAGCTTATTTAATCTTTTTAAAAAAATCAATTTTGTTTTATATTTAGGATTAGACGAGTATATAATATACTAAAAAACTATGTCTACTTACATCAAAGGTTTCGTTTGGTACAAAACATTGAGGGTTGGTATTGGCATGTGTTGGACTTTGGGTCCAAGTCCGCCCTTGATGGGCCAGACTATTTGACCACGATACAAGTAGTTTAATCAAATAAGAATAAAATCAGCATTAATTGCAGATTGAGGAATAAGTCAGTATTAATTATGAGATTTTTAATTGAGGAACACGTTACCATAATTAGGAAATTAATTGAGAATCAATTAAATTAATTACTGACTTTGAAGGCAAGAAGGGTGGATATCATTTTCTAATTAGTGGTCATCCTAAGCCACTATAAATAGGGTGTGCCTCCTTCATTTATTCCCCACTCCTGCTATTGAGTTTTCTAGCAATCTCTTCTTTCCTACCATCTTTCTTATTCTGGTGATCTGTTGTGCCAATCCTAATTAGGCTCTAGTAGTCTAATAATTGTGTGGGTACTATTATGGAGTATTGGAGTTTTAACCCATATCCGAACATGGATTCGCCCCGGTATGCTAGTTCTCTCTCTCTCTCCTTATTTTTCTTACATTGGCATTAAAGCATGTTGATCCTTGAGGTTGTGATTATTCTATGTGAATAAACATGTGATATAATTTATTTATATCTCCATTATATTATTTCCGCTGTGCTATGCTATCATATTTTTTTTGAATATATGATGTTATTTTGCGCATGTTTTCTCTCTTCTCGTATCTCATGAGCATGCATATACATGTCCTCGATAATGATAAATTAAATCCGTGAAGCTTGCTGGACAATTTTTTTTTAACATACAAGAAGAGTTTATATATGTAATGTCTGGCATTATATGTGCATAATGTTTGGCTCTGTAAAACATATTGCTTCCATATCTCTGGTTCATATATATATTTTGCTTCCACATATTTGAAAGCTTCAGGCATGATATATATGTGTCGTTGGCTGTTATTAATATATATGTGTACTAGTCGAATATTGTTTCCTCCTCTGGTTATTATATATATATATATATATAATAAGTGCATATATATAATTCATGGTGCAATTTCGTCTTCTCCTCCTCTTCATATTTTCGATTTGATTAAAGTTAAGTTTTTGAAACCTATGTGGAATCAAAAACAAGAAACTTTAACCCTCAAAAGCTAGGAAAGTTTTTGAAACACAGAGGACACATATCCAAGTCACATTACGGAGCGCTGTTGACGTTGAGAAAAATTGGGTGTTCGAAACTGAGTGTTTTTGCCCAAAGTAAGGCCATGGATGTGTAGAGTTCGAGAAGACGATTCCAATGATGCTTAGAACACATCAAATAGAGTTTGGATGAGGGAGAAATGAAGAAAAGAAGTTGGCGGGTCGCTTGTCACCGCCACCACTTAATTCATGATTTGATCAATGAAAAAGATGTTTTCAGATCAAATAAAGGCCCTAGATTTGTAGTTCGTTCAACTATGATTCCAATGACACCAAGAAAGCGGAAAATGGAGCTAAAATGAAGGAGATATGGCCTTCCGAAGTTGGCAGGTAGCGATGACTTGCTGGAGCTCCAATCGGGTCGAGTTGACCCATCTGGAGGTTAAAGATGATGATGTGGCAGTGAACGGCCACATCATCAGTCACCCGAACCACGTGGCACCAATGAGGGAGTGACACGTTAGCGTTTAGTTACACATTTGCATCGGTCAACGTTGGCTACGTCATCCGTTGACTAAGACACGTCATCGTCACGTCAACCCCATATCAGCAATTGTCAAGGGAAGACTAGTCAATGTTGACTAGACAACAGTCAACGTTTATCATAAAAAAAGAGAGAAAATACCCAAAAATTGACATGTGGCGTATGGGGCCTACTAGGCCACTGTTTGACACGTGGCAAGCACCGTTGGATAGAGGACAACGCTTGGAGTCATGGAAGTCGGCGTATGTCACTGGCAGAAGGCTGCAAGGCGGCACGTGACATACACGCGCCTCCGCTGAGAGTGGCCTTCGCTGGAATTTTTCAATTTTTTAGAATTTTATGATCCAGACCACTTTTAGGGAGCGTGTAGGTGCGTGGGACCTTTGATTGAGACGTGGTTTGTTCCTAAAAATCCCTAAATTTGAAAGCTTCAATTTGATATATAATTTGCATATATTTGAAACACGTTTGGATGTGATTTAAGTAAAAAAGGTGCTTATATGCACTTAGAGATTCCCAAAAACGTTGAAATTAAGTCAATGATGATTTTATTGTTTTTGGGATAGGTTGGCTTACTTATAAGAGTATTTTAGCTGTAACATAAAGTTAATGCTGAAAGATTCTTTAAAGTGAGTAATTATTCAAATGAGTTTTTTTAATGTAAGATCTTGTCCAACCTTGACTCAAACTCTTAGAGATAAAACCTGAAAATTGTAGCAACCTGAAATTATTAAATAATAAGTCTTCCCATGCTTCTAACCATATTGATTCAATTGGGATTGAAGTAGTGACTTTTAAAGTCAACCCTTTATCGCAAATGTTGTGACAAAGTACAAACCAGATAGAGATGTGAGAATCATCGCATCAAGTGGGAGGTATGCTGCAAATACATCCAAGTAAGTGGATGTAAACATGGCAAAGAGGAGCTTGACATTGTAGCTAGATGCTACATGAGTTCATATGGTCAAAAGGGCCTGTGAGAGGGAGAGCCTAGTTAGGAGACAACAATATGAGGCAAAGTTTTTGTAAATTTTTTGAATGTTCTTTTTTATTGAATTTATGATTAAATTCTTTGTTATTAGAATTGAATTAAACTATTCTCTTCTTGTTTTCATGAACATTCATGTTGATTAGATAATATTATGTTATTATAACTACATTTGATTAAGTGGGAGTTTCTAGAATGTGTCTAGAAATCCATAGGGGAATGTGTTCAATAAAGACAATAGTTAAAAGGATGATGAGCTAACTAGCATGATTAGGATGGGAGTCGACATAGTTGTCTCCTGAACATGAAACTAGTAAACTTATAATCTAATTATCCTTTATTTTATTTGAACAAATATGATTTGTATACCATAATCGTCTAAGTGACCAATTATGACCAAGTCCATTTGACTGAGCTTATAAAGACAAGCTCAATAGAGATATCTATGGGTTAAAAACTCTTAAATCTCTTTTATTCAGGAAGAATGAGATGTCAGGGACATCCTACCAACTAGTCTTTAACATTTAGAGGCTGAAGCAACCGAAGGATACAAAAAGTTTATGCTATCAAGCATAAAAAGGACTACATTGCTCAGACTTATGATGGTATGAGCAATGTAACTTTATCCAAGCAATTTGGATAGTATTGGAAGATAGTGGAATTGATGATCTTCTTCCATAACGTTAAAACTAAGTTAAGTTTTAACATAGTGTATTAAGTCCTAACGTGTCATCTAGGAAACACTTGTGGCAAATGTCAAACTAAGAAGTTGAGATAAATTAAATGCCAAGTTCTTTCTAACAAATAACAAGTGTATGTTGTGATAAGACGTCTCCTAGTTAGTGGGAATAAGCCACGTCTTCCAGTGAATGGGCATATACGAAAGCAAACATTGCTCCTGATATGCATATTGTGACCTTCAACAATGTGATTCGCCACATCGAACTTGAGTGTGAAAGACTGAAGGATCCAAGATCCATCAGTCAGATGAACTTAGCTAAAGAGTGGGAGGATTCATCCTTAAAGCCTAAGGGCAAGAAACATATGAGGTAAAATTGATCTAGAGGAGGTCAATGATTTTTACAAAGATGAAAGGCTGCATTGATAATCCTTTAACGGTTTCAAAAGAAGCAATCTACATAAGTAGTAGATGTTTCACAGAAGTATATTGCTTCATGTCAGATGCAAAGCGAGAAAGAGAAAGAATCAAGAGATTGGAACTTGCACGCTAGCTCTACATAGAAAAACCAACCTGATTCACTCCATGCAATTACAACCGCCAAAATCACATCTTTGCTCTCTCTTTAGTTAAGGATAGATAGGACTATGACTCTCAAATCCTTTGTTGGATTTTGATGTTTTTTTTTCGGATAATAATTTCATTTCTTGCCATATGCCCACAATGATCAAAAGAAACTATCAAACTAGCAAAAGAGAATTTGCTAAATAAAGTATGCTAAAGGGTTAATACCCTTGTGAGTAAGTTGAGAACTTAGTTTACTTAGCAAGAAAGACAAATAAACATTTTGAGAAAATCCATTGTAATTAGCAAATTATGACGTTTGTGAACTAATGAACGTGAGGGCAAAACACAAAGCTTGGTGTTTCGTTAACGTCGTGGATGTTTACTCGAAATACAATAATATTTACTTGATTTTAGGCAAGTGTGAAGCTGTTAGATAATGACTGAACTAGTCAGGAATCAGTTAACCTAAAAGGATAAGACCTTTCGAACTAACAAGAATTAAGGACACCCATATGATTAGTTCAAGCTACTTTGTATACCAGAAAGGGATTGTTAGGCAACTTTCAATACCTAGAACCCTTCAACATAATAGAGTTATTGAAATAGAGAGATAGACCTCTCCTTGACATGGTTGAGTAAATAATGGCATAAGTGAAACTATTAGCCATATTTTGGTATGTAAACTCATAGCTATTATCTTCACACTTAACCAAATACCCTCTAAGTTAGTCATGACCTTACCCTATGAATCATGGATAGGCCTTAGAACAGGTCCAAGCTCGTTAAGACCATAAGGGTTAGCAATTTCGTATCCATAATTGTCCCTATGAGTAAGGAAGATTGGGCCTAAGGTATGTAATATCCCAATTTTTGATTAAGGGAAAATCATGATTATTGTGGATAATTATGAATTTAATTTGAATTATTATGTGTTTTATGGCAATATTAAGTAATATGTCATAATCATTGAAAAATTGGAAGAATGGAATTATTGGCCATGAGTTGGTAATTAATGGAGAAACTAATTACTAACTATGAGAGGAATGATAAATGTAATTAGAATGGTTAATGGAGGGATTAAGATGATTAATTGGGACATTACTTTATGTGAGCAAATCTGACATTGACAAGTGTCAATGTGAGATGAAGCAAGGGAGTGTGTGAAAGTCAAATGGCATTAGAAAATGATATTTTCTCTCTCTTCTTCTCTTACTTTCGGCTGGACATTGGAGGGAGTAGGAAATCCTCATTTCCTTCATCACTCTTTACTCTTCTCTCTCTCTCTCTCTCTCTCCTCCCTTCTTTGGACACCATTGTTGCACAAAAAGGGAAGGGAAAAGCTTGAAAACAAGGTAAGCAAATGCCCTCCATTGCTTAAACTCACTTCATGAATGTTGTTCCTTGGAGTGAGAGCTTTATTTTGGTGGTGTTTATAGTGTGCCCATTGGTGTTGATTTGTGGCCACACAAAATTTTGGGAAGTGGTGAATCAAGAACTCCCTTTGAGAAAGTTGATAAGGTGAGTGAAACCTATCTATCTATCTATGTTTTGTGTCAAATGGATTAGTTTGTAATTTCTGGAAATTTGGCCTTGAATCCAAAAATGAGTGCCACTATTCATTTGGTATGTTTTGGCATGAGAATGGTATTTTGGGATGAGTTTAGGATAGATAGATTGATTGGTGATTGGAATTTGATGTTTAGATGAGATTGGAATTTTGATGTTTGTGTTGCCCAATACCAAAGCATGATAAAGGAGTAGGATTTTGGTCATTTTGAGATTGCCATTGTGTTCCTTGTGGAAAATTGTGTGGGAGAAGTGTTGAATATGAATTTTGAACCATTGGGAACTTAGTTTTAAAAGTGGCAAGTTTTGGTTAGTAAGAAACTCTGTTCTGGCAGTGATCTTGCATGGACTTTTTAAAATAGAAAATGGTGTTGGAAAATTATGAAACTTTCAAGTCTTAAATTTCACTTGCCAAGCTTCAAAATGGACATATATTTCATGTCATTTCGATTTTTGGGCTAGGAGTTATGACCGTCCAAAATCTGATGTTAAATCTGGGATCAATTCTGAAGCAAGGTGGACTTTTCTTGAAATCTGTATTTTTGTGGTGATTTTCAGTAATGTCCCATATTTTTCTAGTAAAGATGACTTAAATAGCTTTCATTAGGCTTTAAGATCACCTCATTTTGATTTTTCTAGAATTAGTTATGATTTTTGGAAGTTCAGCTACGAAACAAAATTTTCCTGGCCGCAGCCAGAAGATTCTTGGTTGCAGCCAAGAACCTTCGAACCACTATCTGGCCTTAGCTAGAAAATTTTGGGCTGGAGCCAGAACACTTCTGGGCTGTTTTTGGCCACAGCCAGAAACTTTCTGTGCTATTTCTGGCCGCAGCCAGAGGTTTTTTTGGCTACAGCCAGCCCCTGTTTTCAGCATCTTGTGATTTTGAAAAGTGGTTTCCAACCCGATGTTTTCCAATCCTTTAGGGCTTTTATTAGAGTCAATTGTAACTACTTAAAGGACATAAATGATAACCAAATCTAAGTATTGTGAAGTCAATTGAGTATTGGAATAGAGAATAACTCTTCGTCCCTAATTATAATTATAGGATACGATATTTGCCCTCCTTGGGAAAGACTTGCGACAAAGCATGCACGGAACGAACCAGGTAGTGACTTTTCTCTCATGTTGTGTGTGATGTTTTGGTATGCATAACTTATCATTGAACTGTGAACTGCATGTACCATGGTCCATTATAGCACGAGCAGGTCAGCGTGAGCCGTGTAAGGATTGACGTTGGTCATCTCTAGGTCGGCCGTTGAACTTCCGTTGTAATCGACATGGAACTTTGTGAATCTGACCCGTAGGGCGGCGTTTGTTAATCCAACCGTGGGCTGTGAGTTTTGAATCTTGCCTATATGGCTTGTGTGATGAAATGCTTTATATGAATCCCAGTTGTGGTGAAATATATTGTGTGGATTGTGTTGTGTAATGCAGCGTGAGCAATCGTAAGGGACGACATGTGTCATACTAACCATTGCCGTTGTAGTTGCTTTGTGTGGATAATGATTTGATTTCACGCCTTATTGTTATGCATATTATGAGTGATTTGACACTACGGGGATTCCTTAGAATCTCACTCTCCCAAAATTAAACATTTTAGACAGGGAAGAAGGATCGAAGGGAAAGCGGGTGACGAAGAGCTGGTAGAGCTCATTGATAGGAGTCTATTTTGGAAAAAAATTGGTTATCATTTTGTAAATCATTTGGATATATTTTTTTGAGAATTACATGTATATATTGGATAGTAATTATGTAATCCCCTTGTATGGGAAACTACTTGGGCTTTGTGCCTTGTATAAACCCTGAATTAGTAATTGAACCCCGAGTGTGTCGGGAATTTACTGTGTACTCTGATATTTATAAATGGAATCAAATTGTTCAGGCCATTTGTGTATTGAAATGTGAATAGGAGACCATTGTTGACAGGTTTTAGAAAAGGTTTTATAAAAGCATGTTTTGGGCAAAACTTGTTGTATTAAGTCCCAAATCATTTATGGTCTCTAATTCCACATTAATTACGTGTTTATGAACTTAATCTCGGCCAAAGCATGAAAGGGGTTACAAGGTATCTCTTTGTGAGATGACCAGAGAATTTGATAAGACACATCTTTATTAGTGAAAATGATGGCGGCTTAGTGACTGCAAGAGAACCGAGGGATGCAACATTCATAAAACCCAGATTTCCTAACAGGAAATGAGTATTAATCATACTGAATCTCTTTAAGAGGTTCACAGAAATAAGGAATAACCAAGTGTTTCTAAGTTCATTGATCCGAGTGGGAGGGTTGAGACCATTTTCACAATGAAAGAGGTAAGAGGTAAGTTACGAGAGGATTACCTTACTCATACATAAGAAAAGAATCCTATGAAATCCACCTCGGAGTACATAGTCATCCAGTAAATAACTACAAAGGGATAAATTTCTTAATGGATTAAATGCTCTCTTCATTATTTAGAAGGTGATGATAACTACCTATAAGTGTTTGAAAAACACTAGAAGGACCTGCTAATAAGAATTGCAAAGTGTCATGCAGAAGGATTTAGATTCTTTTTGAAACTAGCTAAGTACATGTTTGGGCAATTTGTCACCAGCCAAGAGGTGATTGGAAACAAGTAGGTTCACAAATCTGTTGGAGCATGTAGAACCTAAAACACTTAGTGGCTAAGGGGTACTATAATGGAAGGTTGTCCGTTGTGCGTTTTAACTCTGAACTTTGGCTATGACAACAAGCTTAGTCTTAAAACTACATTAAGATGATATGAAGACCGCTTTTCAATTTGGAATTTTGGAAATTGGATGATGAACTCTACATGAAGCAATTTAAGGGCTTCGTAGAAACAATAATCTAGATAGTAATACATGAGGTTTCACAAGGTGAAAGCCTCACCAACTTCGAGATAATCAAAGAACATTACATGAGTGCCAAACGGTTTAGTAATGATTCTTTATGAAGTCATCCTTTGTCAAATGACATATGTTTATCTGAAACAGGTGTCAAGGGAGTTAAAGGAATAAAGGATAAGAGAATCCTTAAATTCTGAGTTGAAAAATTATGGGTTAAACAAATAATATCTTGAATGACAAGGTAAACGGAGATTGCACAAGGAAAATACAGTCTTTGCTACCTAAGACATGTACAAGTGTGATCTTCAGGAATCTTAAGATGCCAAACTGCAAACCCATAGACACCCCTGAAGTTCAGGGTAGAAACCTAGAGAGGTTTTCCTATAAGGAATCCAAGATAGAAAAAGTGGATAGAGTCCCATGTAACACTATGGTTGGTAATATGAATGTACACATTGGTGTATATAAGACCAAATGTTTTTTGTCAGACTTGGAAGCTATTTTTGGTCATGTTGTGAAATAGATTATGAGAATCACTATGGATTAAGTTGTCAAGGCAACAACTTTCCTTTGAAAGGATACTTCAATATAGGGCCTAGGAAAATGATAATGGAGTAAAGAAAAATACAATGTATTTTTGTTATCCGTGGAATTAGAACACAGAGTATGTTTTATCATTATTCAAGGTGCCATATGGCTAAAGTAGTTCCTACGAGTAATTAGGAATGAATGGTGGATAGAAGAATCCAAACGATAACATCTTATGATGAGGATCCTAAGTATCACAGTAAGGTGAAACATACATTTAATATATCTCAATGAGAGATATACTTTCAAAGAGGGAAAGCGGCAGTTCAAAGACTTTCTGCTGAAAGAATGTTGGTAGATCCCCTTACTGAGCCTGTAGCTTGATATTCATTGAGTTAGTGAAAATCTTGGAGAATAAAATATAAGGTCGTGAACTTCTTTTATATGAAAACAAAAGAAATAGTATGTATGTTATGAGTAAATACATATAAGGTATACAATTTTGTATGTCGTACAGGTCCGAAGATGTTGGTTCACTCACACAAACAATCGTCTTCCCATATTTTATAGGGGCATGGGAGGGTAAGACGAGCAAATGATCACCATGAGATGGTTAAGAAAAATCATTGCGTTTGAGTCACCTCAGTTAGATTGAGATGAGATCCACATGTGTGCATATACACAGAAAATGGATCGAAGCATGAATATAGACATGTAGCTAGGCAAAGAACTCTTTTTTTCACAAATGATATTGTAAAAGAGATATTGTGAAAAAGAGAGTTCTTGTTTGAATATTGAGTACATTTTGTAACTAATGTCTGTATAGTGAAAGAGAAAGAAATCAGCGTACACCACAAACCGTTCACTGTAGAATGCAAATCATACTGCATGTGCTTGAGGGTTAGACTGCAACATGGGATGTAGGTGAAAAATCCCTAGTTCACTATAGTGTGAGTCCCAGGAAGAAAGAATCCTTCCACGATACCCTTAAGACTTAGGCGGCATCATGAAAGTTTGGTTTGGTGATAGCTACTTTAGCTGAAGCTCTATGATCACACTCGATTTCATACGAGTGAAAACTAGGAAAGTGACTAAGTCAAGATAAAATGATGTTTAGTCAAGAAGGAATATTTACTCCTAGATACATAAGGTGTGCTAGTGTCTGTGGTCGACCCCTTACTAGCTCTATGTGTAGCTTGCAAGTGCAGATACAAAGTACATGGAAGGCAATCTGAGTTAATCAATATATTAACTCGAGAGGGATTATATATGTCATGAGTAATATGTATAGGAGAATCAGGGGCATATGAGGCAATGAATATATAGCTTACAAATATATATAAAGGGTGTCCTTGGATGCTGATATGATATGAGGGATTTCTAGTATCACAGCACCAAATCTTGACGCCAAGTATGAAACAGGAAAGATTAACAAACGCACGATGGGAGGCCCATCAAGTGCGAGTGGGAAATATTGAACTTTGAGTCCAAGTCCGCCCTTGATGGGCTAGACTATTTGACTAGGATACAAGTAGCCTAATCAAATAAGAATAAAATCAGCATTAATTACAGATTAGGGGAATAAGTCAGTATTAATTATGGGATTGTTAATTGAGGAACAAGTCACCATAATTAAGCAATTAATTAGATTAATTACTGAGTTAGAAGGCAAGAAAGGTGAACATCATTTCCTAATTAGTGGCCATCCTAAACCACTATAAATAGGAGGTGTCTCCTTCAGTTATTCCTCACTCCTACTATTGAGTTTTCTAGCAATCTCTTCTCTCCTACCATCTTTCTTGTTTTGATGATCTGCTATGCCAATCCTAATTAGGCTCTAATAATCTAATAATTGTGTGGGCACTATTATATAGTATTGGAGCATTAACCCGGATCCGAATATGGATTTGCCCCAGTACGCTAGTTCTCTCTCTCCTTATTTTTCTTACAGCATGGATATTAGGATTGCCCATTTTATTATACTATTTGAAAGGCTTCAACAATCCTCAAACTATACAACATTTCTCTTTATAGAACTGCCCAATGGCACCCCTCCTTGACATTGAAAAACTAGTCTTGAGATTGAATAATTTCAGAACAAATTTCCTCTCCGCCCGCCCGCCCACCTCTTGTGTCTCCCTTCGTGGTCCTCTAGTCTCCTTTCTTTTTGCCGGCGACGTTCTTCCACCCGCACAATTATGTCCTCTCATCTTCCTCCCTCAGCTGGTCTTCCATCTATGATGATGTTCTTCTTCCATAGTGTCTTTCTTTTCCATGATGTCTTTCTCTTTGTCATCGAGGGAGTAAGTCAGACAATGAGATATTGCAAACTCATTGATCTTCTTTTGAAAACAAAGAGAAAGACGCCATGGAGGAACAATCAAAGGAGGACGACGAAGAAAAGCAGATATGACGAAGAGAAGAATATTTGATGTGTTTTAAGACAACAATAAAGAAGTAGATTTGGAAGAAGAGGATGCCATGCTTCATTTTCTAATTATCTTCTCCCATTGCCATCAACGCATGATAGTCCTAACCACTAGGGGCACCATGGTGTATATGGGTAGACAGAATGTAATTTAAGGACATGATATTTTCTTTTTATCAAATATAAGTGGCGTTATAGTCTTTTTTAATAGCTTTTTAATTAATTATAAAAAAAATTAATTGCCTACAAACCATTAAAATGATTTTTTTTCGGCGTCCATACAAATAAATTTGACAAAATATTTATTCATACCAAACATAAGTTTAAAATCCCATTTCCAGTGCCAGTCTCATTTCCTAATCTCAGTCCATCAAAATCGTACCGGACATGCCAAAAAAGGTCTGGCCGACAAAAACACAGAATTCCATATCCATATTATTTAATCAAATCAAAATCAGAGGGGCGAAAATTATTAAACGAGGTGGCTATGGACTTATGATTGTCCTGGTTGAAACAATGCGCAGGCGCTTGAGTCACTGAATCTGGCAAAACGGCACCAACCTCGTAGGCTATGACGTGTGAGGATATTCCTGCAAAATGTCAAAATCAGATTCATTACAACCCAATCCATATTAACTCCTGCAAATCAAACTTGTGTGAAGTTGGAATTTAGAAGAACGCTACCGTCAAAGAAGTCCCAGCGAACGGGCCTTTGGGTAATAACATCTTCGTAGTACCAAATGAAGTCGACCTTCTCCCAGACGTGGCAGAGGAAACCGTCGGTGACCTGAGTTCCAAGGTAATTAGCGTCGTACAGAAAATCCGGCCGCGGAATTCCAACCTCGAATTCCCTAACCATGCAGGTAGGGTTTTCGCCCAGGGTGAAGTAATACGACGTCCCGTTGTCCCATTCGACGTCATACAGAATGTCGCCGATCAGTTGCCTGGTGAATATGTTGACGTTCCGACCGCCGGGCCAGTCGTACCAGAGGTCACTGAGTTGAAGGCGCGCGTCGCTCAGGTTCATGTACAGAAGCGCGTGGAATTGCTCCGGCCAAGGCGTCGGGGTTGGGTTTGAAGTCGAACTTGCAGTGCAGTTCATGAGCAAGAGGATCAGAGAGGTTAAGCATAGCGATTTGAGGTTCAATTTCATGTTTCTGTGGAAGACGCCTTGGCTCTGTTCTTCTGTATATTTTCTGTCAAGTTCCATTGTCTTCTCTAGCGAGCGCCTCTGCCAACTTATCCACGAATCCCATCCGAGCCACGCTCTCCACCGCATTTTGATATTAAGTTACTTTTTTTAAAGAAAAAAAAAACTCGTAAATACCATATAAATTGTCAAAATTCAGAAAATGACCTTAACACATGTAAAGGATAGAGAGGGGATGGGGGAGGGAATCTGGGTTTTTTATGTTTGTATCAAATGACCAAAATACCCCTTAAATCAAAACTTCACCCTCTCCCCCTCTCCTTCATTGGCTCTCTCTTTCTCTTCCCCGATCTCGCTGCCACTTCCCTCTCTCCCTCGGCTCTCTCCTTTCTTATCCTATCGACGTCGCCCCTGGTACCGCCTCCCGAAAACCAGAATCAGTCTCCCTTGAAACCGGATCCAGTTCTCTTGTGAGCCACATTCGCAAACCATGCCAAATCCTGACTCTTCGGCCTCTCCCTATAAATCATCCTCGTCCTCTTGTACCTCAATGACATAGCATGATCCTCGACGGCGTGTACTCATTGTACTCCATGCCTCGCTGGGGGTAATTTTTCACCACGATTGCTTCCACCGCCAGATTGATGGCATTATGGTGTGAGGAAAAATCAATCGGGTGGAGGTTTTAGTACAAGGGACATTGAGGATGTTGCTGCTGGTGGGGGTCAATGGTCATGGCGGTGGCCGGTGGAGAGGAGTGTGCCTCCCTTATGATTATATTCGCATAGAGGTTGAAAGTGTTCAATATAGGAAGTTCTGACAGGTTTTAAATTGTCGATTTATTGGAGGTTTTGGCTTTGATTCTTATATGTAGGAAGTAGTCTTGATTCGTCTTGTGTAAAAGGACTGAGTAAGAGTTTTGGGTTGTGACCAATCTTACCTATATAAAAGCAGAGCAGTAAGCAACTCTCTGCTAGCCACATCAGCCCCTCCGTTTTACAGTTACATATATCCTGAAAAAAAACTACATAATTATTCTGATTCAGTAAATAAAACTAATGATTAAATGAAATTAATGATTTCCGATTTAGTTAGAAAAATAGAATTCACGTCAGCTCCTTCGTTTTATAGTTACATATATCCTGAAAAAAAAAATACAGAAATATTGTTACGCAAATAGATTTTTGGATAAAAAAAATTAATTTTAATAAGATAAAGTTTCTAATAAAAAAAGAAGATGTTTTTATTTTATTGTCTTATCTATTATTTTTGAATGTATAACAAGTGACGTGGTTTCTACTATATGGATGAGAAGAAGTGCATGTTTGACAGAGCGGTATCACTGGTAGACGAATGATAACAATGGGGAAAAAGCACTTCAATGAATTTTAGGTGTTTGGGATCACGGTAGGCATAACTGTGCTTTTATGAAAAAGTCACGGTAACTTATAAGCTCATATTTGGTGCTTTTATGATAACCGTAGAGAGAGAAAACAATGATTATGGAAGAAAAGGGGTACTCTGGCAAATGAGAGTGGGAGAGTAGAAGTGCTCTTGATATATGGCACCACTCTGGTCCTATTTATAAGTATATTTTGACAAAAAAAAATTTGGTCTTTATTATAAGTCTAATTTTAGGATAATAAATGCATTTTTTTACTTTTTTTGCCCCTATTGATTGTGATAAATAAAAAAAATTATTATTATTTTTTCAAAAATAGCTTTTTGAGAGGAAGCTCAAAAGTTTAGCTTGTCCAAAAAAAGTCACTTCTGTCACCGTCAATCCAAACACAAATCACATTTACAATATGACTTTTATCCTATTCGACTTTTATAAAAGTCAGATTAAAAAGAAATAACTTCTGCCACTGCTAACCCAAACAGGCCCGAAGTTGTGAAGCAATTTCCTAATGAAAGAGGAGAATACATGGGCCATATGGAAGGATCTTTCAACCAAATGGAATTTTTAACAAAAGCAATGGGCCGATGTTTGACTGAGAGCAATTGGAAAAACAAAAGCATTAAGCCCTAGAAGAAGAACAAGTCTAAAGAGAATGTCTGTAAGAGAGAGAGATCGCAGCCGTGAAAGGTGTAATATCCCAATTTTTGATTAAGGGCAAATCATGATTATTGTGGATAGTTATGAATTTAATTTGAATTATTACATGTTTTATGGCACTATTAATTAATATGTCATAATTAGTGAAAAATTGGAAGAATGGAATTATGGGCCATAAATTAGTAATTAATGGAGAAATTAATTACTAACTATGGAAAAAATGAGAAGTGTGATTAAATGGCTAATGGAGGGATTAAAGTGATTAATTGGATGATTACTTTATGAGAACAAACCAAATTCTGACATGTGTCAAGTGGAGATGAGGAGAGAGGTAATCGGAAGTCAATTAACCATAAAATATTCAGTTTTTCTCTCTCTTTCTTCCCTCCATTTTGCTGACAAGAGAGTATGGGAGGGTGTGGGCCATCATCATTTCATCTTCAACCTCCTTCTCTCTCTTATTTTCCTCTCTCATGCGTCCTCCATTTCTGCAGAAGAAGAAGAAGCTTGTGAAAAAAGGTGAGTATTTGACCCTCTTAATGGCCTCTAATGGAAAAATGTTCTTCTATAAAGTTGTTCCTTGTGTTGAAAGCTTCATTTTCATGGTTTTAGTTTGTCCATTTGGTGTTGTTTGAGCTCTCACGAAATTCTTGACTTGGGTGAATCAAGAAACTCTTTTGGAAAAGTTATAGAGGTGAGTAAGACAAACCTTTCTATATAGGTTTTATAGCCATTGGTTAAGTTTGAATTTTCTGGAATTTTTGGCCCATTTTTGAAAATGAGGGCCATTGGGAGTTTGGTATGTGTTTGGTATGAAATTGATATGTTTGGAATGCATTTTGGATAGATGGAATTGATTGGGTTTGAAATTGTTAAGTTTGGAGAATTTGAGATTTTAGTGTTTAATGTTACCCAAAACCAAAGCATGATAATGGAATAGGATTTTGGTGATTTTGACATTTCCGTTGGATTCCTTGAGTGATTTTGTTTGGGGATAGCTTTGGTTGGGGTTTTGGGTTCATTTGGATCACTTGAGAAAAGTTGGAAATCTGTCTGGTTTGAGCCTTGTTTTGTGCAGTCAGTTTGGACGAGCGTTTTGAATGACCAAATGGTGTTGGAAAATTATGAAACTTTCCATATTAAAGTTAACATCCCAAGCTTCAAAATGGACATATATTTTGTGTCATTGCGTTTAGTATTCTGTGAGATATGGTTGTCCAAAGTTTGGGATTGAAACAAAACTCTGTTTTGGAGTAGTATTTAGTTTTTGGTGATTCTGTATTTGTGTAGTGATTTCCAGTAATGAGCCATATTTTTCCTTGAAAGAGGACTTATATACCTTTCATTTGGCTTTGGAATCACCTCGTTTTAATTTTTCTAGGATTAGTTATGAATTTTGGAAGTTCAGCCAAGAATCAGGGAATTTCTTAGCCGCGGCCCAAGGTGGCTAGCCGCGGCTCAAACCTTTCTGGCCTGATTCTGGCCACGGCCCATGAGTGGCCGGCCGCGGCCAGTGGCCTTCTAACCATATTTTGGCCGCGGCCCAAGGAAAGGCTGGCCGCGGCCAACCCCTGTGTTCCAGCACTTTGAGATTTCGAAAGAAGATCTCTAACCTATTGTTTCCCAACCTTTTAGGGCCTTTGTTAGAGGCATTTGTGGCCTCTTAAGGGTCAATTATGATAACCAAATTTAAGTGTTTCAAGTTAATTAAGTCTTGGAATAGAATATAACTCTTCGTCCCCAATCATGATTCTAGGATACGACATTTGCCCTAGGCGGGAGAGACCGGTGCCAGAGTACGCCCGGAAGGATCAAGGTAGTGACTTTTCTCTCATGTTGTGTGTGATGTTTTGGTATGCATAACTTATCGTTGAACTGTGAACTGTGAATGTGCCATGGCCCATTACAGCGTGAGCAGGTCAGCGTGAGCCGTGTAGGGATTGACGCTGGTCATCTCTAGGTCGGCCGTTGAACTGCTGTTGTAATTAACATGGAACTTTGTGAATCCGACCCATGGGGCGGCGTTTGTTAATCCAGCCGTGGGCTGTGAGTTTTGAATCTTGCCTGTATGGCTTGTGTGATGAAATGCTTTATATGAATCCCAGCTGTGGTGAAATATATTGTGTGGATGTTGTGATGCAATACAGCGTGAGCAATCGTAAGGGATGACATATGTCATACTAACCATTGCCGTTGTAACTGCCGTTGTAGTTGCTTTGTGTGGATAATGATTTGATTTCATGCCTTATTATTGTATATACTATGATTGATTTGACACTACGGGGATTCCTTAAAATCTCACTCTCCCAAAAACCATGTTTTAGACAAGGCAGAAGGATTAAAGGGAAAGCGGATGACGAAGAGCAGATAGTGCTCCAGTTTAGAAGTATATTTTGGTTTATTGGTTATCATGTATATCTTTTGGATATTTTTGGGAAACAATTGTATATAATGGGATTGGTAGTATAGTTTTGTGTAATCCCCAAGTTAAGGGTAATGAATTATGGGCTTTGTGCCTTTGTAAAACCCTTATTAATGAATGGAACCCGAGTGTGTCGGGAATTTGCTTTATACTCTGATATTTGTGAATGAAATCAACTTGTACAAGCCATTTAGTATTGAAATGTGAATATAAGACCATCATGAACATGTTTTGTAAAAGGTTTTGTAAGCCATGATTTTGGGAAGTTTGGTTTTGTTTAAGTCCCAAAATCATTTAAGGTCTCTAATTCTATATCAATTACGTGTTTATGAACTAAATCTCGGCCTTAATCGTGAAAGGGGTTACAAAAGGGCCAGAGGACTGGCGGAATCTGGCACTGAGAATGCTTTCCCCGGAGATTTAGAATCTCCCCGAGCTAGAGAGGTGGGTAGCGAACATTCGCTGATGCTGCAGACCCTTATGGCGACGGCCAAATGACGGAGCACAACCTTACCTTAACCTTGACGGAAAAGAAGTCTTCCCCGCCATACCCAGAGGATGATCGTTCAGTCAAGAAAGTTAAAATCTGTGAAGATCAACCAGACATGTAAGACACTAAGATAACAATAGTGGAAAACCTTCCCAACCAAACAAAAAACTCTGGCCTGACTATCTTTCAAGGTGTCAACTCGCACACTGATGGTTCCAAACCATCGGAAAGTGTAGCACCACCAAAAATCTCATTCCAGATATGTTGATCAACAAGGATAAAAGAGCTAGTGAGGAGGAAGACTTCAAACTGGAAGAGGATGATGTGCTTGTTAAAAAAGATGGTATGTTCCCCTCTATCACCTTCTCACCATGAGTTCATAAATTACTAAATGATAGCATGAGATACACTGTAGTCCTGAAACACCTTGGCCGGTCGATAGTCCTTAGGAGGTTAAAAGAACATCTCCTAAGACTTTGGCACTTCACCAGCGGCTTCAAGCTTTCTGACCTTGAAGGTGGATGCTTCACAGCGACGTTATCCTCTAAAGAAGATTACTAGAGAGTGCTCACTGAAGGCCCCTGGGTAATCATAAGCCACTACTTAACGGTTTACCCTTGGACACCGGAGTTCTCACCACTGTAACATACCATTTCCCATGTAGTGGCTTGGATTAGAATACCAGGTCTTTCAATAAAGTACTACAAGAAGAACATTATAAGAGCCATTGGAAAAGCTCTTTGTCAGGTACTTCATATTGATTACAATATTGTATCTAGGGAGAGAGGGAAATTCACGAGAATGGTAATAACACTCGATCTCACCAATCCTCTCACATCGAAAATCAATGTAGATGGCAGAGCTCTATTTATCGAATATGAGGGGCTACCTACAATTTGCTTCCATTGTGGAAGATGTGGGTGCCTTGCTGAAACATGCCCTGGGAAGATAGTAGAACAGAAAAATGAGCAAGCAGAATCCAGCCAACCGAGCAAGAACATGATGTTGGAGAACCGCTTCCCCATCACTAAGGAAGTTGGAGACCAAAATCACTATGGCGTGTGGATACAAGCGCCTTCCTCAAGCAGACGCTTAACTAGGGAACCAAGGAAAATGTCATAGCAATCATTCCTAAAAAATGCTAGCTCAGGATCGAGGTTTGATATGCTAAGGAACCTAGACTCATCTTCTGACATCGACGCCCAACAAGAAAGCTCCAAGGTCAACTTTCCATCTCAAGCCCATACTCCTAACACCAATTTGACTCAAACTATTCCTACCACATCCTCCAAACTTGTCAAAGAACCAAAGAAACAAGCATCTATTTCAGACAAACCTTAGAAAAGACAACTCCTGCCCAATCCCAAGACACAATCTTCACCACACAAGCCTACAAAGCAACCTCGAGCTCCGCTCCCCTATCCCTGAAACACACAGCTACAACCCTCCTGCACCCTAAACAAATTCCTAAAGCCCACATCATCCAGACCCCAACCTTACCCATAAGCCCATCCCAAAATAGACCCAAACCACTAGCAACAACAAAGAAAATATAAACCCCCAAAGCAAAAACCGTAACCTACCTCCAGTAGGTATTAAGATCCACTCCCTTGTATCCATTAAACAAGCTCAGCCCAAACTAAAAGAAACCCCCCATCCCTTGCTTGCATGGCGTTAAAGGCCATAGCAAAGGCCCTGGATGCTCAATTTTAAGAAGATGAAGGTGATTTAAGTGACGATATGCTACTGAAAGAACCAAATCCTCACAACTCCTCTTTGGAGTACTAAATAACCACTTTTTCTTATGATTATCATGACATGGAATTGTCAAGGTGTGGCACAGAGCAAATTTCACTCTATTCTTAAATCCTTCCTCAAAGATCATAAGCCTTACTTACTCCTCTTAGTTGAGCCTCATGTTTATGGAATCACAGCAGATTGAATAATAAGAAAATTTGGCTTCCCAAACTCCTACCAGGTTGAAGCAAGTGGGTTCTCTAGCGGGATATGGGTTCTCTGGTAAAAAAAGTGTAGCATCAATATATTACAAGATCATTAGCAATATGTGCATATGAGAGTTCAGTCAGTAAGCAACAATTATTCCTTTTACCTAACAATAATATATGCTAGTCCTACCCCCAGCATCCGAGCCCAATTATGGCCAGCTCTTTGTAGTATGGCACAAATTATCCAAGAACCCTGGGCCTTATCCAGGGATTTTAACGCTGTACTTTTAACTTCAGAGCTGCGGTTAAGCACGAGTAGAGCTAATAGTGGGCGCCCCCTTTTCCAACAATTTGTAGATAACTCATCTCTCATTGACTTGGGTTTCTGTGGGCCCCGCTTCACATGGAGGAGAGGCTTTTCCTTTGCTCACCTAGACAGATTACTATTAAATGGCAGTTGGGCTCAAACTTATCCATACTCTTCAGTTCATCATCTACCAAAGGTGCAATCTGATCACAGACCTCTAAAACTCTCATTAGTTCCTTGGTTGGGGTTAAACAAGCCTAGACAATTCTGCTTCCTTGCTTCCTGGCTTACACACCCACAGTTTACTGATCTGGTCAAAAACAAGTGGAGGCAAAATCTTACACTAAAGGAAAACATCCAAAACTTTACGAAAGTTGTGTTTGCATAGAACCGTGAAACTTTCGGCATGATTGGAGTGAGAAAACGCAAGCTTGAAGCTCGTCTCAATGGTGCCCAGAAGGTGCTTGAAGACCGACCCCACTCTATAGCACTACACAGTCTAATCAATGAACTTCAGTAGGAATATGTTACTACTTGTTTTCAGGAGGAATTGTTATGGCTTCAAAAATCCAGAGCTCAATGGATAAATCTAGGAGATCGAAACACCCACTATTACTATATCAAGGCCAAAATCAGAAAAGCCAGAAATCGAATATCTACATTAAAAAATGAGAATGGCCAATGGGTTACTGACGAGCAAACACTCCAACAAATGGTCAAAAAATTTTACATGGACCTATACTCCTCCCCTGTACCAACACCAAGTCACAAGCTGCCTAGAGGTAAATTTCCACTCATACCCACTCACTCTTGGGATTTTTTGAACACTGATTTTTTCCTTGATGAAGTGAAGCATGCTCTATTTAGTATGAAACCATTAAAGGCACCAAGTTCAGATGGGATATGCCTTATTCTATCAATCCCAATGGGACACGGTTAGTGCAAGTCTATATGACATGGTCAATAGGCTACTTAATGAAGGCCACTTGGAAGAAGGACTAAATGACACATTGAGTCTTGGTGCCTAAGGTGGAGAGGCCTACTGTAGTAAAGGAGTTTTGTCCAATAGGTTTGTGTTCAGTGGCTTACAAGCTCCTCACTAAGCTAATAGCAGCAAGACTCCAACATCTCATGCCCCACCTTATGCTTCCATATCAATCAAGTTTCATTAAAGGGAGGAATATCACAAACACTATTATCATAGCACAAGAGGCCATTCACTCTATGAGAAACAAGAAGGGTGCAAAAAGGTGGTTAGCTATTAAAGTGGACTTGGAAAAAGCCTTTGACAAATTGAATTGGTCCTTCATTGAAGACACGTTAGAGGATGTTGGATTGCCACCCAGGATAATACGCCTCATCATGCACTGTATCACCATGCCTAAAATGCAAGTACTTTAGAATGGTGTCCCTTCCCAACCATTCACCCCATCTTGAGGCATTAGGCAAGGTGACCCCTTATCCCTGTACATATTTGTTCTATATATGGAGAGATTATCGCAAACCATATCGGAAGAAGTGAACAAAGGAAATTGGGAAACAATCAAGCTCGAATGTAGGGGTCCCCCTCCTTCCCATCTCTTCTACATAGATGACCTTATTCTATTTAGTTCCACATCTCTTATGCAGCAGGAACTGATTTAAAAAGTCTTGCATGATTTTTGTGCTGCCTCGGGACAAGTTGTAAGCCAAAGCAAGACCTGGATCCACTTCTCAAGAAATGTGTCAAGAAGAGAAGCAAGGTAAATTTGTGAAAAATTGAACTTCCAATGCACCAAACACCTAGGTAAATATCTGGGGGTTCCACTCCTTCACTCTAAGTTTCCAAGGACACATACCACTACATAATCGAAAGAGTGCAACAAAAATTATCAATGTGGAAGGAAAACACTCTCTCCCTAGCAGGTTGAATAGCTTTGGCGAAATCAGTCTTATGTACAATCCCTTCATATGCCATGCAAACAACCAAGTTGCTGGCCTCTTGCACCAATGCCATTGAAAAGATTATAAGACTCTTTGTATGGGGATATAGAGAAAACACAACCAAGTCGAGCTTAGTTAATTGGCGGGACATGTGCCAACCTATGCAAAGAGGGGGAATTGGACTAAGGAATATGGTTAGCCAAAATAATGCTTTTCTGTCCAAGCTAGTAGCTTTCACTCTTGTGCAATCCTGATAAAATGTGGGTGAAGGTCCTAAGATCCAAATATAGCTGGTCCAACACAAGTAATTACACGTTTCGTGTGAACAAAGCATCCTATACATGGTGTAGCATAGCAAAAATATGGGACACTACTGAACTTAACCTTGCTTGGCAACTGAAGAATGGGAACACTATTAGGTTTTGGAGTGATAATTGGGTAGGTGACATGGGGCCGCTGAAATATCTCACCTATGCTGATATGCCCAAAAGTGAGTGGGCCAAACCAATTTATAGCTTTCTGGATGAAAATAATCATTGGAATTGGCCTCGCTTCAACAACCTTCTCCCACCGAATATCCTGGCTAAAATTGCAACAACCACTCCTCCCATAGCCAGTGAAGAACCTGACACCTGCTACTGGAATGTGACCCCTAACAGCCTTTTTACTGTAGCTTCAGCATATAAAGAGCTCACTGTATCTCCATTGAATGACACAAACATTATATGGAAGTGGATTTGGCATTGGCCAGGAATGTAGCACATCCGGACCTTCCTCTGGCTTGCTATGAAAAATCGACTCCTTACAAATGCAGAAAGGGTGAGAAGAGGCATGGCAAAAGACTTGGCGTGTTCCTTATGTCATAAGGCTACAGAAGATTTTGATCATATTCTCAGATACTATCACACATCAACTATTTGCTGGTCTAAAGTCATTCCTGCTCACCAATTGAGAACCTTCCTTAACATGCCGCTGGACCAATGGTTTCGATGTAATTTGAACCCACGTATCATGGGTACCCACTGGAGATTATTCTTCGGCATCCTTGCTTGAAAACTCTGGGATAACATAAATAAGAACATATTTCTGAATAAGAGACAACAACCAGAGAGTATTATTCTCTTAACTAGCTCACTTGTTTCTCACGTCAGTCAGGCTAGGGATTTACTCTGTTCTGTGGATCCTAATGCTTAACTGATTGTGTTATGTAATCCTGTATATATTGTTAATATATTCCTCTTTCTATTCAAAGAAAAAAGCATTAAGCCCTAAAGGAAGAGAGCAATTGCTGAAGGAGAGCAGCCGATAATTGGAGAGACAGAGGTAGCTTCACAGAGCAGTGATTTTCGGTGAACCAGTTAACCAGAGAGGAGCAACAGCGAGAGAGCATCGTCGAAGGTGGGACTTGGGGAGGCGTTATTATCTTTTGGTTCATCTCTTCCCTAGGTCCGACGAGCTTGATGGTGGAGTAGGTCCTCTATTGGGAACATCGGAAACCAGATCGAGCTGAAGAAGAGAGCAAGCCGTTGTGACTAGTTCTTCTGCATTGACGCTGTTTGAATCAGATTGGAATCAAAGGAGCATTGGTGGGTGTGGGAAATGTTCATCCTTCTTGATTGCAGCAACTGAATTGGAGCACTGAAGAACCAGAGTTGAGAGAAAGGAAGGGACATGTAATGAGCTTCTAAGACGAGAGCAAGCTGTTGTGGATGTCAGTTCTATCAATTCTTTTGGACCAAAGGATGCGAGTTTGAATCAAGAAACCTCTTTGAAGCTCTGGTTTATATAAAAGTAGAGCAGTAAGTGTATCTCTTGCATATCAGTAAAATGACAGGCTCAAAACACTAAAATAAAAAAAAAGATATTAATGAAAGGCGCTTATAACAGATAGATAATAGGATAGGTAGTTACACAATATTTTATAAATTAATAATGGAGGAGGTAGATATAAAAAATTAATTAGATAATTAATTTAATATAAAAAAAGATAATAATGCCAGGCAGCTATGACAGATAAATAATGAGGAAGAGAGTTACATAATATTTTATAAATTAATAATGAGGAAGGTAGATGCAAAATATTAAGTAAACAATTAATCTAATATTTTGATTATTCCCTTTGGTTTCTTTAAAAGGAACGAATGTAATATTTTAATTATTAATATTTTTTTAATGTGCAAATTTAGGTTATCTATTCAATAGAAAATATAGGAATTCTAATAAATTAATTATGACATTTTATATAGAACAGTTTTGAGTATTTTATGTGCATGTTGAGAAATGAAAGTCAAAACTGCTATATCACCTCTCCACCCATATATATCTCTATATGGGTCATAGTGTATTCCATACTATAAAATATTATTTTAAATCTAAGTGATTTTTTACGTAACAACATATTAATAAATACCCGGTCTCTCACCCGCATCGTGCGGGCCTGGGCTAGTTGAGTAATAAGATTGATTAAAAGAGTAATGGTTCGGACAAAATTCATAAGTACTAACAATATGTGTTAAATGATTGACAAAGAGTTTTGAGTTGTGGCTAATTGAGTAATAAGATTGACGAAATAAATAGTTGTGTTAACAAAATCTGTAATGATTTTGAAAAAATTAGCAAGTACTGACAAAATGTATAAATTGAGTAAGAGTTTTGGGTTGTAACCAATTGAATAATGAGATTGATTAAAAGAGTGCTGGTTTTGATAAAATCCGTAATGGTTTTGACAAAATTTATAAGTACTGACAACATATGTAAAAGGGTTAACAAAGAGTTTTAAGTTGTGGTCAAATGAGTAATAGGATTGACAAAATGAATAGTGATATTGATGAAATTTGTAATGATTTTGACAAAATTCGTAAGTATTGATAATATATGTAAAATGATTGACAAAGAGTTTTGAGTTATGGTCAACTGAGTAATGGGATTGACGAAGTGAATAGTAGTGTTGATGAAATCTGTAATGATTTTGATAAAATCAATAAGTACTGACAATGTATATGTAAAAAGATTGAGTAATTGGAGCTTTTTGGTTTTTTTTCCAAACATAAAAAACCCAGATTCCCACCTTATCTCCTCTCTGTCCTTTGCATGTGTTAAGGAACTTTTTTGAGTTTTGGAAGTTGAAATGATATTTATGTGTTTTTTTCCCTACTTTTTTTTATCATTTCATATTTTCATTATTACGTTCTATTTTAAAAAATAACAAGGGTTATTTTATAATTTTGATTTAAAATATATATTTGTTATTTTATTATTAAATTAATTGTGTAATTTAGTATATTTTAATTCAAGAGAAGCAATAATAACATTTAAATTTTTGTCACTTGAATTTATAAATTTATTCTCTTGTATTGATATTTTTATAAAGTTATCTTAGAAAATTGATTGAGGTGTATTTTAATGTAAATTATCCGAAGGGTGTGTTTGAGAGTTTATGATGGAATAAAAATATATAATGAAAAAAAAGAAATAAAATTTTTTTTTAGAGTTTTATTTGGGACGAGAAGAAACAGTTTTATTTTAACTATCCATTACTTAAAAGTTATTATAAAATATATTACTCCCTCCGGTCCTAATTATAGGACAACATTTGGAAGTTGATCTTGGTTCTAATTATAGAATAAAGTTCTAATTTTTATCAATTTCTTCTCAAAATACCCCCTATTGATACTTTCTCAATAATAATTAAACACAATAATAATTTAAGAATATACATATGTATTCTATAAAGTGAGTAATGTTTGCAACTCATTAATGCTACATACACCTCAATTTTACTATTTTTTTAAATTTTAAGTTTTAAATAAGGGCATTTTAAGAAAATAAATATGATCAACTACTTTAACTACTATCATTAATTTTTTTAAAATTAGGTAAATATATTTTATAATTAGAACCGGAGAGAGTATCACCGTTAGTCAGATAAACATACCCAAATACACTACACAAGTTTGAACTTGTGAGACTGTGAACTCTTCTCTAAAGGGAGATGTGCTTGTCATGTGAGCCCATGCTCATTCAGAAAAACACTTTTATTTACCTAAATGGTACTTATAAGTTATTTAATAGAATATGTTGGATACCATGTTGACATGACAAAATTAGATTCTAGCATTTACTTGGTAGTTATTGGTACCATTTGGAACGTCGAATGCTCTGGCCACATGCCTTGAGTAAGATATTAAAATTCGGATCGGGTATTGAATCGGTCAAGGTATTGGATTAAGAGTTAGTGTGTCAGACCGAAGCCAAACCGGAACTAAACCGGGATCAAACCGATGAAAAATTGAAGATTTTAGATTTATAGCATGAAATTCTAAAAGAAATATATACATACACATATATATATATATATATTTTTTTTTTTTTAAATTGGAACCCGGACCGGTTCACCAGCCGGTTCGCCGGTTTCCGGGCCGGACCAGCCGGTCCGGGTTCATGAACCCTACCCTTGAGTCTAGTGGCCCCATACTCCTCCCATTAAGAGGCCACGTGTTCAAATTTGACCGCATCAAGAAAAAAAATTGGAATGTCGTGATGTATTTTAAGATGCGAATGTTATTATTTTTTCATGGCAAAAAAAATGAATGTTATTATTTATTCCCTTTAGCTTTCTCATCCGACATATAGTGTGATGGAACATCTTAGAAAAAAACATAAAAACCTTGCTATAACAACGGTGGAAAAAAAGATAAACATAAACTATAAACCATAAAATATCTTTATTATGTATATGCGTGGATATACACCTATATTGTTCCAAAATACTAGAAGAATATAAACATTAAAATAAAAATTAAAAATAAAATATATGATGCTTCCTACAAAGCAGACTGAAAGATCATCTCCGCAAGCTCCTGCAACATTGCAGAAAGAAACATCAGATCATTTGCTAACGATCATGAAATTAAGCTCAATTACAGTTAGTACAGTCAAAAGAATCAATGAATTTAAAGAGAGTATATCTGCCCAAACATAGGACCAGTGACTTGTTCACTGTTTCTAACTTTTTGCCCAAGTTTACAAAGAATGCTCGTAGAGAACTGGGAACCGGTTTGGGTGTTTATCATAGTGATAAGCACCCAAATCTTATCATATTTGAACCATCCAGATCTAATGGAGAACTCTTGAGCAAGAAAAGTAGTTTTGAATTTGATTATATGCATTACCTGCTTGGCAGAAGCAACCTTTGGCTCTCCCCATTCCTTGACCTTCTTCTCCAGGAATTCAAAGTCAGCCTTACCAGCCTATGGCAACATGTTTTATTAGTTAACAACAACAGAAAACATTTTATGCTGAGGAGAATGAGAAAGAAAAGTAGAGTGTTACCTCGACAAGAGAGCCGATTTCTGAGTCAAAACTCTGATATCTCTTGCGGACAAGCTCATCCAAAGAACCATCCTACAGTCCAACAAGACAGAAAAAAGGCTCATTATTTGTCAGAAAAATAAAAGATAAGTTTTGACAAACACTTCAACACACACTAGAAAGAATTCAAATAAAGGTTATTAGGGGAAGTAACAATGGATCACCTCAATTAGTTTGGCAGCGTTTCGGAGGCCACGGGCCATTGTATCCATCCCAACTATATGTCCAATGAACAAGTCTTCAACATCAGTACTCTCTCTCCTCCTGCAATATTGTAGGTTCCATGAAGAGATTGAGCAAAACAAACATGAATTATACACTACATGTGTAAACCACAATCCAATTTAAAATATAGACCAACTAGGCTTACAATTTTGCATCAAAGTTGAAACCACCAGGTGCAATTCCTCCCTGACAAAGATACAGAACAGGCATGAGAATTTCATTACTAATAATTACAAATTTTGTTGTTGGACATTGTGGTGCAGGTTAAGAGAGTCAGGAATATCATACATTTCTTATCACAGTGAGCATGATGTTTGTTGCCTCTGCGATATCTACGAGAAACTGATCCGTGTCCCAACCTGTAAATAGAACAACTTGTTATAACTTGCTATCTTGGGACATCTCAACATGATCTTGTCTGTGTTTCAACATTGAGAGCTTCACTGTTGTCTAGATAAGAAAGAAACACACGTACCAACTTGAGGGTCGCCGGTATTTGCGTCAATATTTCCCAACAATCCATTGATTCTTGAAGTTTCAAGCTCATGATGACAGCTTCATGTAGAAAGGCATTAAAAGTTAATAAAACTTTAAAGGATAAGAGACTTTACAATAATTTCAAAACACCCTGTTTGATTCACCTATGGCCAGAAAGGGTGGCATGGTTGCACTCAATGTTTAGTTTAAATTCATCTGCAAAAGGAAAAGAAATGAAGTTAAGCAGTTAAGTTGTATAAAATGTAAATCAACTTCAGGTTCATGCACGATGCAGCTAAAAAGAGGAGAATTCTAATAAATTAATAATTACCTATAAGTCCATATTTTCTCAAGAAATTAGCTGTGGTAGCAGCATCCCAATCATACCTGAAAGAATACATAATCCAGATCAGTGAAGAATGAAGATTTAACGTAAATAAAATAATTAATTAAAATAATGAAAAACATACTGGTGTTTTGTAGGTTCTTGTGGTTTGGGTTCAATCAGCAGTGTGCCTTAAACAAATAAAAACAAAATCATTAGTAAAAGACCATTTCTTAAAGAAGAAAAGAAGGAATAAATATAACTATAAAAGTCTCATTGCATTGCTGATTTGATTGAGCAGTTGAACAGAACTGTTTACAGAATTTCATTATTTACTCATGCGAATCAGAACACATGTTATGATTGAGAATTGCATATTAAGTTACCATTGAATCTAATCTTCTTTTTGTATGCAACAGCAGATTCAAGAAACCTAGCCTGTAAGCATATTAAAAAAAAAAGTTGTTAAAAAAGCTTTTCTACTTTTCTGGACAAACAATATACTCATACAAGACAAGAAATGAAAAAGGGTAGTATAATCAAAATAGATGACAGGCAGAACAATTGGCTAACCAAATGATTAAGCTCTCTTTCCATGTCTGTGTTCAATAGAGATTGATAACCTTCACGGCCACCCCAGAAAACATAATTCTCTCCTCCCAAATAGTGTGTAACCTGCAAATTGTAAACATCAGAAAAATTTAAAGAAGTTTCCAGTAATGAACTGAACTATCACTTGTTAATTCATGTTCACACAGAAATATAGTATTATGTACCTCCATGGCTTTCTTGACTTGAGCAGCAGCATAAGCATACACTCCTAATTCGGAGCTATAAGGAAAAATCAAATTGTTAGCTACAAGTGTATAAGATGCATAAAGTTTATATAACTTGGTTCATTCAAATATAAATTACCTTGTAGCACCACCATGCATATAGCGAGGATGCATGAACAACTGAGCTGTTCCCCATAGAACTTTCTTATTTCCCTGTATAGCCAAACACAGATTTTACACACGTCAGGGGTGCTTCTAGAAAGCTACTGTATTAAAGTGATTGGGGCCTATTTTAGGCCACAAAATAGATACTAGACTGACAAGAACATGATTTTGAAAAATAATCAATATTCTATGGGTTTTTGTACCAAAAATTGAAAATTATATAGTTCAATGTGTCATATTACCTGAAGCTCTTTAGCAAGGGCCACAACTTCATCCAAGTTTGCATTAGCTTCCTGTAACAAATAGGAGATACACCATCCAAAAGATGAGGAATTGGATTCAAAGATTATTGAAAAATAGTAAACCATTATTTTAGAACAAAGTGCAACAACAATGTCTCTTAAGTTGAAGAATTAGAATTTCCAAACTTTAAAAAATATCAGCATCGAATGAATTAATGGAAATAAGGAACAGAAACTTAAGATTGACTCACCTCTAGAGTTTTACCATCAGGGGCAATATCTCTATCATGGAAGCACCAATAATCCACTCCAAGTTTATTTATGAACTCAAAGTTGGCTCTCACTGGGTTAATCAAAAGAAGAATTAGTCTCAGTGTCAAAATTTTTATAATTTGAAGAGTAACATTTGTAGAATCAGAGTTAACATACTTCTTCTTTTGGCCATTTTTAATGAATTGGTACCATCTTCCCAGGGCCAAGACTTGGTAGGCGCACCAAATGGATCACCACCTGTCCCACGGAATGTATGCCAAAATGCAACACTGAATCTAAACCAATCCTGCAGATATAACAGTGATTTCAGTTTGATCCCAATACCTACTGGATTATTTAAAATCAAAGTTGAGAATAATGGGTAAACCAACCTTCATTTTCTTTCCAAGAATTTCTTCCTCCGCATTATAATATTTAAATGCAAGTGGGTTCTTGCTGGAGGGACCCTGTAATTCAATATAGGCAAAAAAAGACACACCAATCATTCCATTGTGGTGTAACATACAGAAACTCTTGTGATGAGAAGATCAAATTAAAGGAGCTACATTTAACAATACTATCATAAATCATAAGCAAGATTACCTCGTATTTAATTTGGGGAATGCCAGGAAAGAATTCCCCTTCCCATCCATCGCTGCAGCTGTCGATATTCGTAGCAGGGCAAGTCTGGGAATCGGCAATCTGATTGCCAAACAAAGAAAAAGAAAGAAAAGGAATTCGCACATTAGGTCCAGAACCAAACAAAAGCGAATGAACAAATTTGATCATGAAAATCAAAACGGAGGGAGTTATTGTACCACAGTATAAGCAATGACTTGCAGAGAAAGAAGAAGAAGCAATAAAATTTTCGGAGCCTTCATCTTCGTAGTTGTACTATATATTCACCTGAGCGATACAAGAGTATGAAGAAGGATCGTCATTTACACAGGCAGTGGAAATAATTAACAAGATGGTTGAGAAAGAAAAACGAAGCCTAAAGCTAACAAATATGAAGAATCATCAGAAGGAAAAGCGAGGATTCAAGAGAATACAAAACCAAAGCCTCACCTTCTTGCCTTTTCGTTGTACGACAAGTTATTAAAACAGGACAGTTTTTATCCAGTGATTTAGTTACTTAAGTTTAATTTAATATAGGGAAAATTCCAAAAAAATACATTGGAAATAGCAAAAGGACAATTCAGTACATTGAAATTGCAAAAGGACAGATCAGGCTGTGTCAGACGGGCTGAGGAATCTGGCATTTTGAAATTTCGGCCAAATGACGAAAATGCCCTTCAGCCCTCAGTCGGAATAACAACATAGAAGTTGTTAATGGCGAATCCGGAGTTGTTAATGGCGAGATCGATGGTGTTATTGGCTCTGAAATTTGTTAAGTGCGAAAGAAGAAAATGGAGTTGTTAATATCGAATCCGGAGTTGTTAATGGCGAGATCGGTGGTGTTATTAGCCCTGAAACTTGTGAATTGTAAAAGAAGAATTGAAGTTGTTAATAACGAATCCGGAGGTGTTAATTCCGAGGATCATGTTGTTATTCTGAAGTGGGCCTGAAGTGCTGAAGGGCATTTTCGTAATTTGGCCTAAATTTCAAAATGCCAGATTCCTCCTTTTTCTGACACCCGCCTGATTTGTCTTTTCTGAATTTCGATGTACTGATTTGTCCTTTTGATATTTTGAGTGTAGTTTTTTGGAATTTTCCCTTTAATATATCGTTTAACAAATCAAATCAGAACATGTATCTGTAGACTTTAAATTTAGGAGTTTAACAGTAATTTTTTTTAATAAACAGAGGTAACGTATTACTAAGAATAAAAATTAGTTTTCTTTGCCAACAATAATAAAAATCAGTTATAACAAAATAAAGTTTTCTTTTTGTTAAAGTTCCGCACATGCACCCAAGCTTTTTTGTTTTTGGCTATCAGCAAAAGTAGAGCCGGTAATATGGACCCAACCCGCGGGCTCAACCCGTGAACCCGCAGGTTTTGACAGGTTAGGGTTAGGAAAATCCCAACCCGCAAAAATGCGGGCCTGTGCATAACCCGCTGGTTGATGCGGGCCAGCCCTCGGGATGGCGGGTTGGCCCGCAAAATTTTTTATTTGTTATTTACATATAATAATTTTATAAAACTTATAAGTTTTTCACTCTTATTTTGGTACCTCCCAATCTAAAGAGAAAAAATCTTAACTTCTTCCCTTCTTCTTTAAACAAAATTATTATATCTTGGTTGCTTGAGGATAAGTTTTTGTTTTGTTTATAAACTTTAACAAATTTGATAACTTTATCTCTTAAATTGTAGATTATGTTTTTAAATTTTTATAAGAGAAATGATTGATACTGGAAAAATAAATTTAATTACTCATATATATGTGTTTCATATTTTCAATCCTCTTTAAAATATATAAATTTTTTTTTTAAAAAAAATACGAGCCCGCGGGCTGGCCCACAACCCGCACACTATGAGTTAGGGTTGGCATTTTGCCAGCCCACAGAAGTGTGGGCTGCGGGTTGGTGGGTGTCCCAACTATAAGCAAAAGCAATAGTTAAAAAAAAGAGATAACGTAAGCAAGATTTGATAATGATACCCTAATTAAAACTCATTTAATTATTTATCTTGTTGAATTGGCGCTCTATCGTAGAAGAAATTCGATATTTTTAAATTTTATTCTTAACCAATGAGAGTCTTGGCTTGGTGTTTGTTATATAAGTATAGAAAAATGAATCATATTATTTCTCTTGGATATGCATTGATTTGTTTGAGTTTTGATAATATAAATAGATAAATTACATATTATCCAAAAAAACAAATATATTACGTATTGATTTTTTTTAGCCAAAAAGATGTATTACGTATTATTATTTCTTATATTTTATTCATCTTTAGTTTTTAAAAATTACATTTATTTTGATATTGGTTTCTCAAATTTACTCCGTTTTAAATCATTAGTTATTAAAGTTTTAAAAGGACTTGAAATAAAAATTAATAAAATGAATTAAACTTACATGACACTAACATATTAAATATGTTTATGCGGATGCTGATTAAACAAGCTAGGTGTTAAAATAAACCCTAAACCTAAGCTTTTTCCATCAGTTACTTCGGATGGAGATCCTGTGTGGAATACAAAGTTTTCCTTGTGCCCTATACACGGATCTAACCTTGCTTGGATGTTTTCAACTTCAGAAGGTTTTTTCTTTCTCCTCTGTTTAACTTGATCAATCAATCTTGCGGAGTTCAGATTCTACATACATTTTATTAATCTGTGAGGCTCAAAAAAAAAAAAAACAACAACAACGACTTTCGCTTGTTTTAAAATTGTTTACTCTAATCTACCACTTTACCACTACTTTTTTGTCCAAATGTTAGCAATGTGTATGCTTTCCAATGAAATTGAGAATAGAAGGAGAAAAGGAACACCACACTGAGCACACAGCATCATCTGTTCACGCCCAAGAATATTAACGTCGTGGGTCTCAACAGTCTGGAACAAGAAAGATAAAACAGAAAAATCGACCCACAGCAAACAAGTTCACGCCCAATAACCCCATTAGCACGAACAATTTTCTAATTGAAACACAAACCCGATCAAACTAGTCCCATAAATGATTGAGTGTGAGCAACCAATGACCGTAGCGGTAAGCTAAAATAAAACTAGATTTAATTACCCCTTTTCTTCTTCTTCTTTTTTTTAAAATATTACTTGCATCTACTGAAAATGGTGGCAAGTCCACTGATCCCAACACATTCGCGGCATACAAGGACAAGCTCTTTGAAGCAGGGAAAGAATTCAGAGAGAAGAACTAGATCGTCACAGTCATGCGCTTCAGATAAACCTTCCCTGGCCTAGGATAAGCCTCGGCCATGGCAGCGACCCACAGTATTAGGGTTAAGGCGCAATTTTGCTTTAGAAATTTTCACCGAAAGGTAATTGGCAGGTATTCTAGTTAATTTTGATAGTTAGTTGATTAAATATGCTGATCTAACAATTTATATATCATCCTGAGAACTCCAAATGCCATCTACTCCATCTTTTTTCAAATTTTGATTGTTAGTTGTCTGGAAGTTTTCGCTGAAGAGCAATGCTGTCCTGAAAGTTTTTTCAACCTCAATGTCACTCTGGAAGATTCAAAACGTAACAATGTTGCCCTATACCATTAAAAAACTTAACGTTAATTGTTAAAAAATTGACACTAACCATTAACTAATTTTTAATGAAAAAGGGTAATATAGCTCCATTTTAATACTTCTGAGGCAATATGGAACCTGAAAATATTTCTAGGATAACATTATTTCTCAGCAAAAACTTCCGGTGCAAATTTACTTCTTAATCCTTTATTAATATAATACACTTATATGCGAGTGTGTTACTATTATGTAATCTTGATTATAATATAAGTAACAGTCAATCGTACATATATATACTCAAAATAATAACTGTAAATAGGATTAAAAAGCAATAAGACACACACACACACACACACACACATATATATGAACAGTGAGAGAAAGGCAGTGCTACTGAAACCTGCAAAATATCAGTCCAAAAAAAACCAAAGAAAGAAAGAAAGAAACCTGCAAAATATGGTATTAGTACCATATATGTATATGTATATAGTGTGTGTTTGGGATGGCTTGGGGAGAAAGGCAGTAGTGCTACTGAAATCTTATGTATGTGAAGCCAATTTTTCTGGCTTATGGCTTCAAGTGTTTCTACTTTCTACGTCCCTTGCTCTTTATGCTTTTACACTTCTATCCTTATTTATCTCCCTCCATCACAAATTTTGTGTGTCCTTATTCTCTATCCTTTTGTCCTTACTTGCTTTTAAACTTCACATGAACGAAATGTGTATGGATTACAACTTAGTTAGGAGACCCATATATAGAAGTTCTACTAAAGCTATACACATGCTTGGTCGTGTCAGAGAGTTGGAAGAGCTCAAAAAACAAAACCAACTAACAACACATATATAGGAGTTTTAGGTCCCCCAAACTTTCTATCATAGGTTGTACTGCCCGTGACTTCAAGTTAAGCGCATATAGTGTTTCAATTACAGTTACTGGTATATTTCTATTATGTTATTAATTTCTTTGTCACCCTTATTTTAGTTCTTTTCTTTGGCCAACTTTTTCAACTTTATCGAACTTGTGCTAGAGTCTATATCCTTGTGCTACAATGTGTTTTGCTTGCTTCTTCGATGTGGTTTGACTCACTTTGACCCATTTTCTAAAGATTTTTTTAACAGGAATTTTGGTTTAAAGATTTAAATAAACTGCACAAATATATGTAGGAATAAATCACTAGTTCTTATATTAAGGAAACAAAAGTAGTATTAATCATTGACAAGCCTCTTATATTTTAAATATATCGCATGAAATGAGTTGTTTTATTCACAATTTCTCACTTCAATTTGCTCTGCTTATGTGCACTACTTAGAGACCACAATGGAAGATGGCTAATGCACTACTTAGACACTGCAATGAAGTTGCAATGACTCCCTTTTTCAAGTCTTGAGGCCATGGATCACATGCAATTAGGTTATATTTTCATGACATCTATCTATTACTACCTCCGGTCCTAAATATAGGACAAAGTTTGTAGTGCAAATTACACCACAAACTTTGTCCTATATTTAGGACCGGAGGGAGTATATCATTATAAAGCTTGTAATAATAATATGGTTAACGACATCCATTCGAATTGTCTCTAATTAACAATCTTACTAAAGAAATATCATTAACGGTGTTAAACAGTTTTCATCCAAACATAGTAAATAAGAGAGCATTATATGGGCAATAATGACAAAACAAGCATTTCTAACAAAATGTTAGAGTTATATTTTCAATTTAAGTAGCATGGTCAATTTGCCTCTAATTAACATTAACATGAACAATGTTCCTAAAGAAATAACAATAACAACGATATTAAAGAACAGTTTTCTTTCAAGTATGGTAAATAAGTTAATTAGAAAAACAATAAATTAATATAAGTTATTATTAAAATTTAAATTGCTTTGAATGCTTTTTAATTATAAGTTATAAAAATAATATTGGCCCTTAAATGAAAAGGGCCATTGATTTCTAAAAAGATCACACTTTTAATTTAAATCTGCGACAATGAGTTGTTTTAACCAAGTCTCTTTCACATTCTATTATATAATACAGTGGTTTACTTAACATGATCACATTTTGCATCCAAGCTAAGCCAAAATCTTTGTCATTCTCAAAATATCAAAATATGGCAAACATTTAGTGAGACCTTATATACCAAATCATGATAGCAAGGACACTTGAGATATTAATACACATGTTTTTGGGGACAATGGTTGGATGCAAAACTACTCCACTGTCATTGGAAGGGGGTATGATTCTGGTGGATGAACAGGTTCAGTTTGTCAGTCATAAAGTTCCTCTAACACCAACTTCTACAAGACCATCACACTAAATTGTGAAAAATATGCAAGGAACCATAATTGAAAGTTTCGTCACTCAAAAGTGATTGATGATAGCAAGAACACCTAAGATATTGATGCATGTGTTCTTAGGAAGCTGGTTGGACACAAAAGTACTCCACTGTATGTTCCTTGGAAGGGGGGCATGATTCTAATAGATGAATAAGTTTGTCAATGATAAAGTTCCTCTAGCATCAACTTTTAAGAGACCATTATATGAGTTGTGAAAAATATGCAAGGATCATGATTGAAAGTCTCATCACCCAAAAATGATTGATGAAACAAGGGAGGTCCCAAAGGGTGAGGTTTATCACTTTCAAAATTTTGAGGTGCTTGACAACAATGGCAGATATAAAGTGACTTGACACTTGTGGAGGATTAGATTCCACAAGACAACATATTTCCAAAATTTCTGTTTTGCAACTAATTAGTTAGTGTTTGTCACTAATTTATTTTGTATAATTTATATCCTCAAAATGTAATTATCATATTTGTGTTTTGTAACTTTGTGTTTTGCCCACGTCATATGATTGAAGCTGAATCAAAGACTAAATTTCACACTTGCATATCAGAGTAATATTCCTCCCATGTCATGTCATAACGTTATTTTACTGCTTAAACCTACCAATAATGATTTTTCGTCATTTATTTATGATTTTCACATTTATATAATTTTCACTCCGCATAACCAAAAGAAAAAAAAAATCAAAAAGGGAAAATGAATACAAGAGAGAATAATGAGTTTTGATTTAAGGCCCATTTTGGTTATACCCTCTATTGAAACAATAACTTAATGCATGTTTTGTTATCAACATTATCCATATCGCACTGAGAAGCTAAACACGTCAAAACAGGACAAATTATAAAGGAAATCTATATAGTTCTAACATAATTACAAGGATATTATATTTTGGCACTTTGTGCTTTTTCCTCTAACAAATTTTTCCAATAAACATAATAAGGTTTTTAGCTCCAAAAGAGCATATACCTATAATCAAAATATTAAATGGCACAAACGTTTATTCCCAGGTTAAATGTGAAGACTACATAGGCAAAATTATTCCAATATATGCATTGTGAGGCAACATTGAGAGTACAAAAATCAATTGCTCAATGGTAAATTCCTACAGGCTTGGAGTAGTTTCCAAATTGCAAACTATAGAACATTAATATATTCTACTCATGACTTAGATAAAAATAAAATTATACTAGATTCATATCAAACAATATGCTCAAACTACTATCCTAATTTTTTTTAAAGAAAAACCATCATGGACAATTAGAATATGTGGTTCTTTTGATGAGCTCTTATTTATTAGCCTATTTGTGATCATAATTCTTCTCATACCATTCCTTAACTGAACCATAGTTAACTGAAATTACAAATGAATTTTACAAGAAGTTGAGGCAATCAAAATGATATGATAATATGAGCATAGCATAATTCATATGAAAGAATGATGCATACACATTCAAAGTAAAAAAGACATGCCTTACCCAAAACAACAGTTTGGTAAAGAAGTACAAGATGGCTGCAGAGATTATAAGGCTTGATGATCTTGCATATATTAGATTTGCATCATTGGGTCAAAATGAAATTAAGTTTTGTCAATGGAAAGATAAATATGTAAATAACCAAAACTTTTTAACTCCCTGGATTCATTTAAATCCTTATATTTGTTTTATAAATCTCTTTATTTGTCTTGTAAATATTTTTATGAAAAAAATAAAGTAAGGGCATTAATGTAAATGCATACTCATATTTGTCTTATAAATATTCTTATAAAAAATAATCGTGTTGGGTGGCCATAGAAAAATAGTTCATTGTTAAATTTGTACTTTAATTCTTCTAAAAATATATTAAAATAATAGAGAGCAATAAAATTAATAGGATCTACAATACAAAAAAATAACAAAAATTAATTGCGTTGCTATATCTGCTTTTAAATAAATTTAGATATAAAAATAATTAGTTGCGGTGGGTGCTCTAAGAAAACAGTTGATTGGAAAATTTGCAACCTAACCGTGTAAACTAAAGGACCTAATAATTAATTTGGACCTTTTAACCATACAGTTCCCTCTCGGGTCTCGAAGCTGCTTTCTCATCTCCCACCAAACGCAGCTCGAGTTCTTACTCTAGAAAGATAGAGAGAGACCGTCATAAGCGCCGCGGCTGTGTTGTTAGTGTTGGTCACTGTAATTCAACTCTGTCGAAACCGATACATTTGTGGAGATCTCACAATAATTCGATATTTCGATTTCACCCTAGTCAATATCTCTGAATAATGTCTTCATCCTAATCGATCTCTGAGATCCATTGGGTTGGTTCATCTTTGCCGTCTCAATTGGCTGATGTTTTCTTCCTTTTTTTCTTTCTTGGTTATAATTTCATCGATACATAAAACCGGTTGCTCCATTAATAGCAAAGTTTCCTTACTCAGCTTGTCTTCTGGTGCAGAGGATGAACAGGAGGCCGAGAACAAGCATCGGCAACGCAGTAGTCGATGTCAGGAAGCGAGAAGTCGGCGAGCTATCTGGCAGGAATTTCGTTTACAGTCACGGTGTCTCTGAGGTCTGACTATCCATAATTCTTTAGTATTGGCTTCCCTGTTATTATTATGCTTGCATTTTTTCCTTGTCAGTTTGCTTGTTGATGCATACGTTGATTGGAGGAAATATGATATTTTTTTCTGGAAATGCAATGGTTTAGAGGTCGTATCTGTTGTAGGTTGAAGCTGGGAAACATTTCTTTTTCACCTGTTGCTATGGACTTGATTTCCTTTTTTAATTGACGACTTCTGTAGGTTGTCGAGGAAAATTTATGGTTTACATTTAAACGAAGAGGAGCTATGAATATGGTTTAAAATTGAAATGATAGCCTTGTTCTTGTGTAAAGTGCTGTGGGGTTCTGAATAACGTAGCTATTTATGAAGATAATTAGGTTTATTCGTATATGAACTTGTTTTTTGTAGACAGATCCAACTTCACTTGAACTGAAGTGAATGGAACTGAAGGCTTTATAAAATTGTTATTCCCTTAATTTAGCACCATTTCAGTGCAAGTATTTTGCACTGTGCTCTTGAATGTATATTGTTTGCTTTTCTACCATTCATAAAAGTATGGTGATGACTGGTTCCAGGCAATGCATGGGTTTCAAATTATGATGAAAAGTAGACCAGATTTAGCATTGATTTCACAGGTTCCATTGAGTGATATCTCAGCTACATTATGTGTATAAGATTGTATTTGTTTCACGTGCTGACATGTTGCCCTCTAGAAGAGATGAAAAATAGTTTTAAAACAATAAAACCATTTCAACCAGTAATATCTCTTATATATCAGTATTACAGGTGCATTTCTCTTCTCCTCCATTAACAAAATATCTTATCAACAGATAAAAAATTTATGTTTTGGAAATATTCTGAAAATCACTCCAGGCTCATAGTGCAGTGAACTTGGATTAGAAGCAATTTTATCACTATAAAAGCTGGTTGAGATTTTTGAACTAATTTATTTTGAAATTGTGTCACAATAGACATGCCAATTTTAATGACAGATTCTTCCTTCATATATTAATATATTAATGGTACTGGACTTGCATTATTTTACCTTATTTGGTGTAGGTGTAATGCACATATGTTGTTCTTCTATTCCATCTTCACTTAGGTCGGATATACCTGCATTGCTACGCTCTACCTATCTTGGTGCTTGCCGAGCATCGCGGCAATGTTCTTTAGGGTTGTAATGAAACTGAGCAAATTACCTCTCCGTCCTTGCATGCCAACCCTAAAAATTAGGCATAAACATGACAGTATGTTCTTCTGTTATTGTGGCTTACCTTCCTTAATCAGGGGCTTTTCTCAAACACCAAAAGTGTACCAGTTAAACAAAAAGATATCTCATTTAATTCGATCCGGCAGATTAAGTGAGGCGAGAACTTTGTTTGATTCCATGAATGAACGAAAAATCATTACTTGGAATTCAATGATTAATGGATATGTTCAACGAAGAGAGATGGCTAAGGCACGTCAGCTGTTCAATGAAATGCCTGAAAGGGATATTGTGTCTTGGAATTTGATGATATTGGGCTATATATCATGTCATGTTGGTCGATATATTGAGGAAGGAAGAAAATTGTTTGATCAAATGCCGGAAAGAGATTGTGTTTCATGGAATACTATGATTAGTGGGTATGCCAAAAATGGGAGGATGCACGAGGCTTTGAAGCTATTTCATAGAATGCCTGAACGCAACATTGTGTCATGGAATGCTATTATTACCGGGCTTTTATTGAATGGTAATGTGGCTTTGGCAATTGAATTTTTCAAGAGGATGCCTAAGCGTGATTCAGCATCTCTTAGTGCACTTATATCAGGACTCATTCAAAATGGTGAGTTGGATGTGGCTGCTCGAATTCTGCATGAATATGGGAACATTGATGAAGGAAAAGAAGATTTGGTGCATGCCTATAACACCCTAATTGCTGGTTATGGCCAAAAAGGGAGGGTGGAAGAAGCTCGTCACCTATTTGATCAAATACCAAATTATCAAGGTCAAACAGATGTAGGTAAAAATAAATTTAAACGAAATATAGTTTCTTGGAATTCCATGATGATGTGCTATGTGAAAGTGGGTGATATTGTTTCTGCTAGGGATCTATTTGATAAAATGATAGAGCGAGATACCTTCTCTTGGAACACCATGATCAATGGCTATGTTCAAATTTCAGCTATGGAAGAGGCTTCAACCCTTTTTGGTAAGATGCCAAATCCTGACACATTTTCGTGGAATTCAATAATATCTGGGTTCGCACAGATAGGTGATTTAAAACTTGCAATAGATTTCTTTGAGAGGATGCCTCACAAAAACCTGATCTCATGGAACTCAATAATAGCAGGCTATGAGAAAAATGGAGACTATAAGGGTGCCATCAAACTCTTCTCTCGGATGAAACTTGAAGGACACAGACCAGATAGACACACATTATCTTCAGTCCTTACTGTCTCTACTGGTTTGGTGGATCTTTACCTTGGTAAGCAGGGACACCAGCTTGTGACAAAGACTTTTATTCCAGATGTGCCAATAAATAATTCCCTTATCACCATGTACTCTAGATGTGGAGCAATTATTGAGGCACGTAATGTATTTGATGAGATGGAGCCAAAGAAGGATGTAATCTCTTGGAATGCAATGATTGGAGGCTATGCATCTCATGGCTTTGCTGCAGAGGCTCTAGAACTTTTCGAATTGATGAAGAAGTCTAAAGTTCACCCTACTTATATATCATTTATTTCTGTTTTAAACGCATGTGCCCATGTAGGTTTGGTTGAAGAAGGGAAGAGGCAATTCCATTCCATGATTAATGAATATGGTATTATGGCACGAGTTGAGCACTTTGCCTCCCTTGTGGACATTGTGGGTCGGCATGGGCAACTTGAGGAAGCTTTTGATTTGATAAATAATATGCCATTTGAACCAGATAAGTCTGTGTGGGGCGCACTCCTAGGTGCTTGTAGAGTCCACAATAATGTAGAATTAGCCCAAGTAGCAGCTGAAGCTTTGATCATGCTTGAACCAAAAAGTTCAGCGCCTTTTGTATTGTTATATAATATGTATGCTGATTTAGGACAATGGGATGATGCAGAGAAAGTGAGAGTGTCAATGGAAAGAAGATCAATCAAGAAGCAGACGGGGTATAGTTGGGTAGATTCTTCCAATTGCCAATGATAGTTCTTTTATTGCAGGAAGAGTTCATTTGTCAAAATCCCTCATCAGTGGGATGTCAGGTCCTGCCATTCTGATTGAAATTTGTGGACTAATTTATTGTGAAGTTGCATCACAATAGACTTGCTAATTCTAATGACAGGCCTTTCTTCCTCTTTTTAGTCATTTGACTGGAATTTTTTCAATGTTATTTCCATCTGTAATTAGCATATTAATTTTAATGACAGATAATTATTCCTTTTTTTCATTCGTTTGACTGTAAACTTTTTTAATGTTGTTACCATATAAAATCTATGTCTTCATGCAGTTCCTTTAGCTTTTATTGTGACCCTGAAATTTACCTTCCCATTTTTCCGTTCAAATAGGACCCTCCTGTGTGGGGATGAAAAAGAATGTGCTTCTAATTCAGAGCTCTAAACTAATACATGTCATGTTTTAGAGTCTTGTCCTTCGAATTGATTTACACAGGAGGCGGGAAAAGCCCAGAGGTTCTGTTAACAGTGTAGGTTTCAATGAGGATGGTGGCATATTGGTGTCAGGATCTGATGACGGGCAAGTTATCCTTTGGGATGGGAGATTGGGCATATGAAGTGGTCTTTTCATTCTGGTCACACCAGAAATGTTTTCCAAGCAAAGTTTATGCCCTCCTCAGATGATCTAAGCATTGTGACTTGTGGTGCTGATGGACAGGTATTCCCTTTTATTTTCTGTCACATTGTGGAGAAACTAGCATCCGATTGATGTTCGTCTACATTTCCATTCTGTCCTTTCTGTCATATCTGTTACATTTTGAGAAGGACCACACCGTTTCCATTTGAATAGGCCATATCAGGAACACTATCGTTTAATGATTGGCAGTTATCCCTATCCCATGCATGTATCTCATCTTTATGCATCAGAAAAGTATAATATGGTTGCACGCTTACAGGGATGATGTGTGTGGGTGCAACCATACTTGTTTATCTACTTCAACATTGAGATAAGTAATGATGTTCTATGTTATTAATATTGATGAATCTTTATGTTATTTGTTTGAAAAGGTTAATTCCTTATTAGTGGATACTCAATTTTAGGTGATACATGCACTAATTCAGAAATGTGGAGGATTCAAAACTAAGGTGCTAGGCCAACATGAAGGACGGGCTTATAAGCTGGCTATTGAGCCCGGTAGCCCACATATATTCTATATTTGCGGTGAAGATGGATTAGTACCTGATGTGAGTAATTGATCTCCTTTGCCCTTTTTTATTTTAATTTTTTTATCCTTTATTCTACATTCAGTGTGGGCTACAATTGGGGAGGATTAGGTAATATTTCCTTTTCTCTATTGGGCGGTGGGGGGCATTTGAGACCCATACAAAACTGATGAACTGTAACTACAATGATGGTTTCCGTGCTTAAAGTGATGCTTTATTCTTCTGAAACCTTTTCCTTGACTTATGTTGTTTTAGATGAAAATCCTAAACTTGTAATCAAACGACTGGTTGATTGTTATCTCTGAGATGCATAGACTGTTTTAAATGGAAAGCCCACTGTTGATGCCTATATCTTGCTCTGGGTAGGCTTTTTGAAATTTTTATTTTAGAATTGAATTTGTATATTCAAGTGGCATTCGTCAACAGTAGAGTTTGATCTGAGAACTGGGGCTGCAACGCAACTTTTATCTTGCCAGCTAATAAATAAAGATAGAAGGAGTTTCATGCCAGTCATCAATCTAACTGCAATTGCAATTGATCCAAGGAACCCACATCTCTTTGTGGTTGCTGGGTCAGGTGAGTTCACTCAACTTTATGATATTTGCAAGCACAATTGGAATGGATCAACTGATTTTGGTTAACCTATTGACTTATTTTGCCCTCCGCACTTGATTGGTGATGAGGGAGTTGAATTATCAAGCTTGGCCTTTTTCAAACAGAGTGAATTGCTCGTGTCCTACAATGATGAGTTCATTTATCTGTTTACACACGATATGGGCTTGGGACCCAACCCAGTTCCTAAGTCCCCGGTTTCTATGAGCAGTTATGCAAGTAAAATGGGGGTTGAGCATTGCTCTGCAGCATCTCTATCAAGCATGGATATGCATGAGAAAATGACTCCTCAAGTTTACAAGGGGCATATAAATTCTAAGACAGTGAAGGATGTTAATTTTCTGGGGCCTAAATGTGAGTATGTGGCTAGTGGCTCAGGCTGTGGCCAGATTTTCATCTGGAGAAAGAAAGCTGGAAAGCTTACTCGTGTTATGAAAGCTGATAAGCATTTGGCAGATTGCATCGCATCTCATCCTCATACAATGGTTCTTGCGAGCAGTGGATTTGATCATGACATCAAGATGTGGAACCCAATGGCCTTCGAGAAAGCTACTTATTGAGCAGGTATGAAATATCTTCTTGAGCTAATTGTTTCAAGTTAAGCACTCGAAGATATGATTTTTTTTTTTTTTGGCATAATGCTTGTTATGTGTATGAAACACTACATTGTGTATAAAAAACTGTTTAGGTAAATCCTTGAACTTAAAAATAGTTTGGGACCATGTTCAAGAAAGTTGTTCTTTTGGACATAAGAGCCAAAAGTTTTATGATGGAGACCAGGGATGAAACCAAGAAAATTGTTTTTCTTTGTAATCCTTTTTGGATGTCTTTTAATTTGAGGAAATTCATTTTTGTTCTAGGCATGATATGAAACTCTAGGGTTTAATTATGTGTGACTTTCCATTGGATTTTTTTGCACAGATTGTTTCCTGTAATGACTTTCTAGGGTTTAATTATGTCTTTTAATGTGGTCAGAGTTCATGATTTTGGGTGTAGAAATGATGCCTAGAGTAAATAACGTTTTTCTGAACTCTTCCTCTGGAGAAGTTCATTTGGAGATTCTTTTGGGGATGAAATTGCAAAAGATGATAGGAAAATTTTAAAAAAAAAAAAAATCTTCAACATGGAAAAGGTTTGGGGAAAAACATGAATTGAACACCAATTGTATCATGTTAATTGTTGATATAGTAAGAATGAGTTGCTATGTTCTATGAACTGCTTGGGCAGGAGGGGACTGATTTCTAATGGATCAAATTCGTTGGTTTACAATTGATAACCAATTGATGGTGACGACAACAACAACAACATTGATGACTATGATGATTTCTATGATGTTGTCTCTGATAAGGACTGTGGGTTGTGATGATGATGATATTGTTAACAACAGTGATTATGATAATGGCAATGGTGATGATGACATCAACAATGACAACGGAGGTGGTGATAATTACAATGATGTTGGTGTTAATATTGACTAAGGCAACAATGATATACTTTCACTGGTGGCTGTAATGATGCTGTTGGTGATGGTTTGTGTCCGACAGAAACAGAAGGCAAGGGGCTGAATTTACCGGATAGGGTCTCCTCAATATCTGATGTTGCAACTATTTTGACTTCCAAGCAAGAGGACTGGCATAGAGTGTGATGAAGAAAACTCAGCCACAGGTCAGGATCTTCTAGAGTTGATATTGACATTGAATCTAACAGTTATGGTTTTGATGATGAAGGTGTGGGTGGGACGGCCAGCCGTGAGGCTCTCTCAGTTGAGGCTCACAGGATCAAAACTTTTCCCTCTGAAATCTGATGCAAACTAACACGAACGGTTGAGTGGAATCTCGCACGCTTATGCCCTATCATAATAATACTCCCTCCGGTCCTAATTATAAGATAAAGTTGACTTTTTTGGAGAAATTAAGGAAGCCAATTAAATCACTTTAGAATATTTATATATTTATTTTTTTCTTCAAACTAATTAATTTGACTAATAAACTTATATATAATCTAAAGATACTAAAAATATAAATACTCTAAAGTGATTTAATTGGCTTCCTTAATTTCTCCAAAAAAGTCAACTTTGTCTTATAATTAGGACCGGAGGGAGTAATATGTACTAGTAGATTCTTAAAACAGGTATTCTAGATTATTTTTATTTGTCTACCGTCTCTGATATTTGTGCAGACATATATCAGGGTTATCTGTGAGCCTTCTAAACGCAGATGTGTATTTATTCTCTGGCCTGAGTATTGACACTTTTATGGCATGAAAACTGAGGTGATTTACACAATATATAGGCAGCACCTACTTAAGTTGAGGGTTCTCATTCCTTGAAGTGTTGGCCGAATAGCAGGGCAAATATCAGTGATTGTTTTCCCACTTTTTTGGCAGTGCAAAAACGTGATCGATTAACATGTTTTCGTTGGTTAGAATTTATATTCAACTTTTCTCGAAGCTCTACTATTATCATCATCATTCCTGCCCCGTTTGAAGTTGAAGCAGTATGTCTTCCTCGAGGTGTAAGTTGTTGAAACTCTTCAATAGGCTGAACGGGCCGGGTGAATCAAGATTTATTTGGGGGGGGGGGGGGGGGGGGGGTGGGTTGAATTTAAATATGTTTTCGGTAATATAATTAATCCACCCTTGTTCAAGTATATGAACTGGCCCAAAAGATGGTGTCTGAACTGGGTCAATGAGCCCAGATCAATCAAAGAAAGTGAACGAACTTTTATCAGGGAGAAATGACAAACCAGGACTTATGTTAAATGACTTAATGTAGAGTGTAATTAAAAAGGGAAAACTTCATTTCAATACCACATGAATTTACAAAACCTACAAAAGTCTATTAAAACTTACATAAGACAGATAAGGGTTGGGGTGGGAATCTAGGTTTTTTATTTTTGAGTTAAAGACCAAAATGCCCCTTTTAAAATTGTATCACATTTAAGCTGGCTAGCGGGCAAAAACGTTGAGTGAGATGCTGCTGTCTGGTGATGGTGACGAAGGAGGTGGCTGATCAATGTTGAAGAAAGGGAAGCTAAGAAGAGAGTCAAGTGTAAGTTAGTTTTAGACAACCATCATCTTTTCCAGATCAATAGGACAATAACCATCTTATTTCCATTGTTCATATGGGGGGGGGGGCGGTTGAATTTAAATATGTTTTCGGTAATAGAAATAATCCACCAACTGGCCCAAAAGATGGTGTCTGAACTGGGTCAATGAGCCCAGATCAATCAAAGAAAGTGAACGAACTTTTATCAGGAAGAAATGACAAACTAGGACTTATGTTAAATGACTTAATGTAGAGTGTAATTAATAAGGGAAAACTTCATTTCAATACCACATGAACTTACAAAACCCACAAAAGTCTATTAAAACTTACAAAAGACAGATAAGGGTTGGGGTGGGAATCTAGGTTTTTTATTTTTGGGTTAAAAACCAAAATGCCCCTTTTAAAATGGTATCACATTTAAGTTGGCTAGTGGGCAAAAACGTGGAGTGAGATGCTGCTGTCCGGTGATGGTGATGAAGGAGGTGGCTGATCAACGTTGAAGAAAGGGAAGCTAAGAAGAGAGTCAAGTGTAAATAAGTTTTAGACAACCATCATCTTTTCCAAATCAATAGGACAATAACCATCTTATTCCCATTGTTCATTTTGGTGGGTTTTGAGTGTGGTTCAGTGGGTTTGATGGAGCATGTATAGTAAAAATTTGGGGCTTTACGTGTGTGAGATAATTTATTTGGGGTTATCAATGAGGGCCAAGAACAATGACATGGTGCTGTGATTGTAGGTTATTTATGGCAGTTTTGGTTGTGGCTAAGTGGGTTTGTCGATTGAGAGAGATTAAAGGTTCAAACTTTACGTAAGTATGATGGCATTAACGGTGTGGTGTTGGTTATTTATGTATTTGGTCGTGTTAGCTGTGAGAGGGAGTATAATGAAGAGCTTATTGATTTGTAACAGGCTTCATTGAGTTGAAGTGGATGACTTATAGTAGTTAGGTGGTGATGACATGGGTGTTTTATGTGCATGCCATGTTAATGGTGAAAATTTATTGTAAGTAATGTATAGGAAAGGAACATGTTCTATGGGGTTGATGACTTGTATGCATTAGGTGTAAGTGGAATGGGTAATCTTCAATGGACTTGTCATTACCATATCTGTACGTGCATGGTAGTTGCTGCCATGACCATATCTGATTTGTTGTCAATGCCATCACAGGATTTGTCATTACCATAATAAATTTATCATTAAAATTAACAATAATAGTGAAGGCATTATTACCATATTTGTACAAGCATGGTAGCTGCTATCATGACCATATTTGATTAGTTGTCAACGCCATCACATGATTTGTCATTACCATAATTAAATTTATCATTAACATTAACAATAATAATGAAGGCATTTACTCATTTTGTTAGGACCTAACGATTGTTTGAGAAATATTACGGTATTTTTCAACAATGTTACTAGTTTCATCACTCATATTACTCTATTGGTGACAAGCCAAAATTCTTAGTCAATCCTTTGGAACATGTCAGAACTTAGTGATTTTTATCAAATCTATTACAAAATTTGTCAACACCATTACTATTTTAGTGAATCTCATAACGGATTCTATCAAGAGCATTACTAATTTAGTCAATTTCTTGAGAAATGTATGCTGTCATGATATGGGTGGGGAGTTGGAGGTTAAAGACTTAACTTTGTTGTTAATTGTGAAACTGGTATTGTCAAACATTTTGATGAAGTAATCAATGGTCTAAGTCTGTGTGTAGTGGAGATTTTTTTAAGTGATGAAATTTCATTAGTATAGGACTAACATTGTGATGAAATCTTAATTTTTTCTCATAGGTTAGGATGCAAGATGACATCGAATATTCAGGCAATACCTTCAAAGTCACTTTTTTTTCCATGTTGGGGAGGCGTTTGTAACTAATGTTGAAGGTGAAATTAAATATAGCGGTGGGAGTGTGAGGGTAAAATCGATAAAGGAGGGGATGACAGTTGAAGAATTGATGGTAATAATAGAAGGATGATTTGGTATAGATGGTAATTGGTGTAACATTAAATACACTTTGAGCTTTGATGAAAAGATATTAGTAAATCTCATTAATGATTTCGAATTGGAAAATATGTTTCATTATAATGATAGTAGTTCAAATGTGTATGTAGCATGTAAAGGAAGTGATAATGAAGGAAAGGCCATGGATGATATAGAAAAACCATGGATGATACAGAAAGTCAAGTCTCAGTTTTTGTGGTTACAGAAGTAGTTTTTTCCTATAGTGTTTTTGGTAATTTGTTGACAACACTTGTTAATATCCATGTAGGGTTGATCAATTCTTGGGAGTTGTGGAGCAAATGTGTTACATTGACGAGGCTGTGTGTTATGGAATAAGTGATGAATTTGTACGAAATGAGTGCAGTGTAAGATTTCTTCTTAGCCTTCCATGTGCAGTTGAAGGGCCACACAGAACTAGTATTTGTCATTTTTTGTTTAAGGGCTACACAGAACTAGTGTTTTGCAACCAACATGGGTCTTATAATCAAATCACAATATGCAATATTGTGGCCAACTTTTTTAGCCAGTAGTTGGCCTTTCCATTCGGCAATTGACTATCCTTAGGTTTATGGGCCAATATTGACTACATGAGGAACAAACTTGTTAGGAAAATCTATAAACGTTAATAAAACAACTCTAATGTAAAGTTATAGCATACTCAACATAAAATTTGCGTAAAAAATGTGTTGGTCTACTTGTCCCGTGTTTTTAGATCTGTCATTAATATCTTACACATAACAGACATTACCTGTATGCGAAGTCATGTGTATTAGATGCGTTAAATATATTGTAGACCTATTGAGCTGTTATATCACTTACACGGTTACTTATTCTGTTAAGTCAGTGTCCATAGCTGATCCCGTGTGATGTCTTCATCACCTATTTCAATCAGTTTCCTGTAAAATGTAAACACCGTCATTATTCATTTACTCATTAATAAATAACGAACAACATTACAACTTACTATTGACCCTTATCACGTTTGCACATTCGAGATATGAACTCAAAAAACTTGTCCTTATTATCTTTAACCTTCTTCTTCCGCTTAACTGGCTTTTTTAAAGTCCACGAGGACATGTTTTTTAGCATCTTTAGCCTCTTTGATCTCCTTGGTCCTTGTTCCTTCTCTATCGATTCCTCATCCTTGGATTCCTCTCCTTTATTGCATGTAGCCTCTTAGTTTGGAGTTTCCTCATTAAATTCAGAAATGGTTATGGGTGTTGCCATAGATCTGCCTCTATTTTTTCCATCGTCGTTGTCGTCATCTTATCTCTGTCATCATCATCAACATTATCGTCATTGTCATCATGTCCCTTATCCTCCTCACCATCTTTCTTATCCCTTTCCTCATGTCTCTTAGGAGTGTTAGCGTTTATTCCAACAGTGTCAATAGGGTCCTGGCCTTGTTGGTTTCTCTGCCTTTCAATCTTCAGTTGTGCTTTAGCAACTCCTTTTTAATAGCAGAAACAAGCCTTTTGTAGTTTTCAACAACCTTTTTATAGTTCTTGTCAATGATAGCCATCAACCTTCCATGCAACTCCTTTAATTCCTGTATAACACAATTAAAAATTGGTCAGACACATCGATAACCCATGCAATTAATGTTATAGCTATTAGCACATACTGGGTCTGAATAAGGCATACTATTCCTATTGACAATGTCATTGTCATCCTTGACTTTGCTGCCCTTTCTCATATACAAAATCCCTATGTCCCTCTTTCGTTCTCTCTCAATCATTTCCTTCACCTTCTCTTTTGTCTAGAACTATATTGCAGTTATTGACTTATGGCAAATAGGTTTAGACAATGGGAACTTCTCACCAAAATATAACTGCAACAACAATGCCAAACGTTGAACATTTTCCATTGGAAAACAAAAAAAACAAAAAACTGCTCAGAGTACATGCCAACGGCATGTATAAACACCCTTCGCAGGTTCCCTCTTTGTTCGATCTAATTAGTTCAACATAATTTGTCATCTCTTTTCGCAGGTCATTGACAATGTATATGGCGTAGTCAAAGTGGGCAAATCCTTTCATGGTGTAACACATTAGCTTAAGCAACTTGTTTCTAATTGTTGAGCTTGCGGTGGGAGACAAAAAAGTACCAAGCATATACAACATGAATAAAAAGTCAAAATTGTCATATGCCTCCCCAGATGTTATAGCATTAAGTATGTTCCCATACTTGAGTTCACCATAGTCTGTCTTTAATCTCTTATATGTCTCATCTGTCTCACTAACCTCTACTTTCACCTCCTCCCCTACTATATGGTACCCCAAGCAATTCTGTCACATCTTTTGCTTCAATTTCAACCATCTTCCCCTTTATTATAAATTAATTGATAGGGAGATCATATGCTCTCATAATAGCAACTAAAATGTCCCGAGGGAGTTTCATGTATTCCACATCAAGCAGATCTCGAAATCCTAACCTTTCTACCTGAGCTTTTAAGTTTGGATTATAATTTACATAAGCAACTAGTTTGGTGAATTGCTTCAGAGAGCAACGTGAGTGAAAAGCAACTATGTAGTTCCTCTTCTGCTTCTCCGGCCTTCCTTGCTTCACCCTATAATTATATTTTTTCATCTCCTCCTTAGTCAAATTCCTCAACGCCTTTGTTGACTCCATAAACTTCTCAGTAAAATTGATAAAGTCCTTCCCCTTTTCAAACTCATTTCGAAAAAAAATGTAACCATTCTTCACATCTTTATTTTGCACATCCACTTTATCCCCCGCTCTTTCATGGTCCTTCACCTATATGTTCTCTGCACATACTGCTTTCCTCTTCACACGCACCTCTTCATTCTGGCCCTCCACGTTTGTATTATGGCCGTCAATCTTTTTACTTGTCATTGGATCAGAGTTGATAGCTTTCATCCTACAAAACAACTTCACAGTTTAATTCAATTTAAATAAGGGAAATTCTTACAAATTAGGATATTTCATTTAAAGGGCCATATTCTAAATTTAACAATCCAAATAATACTGCCTTTTTGATTTTAGTGAAACTATTATAACAAGACCATAGCATAAACATGACCACAAAATCTGATAGACGAAGAAAATGTATGTTTCACTCTAATTTTTCAGTCTTATAAAACAGTTTGATAAAGAAGTCAAGGAGTTAAATTCATATGTTGAAAAAAAACCATATACAGTGGAGCTCCAAACAATTTCAACGTGGAGCTAAGTTGGAAATAGTTTTATTAAATGTAATTGCCAAATATGATGACTCAAGATTGAGTTGAACATGATAAGGATGGTAATATAAAAAATTTAAAAGTTTAGGGATTGAGTCATGAGCAAATTAAAAGTTAAAGGATTGAGTCGCACCGAATGATAGTTGAGAGACTAAGTTATAAGTGAGTAAAAAATTGAAAGACTGAGATTAATTTTCCCTTAAAAAAACATCTTAGAAGCTAACATGTGTGAGGAATATAATGCTTTGAACTAGCTTTCTTTTCTTTACATTCCCGAATGGTTTTAACCATAGCCTTCTTGTATTTAAAGTGGAAAAATCGATAAGGATTGTGGAAAACAACCCTATTAGACAAACCACTCATAAAAGAGAATAAATATTATTGTGTAAATACAAATATATCATTAGCTGAATGTAAGATGCATATTTTTACTAGCAAGTTGGTACACAATAGTCTGTGTGTTACATATTTGCCATTGCTTGTTTAATCTCATCTATGGTGATTGTCTTCAATAAAAGAAAATGTCACATTGCATCATATAAGGAAATGAAATTTATTCAAAGAAAGTATGCATGGATGTGATATGTTGAAGAAGAGAAACACTTTTGACCAAAACATCAGAAACAACAAGCTACCATGGCAACTCCTTTATCTCAAATGAAAGCTGGACACTAAATATCAACAAAAAGTAGGAAGTCGTTGATAGCCAGTTTGAGACATTCAGTTAAGGGACAAAATTAGAGAATTACCTGTTCATTGCCAGCAAAGTAGTTGTTTGGAGTGAGAAAGAGCATGCAGTGGCACTCCTTCTTGCAGAATTTGAGCATAAAAAACAAGGCAAGAAGTATTAACTCGAAGATTCACAAGTAATTTCTTAGTTCAACTTTACAACATAACAAATACAAAATAGATAACTAAAGGAGTCACAATTGCATAAAGAAATTTCACTAGGGTGGAGATCATAACAATTTAGTAGAACTCGTAGAGCCTTTCAAATTTTACTCTCAGTCTCAGACAGCAAGAGGTTAGAATGCATGCAAGTAAAATATGCCATTCAATCTAGTGGTAATCAAGTTTCAAATGCCAAACATTAAAAATCCTCCACAGAAATTATTATCAAAATAAAATATGACCCACATCAGCCATTTGACCATTGGCCATAGGGGCAGAGCGATGCCCAAGTTTGCAAAATGTTAAAAATACCCCTTTGTTCTACTAACGATTGTATCCCATCTCGCATTTGTCAATAATGTGATATACCCTATTTAGTCTAACTAGATCCATGTTTCTCTCATATACCAACTTTGTAATAGTGATGTTTAAATAATGTAATAGTGATGATCCTCTGTAACATAGCTCAAGTCTTGTAGATACATATATAAGAACATTGTGGAAAGTATAAGTATAGCAAACATAACATGGCTAGTGATAAGGATTGTTGCTTATGAAAATAATGGTTTCCAGCTTCACACCTTACAAACATGAAAAACGTATTTTTTTTCGTGGTTATGGAGATAAGCCTATCTCTCTCTCATGGGAACACAAGGACAATTCCAGAAGCCCTACCCAGCCTCAGTAGCTTTATCATCATAGTGCCTAAAGCACAATGAAGTTTGTTATGAATAATACTAGTCAAATTATTTGTGCAGTCACCTACAGAACTATAGGATTAAGACAAAACTTTGATTAGAGATGAGATAAAAGAGTGAGTAATTATCAAGGAGGCATAATGGTTCCCAAAAAGCAAAGGAAACGATTTACATATGAGTTTCATGCGTGATTTAATCAAAGCATAGACGTTAATCAAACCTGAATCCAAATCCTCAGAAACTTTCTACCTATTGGTGCTTCAAAATGTATCGATAACACTCATCTTTTTTGAGCTTCAAAAGGCCAAATAAAAGCCAGAAGAGTAAAGTTAAAAAAGGTAACCTAGGATTTGAAAAGTAAAAAACATAAGGCAGAAGAAGACATTGAGAATGACCAATGCAAAACACTCTACCCACTAGTGACTCTGCGACGGATTCCACCCATGATTGCCGATTTGGGGACGATGATGCCAACTATTCTTTTTTCGCCTGCAATGACATCGATTGTGACTCTTATAGGAAAGAACCAGTCCAAGCCTTGGTGCATTTTGAGTAATCCCACGTTTAAGTATCTAATTAAATAAGTGTGAATGGTATTTTGATTTTTAAGCCAAAACATCAAAAACCCAGATTCCCACCCTAACTCTTATGTTAGATTCCAAGTTTTGATGATAACAAAAGATTATTGTGTTATGATAAGAAACTTATGTTTTGCAAGTTAAGACTGTAACACCCCAAATTTCGATTAAGGGCTAATGATAATTATTGTGAATGATTTTGTAAATTAAAATGGATTTGAGATCCAAATTATTATTATGAATGTCTCTTGTCACGGGAAACGGTAAAGTGAGTAAGAGAAAGAAATTGAGCTACGATGCATTGGTCCATGGAGATTCTTGAGAAAATCTGACTTGTAGCGTATTATTTGTACAAGTAGTCTTGAATGGACTATTCCAATGAGAAACAATTTGAGGATCGGAAGCTGTCATAAAGAGGCGTCTGAGGTTCATGTTCCCAGTGGTGTAACAAATTTCGAGGATGATATTTATTAAACGGGGGGAGAATTGTAACGCCCCAAATTTTGATTAAGAGCTAATGATAATTATTGTGAATGATTTTGTAAATTAAAATGGATTTAAGATTCAAATTATTATTGGAAATGCCCAATACCCTGTATTTTAGCATAATTATGTGACAAAGTAATTATTTGGGCTAAATATAGGGGTAAATGGCGCATGGAAGAAAGAAAAGAATTTGGTTATGTATTATGTGGCAATTTTAATTAATATTTCATAATCAGTGAGAAATTGAAAGAATGACCATAAGTTAATGATTAATAGAGAGATTAATTACTAACTAAGGAGAAATGAAATATGTAACTAAATGGCTAATGGAGTGGTTAAAGTAACTAATTAGTTACGTACTTTATGAGAACCAATGAGAGAGTGACATGTGGCCATTGGTAGATGAAGCAAGCATGAGAGTTGGTAGAAGGAAAAGTCAAACAATGAGTTTTAAAATCATTTCTCTCTCCCCCTCTCTCTTTGTACGCATGAGTAGGCATGGGGGGGCAGAAATTCTGCCATCTTCATCATTTCACCTTCTTCTTCAGGCTGTCATCCCTCCCTTCTTTCTCCAAATTCGTCCTCCATTGTTGCCCAAGAGAGAGGAAGAAAAGCTTAATTTTAAGGTAAGTTAACGATGAAACGACCCTTTCTCTGAACAACAATTTACCATAATGATTTTACAAAATTTGGTTAACCAGTGATAATCGAAAACAATTTCTCATTTAAAACATATCACAGTTCAAGGCACAAACTCGCCCACAAACCCATTACAAAGATATTCATTAAAACAGTTATCCAAACAGTAAATATGATATCTCCGAAAACATAATATGTCCTATAATGGCAATATATAGAATAATACAACACCAATACCACAAGAGGCCTACAAGATTCTCAACGTCTATGCCTCTGGTTGCTCCCCTTGGCTTCTAGCCAAATTAGAGGTCTCGCCTGAAAAATATTTATAACGACGGGGTGAGACATAAAGTCTCAGTAACCAAAAATTAATTTACAAAATATGCAGGAAAAGATTGTAAGTCAGTGAAACAGCTTTAACTAACATAATATTAATAATATTCTCAATAATTAAACTTCATATAATATGTTCAACAATTAAAATCATCCCCACTCATCCATCCTGCTCCTCCTTATAGCTTCTGGATATGGTACAGCCTATCAATGCTAGTATACCCGGCCAAAGGTTAGCTAGTCACTTCAAGAATACTGCCCCTCCCATGCCACCACCAATATACCATAACAGGGAGTTGTCCGCCCAAAACACTCAACTCAAAATCCGGGCCAAGAATGAGAGAGCCGATGGGCATAGTTTCACCATATCTCTTCCACACAACCCACCATATCCCATAACAGAAAAAGAATATATCAATATAATTCTCAAAACATATACAAATTATCATATCTTCTACAACATTCCATCTCAAACATCATAACCATCACAACAGTAAGAATTTTAATAATATCTATGCTCATATATACAATTTTAAAAATACACTGCTTCACTAAACTAGGTTTATATTCAAACATACACATAATCTTTCAAAACACATACAAGTGGTATAGATGAAAGTAAGGTTTAAAAAACACCTTACAGTCCAAAACAAGCATATAAAATAAATTAACCCCGGTTACCTCAATTCCAAGCTTAACCTTAACTTGAGTACCAACTACGAACAATCACCGATCCCAAGAAAACTCTACATTATCAATTTAAGTAACAATTAACCCCAAGCAATAGTAAAATAAATAATTTACACAATTCATCTCCAATTTTCCTCTACTATTATTATCCTTAAATATTCTAACTTCCTTAAAAATCCTTAAACAACCTCTATATCATTCTCTCTCGTCAACCACTTAATTTTTATAAATTAAAGTTTCACCTTTAACATATCTATTATTATATAATCATCAATATCAACCTTCTAAAATAACTAAATCTCTTTTTCTAATTTATATGAATATAGTCTAATTATTAAACAATATTTGAAACTCCCACATAATTAAAATCATATAAAAAAATCTAATTCTTAATATCAAATTATAATTTATAATTTCTTATACAACAAAATTTACCAAACTAAACCGATTAGAATTTCTATAATGCCTCCAACAAATCAAATAAATTATTTAATCCAAATTTAATCAGATAAAGAGCCTAATATATAATTATTCATAGATTAATTATATAGAAAATTCATTACAAAATTATATACCAACTACATAACAAAAGTAACCTGATTAAAATTAACTATTAATCCTCCTCTATATTCCTATAGCCTTATATTAACAAAACTCAAATTTGTCCAAAATCTTAATCTTAAAATTTTCTCTAATCCACACAAAATTACTATCATAAGAAAAAGAAAATTATTTAGAACATTTTCATAAAAGAAGAGTTGTAATCAGAAAAGAATTTGAGTACCTTATTGATCCCCAAATATGTGAAAATACTCCTATCAGTATCACACCATACACCATATGCCTTCTGCACAATCACTTCATGCAGACGATCTACGTGAAGTGAGAAGGGAGAGGGGGTATTTATAATACCTCCCTCTTCCACCTCTAATTATTGGTGCCATAAGGCACCAATTATGAATGAGTGGAGGCATCGAAAGTGCCTCCCTCATTTTTCAACTGTGGGGCCAAATTGGCACCCACAGTTATATATATATATATATATATTATATTATATTATTTATTTATTTATTATTTTATTTTTATTATTTTTATTTTTCAAAAAGTTACTACTAAATTCATAATTATCTTTAAATTATAATTATATTCTAAAAATAAGGATGTTACAAATGACCTCTAATGCCAAACTCCCTTCTATAAAGTTGTTCCTTGTGTTGAGAGCTTCGATTTCATGGTTTTAGATTTCCCATTTGGTGGTGTTTGAGCACTCAAGGGATTTTGGAGTGTGGAAAACCAAGGAACTCCTTTGGAAAAGTTGTAGAGGTAAGTAAGACAAATCTTTCTATATAGGTTTTGTAGCCATTGATTGAGTTTGGAATTTCTGGGATTTTGGCTTGATTTTCAAAATTGAGGATCATGGTGTGTAGGGCATGTTGTGGTCATGGATTTAGTGTCTTGTGATGTGTTTTGGATTGATAGAATGGATTTGAGATTGAATCATGAAATTTGCAGTTTTTGGAAAATTGGCATTATGTTGCTGTCTTAGGTTATATTTTCGAAAACAATGTGAAATTGGTTGATTTGATGTTTTTAATGGATTCTTTGTGAAAATTTATGTGGGAATAGGTCAAAAACATTTGGATTCTAGGCCGCGGCCAAGAAAAATCCTGTTTCTTAGCTGAACTTCCAAAAATTATAACTAATTCTAGAAAAATTGAACTGAGGTGATTTCAAAGTCAAATGAAAGATATTTAAGTGATATTCATAGGAAAAATATGGGATATTACCAGAAATCACCACACAAATACATAATTGCCCAAAACAGAGTCCAGTTTCCATCCCAAACTTTGGACAATCATATCTCCCAGTTCACAAAACAAAATGACACAAATTATATGTCCATTTTGAAGCTTGGGATGTGAAATTTAAGATTGGAAAGTTTCATAAGTTTTAGACACCATTTGGTCATTCAAAAATTTCGTGCAGACTAACTGCCTAGAACAGGGTTCACACTTGACAGCATTCCAATTTTCTACTAAAATGTCTCACTCGAGCACACATGTATCTTGCACTATAAACTCTCGTCTCTAGATAACACTTACACTGATTTTAACAAGATTGTGATTTCTCACTCCCAAGTATGAAAATGCACTCTCTCAAAACTTCGTGCAAGTGCACCATAAAAACATAAGCAGAAGAGCAAATATGAAGATGCACTCGAGTGAGACCAAAGTGCACTCAAGTGATACTCTGTCAGAAGCCAAAACGCAACAGACTCACAGCGATCAATCCGAATATGGTTTAATATTATTTATTCATTCCATTTTCACTTGTTATTATTATTTAACATCATTTAACATATATTACAAGTGTGAAACAGGAGCTTGATCGTTTGAATTAGAAAGGCACAGAGGAAATCAAATAACGGCAGACAGAATCATTACAACGAACCAAGTACGTACCTACGACGATATCTCGTTCAAATATTTCCAATGTACGCATGTTGTTCCACAATAAAATGCTCTACTCTACAATGATTATTATTCAACGGGCAAAAACAACTGACAATAAATGCAGAGCTTCAGAGACCATCATTCATCATCTAAAAACAAGAATTCACACAAGCAAATTCACGAGTCTCTGTTATTCACATTTTCTCTGTATTCATATTGTACTTCAGTGTTTATCATATTTGCTCTGTGAAAGAGTCTGTATACACTTCAAATTCTATTTTCATTTAATCTCAAGGTATAGGGACCTTGAGAGGGTAGAGAAGCAGTTGAGAGAATTCCTAGTATGACTTTCTGCTCATAAGACTTACAAGGTACAAGCAGTAGAGAACGTTGCTGCTCGTAAGACTTACAGTGGTGTAAGCAAGAGAGAACATTGTTGCTCATAAGACTTGTATACGTAAGCAAGAGAGAAAGGTCATAGAGTTGTTTTTCTGCACGTAAGACTTGTCGTAAGAGGGAGAGAAATTTCTAATGTTAGAATATTTCTGCTCATAGTCCATTCAAGGACGATTGTTGTCTAGCGGTGTTCCCAGAGCCCACTGAATCTTAGAAGAATAGTAAAAATCTCAGTAGGTCTTGATCTCTGAGGACTGGATGTAGGCCTGGGTTTTGGGCTAAACCAGTATAACTCTTGGTATGCTAATCTTTTCAACTCTACTCTATATACAGTTATTGTCATATCACCATATCAACTAAAAAATTTATCACATCACCCAATTCACCCCCTCTTAGGTGAAGCTTGCCTCTTTCATTTGGTATAAGAGCAAGGTCTTCTCCGAAGAGCCTAACAGCTTGAGAAGGATCCAGTAAATGGCAACAATGGGTGAGAACATTCTTCCAGACGGAGCTTCTATCACTAGACCTCCTGGTTTTGCTGGAGAACATTTTTCATTATGGAAAGCTAAATTCAGAGTGTTCGTGATAGCTAATGAATACGGTCTATGGAATGTGATACAAGACGGTGACTATGTTCCAATGAAGAAAATCGAAGATAGAGTCATTAAAAAGAGCCCAGAGGAGTTTGACGAAGAAGACAAGAGGTTAGTAATTGTCATGCCCTTATCTCAATTTCAACCTTTTTCAGAGTATTTATAGAAAACGATATGCGGTTCAGTAGGCAACACATGAATAGCATAACTATACTGATAATATATGCATGATTACATAAATTCCCCATAGGGGTTCGTACATGATACTTACGATTAAGGTAGCTGCACAAGGCTACTAAGGTGTCTAAACTCATCCTAGTGAAACAGAGACTTCTTCCCATCTTTGTTCCACTACTGTAATCCCCTCGTACAGTACTCTGCATTGTTGTTTGCATATCTTCTATCGTCTCCTGTCTAAATTGTTGGTAGGGGAGGGTGAGATTCGAGAGAATCTCAGTAGGAAACAGATACCATAATGCATGCATGATAGATGCTATGTGTATGACGTGTTAGCTTTATCTAGATGCATGCACCATAATGACATTTCTGCATGCATACCATAATGCATGCATGATAGATGCTATGTGTATGACATGTTAGCTTTATCTAAATACATGCCCCATAATGACATTTCTGCATGCTTAATGTTTCATGTAAGAAAACTATGGCCATAGTAAAACAAAAACAGAGCTTCATTTATTCAAATATGCTCTACATAATCAAGTAAAGCAAACACATACATTACTACACAAGCAAAGATATCAAATACATGCAAGTAAGGTAAGTCCCCTACCTCCAGCTTTTCTCCTCGATTTGCGTGACAGCAACTGAGGCTCTCAGCTCAGTCCTACAATTCCAAATATACCATTTAGACACTTTCATAGTATTTCTGGGGGGTTATATGAGTCTATCTTGAAAATTACTAAAATACCCGGCCCCGCTGTACTTTTCTCGAAATTCTAACCTGGGTTATCCTGACATATTTTCGCCCGAGGAATCCATTTCTGGACTCAGAATTACCAAATTCACTTCCAAAAGACCAAATTGCCCTTGGCAGCCCTTATTTCAGTGTTTTAGGGGTATTTTCGTAATTATGCTTTCTCGGCCTTTTCCGAAAAAGTGCCCAACTGTAATCCCACCTAATTTTTACTCCTAAACTCAATGGAACCATCAAATCATTGAAAATCCAACTCTAAGACCCATTTACAGTGATGGCCGAAATATATGGGTTTTAAGGGGAAAATCGGGGTTTTTCGGTTTCAGCTGCATAAACGCATTCCTTTCTACTCCTAAGTCTAAGACCCATTAGGTTACAACTACCATTAAGACCCAATTTTGGCAGCATAACCCCTATATCATAACATTTTAAAACTTTAAAACTAATGACAATCTGGAGAAATTTCATTGATTAAATTGTCCACAGCAACTAGAATAGTCAATACACAAGAGTTTGGAAGTTACCTCAAGCTCCTACTAGCTTTTTTCAAGATGGTTGAACCCTAACCCTTGAAACACCAAAAGATGAGCTTTCAAACCTTAAATCATATGCAAAGGAAGCTTAGGAATGGAGTTATACGCATTAGGAACCGATTTACCAAAGAAATCACTTACCTTTGTAAGCTTTTTCCTCCCCTTTTCTCTCTCTAAAATTTCACACTTCCTTTCTCTATGTTCAGCTGGTTCACATCAGAAATGGGGCTGAAGAAGGAGGAGGATGATTATAATAATATATCCAATTTAATTAATTAATTTTCCCAATTTTCGACTTTTTACAAAATTTTGGCAGATTTCTGTCCAAACTTTGAAAAATCATAACTAATTCTAGAAAAATTGAATTGGAGTGATTCCAAAGGCTATAGAACCCTTATTCAGTCTAGTTTCAAGAAAAAATATAGAATTTTGCTAGATGGAATCAAAAAATTCCCAGAATTTCAATCTTTGCATGTTGTTCTAGAAAATTTCTAGTTTTTCTGGGCTAATTTCAAAAATTGATATCTTTTTGTATATAGCTCTAATTGAGTCATATGACCTATCAAATTAAAGCTTAGGATGTCTACTTTCATGCTATAAAATATCATAATTTTTACTCATCATTTGATCATTCAAAATCATATGGTAAGCTCACTACCTCATAGGCGATTTCACCGAAAACATAATTATATTCTCTAAAATTCACCATTTTAATTTCTTAATATACAGAGTTCACTCGAGTACTCAGTGTGACACCCGAGTGCTAATCAGAAATGCACTTGAGTCCAAATAAGTGAAGCACAGAAAGTGCATGCCAGAGAGTCAACTAGCATGGAAGAGCAAGTGCACTCGAGGAAAGAGCATTTGCACAAGAGTGACAGCTCAGCCCCCACGAGTGGGAAATCCAACTCTCTCTATTCCTGATGCAAGTGCTGAAGCAAAAGAGTATCTTATACGAGAATATACTATTCACCCAAGTGAGGATCATTATACTTGAGTGAGGCCCCACATCACTTGCGAGTGAGAAATCACACTCTTGTAAAAATTAGTGCGAGTGTTTTCCAGAGATGAGAGTTTATAGTACAAGATACATGTGTGCTCGAGTGAGACCATATGTACTCGAGTGAGGACCCACATCACTCGCAAGTGTGAAAATGCACTCTCTCAAAACTTCGTGCAAGTGCACCACAAAAACATAAGCAGAAGAGCAAATATGATGATGCGCTCGAGTGAGACCAAAGTGCACTCGAGTGATACTTGTCAGAAGCCAAAACGTAACAGATTCACAGCGATCAATCCGAATATGGTTTAATATTATTTATTCATTCCATTTTCACTTGTTATTATTATTTAACATCATTTAACATATATTACAAGTGTGAAACAGGAGTTTGATCATTTGAATTAGAAAGGCACAGAGGAAGTCAAACAACGGCAGACAGAATCATTACGACCAACCAAGCATGTACCTACCATGATATCTCGTTCAAAGATTTCCGACGTATGCATGCTGTTCCACAATAAAATGCTCCGCTCCATATTGATTATTATTCAATGGGAAAAAACAACTGACTATAAATGGAGAGCTTTAGAGACAATCATTCATCAACTAAGAACAAGAATTCACACAAGCAAATTCACGAGTCTCTGTTATTCACATTTTCTCTGTATTCATATTGTACTTCAGTGTTTATCATATTTGCTCTATGAGAGAGTCTGTATACACTTCAAATTCTATTTTCATTTAATCTCAAGGTATAGAGACCTTGAGAGGGTAGAGAAGCAGTTGAGAGAATTCCTAGTACGACTTTCTGCTTATAAGACTTACAAGGTACAAGCAGTAGAGAATATTGCTGCTCGTAAGACTTATAGTGGTGTAAGCAAGAGAGAACATTGTTGCTCATAAGACTTGTATACGTAAGTAAGAGAGAAAGGTCATAGGGTTATTTTTCTGCACGTAAGACTTGTCGTAAGAGGGAGAGAAATTTCTAATGTTAGAATATTTCTGCTCGTAGTCCATTCAAGGACGATTGTTGTCTAGCGGTGTTCCGAGAGCCCACTAAATCTTAGAAGAATAGTGAAAATCTCAATAGGTCTTGATCTTTGAGGACTGGACGTAGGCCTGGGTTTTGGGCCGAGCCAGTATAACTCTCGGTGTGCTAATCTTTTCAACTCTACTCTATATACAACTATTGTCATATCACCACATCAACCGAAAAATTTATCACATCACCCAATTCACCCCCCTCTTGGGTGAAGCTTGCCTCTTTCATCTTATATGTCCTTTACAAGTTTTAATGAACTTTTGTAGGTTTTGTAAGTTTATGTGGTATTTAAATGGAATTTTCTCAATAAATAATTTGTGGGATAAAATAAATGGTTAAAGTGTGAATTTGTCCCATAAGTTTTTACTCAGGATCCATGTTACTTGATAGTTTTTTTTAGGTTCAATATCATCTTAGAAATGTTAAAATTGAGTAATATTTCCCTTTATCATTAAAAATATTAACAGTTAATGTTAATATTTTTAATGGTCAATATTAGCATTTTAATAGTGTGAGGTAACATTGTTATGTTTTGTAAAGGGTTATTATTTAATCAATTATTACTCTCGTTATCTTCGTTCACCCTAAACTTCATGTAAGGAATGAGCCCTGCATCCAGTTATAATTACAATCTAAATTGTAAAACATTTATAAACAGTTCCTTCAAACAAGTTAAAATTAATGCAAAATGTGATGTGACCTCGATTGAAGCACATAATTGTATACTCCTACTTTTCAAAGTGGAAACTCAACTTTGATTCAAATTTTAAAGTGATTAATGCATGCAAGAGAAGCAAAACACGCACATGGATACTACATTTTGAAATTAATGAGAAACTAGAAACGTGCACTGAACTAATACCCACTTATCTATTGAAGGATGAGCCATTTCATTATATAGCTAGGCTTAAAAGTGCTTTCATGGATGCAGCCTGTTCCAAATAAACCTGCAACACAGTGTATCTTTTCACAAGGAATTTTCTTACAAGATGGCTTAATTAGAATGGCAAGTTGGGAACATTCGTGCTTTTAATTATGGCCTGTTACATTCGTGCACTGAATAGCATAACTATACTGATAATATGTACATGATTACGGAAATTCCCCTCAGGAATTCGTACCTTATAATTACAATCAGCGTAGCCGTACAAGGCTACTAGGGTTTCTAAACTCATCCCAGTTAAACGGAGACATCTTACCGTCCTCGTTCCACTACTGTAATCCCCTCGTACGGTACTCTGCATTGTTGTTTACATATCTTCTGTCGTCTCCTATCTAAATTGTTGGTAGGGGAGGGTGAGATTCGAGAGAATCTCAATTGGAAATAGATACCATAATGCATGCATGATAGATGCTATGTGTATGACATGTTAGCTTTAATTATATGTATGCCCCATAATGACATTTCTGCATACTCAATGTTTCATACAACAAGACTATGGCCACAGCGAAAATAGAAACAGAGCTTTATTTATTCAAATATGCTCTACACAATCAAGTAAAGAAATCACATACATCATTACACAAACAAAGATATCAAATACATGCAAGTAAGGTAAGTCTCATACCTTAATCCTTTTCCACCTCGAAACGTGTGCCTCGTAAAGTATGACAACAGTTTGGGCTCCATATTCGATCCTACAATTCCAAATGTACCATTTAGACACTTCCATGATGTTTCTGGGGGTTATATGAGGCTATATTGAAAAATTACTAAAATACCCCGGGGGCCTGACCCGGCCCCGTCGTACCCGGTCCGGATGTACTTTTCCCGAAATTCTAACGTGGGCTATCCTGACATATTTTCACCCAAGGAATCCATTTCCGGACTTGGAATTACCAAATTCACTGACAAAAGACGAAATTGCCCTTGATAGCCCTTATTTCAATGTCTTAGGGGCGTTTTCGTAATTATGTTTTCTCGGCCTTTTCTGAAAAAGTGCCCAACTGTAACCCCACCTAATTTTCCCTCCTAAACTCAATGGAATTATCAAATTATTGAAAATCCAACTCTAAGGTCCATTTCTAGAGCTGGCTGAAACTTATAAGAACTCCAGGGAAAATCAGGGTTTTTCGGTTTCGGCTCCATAAATACGTTTCTTTCTACTCCTAATCACTTTATTGACTATTCCATTAGGTTACAAATACCATTTAGCACCAATTTGGGCAACATAACCCCTAGAAAAACCCATTTTCCATTTTTACAACCAAGGACAATTCGGCGAAATTTCACCGATTAAATTGTCCACAATAGCCAGAATAGTCAATATATAAAGGTTTGGAAGTTACCTCAAGCTCCCACTAGCTCTCCCTTGATATAGCTGAACCCTAGGTGCTCAACATTCAAATTTGAGCTTCCAAACCTTAAATCATATGAAAAGGAAGCTTAGGAACGGAGTTATACACATTAGGAACCAATTTACCGAAGAAATCACTTACCTTTGTAAGTTTTTCCTCCTCCTTTTCTCTCTCTAAAATCTGAATGTTCTCTCTCTCTTCAGCTGCTGTTTCATGCCAGAAATGAGCTCAAGAGGAAGAGGATGATGATATATTATTATATCATGATTTACTTTAATTTTCCAAATTTTCGGATTTTTACAAAATTTTGATAGATTTCTTCCCAAACTTTGAAAAATCATAACTAATTCTAGAAAAATCGAATTGGAGTGATTACAAAGCCTATAGAACCCTTATTGAGTCTAGTTTTAAGGCAAACTATAGAATTTTGCTGAATGGAATAAAAAAATTTCCAGAATTTCAATCTTTGCATATTGTTCCAAAAATTTCACAGTTTTTCTGTGCTGACTTCAAAAATTGATATCTTTTTGTATATAGCTCTAATTGAGTCATATGACCTATCAAATTAAAGCTAAAGATGTCTACTTTCATCCTGTAAAATTGCATAATTTTTTCTCATCATTTGTTCATTCAAAATCACATGACAAACTCACTACCTCATAGGTGATTTCACCGTAAGCATAATCACTTTATTCAAAATTAACCATTTTATTTTCTTTAATGCCCCAAAGATATAAGAAATATTAGAGAATATATTTGGGACACCTACTAAATCGGGACTTAGCAGTTCACTTAATTTAGGCTTATTCTCAAGTCTCCAATCTCAAAATTCGGGGTATTACATATCCCATTTTGTGTCTTGGGCTGCAAAATCTAACATGGCGGCTAGCTCTCAAAAACTTGGAGAACACATACATCAATGATCAATCTATTAATATGGGATTTATTGGAGTCTTGCAGAGGATGGTTTGACAATATCATCCTCATTGGAGTCTTGTTCCAATTATCTGTGGGTATATATGATATTTTCTCCCCTTAGATTAACTATTACTTTATTAGGGCATGAGCCCTCACTTGTACCCGAAAATAAAATCACAATACATCGTTAATAATACTTCATCCGTTGCTATATAAAGTCTTTTTAATTGAATCGTGGAATTCTAAAAAAACAGTTAAAATTAATTAAAAGTAATAAATATTTAGAAAATATTTTTTTTCCTAAAAATGCCCCTATTTATGAATGAGAGAGATAGAGAAATAATGAGAAAAAGATGAAAAAGAAGGTGTGTTATGAAATTAATTGATGACAAAATGGGTAAAAGTGCATTAATTATTGAAGCAAACTCAAATAATACATTATAAAAAGGGACAAGCCCAGTTAAAAAAAAGAGGAACTTATATATAGGGATGGAGGGGTAAGTCATTAACTATATAAATTATTTTTTATACATTGTATAATACCACTCTGGATTTCTATTATAAAATTATAAGTCATCCCCAACTTGTTTAGCTAGAATCAAGGAAAAACCTTAAAACTTGGTAACTCTGTCTAAAATTTTATTAAGCTTTCATTACGTTGAATACTAAATGTGGATTCTTCTCTCGGTGAGGATTCAAATTTTGGTTTGCTACGTGACTCTTCACGTTAGTAAGATTTTTTTTTAAAACTTGTTCATGTATCTGAACTGGGCCGTGGCCCAGGAAATTGTATCTGAAATGGGTCAATGAGCCCAGATCAGCCAAAGCAACTAAATTTCCATGGGTTAAAAAATCAAAGAAACTGTACCCAAAAAAAATCAAAGAAACTAAAGTAAGAGAGAGAGAGAGAGAGAGAGAGAGAGAGAGAGAGAGAGAGAGAGAGAGAGAGAGCTAGAGAGTATTGATCCTGCCCATAGAATGAAACAAAGCCCTTGTCTGATAAGGAAAATGACAAACAAGGGATCTGTAAATGATTTAATGTCAAATAAGCTTTTTGAATTATTTTTGAAAAAAATACTTCTATTAAAAGCTCTAAAGGTTTTTCTTCTTTAATATGTACAAATAATATAATATCCAAACAAGGTATTTGAACTCACTTGTTTAGATTAACTTTTAAAAAATAATTTTTATAATTTATGAGATAAAAATATAAAAAGAATTTTATCTCGACTTACTGAAAAAAAACTTCTAAAAATTATGATTTTAACCTTTTCTAACCACTCAGCAGTTGGTCAGTATTTTCAATTTTTAGAGTGCTGAAACCCGTGACTTGAGCCTGATCTTAAGCTGTAAATAGACGAGTGTGATATCTTTAGCTAATATTTTACTGAAAAGTTGACTTTTTTGTTTTCACTCTGTTTTTCTGCTATAATTAAATGTACATGTTGCCGTGTTTATTTAAGACATGAAACATATTTATTATGTCTTTTCTGTTTTTTTAGAAACCAAAGGTATCCCGAGCCACTTTCGATTTCATACTAATTCTCTTAGGCTTGGAGAGCATATTGAAGAATTTTCGTCTTTTCTAATAAATTTATTTTTTAGGATTCAAATTTGTATTTTCCTCCTTACATAGATGAGATTGCTACCGCCTCAACCAATAGTTGCTTTATAGATTATTATATCTTCAAATCTTTATTAGATCTCTCTGTTCCTTCCCCGAATTAAGACACAGCAGATTACTAGAGTCTTGTGTTTACATTGTTGATTTTTTTCATTTAAGAAATTTATTTCTTCCCCACCTTGATTATGACAGTGAATATTATTCTCACAAGCACTGAAAATTTTTATTTATACATTATTGTTCTAGTCACACAAACATTGTAACTCAAATATGTATATTTTTTTTATTGTTTTTCTATGTCGTAACGTAGAAACTCTAATTGGTAACTAATTGGCTATTTCAAGGTTATAGATTTCGTTTTGTTCATCTTGATAGTCCTATTGTATTGTAATATTTTGTCACTTCTTGCTCTCTTCATAATCAATTTTAATTGTTGATTCTTCACCTTAGATTCTGTGCGAGGCATGAGCCTTACATACCATTCATTAACAATATTCCTTCATAATAATAACAATATACAAAATGTGATTTGATATTGAATTAAGAGAAATAAATAAATGTTCTTTCATCCCAACCCTTAACGATTAAGTATAATATAATTTCAATGAGTAGAAATTCAACTTCGATTCAAATTTATGTGATAAATGCATGCATACGAGCTGCAAAACATGATCGTGATTGCGTTTGAAAGATCAATGTGAAACTAGAAACGTACACTTAACTAATATATATACTTGCTCCGTTCAAAATTACAAGACATTTCATATTTAAAAATATAAGACATTTTGATGTTTTTCAAAATGAATTAATGAATTTATTTTTCTTCAAAAATGGCTTCAATATATGAATATGTGAAATCAATGAAATTTTTATATTCATTTGTGTAGTTACCTAGCTAATTAAATAAGGGGAAACATGAATGAAAAATAGATACTCCTTTGGTTCTAAATATAGATGCTCATTTGGGATTGGTCTTAATTGATTCTAAATATAAAACCTCAATCTATCTTATTTATAATATTTATTATGTTTTCTTAAATTAATTTGCCCCAGTTTATAAACCAATTTATTATATTGTTCATTTCATATATATTATAATTAAATAACCTATCTCACTGCCCTTAGTATACTCAAATTAGTTATGTATTAGTTATGTAGTAGTTTCTATATTAAAGATAAGATAAATAGTTGTAATGATGTGAATTGTTTTCTTAAAGGAAAATTTAGTTAAAAATGTATGTCTTGTACGTACTTCTGAACAAAGAGAATGCATATATAAAAGGAGGGCCAAACATTAATTAATTTCAATATTGTAAAGAGCTTTACGGATTTGGCCAAAATTTCATTATAACCCAAAGAAGAAAAAAGAAAACAAGAGCATGAAAGTATAAGGGAAAATCCCTGATAAAGGGCCTCAAAATTCCAAAATCCTACAGAGGTGATAGGAGACTTATTAGAGATTTACAATTTCAAAGAAAATTGTCAATTTACCCTTACTTATTTTTTTATTAAACTAATAAATACCCCGCCACCAGTTGCCGCTCCAGAGGCGGGCGCCACCAGCGGGGGCTCAGGTCCAGGGAATATTCCGTAATCCCAAAGTTGAGGGGGTAGGGGTTTGAACCCCCCCACCTGTGGTCATGCACCCATGCTCAAAAGGCACACATGACCACTGAGCTAAGTAAGCCTTTTAGTATATATAGTGCAATATATATATATATATATATATAGTAAACTTTGATTTTTAACTAAGCCAACCAACAAGTTTAAATAAGGAATTGACGATTGATAAAAGAAATTAACAAGTTCATATAAGGATTTCACAACTTTCGTTTTTTAAGCAAAAAATCTATCTACTCTCTTAGACCATTCACTAGTTTAGATAAGGAATTCCCGAGTTCATATGACTAATTAACAAATTGAGATAAGGATTTCGCAACTTTTGTTTCAACCAAAAATTCACTTTCACTTTCAGGCCATTCACAAGTTTAGATGAAGAATTCCCGCCTTCAGATAAGAAATTGATAACTTGAAATAACGAATTCACGACTTCTATTTAAGTAAAAGATTCACTTGCGCTCTCAGGTCATTCAGAAGTTTAGATACAGAATTACCAAGTTCAGATAATACATTGACAAGTTGAGATAAAGAATTCACAATCTCATTAAGAATTTGCAACCTTAGATAAAAATTCGTAACCTTATTATTTTAGTTACGAATTTGTATCTAAGGTTGCAAATTTGTATTAAGTTGTCAATTTCTTATCTGAAGTTGGAAATTCTTCATCTAAACTTGTGAATGGCCTGAGAGCATTCTCAGACCATTCACTAGTTTAGATAAAGAATTTCCGAGTTTATATGACGAATTAACAAATTGAGGATTTCTTAACTTTTGTTTCAACCAAAAATTCACTTTCGTAAACTTGGCAATTCTATATCTAAACTTGTGAATGGCTTGAGAATGCTCTCAGGCCATTCACAATTTTAGATAAAGAATTCCCAACTTCAGATAAGAAATTGACAACTTAAGATAACAAATGCACAACTTTTGTTTAAGTAAAAGATTCACTTGTGCTCTCAGGCCATTCACAAGTTTAGATATCGAATTAACAAGTTTAGATAAATAAATGAAAATTTTTGATAAGGAATTCACAAGTTCATATATGAGATCAGGAATTCGTAACCTTATTTTTGTGACCTTATCTGATAAAGATAATCTCACAAGCTTAGGAATTTGCAACCTTAGATAAAAATTCATAACCTTATATGAGCTTATTAATTATTTAACATTTAATTGTATTTTAGAATCATGGCATTATCTTAATTATACTATATTTTTATTTTAAATTTGTTGGTTTACTTTTAGATTATATTATATTAAAATTTTGTTGAACATTTTAATGTATTTTAGAACTCGGGAAATAAAAGTTGCGAAATTCTTATCTCAATTTGTTAATTCGTCATATGAACTCGGGAATTCCTTATCTAAACTAGTGAATACTCTGAAAGAGTAGTTGGATTTTAAAAGAAAGTTGTGAAATCCTTATATGAACTTGTTAATTTCTTTTATCAATATGTTAATTCCTTATCTGAACTTGTTGGTTGGTTTAGTTAAAAATCAAAGGTTACTATATATTTTTTTTTGCACTACATATATTGAAAGACTTTCCTAGCCTAGTGGTCATGCACAAAACTAGAGGGGGATTCGAACCCCCACCCCCCCACAAACTTTGGGAATTATTCCTAAAGCTAGGGAATATTCTGTCAAAATATTCCCTGGTTAGAGCCCTGCCAGATGGTGCCCGCCGGCCGTGGCCGGTCAGCCGCCTCCGGAGCGGCGGCCAGCCGGCGGGGTATTTATTATTTTAATAAAAAAATAAGTAAGGGCAAATTGGTCATTTCCTCTGAATTTATAAATCCCTGACAAGTCCCCAAGCACCTCTGCAGGATTTCAGAGTTTCTAGGTCCTTTATAAGGGATTTTCCCAAAGTATAATGGGTGAAGCCTCTTTTCCAAATAAACCTGCAATAGGGTCTCTTTACCAATGGCACCAATGGCGGGTGGCTTAAGTGGTTCGGCACTTGAGCCCCTTTCTTTCAGTTTTGGGTTCGAGACCGGTGGATAGAGTCTCTGCTGGAAGGAGAGGTGGACACCCAAAGGGTCTAACATATCCTCAAGTCCGGATTAATCGGTTGTGTGGGTTTACCTGGCCCAAAAAAAGCGTCGGAGACCAGATGCCAAAGGCAAAAAAATAAAACAGGGTCTCTTTCACACAGATGGCTCCATAATTAGAATGGGACGCTTCGTGTTTTGATTAGACGTGGCCTGTCACATTATGTAGGTACCATTGATTGGCCGCATTTGCGTGTGAATTGGTTTAGGGCTTCAAATCCAACTTGGCTATCTATCTCTAAAAGCTTTATCTTATGCAATTCAAAATCAACTTTTAATTAATTTTAATCACACCCTCTACGAACATCTTTTTGGTGTTATAATTGATCAAGCTAGCCATGTCAACACCTATTTCCATTTCGATAATTAAAGAGTAATAAAGATGAAATTCAATGGGTAAACAAAAAAGTACAATTATACTGATAAAGATATTTGTTTACAATCCCAACATCGTTCATCAACGAAAAACAGAAAATACAGCGGAAACTTAATATTTACAAATTTAACCAAAATATCACAAAATAGACTAATTATGACCACGATCTTGTCCTCACCTCGAGACACGTGCCATTCACTTTCTGGTGTCTACATCTTTTCCCTTTGCCCCACTGTACCCACTAAGGTGTTTGTTGAAAAATAGGGTGAGATCTTGAAGAATCCCCGTAGAGACATAATATCGTTCATAGAGAATGCAAAAAGTAAATATGACATGAGCCAAAGTATGCACAAATTAATGAACAATATAAACACATCATCATCATGTATACATGAGTAGGGTGTCATGCCCTTATCTCAATTTCAACCTTTTTCAAATTATTTGCAAAAAATGATATGCGGTTTGGTAGACAACACAGGAATAGTATAACTATACTGATAATATGTGCATGATTACATAAATCCCCCATATGGGTTTGTACATGATACTTACGATTAAGGTAGCCATACAAGGCTACTAGTGTGTCTAAACTCATCCCAGTTAGAAGTGGTAATTCGGGCCGGGCTGGCGGGTTGGGCCCGCCAGCCCGTTTAAAAAATCAGGTTCGAGCCTGAAGAACTCAAGCCCAATTGTAATTGGCCTAAACGGGTTAAGCCCGTTTAACCATTGGGTTAAACGAGCTAACCCGCAGGTTAAATGGGTTAACCCGTTTAGCCTGATTACCCAAAAAAAAATTCTCCCATTCCATTTTGATCCGCTTGCTCACGCTCGGTGACCCTCGGTCTCACTCTCAAAGCTTAGAATCTTTCTTCTCTTCGGTCTCCTCTTCTCTGAACGGCTGAACCCTAACGCTCTGCTCCCCCTCTTGCGCTTCCTCTCCGGCTCGGCTCCGTCACCCTTCCTCTCCGGCTCCGCTGGTTCGGCCTCTCCAAGTCTCGCTCTTCCTTTGCGCCTCCTTCGCTCCACCACTCTATGCTCTAGCATTGCAGTCTCCGTCTTGCTCTCCGCCTCTCCCAGACTCCCTCCTCCTCTTTGACTCCGCGCCACCACCGCTCAGTTGCTCTCACCTATCTCCCTCTTCCCCTGGCGTCAGTGGCGTCTCGTTGTCTACTTTGCTCGAAGGCTCAGAGCTTCAGTCACTTAAACCAAACCGGATTAGGCATGCTCATCTGTCGTCTCTTCCAAGTCTCCCATCTGAACTGAAACCAAACCGGATTTTCTTCCTCTCGTGCTTGTGCTCGTCGCCTCTGTCAGTCTCAACACAGTAAGAGGTAATTTTTTTTGTTCTTGTTTGAATTGAAGTAAACAAAAAACTTAAGCAAACCATTGAATTCTGATTCAAACTCTGTAGTTTCTATCTTTGGTTTTATTTGGTTTCATCTAATGCTCAAATGCTCAATTAGTTATGTACTGTAGTTTCTGTTTGATTCGAATTTTGTTTGAATTGAAGTAAATTTGATTTAGTTATGTAGTTTCTGCTCAATTTGATGAAATGTCGAAGTCTATAGTTCTGTCTTTGCTCAGTTGCTGGATTTGTTTTTCCAATTGATTGTTGTACTGTGATTATGCATTTGTTGGTTAAGCTCAAATGCTCATTTGTTGAATTGCTGTGATTGTGCATTTGCTGGATGAAAATTTGAACTCTGTAGTTCTGTCTTTGCTGGATAAGTGGATTTGTTTTTCCAATTCCATTTTGTACTATAATTGTGCATTTGTGGTTGTTGTTGGATTTTGTTTTCAATAATGCTTTTGTCCTTAAACAAAGATGATAATGCTTTTGTCGTTAAAAAAAGATGGCTACCATGGATGTTGACAATGTGGCCACACAATCTGAACAACCTACTGAACCTGAAGCTTCCACTGTACAAACACAACATAAAGATGCTCCTGCTACAAATAAAAGGGCGAGATGTACGACATCTGATATTTGGAGATACTTTACAAAACTTGGCATAGTTGATGGTAAGGAAAAAGCCAAATGTAATGGGTGTGGAAAGCCATATGCTATGGGAAGCAAGGATTGTCGGACTTCACACCTTCGGCGTCATATTGAAAGTTGTAAAGCACTTCCAAAATACAAGGATGTTGGTGCCATGATGATAGACCAATCAAGGATTGTTAGAGCTAGAAAGATTGACCACAACAAAGTTCAAGAACTCATTGCCTATGCCATCATTAAACATAATCTTCCATATGCTTTTGTTGAGTATGAGGGAATTAGGGAGTTGCTCACATATTTGAATCCTGATTATAAGAGTATTACAAGGAAAACTGCTGTGGTGGATGTATGGAATTTCTATCTTCATCAAAAGGACAACCTAAAGGCCAAACTAGCAATGAGTCCAAGTAGAGAATATGTTTGACTTCTGATTGTTGGACAGCAATAACTACATAAGGTTATCTTTGCTTGACTGCTCACTTTGTTGATGAGAAATGGAATTTGCATAGCAAAATACTTTCCTTTTCCAAGATGGAGCCTCCTCATACAGGACTTGAATTGGCAAAAAGGGCGCATGAGATATTAATAGATTGGGGGATTGATAAGAAGGTTTTCTCTATCACGCTGGACAATGCTTCAACAAATTTTCATATGCAAAGAATACTTAAAGAGAATTAGAATTTGAGTGGTAGCTTGATATGCAATGGAGAATTCTTTCATGTGAGATGTTTTGCCCACATCTTGAATCTCATAGTTCAGGATGGTTTGCGAGTAGCGGAAAGAGCTTTAAATAAAATTAGGAGCAGCATTATGTATGTACAGAAATCAGAGGCAAGGATGATAGAATTCAAGAAAAGGGTTGAACAAGTTGGGGGAATTGACACTTCTTTGGGTTTAAGGTATGATGTCCCAACTAGATGGAATTTGACACATGCAATGCTTGAGAGTGCAATTAAATATCGTCGTGCTTTTGCTAGCTTGGCCTTGAATGACACAAATTACAATCATTGTCCAACAAATGAAGAGTGGTCAAGAGCAGAGGCTATGTGCACATTCTTAAAGCCTTTTGCAGTGATAACAAACTTGATATCTGGATCATCATATCCCACCTCTAACATGTATTTCACACAAATATCAAAGATTGTGTTGCTACTAAAAGGACATTTGAAGAGTGAGGATTCTGTGATTTGGGATATAGCTCAGAGTATGCTTGACAAATTTGATAAATATTGGACTGAATATAGTGTTATTCTTGCATTAGCCATTATCCTTGATCCTTGGATGAAGCTTGAAGTCATAAAGTTTACTTTTGCGAAATTAGATCCCATAAATTCTCATGAGAAGATTGAAAACGTTAGGAGTAAGTTGTACTATGTTTTCAATGAGTATAAAAATGTGAGATCATCTTCATCCGACACCCCAATTGGTGGAGCTACTTCAAGCTCGAATGCCAACACGGTGTTGATCACAGAACCAATTCCTAGCCGTAACTCGAATAAAGTGGATGACTATGAAGTTTTTGATGTAAGTTTGAAATTCTTAAATAGTTTTTGTTTAGATTTAATTTGAATTTTCATTGTCACTATCCTCTGTTCATTTAATTTGACCTTTTTATTAATTTTTCAATGGTGTAGGATTTTTTTTCATTCAAGTGTCAAGATGAGGCAACAATTGAAAAGTCTGAATTGGACTACTATTTGGAAGAAGCGATACTTGATAATAGATTGGCTACAAGATTTAATGTCTTGGATTATTTGAAAGCCAACTCAGCTCGATTTCCCTATCTTTCAAAGATGGCATGTGACATTCTTAGTATTCCAATTACTACCATTGCTAGTGAATCAGCCTTTAGCATAGGATCTCAGGTTCTCACAAAGTATTGATCTCGTCTTCTTCCAGATAATGTTGAAGCTCTCATTTGCACACGAAATTAGCTTCTTGGTTTTCCATAGGATGATAATATTTATAATCATATTTGTTCATTTATCTTTTTTAATATATCTATTTAATAAATCTTTTATGTTTATGTCATTACTTGTGGCAGAGGATTCTGAGATAGAGAAAAGGGAAATTGCTCCTGTCCCTATTTTTGCTGCTTCAGACAATGCTTCGAATATAGTGATTGCCGATTGAAGAATGACGAAGGAAGATTATAAGTTTTTTTGTTGTTTTGAATAATTAGCTCCAAAAAGATTATAACTTTCTTGCTAATTGTTATTGTATTATATGACTTATATCCCTCATTCCCTTCGAATACACTTATGCCATGTCTTCATTGTCTTGCTTGATGAGTGATACATGATTTGCAATTTTGCATGCCATGCATAGATAGTAAGCTTGTGAAATTCATTTATGTGTGAAGGACAAAATTAATTAGTAAACTTGGTGTGTGATGCATGATTTCATTTATTTCATTCATTAGATATGAGATGATTTCAACTAAATGACTTAGCGAGCTATTTATGTAATTAGGAAAAAGTAATGGTAGATTGGTAGTAATTAGTAAGGTTATGTGTGTGCAAGATGAAATTATGTGGCATGCAATAAAAACTAATGGGAGCAAATAATTTGTGTGGCAAGCAATAAATTAAAGGTCCATTGGTCCAGTTTGTATAGCCCAAATTCACAAAAAAAAACGAAAAGAAGTATAGCCTAAAAGCTAATGGAAGCAAGCTGGGAAAAAAAATAGTGAATATAGCCCAAAATAAAAAAAAAAGGCCAGAAGTCACACGGCCTAGCGCTCCAGCCCAGTCCCATTAAAAAGTCGGGCTGGCGGGCTACTAATCGGGCTCAGGCTGCCATTATAATCGGGCTGAATGAAGCCCGACCCGATTGCTGTGAACCCGCGTTGGGCTAGCCCGTCAGGCTCGGGCTGGCCCAAATTACCTGTTCTAATCCCAGTGAAATGAAAACATCTTCCCGTCTTTGTTCCACTACTGTAATCCCCTCGTACGGTACTCTGTATTGTTGTTTGCATATCTTCTGTCGTCTCCTGTCTAAATTGTTGGTAGGGGAGGGTGAGATTCGAGAGAATCTTAGTAGGAAATAGATACCATAGTACATGCATGATAGATGCTATGTGTATGACATGTTAGCTTTATCTAGATGTATGCCTCATAATGACATTTCTGCATGCTCAATGTTTCATGCAACAAGACTATGGCCACAGCGAAAACATAAACAGAGCTTCATTTATTCAAGTATGCTCTACACAATCAAGTAAAGTAATCACATACATCACTACACAAGCAAAGATATCAACTACATGTAAATAAGGTAAGTCCCCTACCTTAACCCTTTTTTGCCTCAAGACATATGCCTTGTAAAGCGTGCCAATAGCTCAAGCTCCATATGCGATCCTACAATGCCAAAGGTACCGTTCAGACACTTCCATAGTGTTTCTAGGGATTATATGAGTCTATTATAAAAATTTACTAAAATGCCCCCGGGGAACCGGCCCGGCCCCGCCGTACCCAGTTTGACTGTACTTTTCTTGAAATTTTGACATGGGCTATTTTGACATATTTTTTCCCAAGAAATCCATTTCTAAACTCAGAATTATCAAATTCAATGTCAAATTACAAAATACCCTTGACAGCCTCACTTTAAGGGTTTCAGGGGCGTTTTCGTAATTATGCTTTTTCGGCCTTTTCCGAAAAAGTGACCAACTGTAACCCCATCTAATTTTTGCTAATGAACTCAATGGAACCATCAAATAATTGAAAATCCAAATCTAAGACCCATTTACAGCCCTGGCTGAATTATGAGTTTTCCAGGGAAAATCAGGGTTTTACGATTTCCGTTCCGTAAACGCGTTCCTTTCTACTCCTAACCACTTTATTGACTATTCAATTAGGTTACAAATACCATTTAGTACCAATTTTGGCAGCATAATAGCCCCACAAACCCATTTTCCATTTTTAGAACCAAAGACAATCCGGCGAAATTTCACCGATTAAATTGTGTACAGCAGCTAGAATAGTCAATATACAAAGGTTTGGCAGTTACCTCAAGCTCCCACTGGCTCTCCCTTGATATGACTGAACCCTAGGTGCTCAACATCCATATTTGAGCCTCTAAACCTTAAATCATATGAAAAGGAAGCTTAGGAACGGAGTTATACGTATTAGGAACCGATTTATCGAAGAAATCACTTACCTTTGTAGTTTTTCCCTCTCCTTCTCTCTCTAAAAATCTTAACTCTTCTCTCTCTCTCTCTAAAACTGAAAATGGCTTCAGTTATGGCTTTTGGAAGGAGATGATCACTTTATATCATATCCCTTTTTAATTAATTATTTTTCCCAATTTCGGATTTTACAAAATTTTGGCAGATTTCTAGCCAAATTTTGAAAAATCATAACTAATTCTAGTAAAATCAAAATGGAGTGATTACAAAGCCTATAGAACCCTTATTGAGTCTAGTTTCAAGGAAAAATATAGAATTTTGCTGGATAGAATCACAAAATTCCCATAATTTCAATCTTTGCATACTGTTCCAGAAATTTCACAGTTTTTCTGGGCTAACTTCAAAAATTCATTTCTTTTTTTATATAGCTCTAATTGATTCATATGACCTATCAAATTAAAGCTTAGGATGTCTAATTTCACCCTATAAAATTTCATAATTTTAGATCATCATTTGATCATACAAAATCGCATGATAAGCTCACTACCTCATAGGTTATTTCACCAAAAACATAATTACTTTCTCCAAAATTCACCATTTTACTTTCTTAATACTCTAAAGATATAAGAATCATTAGTGGATAAATTTGGGACACCTACTAAACTAAGGCTTAGCAGTCCGCTTAATTTAGGCTTATTTCCAAGCCTCCAATCTCAAAATTAGGGGTATTACATAGGGCCCAGTCCTACAATCTACACTAGTTGGACTTTTACCAACTCCCAGTGTAAGTGCACCTCTGGCACTAACTGCCCCTCTCTAGGCAAATCATGTTGATTAATAAAGTGCATTTACAAAACAATGGCATCCACACAATCACATAACTTATGGCATAGTGTATGAAGGATAATGTCCCTACCTCAATGCTTTATAATCCTCTATTTAATGGTGTCTCGTAAAGCGTGCTGTCCCGGCTTCCGATTCAGTCCTAAAATATTAAATGTACCAGAAATAGGTCATAACCTATCCAAGTATTATTTTAGACTCTTCTATAGTATTTATTATGGTTATATTAGTTTATGGTAAAAATTTACAAAAATTCCCTTGGGAACCCATCCCGGCCCTACCGTACCCAGCCCGATGGCATGTTTCCCAAAATTTTGACCAAAGCTATTTTGAATTATTTTTTCTCAAAGAATCCATTTTCAGGCTCGAAATCACCAAATTCAGTGTCAAATTACAAAAATTCCCTTGACAACCCCTATTTAGGGATTTCAGTGGTGTTTTCGTAATTACGCCTTTTCGGCCTCTACCGAAAAAGTGCCCAACTGTAACCCCACCTATTTTTGCCCACTGAGTCCAATGGAACCATTTATTTCATGAAAATACAACTCCTAGTAACAGTTCTGGTCTGGCCAAAAATATGAAGAAAATAGAAAAATGGAGCTTTGTGTTTTAGCTTCTAAAAATTGTACTTTCCACTTTTAATCCTTAGTTAACTCATTTAAACACTTCATAATCATGATTTAAAAGATTTTGGGCAGCATAACCCCTTAGGGTTATAGCTTTTCTAATTTTAAAACTCAACCCAAAAATCATAAAAACCAACCAACTATTATCAACAACAATTCAAGAAGGCAAGTTCATGAAGTTACCCTCTTTGGCTTCTTGGTTTCCTCTTACTCTAGGCTCCTCCTCCCTCTCTTCTTGATCTCAAAGTGTGTCTTCACCACCATGAATTCATGAGAAACAAGAGTTTAGAGAAGAATCTAAGGAAATGCCATAAGAAAAAAAACCAAAGAAACCACCTTACCTTGACCTCTTCTTCTTCCTTCTCTCTAAACTTTGAAATTCTCCAAGTTCACTCTCTCTCCCTCTCTTTTCTTTTGCTTTGGCCGAATGTGACATGGAAAGAGGAAGGATTATGTTTTATTATTTTGTCTCTTGTTGCCTCTTAGCCCTTGATTTAATCAATGACTCCTAATGTGACACTTGTCACAATTCCTTCTTCCTCTTAATTTCTTCATTGACTTGGCATTAACTTGAGTCATTGTCTCCCTTTTCTTGCTCCAACAAATCCGTCCCTCTCCCTTTCTTTTCTCCACTAGCCATGCTTCTTTTTCTATGTCCATACTCTTCCATGCAATCATGTGTTTCACTCCTTCACTCAAGCTTCTCCCCCATTCTTAAACTCAACATTTAATCTACCAACTCACTCCACCATGGTCATCATTTCCTTCTTCTTGTGGCATGTGATCATGTATTTTAATATTTCTTTCTCTTTTTCTTTCATGATGGACGGAAATTAGAGAGGAAGAGGAGAAAAATTTGTATTTCATTAATCCCATAATTCACATAATTGAATTATGTATAATCCCTCTTAATTTCCCAATTCTTGATTTATTCCACCAAGAATAATCCCATTATGCATTTTCCTTTATTTTCCTTGATTAATTGAAATTAACTCAAATTAATTGGAAAATAATTAATCTTGGGCTAAATTGGCAAAATTATGATTTTGCTATCCCCTTTGTAATTTAATTCAATTTTTGAATTAATTTTCTCATTTCCTTATGAATATGAATATTTTAAAATTCACAAGATTCAAATTCATGAATATGCACCATTTTATTGAATTATTCAAATAATTACACTATATTTTAGGTGAATAAAATTTGGGGTGTTACAAGCCATATTAACTTGCTTATCATACATTCTAATTCATTAAAAAGAGCTCAGAAGAAAAATTGTTAATCAAAGGCAATCAATATATATTTTTAAAAAAATTGCATAATTTCGAAGTTATAAATCGTGTAATCTAGTTCTAAGTTTATGCGAAGCAATCCCCATTCTAGTTTTTTTATGGGCAAATTAAAACTCATTAAGTCAAGTTTCTTATATTCATTATGTGTATTATTTTTTTCATGTGGATTTATAATTAAAAGATTATACTTCAAAAATAGAAAACATGACTATGTATAATTGAATAACCTGATGTAATGGATATAAGGAATTTGACTTAAGTATGATTATTTTCTGATAATCAGACTTGAAAATGTCAATGATGGTTGTTTTAGAAGATTTCATATGTGCAGGCTTTTGAAAGCCGGACCGGACCGGACGGTCGGACCGGTTTGGCCGTCACTCGCTCAATACAACGGCTCGTTTCGTGTATTTGGATCGTTTGAACGGTTGATCCGGATTGAGCCGCCCAAAACCGGACGTTGAGCCGCAATCCGGAGTTAAGCCGGAACCCGGAACGGATTTATGCAAACCGGACGGGCCAAATTTCCCTTGTTTTCTACGTTTTTTTCCGTCATTGAAAGAGTAAAGAAGAAGATGGAAGAACATTGACGAAGGAAGAAGAACAAAGGAGAAGGTAAAGGCTGGAGCGATCATTACCGGATTAGTGATTTTTGTTCTCCATTGTTGAATACCAGCGTCCTTCTCGCTGAAGAATTTTCCTCTCCGTTCTCAAATCTACAGACTGCAACAGTAGAAAAGAATGCTAGTGGGGAAGGAAAGAGGCATGGAGATGGAATATCGTGACCCATGATAAGAAGCAGTAGAAAAGTAAAATTAGATCAATGGCCAATATTAATCATATTCAAATATTAATGGTTTAGATTTCCTTCGTACACAGTATAGCTTTTTCTACTTCCAATGCAAGCACCGTGGATAGTCCTAAAGATAATAATAGCTTCTGGATATTAGTTGGAGACTTGACTAGTTCTTACCTATTTTATACTATTACTATATTGTAATCTTTTAATTATAAGAATATTTTAAGTCATCAATATATATAAAAAGTAAAAGTTTGTCCGATGACTTTATTAAAATCTTTTAATTCTCTTTATTATTTTTTTATCTATTTGTTATATTTATATTACTACCTCCCCAGTTGGCTTTATATTTCTAAATAAAAGTTTTTCCGATGAATTTATATTTCTTAGAATTCGATATACAGATTTAGAATTGTTTAACAAAAGAATAACATATCAATTGAGTTATTTTATTTTAAACTTAGCTTGTCAATTGAGTTATTTTATTTTAATAATTTTATACCAGAAGAACATATCAACATAATTAGATTTGTATAACCCTTGAGTGGTGGATATTTTCAGCACTTATCTTGATGGGTAACAATTGATGAGGTTTTTAAATGGTGTTTTGTGACTTTACTAACTTCATATGAAATTAGACTATTAACTAATTATTGTAATATATATATATATATATAATTTTTAAATTTAATTATTACGTCACCGGTCCGGCTAAACGGCTCAACCGTTCCAACCGGTTGAACCTTGACCCACTGATCTTTTCGGCTCAATATCCGGTCCGGCTTTTAAAACATTGCATATGTGTTCATTATTTGAATTATTAATGCACTCTTCCGTCACCTACTAGTCAAAGTAATAAGAGATCATTTAATATAGTTTCCTTCTTCTTTTTTTAATCTGGATTAAGTTTAGATTTATAAGAAGATTATTTCTATTTAATAGATTTTCCTTTTTAATTTTTTTACTTGAAACTTGGTTAGGTTTAAATTAATTATATTTTGATGATGAACTGAATAAGGGTATATTAATATTTCAGTTTCCTTTTTCTCTACCTCCCCTTTATTTCGTGATATATCTCCCTTCTTTTCTTGTTGTCGTCCCTCTTTTAACCATTTTCTCTTTTCTCGTGCTACATCTGAATAATAAAAATTAGAGAAGTATCATTTAATTTTGAGATGAACAAGTATTCCTCCAGATTAGTGAATGATGTTGAGATGACATAACAACAATTAATAACTCTCAATCTTGAGGTTTGTGCTCCAATGTTAACGATAGATGGATAAAGATGTAATTAAATTCGACATTTTCTAGGCCAAAATTAAATTCAACATTCATATTGGCCCCAAAAAAAAATTAAAGAAGTTTATATATATGCAAGTGTCCTAACTGAGGTATTTGCATATTATAGCTTAGATTTTTTAATTCATGTTAGATGTCATGTCCTCGTTCACTTGTTTGTTGTGGCATATTCCTTTAATAACTTAAAAGTAAAACTAACGGTATGGGGTTTAACGCCCAAAATTTAAATGTTAATGAGGTTAAATTTAAATTTTAAAACATTAATTAGCTTATATGCAATTGATCAGAAGTTTTGGGGAGTTTTGTGGATTTTAGCCTTAATTTTTAGATTTACTCAAATATTTGCCCTTAATTTAATATATCCTTCTTCCATCTAAATATGTCTATCTTAATTTCTTTTATGTGGCATGTGGGATGTGGACCCCGCGGGCCCCAAGGCGAAAGAGGAGCATAGCTTAATCGACTATAAAAAAAATAAAATTCACACTACTCTTGCACCAAGAAGGCAAGAATGAAATATAATATTTACACTAATTGATTTAAAATATTATGATTTTATATAAAACATCTTAATTGTTTTTATGTACATTTAAACTAATTAAAAATAGTATGATTCATTTTTAAGATCTTATACATTATATAATGAGTCTATATTTATCTATTAATATATGTGTACATGCGCGCACGCAAGATATAACAAGTCTATTAAGTAAGTTATATTGTCGATAAATTATGAATAAAATGACTTGGATATAATTTTCACGGGAACATTAGTTTTGTTGAACAAAAATTGGTATTGTTAGTTTGACTTAAATGGTTTCCGACACTACTATAGAATTAGGATATAACCACCCCAAATGATGTCCCAAATTTAAATTGGGTGGTTAAAAAGGTAGACGGTGGCAATTTCGTAATTATATGTATGTAGGGAAACCTTTAGACATCCCAAATTTGAGTTTGGGACGCCTAAAGTTCTTCCCGCGCCCAATATAAATTTTGGCAAATTTTTTTTAGTGCTAGGAGCTGGGTTTAGACGTCCCAAAATAATTTTGGGACATCTAAACCCATACTTTAGGCGTCCCAAATTAATGATTTTTGGGACGCCTTTGTGCTTGTCAGACACTTGTGTGACATGCGTCTTCTCCATTCTCCACCCACCATCCCTCCTTTTTGACCAAACAACTCCCTCTTTCATTCATTATTCACTGTCAACGCACACCCCTCCCTTCTTCAACTTTACTCTTCCTCCTCCCTTCTTCTTTCATTGTAGGCCGTCAACCCACCTCCTCCACACCTTCTTGGTTTTTTCCTCCACCTCCTTTCCATTGAAGACGACACACGCACCACCCCCTCCTCCACAGTGTCTTGGTTTTTGCTCTCCTCCACCTCCTTCCTTCCATTGTCGTCCACACCTCCTCCATACACCGTGGTCTTCTTTGCTTTCTCCACCCTCCGGCGTACCTCCTCCATTGTGCATACACCGTACATAGCCGTCGGCGCCCCCTTCATCAGGTTAGTTTATTTTCTTTCTTTTTTTAACAGAATAGTTTATTTTCTTTTTGAAATATAAATTTAGTTGAAGAAATTAAATTAAAACTTGCAATATGAAACAGGACGTTAAATTTCTTGTTGAAATATAAATTGTAGCTCATATAGAAATGAGTTTGTTAATTGTGCTTATATATTGGCTAAACATGACGTTTAATTTTTTAGTGAAAATAATGGAAAACCTAGCTAATAGGAAATATCACGTTAATATATTGTTTGTTTGATATGTTTGGAGTTTGGAAATGTTTGTTTTATATGTTTAGAGGTTGGGAATTGAGAGGAAAAATATGTATATATATTATTATAAATAAATGGAGCTTTTGAATGATTTTGATGGAATTAACAACAATTAAATAGAGTAATTTTTTTTCTTTAATATGATTGATTTTTTTTTTTAGATTAGATTAGTAAGATTATTAATGTAGTTTCCTTAATATAATATAGTAAGTAGTATGATTATTATTCGTGTAGTGGAGAGATAGGGTTGCTTGAAATTTTGGGATGTCTTACTTTTAATAGGAAATGCTGTCGAAGTTTTTGTTGAAAAAAGTGAAAAAAGGAAATCCCATAATATATCGTTAACAATTGTACTAAACGTGTGAGTGTTATTGGGAATGACTTAAATGGTAATAAAATAGATCATAGTTGGATGAATGCTTTGAGAACTAGTGAAGAATATGAGAAAGGGGCGGAAGAATTTATTGAATTCGCTAGAAAGAATGCTCCAGCAAAAAATGGAAAGTATTTTTATTCATATGTCAATTGTTTGAATGAGAGTCGACGGGATGTTGATGTCATAAAGAGTCACACCCCTATCTCAATTTCAATCTTTTTCAGAGTATTTGCGGAAAATGATATGCGGTTTGGTAGGCAACACAGGAATAGCATAACTATACTGATAATATGTGCATGATTACATATATTCCCCATAGGGGTTAGTACATGATACTTACGATTAAGGTAGCCGCACAAGGCTACTAGGGTGTCTAAACTCATCCCAGTGAAATTGAGACTTCTTCCCGTCTTCGTTCTACTACTGTAATCCCCTCGTACGATACTGTGCATTGTTGTTTGCATATCTTCTGTCGTCTCCTGTCTAAATTATTGGTAGGGGAGGGTGAGATTTGAGAGAATCTCAATAGGAAACAGATACCATAATGCATGCATGATATATGCTGTGTATGACATGTTAGCTTTATCTAGATACATGCTCCATAATGACATTTCTGCATGCTCAATGTTTCATGTAACAAAACTATGGCCACAGCGAAAACAGAAACAGAGCTTCATTTATTCAAGTATGCTCTACAAAACCAAGTAAAGCAATCACATACATCACTACACAAGCAAAGATATCAAATACATGCAAGTAAGGTAAGTCCCCTACCTTAACCCTTTTTCTGCCTCAAAACTCGTGCCTCGATCTACGTGCAAACAGCTCGAGGCTCCATATTCGATCCTACAATGTCAAATGTACTATATAGACACATCCATAGTGTTTCTGGGGGGTTATATGAGTCTATCTTGAAAAATTACTAAAATACCCCCGGGGCCCGGCCCGGCCCCGCTGTACTCGGTCCGACCGTACTTTTTCTGATATTTTGACATGGGCTATTCTTAGATATTTTCACCCAAGGAATCCATTTCCAGACTCGGAATTACCAAATTCACTGACAAAAGACGAAATTGCCCTTGGTAGCCCTTATTTCAGTGTTTTAGGGGCGTTTTCGTAATTATGCTTTCTCGGCCTTTTCCGAAAAAGTGCCCAACTGTAACCCCACCTAATTTTCGCTCCTGAACTCAATGGAACCATCAAATCATTGAAAATCCAACTCTAAGGCCTATTTACAGCCCTCACCGAAATATATGGGTTTTCCGGGGAAAATTGGGGTTTTTCGGTTTCGGCTCCATAAACGTGTTCCTTTATACTCCTAACCACTTTATTGACTATTCCATTAGGTTACAACTACCATTTAGTACCAATTTGGGCAGCATAACCCTTAGGGAAACCCATTTTCCATTTTTACAATCAAGGACAATCCGGCGAAATTTCACCGATTAAATTGTCCACAACAGCCAGAATAGTCAATATACAAAGGTTTGGAAGTTACCTCAAGCTCCCACTAGCTTTTCCTTCTTGTGGCTGAAAACCCTAACTTCAAAACACCAAGATTTGTGCTTCAAATAACTTACATCACATAGAAGAGAAGCTTAGGAGAAGGATTATACACGTTAGGTACGAATTCACTGAAGAAATCGACCTATCTCATGAGTTTTCTCCTCTCCTTCTCTCTCTAAAACTCTCAAACTTTCTCTCTCTCCTTGGATGCTATTTCACGTCAGGTATGAGGCTGAAGGAAGAGGATGATGATTTTAATAAGATATCCCAATTTAATTAATTAATTTTCCCAATTTCGGATTTTTACAAAATTTTGGCAGATTTCTGCCCAAACTTTGAAAAATCATAACTAATTCTAGAAAAATTGAATTGGAGTGATTTCAAAGCATATAGAACCCTTATTGAATCTAGTTTCAAGGAAAAATATAGAATTTTGCTGAATGGAATCACAAATTCTGAGAATTTCAATCTTTACATACTGTTCCAGAAATTTCATATATATTTTTGTGCTGACTTCAAAAATTCATATCTTTTGTATATATCTCTAATTGAGTCATATGACCTATCAAATTAAAGCTTAAGATGTCTAATTTCATCCTGTAAAATTTCATAATTTTTTCTCATCATTTGGTCATTCAAATTTATATGACAAGCTCACTACCTCATAGGCGCTTTCACTGAAAACATAATTATATTCTCTAAAGTTCACCATTTTACTTTCTTAATACCCCAAAGATATAGGAATCATTAGGGGATAAATTTGGACTTCTACTAAATTGGGGCTTAGTAGTTTACTTAATTTAGGCTTATTCCCAAGCCTCCAATCCCAAATTTTGGGGTATTACATTTCTCCCCCCGTTCAATAAATTTCGTCCTCGAAATTTGAACGTCTACAACTTAGGGATTAATCCTATCTCATTCTATTATCACGTATAAGCTTATAAGTCATGTAACACCATATCCCATTACTAATCTCAAATAGTATTCAGCATTCATCATCCATTCTGTACACAGGATGTGTAACACCCCAATTTTTGATTAAAGGCTAATGGTAATTATTGAAGATAATTATCAAATTAAAGTGGAATAATTATGGGTTTGGTGGCTATATTAATTAATATGCCATAATTGTTGTGAAAATTGAAAGAATGGCTCTAAATTAGTAATTAATGGAAGAGATTAATTACTAATTAAGAGGGTATGAGATGTGAAATTAAAATGGCTAATGGAGGGATTAGAGTAACTAATTTGGTTACTTGCTTTATGAGAACCAATGATATTGGGACACTTGGCAAGTGGGTATGGTGAGAGAATGGTTGGAAAGGTCAAATGACCATATTTTATTGTTTCCTCTCCCTCTCCCTCTCTCTTATGCGAATTGACATGGCATGGGGGACTGAAATTTCTGCTCCTCACCTTTATCATCATCATCAAACATTTCTCTCTCTCTTCTCTCTCCATTTTCGCCATTGGAAACCAAAGAGGAAGAAAGAAAAGCTTGTAAAAAAGGTAAGATCTTGACCTCTAATGCCAAAACTTCCTTCTATAAAGTTGTTCCTTGGAGTGAGAGCTTCAATTTGATGGTTGTAGTTTCTCCATTGGTGGTGATTTAAGGAATCACGAAAATGTACAAGTTGGAGAATCATGAAGTGTCTTTGGGAAAGTTGTTGAGGTAAGTGAAAGCTTCATTTTCATATAAGTTTTGTGGCCATTGGTTAGGCCTTGAATTTCTGGAATATTTGCCCTAATTTTCATGATTTAGGGTCTTGAGGAGTATAATATGTTGTTGTCATAGAAATGGTGCCTTGTTTAGTGTTTTGAATTGATAGAATTGCATTGAAGCTTAAATGTGAAGTTTGGCACCTTTTGTGTTGGTTTTGTGCTTTGGTCAAAATAGGGCATGTTGATAGGTTGTGATTTTGGTCATTTTGAGGTTACCATTGTGTTCCTTGTGAAAATTTGTGTGGGAATAGGCGTGATTGTTAATTTTGGAGTCATGGGACACTTTGGTAGAAAATTGGAAAATCTGTCCCTTGGAACTCGTTCTGGGCATTTTATTTGTGTGGACGTTTTGAATGACCAAATGATTTCATAAAATTTTGAAACTTTCCAGTCTTGAATTTCACATCCCAAGCTTCAAAATGGACATATATTTTGCGTCATTTTGTTTAGTATTCTGGGAGATATGATTGTCCAAAGTTTGGGATGGAAATAGAACTCTGTTTTGGAGTAGTGTTGAGTTTTGTGTAATTATGGAATTTTGTGGTGATTTTCAGTAATGGTACATATTTTTCCTAGAAAGAGTACTTAAGTACCTTTCATTTGGCTTTAGAATCACCTTATTTTGAGTTTTCTAGAATTAGTTATGATTTTTAGAAGTTCAGCCAGGAAACAGAATTTTCTTGGCCGCGGCCAAAGGTTATGAACCGCAGCCCAAGACCTTCTGTGCATCCATTGGCCGCGGCCCATGGGTAGGCTGGCCACGGTCAACCCCCAAAAATCAGCATTTTAGACTTTTAAAAGGTGACCTTTGATCAAGTGTTTCCCAAGCCTTTAGGCATGTGTTTAGGCTTTGATTAGCCACCTAAAGGTCATGAATGGTAACCAACTTTAAGTGTTATGCAAATGAGAATTTGGAAAAGAGAATGACCCTATGTCCTTGATTTGGTTATAGGGTTGGGTATTCACCCTAATTATGGTTTGATATCCGCTCGGATCGCGAGTAGCCGACGCTGGAGCATATGTGGAAGAATAAGTGTAGGGAACTTACCTCTCCTGCATGTATTGATATTTGTGTTTGTGTATTGATGCATGTTATTGCTTTGCTTGATTATGTGAAACATATATGAATGATTGAAGCTCTGTTTCTATTTATGCTATGGTCATGAGTATGTTGTTGAAACATTGAGCATGCGGATATATCATTATGTGAGCATGAGTTATTGTAATGCAAGCATGTCATGCATTAAACACTTATCTTGCATGCATATTGGTATCTGTTTCCTACTGGGATTCTCTAGAATCTCACCCTCCCCTACCAACATTTTAGGCAGGACAGGTGGCTCGAGGAAGGAGTAAGCGACTAGGGGCGGTGAGAATCCCTTATGGGCATTTGGATTTGGTAGTTGGTTATCATTGCTATTTGGGATAATGGCAGTTGATTTGGATGTATTTAGAGTTGTATATGTTAGGATGGATATATGGTTGTATGTGTTATGGAGGTGTATTTGGATATGTATTTGGATTGAAATTTGTGTAATCCCCATTTGAGAAATTGTAAAGGGGGTATGTGCCCATGAACCTTTAGTGAAGATATGAACCCGGAATTGCCGGGATTGTTATTGTGCACTCTGATATATTATGAATGTTAATTATCTTCGCAATGTAATTGTATTTGAAATGTGAATGTGAGACCAGGTTAAAGTATTTGTTAAAGAAATTTGTGAAAACCCTATTTTAAGGATGGGGAATGTAAATGAATTTTGATTATTATTGGTCTTTATTTCACTCTAATGTTGTATTTCAGATATAATTACGGAGGGGGTTACAGTATGCAACATATAATCAAACACAGGTTCCTACAGCGCTTGGTTCCATAGGCCTTACAGCCTCTTCGGGACTTCACCCGGATTCACACAATCACTTTTTTTTTTGCAACGACCCAATCCTCACCCGAGTCCACGGTCTTTTAGATGTCCCACACCCCAAGTCCACGAGGTTGGGCTAGTGAGCCAATCGTGGTTCACTTCGTTAGGTTCCTTCAATGGTAGAATATCGTGCCTCATGTGAGACATGGTACCATTAGACACCAAAAAGCTTGGTCACAATGGTCTTACTGCCTCCGCTACAACCTGGTAAGGTTTGAATGTTTTGTCAATCTCAAAACATTACCTTGAACATAATGGTCTAATATCATCACACTAGGAATCAACCACAGTGCTAGACACATAAGTCTTACAGCCTAAGGACACCGCCCTATGCAATGTTGAACGTCGGATCTTACCACCTCGAGCCTTGGCTCATCACAATTTTCAGTCGCATCACATTCCACCGACCAAGGACTTACTAGTCTATCATGTCTTATGGCTTAAGCACATACAATTCATCATCTTTGCTGAATACATATCGAGACTAACAACCTCAAACAAATCATCGGTGCCTAAAGATTAAGCATAAATTTACCAAGTTTCTGCTGCCCACTTTGAGGTCTATCTCCTCATATGAGCTTTAATAATATCAAGATGATTTAATAGGAGTTCCATAAGAACCTCCAAAATACCTGACTGCACCCAAAATCTGTGTTTCTTTATGCTAGACCTTGGCTTGATTCCACTTCAATCATTCTAAACCATAAAAACTCTTATCAAAACCCATTCAATGTAGGATTCATTACAATGCACCATCTTTGAAAGCCAACGTTCCCATAGCTCTACTCTATGATTCAATGTCATGGTGGCTGTACTCGCGGGTTTGTCATCACGGTGGCTGTACTCTAGGGTTCTATACTCGGTACTTCACACAGGCGCCCATACACCTGGTCAGCCCCCCTTTGGTCAGAACTTTCCTTAAGTAGCCCTCTCCAATCAGATTTTACCTTAGGTAGCCCTCTCCAATCAGAACTTTCAATCTTTGTGGTCACAGTACAACTCCACAATTATGCCATAAAGGCAACGTTTCCCGATTCAATACAAACATTCTTGTCATCAACTCAAGATTATGGATGGAATAATTCAATTCCCGAAGCTTCAGCTGACAAGATGCGTATGCCTTCACTCAGCTCACATCAATTCTCATCTCGATCTATGCCTGCTCGTATTTAGGGATTCAATTCCCTTCCCAATCCATGCCATCTGGCATTAGTGAAAACAACAATGGCCCACTATGGATCTAGGATTATCAATGTTGGTACTCTAATAAATTTTCATTTCAGCTCTTTGAAGCTCCTCTCACAATCATTATCCCATGCATAATGCTGAGTTCTGGGAAATTTCGATATAAACATCTCATCCCTTTTTTTATTATTGTCACACCCGTAGTCGTTCTTGGCCTCGTACCCGAGTCCCTTAGGACATGGCTTGCAGCCTCGTTGGGTAGGGTGCCTTTTTATTCACACCACATGACCCTCTATAGTAACCCACAATCATCTATAGAAAATGTGATAGATAAATATGTCATGCACCATATAGTGTAAAATGAAAATCACATCAATCCGTGTGTGCACACAAAGTACAGGGCCAAATACCCAGTTAAAACAACAATCCGTGTGTGTACACAAAGTTCAGGGCCAACCATCCATTTGAAACCCTTACGTGTACCTCAGCCGACTCACCGACTACAGCTAGGTAAATTGTGTATCATAGATGGGTCCTTACTAGGCCGAATGGTACATATACATTTCCCATCGGACGGTACATATACACTTCCTGCACTACAGCTAGATAATATTCGTGTACCTCGGCTGGGCACCCAACCACAACCAGGTAATGTTCGTGTACCTCAGCTGAGTCCCAGACTACAACTAGGTAATATGCCCTACGCACGAGATTATATCACAGAATACAGAACATACAACATATTAACTATCACATAGTGTATGAGATATTATAGTTACTACATTGGCCTTTCTTGGATAACCTTCCTGATGATCATTGATCATTGCATGCCACTTGTTATTGATCTGAATCAGAATAAAAATACGCAGTTCGGTGTACTCGTAGGTACCATGCTGGGTTATACTCGGTGTACCCGTAGGTACTATGTTCGATGTACCCATGGCATTATTCATCAGTTTCGGCTTTTTATTATCACAGTCGCACTAGATCGCACCAGCATCGTACCCTTCCGGGGTAAGCTGGGTAATTGGGTACCTGGACTCAATCGAATATCCTGCTCGTCTTTTTGTTGTCACATCCCTATTCTTTTTTATTGGACCCCAATCTGATGACTGGACGACCTAGTCGTCGGGGCCAAGGATGGACTCACAAAGATATCGGCATTCCCCCTTCTGATGCCTTTCTTTTGCCTTTTGCAGGATTCGAATACTCAACCTAGGGGTTAAGATGAGCGTCGTGGCGAACCCTATTACCATTGAACTAGTGTCACACCCCTAATCCCTGACTGGACTCCACTTATTGATACCAGATCACCTGGCCTGGAGGCACCTGTCTCGGGGTCGAGAGTGGACTCACAAGGATATCCCCACTCCCCTGTCACACCATTTAAATCATCTAACATAAATGATCATTAGTCATAGAGAAACCTTAAGGCAATCATTATGTCTCAAGTCTTCATGACCCTATCAACTCACTTCCCAGGGGGTCACCCATCCTAGGATTTCCCTGGGTTAAGCAAGGTTAACTTTCGCGTACCCATGCCTAAACGTAGATACCAGCTTCTACTGCTTCCGTCCACGGGTACAATGTGACTACCCTCGTCTCAAAAAACGTGCCGGCTATCTCCGGTCACTAAAATTTGAGTGTGGACCGCACATTGGCCTTGGCTGTACCCACTTCCTCAGGTTCCGCAATATCCTTAGACCATTTTAGTCTAGTATTGCACCACTAGCTGCCCTTGTTACTCGCCATTTCTCATGGCTGATTCACAAATCGGGAAGATACCCTCCTTTGGTACCTCATGTCGGTGCATATTTCCTAGCACTGTGTAATCAAGACCATATCAGTATACCATCCTGTTACCGAAATCGCCCTACTGCTAGAACCTCTTAGGCTCTTCCAGAATAGCTTAAAGCGCTGATACCAAAATGTCACACCCTTATCTCAATTTCAACCTTTTTCAGAGTATTTACGGAAAATGATATGCGGTTCGGTAGCCAACACAGGAATAGCATAACTATACTGATAATATGTGCATGATTACATATATTCCCCATAGGGGTTTTACATGATACTTACGATTAAGGTAGCACGAGGCTACTAGGGTGTCTAAACTCATCCCAGTGAAATTGAGACTTCTTCCCGTCTTCACTCTACTACTGTAATCCCCTCATACGGTATTGTGCATTGTTGTTTGCATATCTTTTGTCCTCCCCTGTCTAAATTATTGGTAGGGGAGGGTGAGATTCGAGAGAATCTCAGTAGGAAACAGATACCATAATGCATGCATGATATATGCTGTGTATGACATGTTAGCTTTATCTAGATGCATGCTCCATAATGACATTTCTGCATGCTCAATGTTTCATGTAACAAAACTATGGCCACAGCGAAAACAGAAACAGAGCTTCATTTATTCAAGTATGCTCTACAAAACCAAGTAAAGCAATCACATACATCACTACACAAGTAAAGATATCAAATACATGCAAGTAAGATAAGTCCCCTACCTTAACCCTTTTTTTGCCTCAAAACTCGTGCCTCGATCTACGTGCAAACAGCTCGAGGCTCCATATTCGATCCTACAATATCAAATGTACTATATAGACACGTCCATAGTGTTTCTGGGGCGTTATATGAGTCTATCTTGAAAAATTACTAAAATACCCCCGGGGGCCCGGCCCGGCCTCGCTGTACTCGGTCCGACCGTACTTTTTCCGATATTTTGACATGGGCTATTCTTATATATTTTCACCCAAGGAATCCATTTCCAGACTCGGAATTACCAAATTCACTGACAAAAGACGAAATTGCCCTTGGCAGCCCTTATTTCAGTGTTTTAGGGGCATTTTCGTAATTATGCTTTCTCGGCCTTTTCCGAAAAAGTGCTCAACTGTAACCCCACCTAATTTTCGCTCCTGAACTCAATGGAACCATCAAATCATTGAAAATCCAACTCTAAGGCCTAGTTATAGCCCTGACCGAAATATATGGGTTTTCCGGGGAAAATTGGGGTTTTTCGGTTTCGGCTCCATAAACGTGTTCCTTTATACTCCTAACCACTTTATTGACTATTCCATTAGGTTACAACTACCATTTAGTACCAATTTGGGCAGCATAACCCTTAGGGAAACCCATTTTCCATTTTTACAACCAAGGACAATCCGGTGAAATTTCACCGATTAAATTGTCCACAACAGCCAGAATAATCAATATACAAAGGTTTGGAAGTTACCTCAAGCTCCCACTAGCTTTTCCTTCTTGTGGATGAAAACCCTAACTTCAAAACACCAAGATTTGTGCTTCAAATACCTTACATCACATAGAAGAGAAGCTTAGGAGAAGGATTATACACGTTAGGTACGAATTCACCGAAGAAATCGACCTATCTCATGAGTTTTCTCCTCTCCTTCTCTCTCTAAAACTCTAAAACTCTCTCTCTCTCCTTGGATGCTATTTCACGTCAGGTATGAGGCTGAAGGAAGAGGATGATGATTTTAATAAGATATCCCAATTTAATTAATTAATTTTCCCAATTTCGGATTTTTACAAAATTTTGGCAGATTTCTGCCCAAACTTTGAAAAATCATAACTAATTCTAGAAAAATTGAATTGGAGTGATTCCAAAGCCTATAGAACCCTTATTGAGTCTAGTTTCAACGAAAAATATAGAATTTTGCTGAATGGAATCACAAATTCTGAGAATTTCAATCTTTACATACTGTACCAGAAATTTCACAGTTTTTCTGTGCTGACTTCACAAATTCATATCTTTTTGTATATAGCTCTAATTGAGTCATATGACCTATCAAATTAAAGCTTAGGATGTCTAATTTCATCTTGTAAAATTTCATAATTTTTGCTCATCATTTGGTTGTTCAAAATTATATGACAAGCTCACTACCTCATAGGTGATTTCACCAAAAACATAATTATATTCTCCAAAGTTCACCATTTTACTTTCTTAATACCTCAATGATATAGAAATCATGAGGGGATAAATTTAGGCTTCTACTAAATTGGGGCTTAGTAGTCTACTTAATTTAGGCTTATTCCCAAGCCTCCAATCCCAAATTTTGGGGTATTACATAAAGGATCACCTCTTTTGTGATGGAATAAATTTGTGATACACAAGGTGGATATGACATGGTGAGGAAGTAACGGATTGTCCGTCGCACAGGAAGGAAGATGTGGATGTTATAGATGAAGATAGAATGGAGAAAATGATTCACGATGTTGAGGTAGAATTCTTTGAGCAGTCGCAGGAGTATGACAGCCTGCGGAGTGATGTAGTGACACCACTGTACCCTGGGAGTAAGTACACGCGGCTAACGGGAACATTACATTTGGTTAACTTAAAGGAAACTTGTGGGTGGACCGATATTAGTTTCACATTGCTGCTTGAACTATTGTGTGATATGTTTCCAGAGGATAATGTACTTCCAAATCGTATGTATGAGGCCAAGAAAATCCTATCTATGATGGGTATAGAGTATAAAAAGATATATGCTTGCCCTAATGACTGCGTACTGTACAGAAATGAATATGGAGGTCTTAGTGAGTGTCCTAAGTGTAAAACTGCATGATACAAAGTGAAAAAAGATGGCGGTTGTGGCGATGTGACAACTAAAAGGCAACCTTTAAAGGTTATGTGGTATCTTCCAATAATATCACATTTTAAATGTTTGTTTGGGACTGCAACAAAAGCGAAGAAGTTGAGATGGCACTCTAATGAGGGAATATCTGATGGGAAATATCTTTGACACCCAGATGACTCTCCACAATGGCAAAAAATAGATGAAATGTTTCCTCAATTTGGCAGTTAGCCGAGAAACCTTCGGCTTGGGCTTTGTACAGACGGCATCAATATGTATGGAACTCTTACTAGCACACATAGTGCGTGGCCGGTTCTCCTTATAATATACAACTTGCCTCCCTGGCTATGTATGAAATACAAGTATATGATGCTATCTATGATGATTTCTAGACCAAAACAGCCATGGAACGATATTGATGTCTACTTGGCGCCTTTGATTGAGGACTTGAAGAAGTTATGGGAGGAAGGCGTAGATGTGTTTGATGCTTATAAGAAGGAGTCCTTCAAGCTACGTGCAATGATTTTCATAATGATAAATGACTTCCCTGCGTATGGAAACTTGTCAGGGTACAGCGTGAAGGGTCATAAAGCATGCCCAACATGTGAAACAGACACACACTTCCATCAACTAAAGCATGGAAGAAAAACTGTCTACCTTGGCCACAGGAGGTTTCTTCATGGGTTCCACCCGTATCGTAGGCTAAGAAAGCGTTTTAACAGCTTACCGAAGCATGGAATGGCTCCAAAGTTATTAACCAGAGAGGAAGTTTACAGTCGAGTGGAACGTATCAATGTCACTTTTGATAAGAATCAGAGGACTATGGGTGAGAAGAACATATGGAATAAGAGATCCATTTTCTTTGATCTTCCATATTGGTGTTCGCTTGACGTGAAACACAGTATTGATGTGATGCATGTGGAGAAGAATGTTTGTGATAGCCTTATCAGTACGCTTTTGCATATACCAGGGAAGACTAAGGATGGGATTAGTGTGAGATTAGACCTTATTGATATGGGAATAAGAGAACGGTTACATCCACAACTAAGAAATGATGGTAGGAGGGCATACATGGAGCCAGCAGCGTATACACTATCAAAAGCAAAGAAAAGAAGTTTGTGTGGGTGTTTGCATGAAATTAAGGTGCTGCAAGGGTATTCCTCGAATGTGAGAAGATGTATCTCAATGGATGATTTGAAGTTAGCGGGAATGAAGTCCCATGATTATAATATGTTGATGCAACAACTATTACTGGTAGCTATTAAAGGCATAATGAAAGATGAAGTACGAACCATTGTAACAAGATTATGCGTTTTCTTTAATGCTATCTGTAACAAAGTTGTTGACACTGAAAAGTTGGATGAACTGGAAAATGAGAGTTACATTATTTTGTCACAACTAGAGATGCATTTTCCTCCTTCATTTTTTGATATAATGGTGCATTTGGTAGTTCATTTGGTAAGGGAGGTAAGGCTCTGCAGTTAAGTTTACCTGAGGTAGATGTACCCTTTCGAGCGATACATGAAGATCTTAAAAAGGTATTCTAAAAATCCTTATTGACCAGAAGCCTCAATAGTAGAAAGATATGTAGTTGAGGAGGCTATGGAGTTTTGTAAAGATTATATGTCAGGGAAGAAGGAACAATCTATACATGAAGAGGGGAGAAGCAAGGGAACACGAGGATTGAAAGTAAAGAATGTTTTTCGTGAAGAGGTGTTGCAAGCCCACTTGTATATCCTGAATAATATGGAAGAAGTTCAACCTTACATAGATGAACACATAAAGACTTTGAAGAACAAGAATCCAAAGAAGAATGACATGTAGATTGTTATTGAGCAAAACAAGACATTCATGCAGTGGTTCGAGGAAAAGGTTTTGCACGAGACCGTGTGTCTGAGACAATTGAGTGGCTAACTTGGGGGCCTTCATTTCAGTTCATTACTTGGACCGGTTATGATATAAATGGCTATTCTTTCTATACGAAAGAGTAAGATGACAGAAGTACCATGCAAAATAGTGGGGTCATGGTAGAAGCTGAAGCTATGCACTTTTCCAGTTCAAGAGACAAAAACCCCATATTAGCGTCTATGGCCTATTATGGAGTTATAGAAGAAATATGGGAGATGACATACAACAAGTTCAAAGTTGCTTTATTCAAATGTAAGTGGGTTAGCAATAATGCTGTGGTAATAGATAAACAATTTGGATTTGTCTCAGTTGATCTTCGAAGAGTTGGCTATAGAGATGAGCCCTTCATTCTAGCAAGCAAGGAGAAACAAGTGTTTTATGTCACCGATCCTGCGAGCAAAAACATGTCCATTGTCCTTAAAAGTAAAAAACAGAAGTATGGTGATCCGACCTTCAACCTTGACGACACACCACCTTTCACAACAACTCCACCTCAAACAAATGAAGTAGAATTGGTAGATGATAGCGAATATACTGTAAGAAATGACCATGGTGAAGGAATATGGGAAACAATATAGAGTAAGACCTTAATTTATAAATGAGAACTGTGTGTATTTTTGTTTTACTCCTGCTTAGTTTATTTTATTTTTATTGCAATTTATTTACGTTTCTGACGATGCTTTTTGTATTAACAAGAATATGGACAACTCTAGTGATGACGAAAGGCGTAAAGATGACGAAAGCCCTAGCGATGATGAAAGGCCTAGAGATGAAACCGTTGTAAGAAGGAGGGTTAGAGGCTGTACAAAGATGGGAGCATTGGTTGCACATCATGAACATTAACAAGAGAGGCTGCATATAGACTTCGATGACAATTTGAATCCAATTGGTCCTGAGGAAGACCATTTCATTAGCTACATAGGGTGTTTGGGTCGAAGCAAAGTGCACATTACCTACGATAATTGGAGATTGGTGCCCCTAAAAATGAAAGACATGATTTGGCAGCAACTTTTGGTATATAAGTTTTGATGCATCTATGATAATTGTTGCTTTATTCCTATTATTTCAAATATAATTATCTTATGTTTTATCTTGCAGCAAACATACGATATCTCAGACACAGGGAAATGTACAAGCACTGGATGGATGAGGTTCGGATACGATGGAAAGGTTTCAAGAACAAGCTAACAACAAGGTACATTTGAGGGGCCCAGAGGGGTGAGGATCCATGTCAACATTATTCGTATTTGTCTCCAGAGGACTGGAGGTTATTTGCTGCACCACGGGAAGATCCTGAGTTTCTAGTAAGATTTCTGTCATCATAATATAGAGCTTTTAATTTTCATAGATTTGATATCGTTGATTTATTTTTTGTTGTTTTTCATTCATAGGCATTAAGTGCAGCAAATGCACAGAGGCAAGCAGAAAATAAATATCAACATTACATGTCTCGTGGTGGATATCGGAAGCTTGAGTGGCAAATGATACAAGAAGAGTTACATAAAATGAAGGAAGCAGCGGAATCTGATCCTAGCGTTGTTATCCAGGCCCCGACACCTCCTCCACATCACAAAAAATGGAAAGCAGGGAGGATTAAGGGTGGGAAGTACATAAATCCGGTTGTTGCTGAGGTTGCTGCCAGGATTGTAAGTAGTTATACCATAAGTACCTAATTTTTTGCATATCGAGATTGGTTTTGATACATTTACGATAAACTGTATGCTACAGGATGAACTAAAAGATCATAGTAGCCAAGGTTCGTTTAATCCAAGTAGACGGATGGATATCTTGTCAACGGCTATTGGGAAGGCAGATAACCCTGGTCGTGTTCGAGGAGAGACACGGGGAGTTAGTGCCGTGAGGTATTTTGGACGAGACTCACGTTATTCATCACAAGCTGGACCTAGTAGGGACCTTGTGGCCAAGATTTGAGAGGACCTCGAACGAGAGCTCGAGGCCAACCTTCGCGACAAGCTCCGACAAGAGTTGTTGCCAGAGCTTCAACTTGAAATGGCAAAGATGTTCAAAGCGCAAACGGCAAGGGACGAGCATAGAACTCAGGAATCCCCAGCCTTCAATAGCACCAAAGGAAGTTACAACACTCTGGAGGAACCACTTGGTGACCCTTCTCCCACTCTAGCATCGAGAGAGCCTTCCACCCTCTATTTGGAGGATCCACTGTTGCGTGTTGTTGCCGATGCTCTCGTTCACACACGTGCTACCACCCACCATCATCAGCAAATTCTGGAGGATTTTCGTAGGGTGAATGTGACGAGTGTTAGAAAGGGGGAAAAAGGTACAACTATCCCTGTTCCTGATCCAGAGGTTAGCACGTTAGGTTAGGCGATAGGATCTTTCATCTTTTGGCCTCAAAATCTTATTGGTTCAGAAGCAACACCTCCAATGGTAGGCATTACCTTACTATCATTGAAAATCTATTGGCATCCTAATAACAATTTGTTTTTTGATGTTCTAAAAGGATGACGAAGATGCGAGGAAATGACCCTACTTAGCACGGCTGCAACAGATCTACAAGGGCATTAAACAGGTTGACTTGAAGATGCCTGAAGGAATTGTGGGCCTTATATTGGAGTATCTCTACACGATTGACAATACAGATCTCAAGCAGTTTATCAGGTTGGAGGAGATAGATGCAGGCTGGATGAAATTTGCAATCCGGTAAGTTTTTTTTTCAATTTTCCCATAGAATTCTTTTAGTGGTTTTTTGATTTCATACATTCAATAATTCATTCCTTATTTTAATTCTATTATAGCATCTTTCACGGCCTCTGCACAAGCATGGAAAGACGTGATTGGTATGGATTCTTATGCCCTGCGAATACAACAGGGGATACCAATACTGTGGCGCATAGGACTCACTATGTGGGATACACAATGGGAGAGACCAAACTTTGTTGTTATCTAGCACCCATTGTTCAACGGTTCGTATTTTCATTCTTTTCAATTTAAGATGTTTAATAAATAATTGCTTTGTCATTTAACTTCATTTTAATCTGTACATGTTGTTATAGTTACCATTGGAGTTTGTGTGTTATATGTCCTCGCCACAACCTAGTCTATTGGTTTGATCCCTTGCGTAAAAGGCCAGACAAAGATACAAAATCCGTCTTCGACATGTAAGTTATTTTATTTGTATTTTATTGACTCTTAAGAAAAAATGTATTTTCTAATTTCTGTTGATTTTAATTTTCATGATAGTGCTTGTCAAACATATAGAGTCCTAGGCGGGTCACGCGAGGGTACAGTTGTTAAAAAGCCAAAGTGGTTTTATCCGATAGTAAGTAGTTTCGATTCTAATTGTTTCATTGATGGTCGTTTTAGACATACCTTTATTGATTTTAACAACCAATTGCATGCCTTTGATTTAAAGTGCCCTCGACAACCTGGCAATACTGAATCGTCTGAATGCGGATATTATATTATATTTTATATGTATAACATCACTCAAAGTGGAATTACTAGCGATTTTGAAAAGGTAATCACTTCTTCATTCTCAAATGATAATATTTTCGGTGTTTTAATTGAAATGCTAATTAATTCATTTGCTTGATTCATTTCATCAAAGCTTATTTTCTAATTTTCAGATTTTTGATAATGAAGATGCCTACCTACGTGAAGACCTTAATTTGATTAGAGACCTTTTGACTAGACATCTTCTTCAAAATATAGAGCAGTAAATTTTTTATTTATATCAATTTGTAGTTATGTGATGACAGTGTTTTGACACTTTATGGTTGTTATTGTACATGTATATAGTAGTAGGTTGTATGAGTTGATATTGTATGTATATGTAGTAAAGATTGTAGTGCTAGATATCCTTACCATTTTGTAATAGATATAGTGGTTTATGAATATATTTTCTATTTTGTTTTTGCAGTTTGAAATCGCTGGGTAATGCATAATGTAATTAATCATTTAAAAAAAATCAAACCTTTTAACATCCCAAATCTAGAATTGGGTCGTCTAAAGTCCCCCTGTGAAGGACTTTAGACGTCCCAGATTGAGATTTGCGATGTCTAAAGTCTCACCTTAGACGTCACAGTTTTTTGGGACGTCTTTTCTTAAAACATACTACGCCCCCCACATAGACGTCTTCTAGTTTTTGGACATTAAAAGTGCCAAAATAGGGACGTTAAAATCCCTTTTTGTAGTAGTGCGAGTAGGGCTTTTCACATATTAAATTAGTTTTTCATTTACACAACAAATCTTGGATTATTGAGGGGGAGGGGATTTGGAATAGATTGAGATGTTATAGTCACCTCATGTGGCTGTAAGTCAAGCCTATATGGTTGACCCAAAAAAAAAAAGTAAAGCCTATATAATATATATAACGCTTGTTATAAATTTAACTTAAATAAAAAATCTTGGAGCTTGCGTTTAGACTATAACTATATATGAATCCAATTATCTCATCATGTGTTTTAGTTAAGGAATATATATTCCAAATAGAAGAAGATGATTAAAGCTGAAAATTGGGATCATCCAACCAAGGAGGCCAACTTAACAATCAGATCCAAAACTTATTTTTTAAAAAAATTATAATTTTCTCCTATAACTTTATACTCATCCCAAATAATTGTATGCTAGAGATATAAATTTATCTCCTTTCCACACATACACATAAGATGGATTCTTTTTTCATCATCGGCTTTTTTTCTTTCATATCACTATATGACCGAGATAGATTCAAGCATTGTTGGATTTAATGATAGGTATTTAGCTTCTTTTTTTGTTTAAATTTATTTTATTACACTTTATTAGACAAAACTCTTCTAGTAATTTTTTTATTTTTTGCCAGAAGCTCTTCTAGTATAATATTTTCCTTGTAGAAGACAAAATCATTTAAAATATGTTCATCCAAATATGCATATACCATATATGTCTTACCCCAGGTTATTAAACCTGAACTGAACGATAAACTAGTTCAATTCAGTATTTTTTTAAAAATAAATCTTTTTTAAAAATTTTTCTTTACAATTTTATATTAATAACTTTAAAATCTTCAATTTTTCAGTAGTTTGTTCTCGGGCTAATTTCAGTTTGACTCCGATCTGATCCATTGACTCTTGATCCATTACCCCAACTAGTTCAGTGACTGGTCCGGGTTTCAGAACCTTGGTCTTACCCATAATCATTCAATCTTACAAGTGTTTCTTAATTAACGGATTAATTCTTATCTAAAAAAAGCTCCTACACGCATACACACACACAAAGTGGGAAGATGATACTCTTATTGTTCTATTTCTCATTATATTCTCATCATCTCATCTCCACCATTAGATTATGCAATGAATGGTTTAAATTTAATATTTTATAAAATTATTATTATGATATTTTATAAATTAAAATTTATTTATTTTTTATGGACTGCAATTATGAATGATATAGATCATATTTTAAGAATTTAAATTTATTTATTTATGTTTATAAAATAATTTTATAAAAGATTGAATCTGAACCATATATTATTTTAATTTAACAATGGATATAAGATTATGAAAAAAAAATGAGAAAGAGGATAATGAGAGAAACACAAGCCCATAAAGTGGGCTTTAACTTTTAATACTTTTTAGTTGACCTCGTCCCACCTTGGTTGTTATGAGTTAGAAAGCACGTGGGTAGATGTATATTTAGTTTGGGAAAATTCTAAAAACTACATTAAAAATAGCAAAAAGATAATTTAGTATATTGAACTTGTAAAAGGATAGATTAGGCGGTGTCAGACAGGCAGAGGAATCTGGCATTTTGAAATCTCGGCCAAATGACGAAAATATCCTTCAGCCCTCCATCCCCACTTCAGAATAACAATATGATCCTCATAATTAACACTTCCGGATTCGTTATTAACAACTTCAATTCTTCTTTTACAATTCACAAGTTTCAGAGCCAATAACACCATCGATCTTGCCATTAACAAATCCGAATTCGATATTAACAACTCCATTTTCTTCTTTCGCACTTAACAAATTTCAGGGCCAATAACAACACCCATCTCTTAATTAACAACTCTGGATTCGAAATTAACAACTCAAATTTCTTCTTTCACAAATAACAAGTTCCAGGGCCAATAACACCATCGATATCGCCATTAACAACTCCGGATTCGCCATTAACAACTCCTATGTTGTTATTCCGACTGAGGGCTGAAGGGCATTTTCGTCATTTGGCCGAGATTTCAAAATGCCAGATTCCTCTGCCTGTCTGACACTTCTTGATCTGTCTTTTTACAATTTTAATATACTGAATTGTCCTTTTACTATTTCCAATATAGTTTTTTGAAATTTTCCCATTTAGTTCCCTCCAAAGCAATCACGTGGGTAGATGTATATTTCCCTCCAAATCTCAGATCTGATCTTCTATAGTCAATTCACCACCACACATTCACAGATATTTATTCTATAATCTATTATATCACACCCACATAATAAATTGTGTCGTAATCCACGGGATATATTTTGGGCTCGTGGACAGTAGTGAAATTTGATATATTTGGTTTACATTTGGTTGCGTATGATGTAACTTTGTGGCATAATATTTAAATTTCTTTTTTGTTTTGCAATTAGTGGACCCACTAAATGATTTTATCGTAAGTTTATATTTTCAAGGATGTATTTCTAGTCTAATACAGCATATATAAGAAACAAGAGATTTGATATCACTTTTAAGTAAAATTGTGGTTTTAGTTGTCATGGGTGGGGAAATATCAATGTTTAAATGTTTATATTTCATATTTTTTGTCATTTTTTTAGAACATATGGTACTGCTCTGATAATAAATATAAGAGTTAAATAAAGGATTTATATGGGTCCTAAATATAAAATCTAAATTTAATTTGTCCTACATATTTATTACTTTTACTTCAAATTAAAGTGTCTCTATTAATTGCGTACATGAAGGGAAAATATCAAAGAGTAGTTCTAAGTCATATGATTAAAGATGGTACACCCCCTAATCTTTATATATATGTCATATTTGGGAAGTTAATCTTGCTTCTAAAATAAAACATATTTTTTATAGGCTAAATTATATAAAACCTCTATATACTTTCAATTAGTTGCATACAATCCTCTTAACATTTCAAAGTTTAAATTTAATCCTTCGAGTTTTATTTTTTTTTATAATTAACACTCTGCCCTTAACTAACGATTATTTTTTAACAAAAATTGTCATGTCTGATTAAAAGATGATAAGTGGCATTCTATGTAAATTATTAATTTCATAAAAACCTTCTAAACTTTAACCAATTTCAGATAACCCTCTGAATTTTCATTAGTTATAAAATAACCCAATAACATTTCAAAATTTAAATTTAATTCCCTTAAAATTTTGATTTATAATATTAAACAAATTGTCATTACTTTTATCATTTTAATAAATTTATTAAGATTTTTACTTTGATTTGTCAATTAAAATAGCTTTTTTGTTGGCAAAAATTAAAGGAATAATACTTAAAAATATATAAAAAAAATAAAAATGTCATCATGTGTATAACACTTGCCTATTTTGTTGGGATAATTGAGTATTAATAGTTTAAATATGACCAAAATACACATAACTCCCCTCAACTTTAGTTTTGTTGCACATAACCTCCCTCATCTTCAAAAAATTAAAAATCACACCCACATTTTTCATATTCTAACTATTAAACCCCTACTGTTAAAATCATAGTCAAATCTAACCGGATAAATTCCACATCAGATTAATTAAGACTACCTAGCAAATGATGACATGCAGCTTTTTTTATAAATATTTTATTAACGTTAAACCCATATATAGGCTCATGATCAAAAAAACCCATATATAGACTCAAGGCTAATTTTGTGATTCTACTATACGTACAACAATCCCTAGTTCTCTACAGCTCTTGCAGCCTTGCTGGTCCTCTTGATCGTTGGCTATTCGAAAGGCATCCCTATTCATCTAATTTCCGTCATCTTCTTCCTTCAAATCTGCTCACTTTTTTGCTTTTTAAATCTCTTCTTTATGCTCACCTTAAGCTATGTCATATGCCTATGTGTTCTTCTTCACTGGTCAGAGGTGGCCTTTTGTGTTAAGTTTGACCGCCATTTTACAGTTAGGGGGTTAATAAATAAAGTTTGAAATAGTTTAGGGTGTCCATTTTAAACTTTTGCAGTTTAACTAGGTTATACGCAACTTGGTTAAAATTCATGGGAGTTGTATGTAGTTTAGCCTTTTTCATATTTTTCAATCATTTCTTAATTTAATACTCCCTCAATAATAATTAAGAAGAGGAGGGAATGAGAGAATTAAAGAAAATTATTAGAGTATTTTAGAAAATACATGTTATATTAATTAACTTAAATCATTGTTCTTAATATAATCAAATTAGGTAAATATACATGTCTTATATTAAGAACCGAAGGGAATATTTTAGAACAATCAATACTCATTTATAAAATTAGTTATCTGCAACAGTTCTTGAATTAAGTACATGAGGTATTAGTAATTAGGTTAAAAAAAGCTGTAATTATGTTGGGAAAAAAAGCTGTAATTATTTTGGGAAAAAAAGGCAGTAATTAGGTTGCTTACCTAAAATTTATCCAAATTTGATACTCGAACTTTATTATTGGTGAAGGGATTTTTTTTTTTTTTTAAAAAGGACTCCCTGGGGAGCTTCAATCTAGAAAGGACTGAACAAGCCGGTGCATGTAAAACAAAGGAATAACCACGTGGAACATGAGATATTACCAAAAGGTATATAAGTTTTGAAAACAAAAATGTCGATATGCCATCATATCACCCATTTCATAATTCATACTCAACTAGTCAACTATCACCGGTCGGTCGTTGACCCTACTTACGCATTCGGGAAAAAAAAAAAGTCATTACACCTGTTTAAAATAATATTTTCCTCTAACGCATTCCCACAAAAATAATAATTAAATAGTTAAGATTTCAATTTTCTTAATACGATCAATATTTGCCACCAATCATTGATTACATTTCTAATAGAAATCAAGTAATTTTGATCCTATATGCTTAATTTAATTAAAAAAAAAATTGATTGCATTTTGAATTATGTAAAGGGAATTTTTTGGTTGAAATTTAAAGGAAAAATTTTAATTAACTATCTTTAGAATTAGAAAATCTTATATTCGGATTTCTACTAAAGGTGTGTTGTCATTTAGTAGTAGTAAACAAAACTAATTTAGGATTTTAATATTAGTACAGTATTTCTTAGAATTTTTTCATTTGTGTAAATTCTTATAAATTGAAACGCAAAAATTTATAAAAATTATTATATTTTGGAATATTCCTCTTCATCTTCTAGAAGCTAGATTTCAAAACACTCCAAAATTAAATGATTTAAATGTAAATTTTTTCTGAAAATATAAAAATTTAAACTTCACAACAACAATAACAACCAGCCTTATTTATTAAGTGGGGCCGGGCATGTGAATTACACTTTGTTATTGATGACCATATCAACAATCATTTTTTTTAAAAAAAAATAAGGCTTCCTAATTTTTTGCCATCATTTACCAAAGGACTCACGATCAATTATATGTAAGGAGGGTTAAACTCACAGCTTTTTAATTAAATCAAGGTTTAAGGAGGTGCTTGATGTCAATTTCTACTTTAAATTTCTATATATGACTAGATTCTTAAGTAGAATTACACTTAAATTTGGTTTTAACAAACCTCCTAAGCTTAGAAAAATAAAATTGGGGATATTACAAGATTTATTTGTAAATGTAGAAAATGAAAGAATTGTTTTTAATAATGATAAATTTAGAAAATATTGTTTATCAATTAAAGGTATATTTAATAAGTAAATTGTCATTTTTTATTATGTGAGAATTATTTAAAATGGGTTTATAATAGAGGCTCAAATGGTATGTATAAAACATAAATAAATTAAACTAATCATCAAAATAAGGATATATAAATATTACAATTTTAAGGAGTCAATGATAAGGAGAAGTTCCTTCTATTCTAAATATGAGAGATCTATTCAAAATTTTTGATTTGGGGCATTTTTATCTCTGCAAATTAAGTTCTAATCATTAAAGAGTTTGTGCACTTATGAAAAGTGTCACATTCTCCACATACAGTTTTAAGTACAAATAACAATTTTAATTATTTTTTAAAATTCTATGATTATAAAGACCTTATGCTCCCTTCAATCTTTGTTATAAGTTGCCTTTTAGAAAAGTTACATGTTCCTGGTTATAAGTTATCAAGTAGGCGATCAATTACATTTTTTTAAAAAAAATTGTTCTTATTTAAAATCACATTAATGACAACTTCTATCACTTTCTAAATGTAATTCACAGTATTAAATACATATAAATTTGGAAATTTCTTCATTTTCAAATAAATCTAATGACTTATGACCAGTTGTTAGTTCTAATGAGGTGGTTACAGTCAGATACATGAGATGGAGTATGGAGCACTTAGAATCAGATAACTTCAAATTACGAGTGGCTGAGTTAAATCAAAAAAAGATTAGAGGCTCAAAATTGGTAAGGGAGACACTAAAATCATAGTTTCAGAAGCCATTTTTTATAAATTGAGATAAAACTCTTCTCATATATTTACCTCGTAAATCATAAAAATTATTTTCTAAAAGCTAATTCAAACACAAGTACACGTATGAATGAATAATATGAAACCTAATAACAAAAAGGCCCTTCAAATAAATATTTGAAACACTGTCGCTTTTCAACGCTTACCTTCCTTTCAAAACCACGTTCCACCAACCACCCCGTCCCTCACCTTCCTTTCCACCCACGTTTACACACCCACATAACTTTAATTAGGTGCCTGTTTGTATTAGCCGTATAAATTCCTTTTTCAATATAATTTATGGTATATGAAGTAAATTAATGATATGAATTTTATCTCGACTTATGTAAACGTGATTTTTCACCGTTTTCTCAAACAAACCCTTAGTATTTGTTTAGATTAGCGAGAGAAACTGTTTTTCCAATATAATTTATGATATACGAAGTGAGTTTGTGAGAGGAGTTTTATGTCAATTTACGTGAATATACTTTTTGAATGACAACTCAAACATTACCTTTTTTTTTATTCACAAAATTCAAACTCTTTATCTTTTTTAACTTGACCTAAGTTTTGTTAACGATAGGTATGTGACTTCATCTTTTCTGCAACATTAATATAGAATATAATGCATTTTATGCATGGGACTACGAGTGTGACATTTTCAACTTATAAAACCAATTTTGATTTAAAATGATGTTTTATGTAATTTTAAAAGGGGTTAATATAACTTTTGGTCTTTGAAGTTTGATCCAATTTTGGTTTTGGTCCCTCAAGTTTGAAATCTGTGGTTTTGGTCCCTGAAGTTTCACCCGATTTTGGTTTTAGTCCCTGAAGTTTGAAATTGGTGGTTTTGGTCCCTGAAATTTTGCCCGATTTTGGTTTTGATCCCTCAAGTTTGAAAAGGACTTGGCGACCCAATTAAAAAACCCGACCCGACCCAGAAAAAAAACCAAGTCCTTTTCAAACTTGAGGGACCAAAACCAAAATCAGGTGAAACTTCAGGGACCAAATCCACATATTTCAAACTTCAGGGACCAAAACCAAAATCGGGTGAAACTTCAGGGACCAAAACCACTGATTTCAAACTTGAGGGACTAAAACCAAAATTAGATCAAACTTCAGGGACCAAAAGTTATATTAACCCTTTTAAAAGTAACTGAGTTTTTTTGCTCAAATATCACTTTTAAAGCTGAATCAATTTTTTTTCCTGGTTTCCGTCTTTTTCTTATACTTATCTTTTGAAAATTGACTTTTTCAATATATTATTTAAATAAATTTTTGTTAAAAAAAAAATTTATTACAAAATACTTCAAACATAAATCATATTACATTACTTGATTTTTATTCTAATGTCGGTGGGTAAAAGTTTAGTTGGGATAAAAGACATCCTACGTTGTTCCTAAGAACCCCACATCTTATGTATGGATCCATCATTCAACAATTTTTTTTTCCTATTTGACTTATCTACCGTCTTGTATCTATATTCATTTTCCGAATGTACCCTTTTTTCTTTGAATTATTCACAAGACTAAACTTTGTTAATTATATGGATTTTCATCCTCCTAATCCAATTATCTTTCTTACAGCCTGTCACTTTGTCCGTATAATATGCTATATTGGTTATACTTGAGGGTGGTTGAGTCATCTGAAAGATAGTGGATTTTCTCCTGTTAATGCAACTACCCTCTCATACAGCCTAAGATTTTTTTTTTTTAAAAAGGTTACGGTTTCTTCATGATTGCGAAAGATTTGGATTACAGGGATAATAACATTCACTCTTGGAAATTTCCAACACCTCTCACACACAATATGTTTCTGCATTATTGAGGCAAGCAGCCCCCATGGAAGTCACCACTAACACAAAGCTTTGAAGTGTTCTCTCATCACCATCTCCAGTTAAATGGGACTCATCATCAGATCAGATCCTCACCACATAGTTCGACACAGAGACAAAGTTTAAGAACAAACAGCGATCATTCAACAGGGTCAACCATTGAAGGAACATATCCATTACCTTGTCTGTGGCAGCAAGCAAGCAAGCTAATTTGATACTGAACATTGCCAGTTAAATGGGGTTTGCAAGCAGTATTGGAAAATACAAACTTGATCGGACGATTGGCGAAGGGACATTCGCTAAGGTCAAGCTTGCTGTTAACAGCATCAATGGTCAACGTGTGGCAATCAAGATCCTTGATAAGAATATGGTCATGGAGAGCCATCTCAAGTATCAGGCAACCTTCATATCATCCTTTGTCTTCCTCCTTTTTTTCCCTTCAATTGAGAAACTAGTCACTAATATTGGTTGGTTTAGAATAAATGTTTCTCTGCATATTCATACTACTGAGTTACATGTTTCAGGTCCAAAGAGAGATAAGAACAATGAAGCTCCTGAACCATCCCAATATTGTAAAAATCCATGAGGTATGTATATATGAATGTATAGTTTGAGATGTGGAAATGGGTACCTGTTATGATTCCCACATCAGGAAGCCTTTCATTTGTGAGGCTTCACAATGTGGGACTCCTAACAGTACCCTTGTGAGTTGTGAATCCTGTTTTAGCATTGAAACGATCTGAAAACAGGTTCTTGGCACAAAGACGAAGATATATATTGTGATGGATTATGCATCAGGAGGACAATTATCAGACAAGCTGGTGAGGATTGATGAATATTATAACTTGTTCAAACTAATTAAGTACTGTTTTGTTGTGTGCTGATTCAATATTCTAATCTCTGTCTATAATGATCAATTTCAGTCTTATGCCATACATTTGAATGAAAATGAAGCAAGGACACTTTTCCAGCAACTTGTTGATGCTGTAGATTACTGCCATAACAAAGGAGTTTACCATAGAGATCTCAAGGTCAGTTGAATCAAATTCTGTCTTTTTTGCCTATTTGAAAGGAAATTTCAACAAATCAGTAACTTGGATCTATGGCGTGTATTTAAATAACAGCCAGCAAACTTGCTTCTCGACACCCAAGGGAATCTGAAGCTGTCTGATTTTGGACTAAGCGCACTGAGAAAGGTAGTGACTATGCTGAAAAATTTAGGAATAATTACTATGAGATCCCAAGGAAGGAATATAATCACCAAAAAGTATCACAAGAAGTGAAAAACATACAATAATGACAAGTTCTAATATAGAAAAGGGCCAACAGGTTCATGCTGCTTGTTATTGGAATTTTTTGGTGATCACATTCTTTCCTCGGTACTTCAGTGATTTTCCCAAAAATTTATCATCCCAAATCACTGATAACTTGTTTTCTGATTCAAATTTCAATACATATTCACAGCCTGATAATGTTCTAACAACTGCATGTGGTTCCCCAAGCTATGTGGCACCTGAGGTAAATTTCAAATTTTCTTGAACAAATCAAATTAGCTTTCTGGGAATAAAGCTAATGATTATATTATATATGACGTTAATCCTGTAACTTACGTTCATGATCAGCTTCTATGGAACACGGGCTACGATGGAGCAGCTGCTGATGTTTGGTCATGTGGGGTGATCCTTTTTGAATTACTTGCAGGCCGTCTTCCTTTTGATGACCACAACTTGATGAACTTGTATAAGAAGGTATATATATACATACACACACTCTTATAGGTACTATCAAAAATACAGAAGTAAAACTTAATAGAAAAACTCAGCAGGCAATTTACAATCTCTTGTAAAAAATTTCAATTCTGCAGATATGTAGAGCAGAGTACATGTGTCCACCATGGTTTACAGCAAGTCAAAGGAAACTAATTGCCAAAATACTCGAACCACGAGTTACAAAGGTAGAAACTTTTTTAAAAACGATGAACTGTGTTCTGCAAAATGTGACTTACTTGGTGGTAACAACATGCTTTTTTCGACTTTCATTCAGAGAATAACTATACCAGAGATCATGGAAGATGAATGGTTTCAAACAGATTATGTTCCTGCTTGTGAATCTGAGTGTGATCAGAACATTCACATTGATGATGTTAATGCTGCTTTTGGTTCAGCTGAGGTAATTTATCAACAAAATAGCATAACAAGCTAAAAAGGAAACCCAAAAAATTACCTGACATTGTTTTTTCCAGGAGAATATCTTAGAGGCGACAATCCCCAAGTCCTCAAGTTTCATTAATGCTTTCCAACTTATAGCCATGTCTCAAGACCTTGATCTATCAGGTCTTTTTGAAGAACAGGTAAATCTAAAAATTCAAAAGTACCATCTTGAAGTGATCTCTATATGTTTCATCATTCAATCATTAATATCAGTGTTGGGTGTTGTTTCTTTGCTTAGAATCACAGACAGATAACAAGAATAGGATCCAAGAACAACATTGATGAAACCATAGAGAAAATAGAAACTGCAGCAACAGATGTGAAGCTGTCAATAGAAAAAAAGAACAACTTCACGGTAAAAAACCAGGCTTAGTGGATTTCTTACTGAATCTACATTGTGTAGCTTTTCTTGAGGATAGAAACTAATGGATTTTCCCTTATTATCAGTTAAAAATGCAACCCAAACGAACCATGACTAGACGTTCCAGATCATATTATGACCTATCAGCTAAGGTAATTTATTGTTCCATGCTATGATCTATTTTGTATATGTCTCTTTTATTACTAAAAAGTGATTAACTTCCAGGTGATTGAAGTTGCTCCAGCTCACTGTGTTGTTGAAATATCAAAATCTGCAGGAGATTTAATAATCTACAATCAAGTAAGATGTCATTCCCTCTTTATTGGTTATGCAAGTTCATTGGTTTTTTCTTTTTCTTTTTGTTTGACTTACTAAGTTGCTTTATTTTGATGACCAGTTTTGTCAAAGTCTATCCAATCTACTGACAGAAAAATCTGTTGAATTATCGCAATCCCATGAGTCTATCGAAGAATGCATCACGGAAAAGAATAACCAAGATGCTGGCCGGCAGTTATGAGCCTATCCCTACTTGTTTGGATCAACTAATAAGTGATTTTGCGCTTACACATATGAGGATGTTTTGTCTCATGAAGTGTAAAAACACTTGTAGTGAAACCAAACAAGTCATTATGTTCATTGAAACTATTTGCTAACTTGAAATTAACTATTGCAGCTCTGAAGAGTCGAACCAGGAAGATAATAAAGGCATTCATGATCATATATCTGCTTTTTAGTAAACTATCTGCTTGAAGATTGGATTTACCAGTGTCTTTGTCTTCATCCTTCTTCTAGTGTGAATAAGCGTGGGACAGGCTTTTGTTGATAAACCAAAAGTCCAAAACAATTCTGATAAGTTCAAGTTCAAGTTCAAGCCAAGAATTCTCTTCTCCATTTTTTTTTTTTTGGTTTTTCATTCATCGTAAACATATTGACAGATACAAACTTATCACTTAAATAGTTCATCAAATTGTACATATCTTTCATTTATCTCAATGTGAAATGGAAATTTGCAGCAATTCAAGCTCCTTTATCAGATATATTTGCCAATTATGTCTCTATTAAAGCCACATCAGCAATAATTGAAAGTTGGAATGATGAATAATATTGATCCTCTGCAATCCTAAAAGTGATGAAATATAATTTATTTTGACAGATGGTAGATGTAAATAGAAGAAATGGGTCTTTTTTATCTACTGAGTCTCAGTTTTAAAGAATGAAAGGTTCTAAATACTTTAAATAAGACACAAAATTACACACCTTTGTTAAGAAAAGAGCAAATTCTCGTTGAAATTCTTGTCAGTATTGAAAAGTTGCACACCTTTTTTTCTTTTTTGATACACTAAAGTTGCACACCTTTGTCACATGAAAAGGAATAAGCTAATGAAAAAAAAGAAAGACCTCAAGCACGGACTACTACCATTGTTAAAGAAGAAAAGCCAACAAATGCTGAGTGAGCCATGAGAAGCTACCTGTATGTGCGGCCAAAAATTTGGCCACTAGCTCATAACATTAACTTTTACGTTAGTTGATTATGAAAACGGCAGAGTAATATTTTAATAAATATTCCGGACAAAAATAAATAAGGCAATGTATCACATGAAATGTCACATAATCCTCATCATATACTATTCTGCTTATATAAAGGACAATAAAAAAGTGCTAGGGAGGACAGAAAGAATACAACAACCGTAGAAATTTCTCATTTCAAAGTGTAATACTTCCTCTCATGTCCTTAATATGGAATGTATTGAAACTGGAATGGTCGTTCCACAAGTAGTAGTGTTAATTCTCTACTTCTCTAAATAGTGTAATTGGCCAACCACACCAAGAGGAAGAGATTTGTGATCCCCATCTGGTAAATTAGAAGTTTTGAGCTTAAGTTTTTTACCCTTTAACTATCACTTATCACCCTGTTCTTTCAACTATTCTATTATAATTAGATATAACTTTTCCAATATAATTTTTCAGTCTGAAAGATTTAAATTCTCAATTTTATTTAAGAAGAATCGAGTTTCTTCCACTCGATCTAACTGTTATTAATTCACCTATTCTTTATATATAGTTCTAGAATGAGTGGAGAATAAATAGAAAAGCTTCATATGTCATTTGGAGTCAATCCTTGTTTACTAATATGGGGACTATGATGAAATCCTAATTTCTTGTTTCAATAATATGAACAATCAAGATGGGATTGATTCTATTCCCAGTGTATGGACTTCAATCCATCACAAAATGTACTTAAATTTAATATCCTCAAATGCTTTAAATGCACCAAATTTAAGCATGCATGATATTGAATTTTTGGGCAACGACATTTAAGGACTCTCTAAAATCATTAATAACAATTAAATATATTAAAATTTTGAAATTCTAAAAGAGGGCCATGATTTTTTGTTGGAAATTTTAGCATTCGTTTTCCTTATCTTCAGTATTCATCTTTCACATTTCCATTATCATCTTTAGCATTTTTAATAAACAATTTTTTATTTTTTTTGAATAATCATATTAAATGTTTTCAATACTAATCTCAGTAATATTCCATGTTTTAAACATTTATCTTTGATTCTTTTTCAGTACTAAAAAAATGAAAGATGACTACTGAAGACATTGAAAAATTGAGTACTAAAATGCAGAAGATGTGTTTTGTACACTAAAAATATAAAAGATTAGTTTTGAAAAAATTCACCTAATTTTTTTTTTAAATTCCTGTCAAATACTACGATCATTTTTCGGTATTTCAATATTTCAAGATCCTTAACTATCATTAATGTTCTTGCAGTACCCTAAAATGTCATTTTTTCCCCTTGAATTTTGTTTAGGAAAAAAGATAAATAAATACCACTTGAACTACAAAATCCTAAATCAATGATTTTTCAAAAACTTGATTTGTCAATTACCATACTCTTTTTGTCAATTCCATTACTTTTATTATCAACAGAACCAATTTAGGATTTTGAAGTTCAAGTGATATTTTTTATTTTATCTTTTTCCCTATTGTTTATAACCTCCTTAAATCAAAACCTTTGACAATTTCTGCGAAATGACATTCAAATCAAGAAGCCACCATATCCGTAATTGATCTTTGAGCCAACCAATAACAGTCCCCCTTACAGAGCAAAGGAAAATATGAATATTGCTCAATCAAACACATAAATATATTTCAAAGAATTAAAAAAACAGGCTACTTGCACAATTTTACCAGAACAGAACGAATTCTTTAAGGCTTGCACCTCTGTCCTCAACTTACGAAAATGGAGGGGGTGAAACTAATTAAATACATCCACCCAATTTTCAGATCACAGATTATTGACAGCAAACTTGTCAAGAACTAAAGAAGGAAGTGATCTATCATATGAAAAACCACATCAGCGCCATCTGAATTCAACCAGTAGGTTTTCACCTGAAAGCGAGACAAAACAGATAAGAAATAAGAAAAAGGAACTATAAAAACCAATACATACTGGGATTCCTAATCAACCAAGACAATTGCAACAGTCAAGTTAGAAGAATTAATCAATTAAGCTCCAAGCTAGAAATAATCAACATTCGCTCCCTAACTTCAGGATGGGGTCGTTGAAAATCAGGTACTTCTCACTGTCTTCCTAGCCGTTGTGTGCCTCAAGATGTCTTGTATAATTAGAGAGATGGGTCACTGATTTTGTTAATTTCCCCCTATATCTTGCTACTTTACTAGTCTTTAATTCAAATACTCCTTTGGTTCTTAATATAAGACATATTTAGGGAGTTGATCTTGGTTTTAAATATAAGACATAGTTTACACATTTGTCAATCTTTTCGTAAGTTACTCCTATTGAAGCTTCCTCAATAATAATCAAGGAGGAAAATGAAAGATGCGATTAAGGAAGATGGCTTAGGTATTTTAGAAAACATATGTCATATTAACTAACTCAACTTACTTTCTTAATCTAATCAAATTAGGTAAATATATCTTATATTAAGGACCGGAGGTGTATTTGTTAACTGATTGAAAGATTGAAAGGAAAATTTCGTTACTGCCTCACTTTACTAGTCTTTTTTTTTTTTTCACATGTTAATAATCAAAAGAATAAAGGGGTTACATCACCCAGACTGCAAGGAAGATAAGAGGCTAAGCTATTAAGTTTACCTGGATTGTACTGTGAGCTATATAACGCTGTCCACTCTTTTGGCAGCTAACATCCACACGTTCCGACGGTACTTGAGTGAGACCCCTTATCATCTCCTCTACATGGGGGAAGAATAACATATTCAGAAAATACAAGACAGAAGTCTAAGGATCAAGGGAATATCCAGTGAATGCAAACAAGCAGCATATAGTTCATGCGCAGCTAGTAAAACATTCTACTGTACATTAGGAGTTCATAGTTAATGGAACCCATTCAGCTAATAGTTGAATGTTAACACTAGAAAGTGATCAATGAAAATGTGGGGCTAAGATAGGTTACAAGGACAGAGTTGGACTGTACAGAGTTTCTCACAGAAGATGTAACATACAACCCTACTACATTATTACAAGAATAAAATAATATAATATAAAGTACCAATTTTCACATTATATTTCAACTTAATATGAAAGTATTGGGAGTTTATTGCATTGTTCAAAACACAAAACACTAAAATAGTAATTCGCATGAATATGTGCCCCATAAAACCACAAACTTTAATAGAAAGGCGTGATGGTAACTTATTCTTCTATAAGCTAATGATTGTTCCCCAGGTCACCGCCCTCACCTACAAATCGTGCAATCCTAAACACAAGACATCATCTCCTAGATCACAGTTCCAATTAAGCAAACGACATACCTCTTTGTACCCCTATTACGTGCCAAATTAAACTGCAATACAAGTTAAGCTAATAGCAGTTGCACACACATTTGAAGCTTATATTAATCTTTATAAACTATACATTATTAACTATATATTAATCTTAATTTTACAAATCACCCAAAAAACAAATTACACCCAGCGGAAGAGTCACCCAAAAAAACCACTAATACATACTAACACACCACTAAAACAGGGGAAAAAAACAACAGACAACAAAAGAGATTGTATTTGAAGACAAAGTTGTCCCTATTCAGCAGCAGATTAGCCAAGACCCTTGCGCTGATTTTGTTCCTGTGCACATTCCTGATCTTTGCTTCTTAATATAACTGTATCAGCCATTAGGACTTCCATTAAGAAAGTTAGTGCTGCTACCAGCCACCGATTGGGCTCCAACTTTATGCTAGATGCAGCTATTAAACAATCAGAAGCACAATTTTCTTCGCGAGCTACCAAAGAAAAAACAACATCAAGCCTTCTACCAGTTAGCATAAGAATTTCAGATACAATCTACATTGTAAACATGTTGGTAATTTAATTTTGTAAAAGAACATAGTAAACATGTTGATGATTGAAATTCAGAATAAAAAATGAAAGCTGACTATTGAAATAATGTTAACAACATGCAGGTGGTACATGACATACAGTTCTTATAAAAGCATTGAAATGAAATGACACAGATTGAAATATATGCAGTCACCAAAAAAAAAAAAAAAACGATGATATCCATATTTTTCACTCAATCCATTTGAAATATTTAAATGCTTTAAAGTTGACACAATGCTCCAAGGCTTCATAGATTCCATGACCTCCATAGCTTTATTAATCTTTATAAACTATACAATTACAAGCAAGTAATGACAAAATGCTAAAGAGACACATAATACATGAACTTTTAATGCAGCCATGTACATCAAAAATCAGTGTCTCCCCAATTTGGAGGTACAATGTTCATATTTCAAATGAAACATGAGTGCAATCCAAGATGGAAGGCCACGAAATTGACAAAATAAAAACTTATCAACAAAAAGAAGTGTATCAGTTTTCGACTATAAAGCAAATGAAAGAAAAGAATGAAATTATAAGCACAGTCAGATACATATTCACCAACTAAGAAAAGAGAGACAGTTAACAAAAAGAAAAATCTGTTTGCAAGAGTCTATGGCAACCAAAATCCGTGAATGAACCATTGATTTGCTGACTTTCTATAATCTTCATGTAATAAATTTATCGTTTAAATATCTATCCATTACCCTTAATTAACTGTACATAACTGAATATCAGTGAGTTTTTGTTTAATGGCACAATTTTTCTACACCTATATTGGCAAGAAAGCAAGGTAAAAGAAAGAGTATAGGGTTGGTCCCTAAAGAAAGAGAGAAACTAAACAAAATTATCTACAATGTCTATCCATTTTTGGCGGGTTGGAGAAAATGCTAGATAAGATCATACCAACATCATGCTTGATGCACTCAAAGCTTCGATTAAAAAAATTGAGAAAGCAATATGTACAGGCAAGAAAGGGGCTCTCCAAAGGCAACAAACAGATGAGACACCCAAAACAAATTAATGGCAAAGCTACACAAAATCAACATGCAGGGCATAAGCTGTTGACATCTAAATTCAAGCTAAGCTGCTGGTAAACAACGAATATAAGCATCAGCAGAGAAAGTTCAAATCCGTAAAAACATAAATAATTACCAATCCTTCCATCTGGATCACTCCAAGAGATGGAACAGCCTCCACTCTTTCCTGTATAATTTGCAAAGAATAGCGTGGGAAAAATTAAAAGAAAAATAAAAAAATCAGTATAATATGGATGGCAAAATTGTATCACCTGTTCATGAGCAATTATAATTAAGCTACACACAACTTCAGTTGAGTTTGCTAAAGACTTACAACTACCTACATCTTAGAAGTATATCAGTGCAGCCATCACTTGTTACACTTGAGATGATAGATACAACAAAATAAATAAATGAACAAAAATATAACCAAATAAGGTCTATGCGGTGACCATCGCTATTTTGCTTCCTCTCCTCAATCAAGCTTCTCTGTAGCACGCAAAAACCTCTGAATCCGAGCCTTGTCTCCTCTGTAGCCGTTGCCAATCGAGCCTCGTCTCCTTTGCTGCAGCACACCGTAGTCGTTTGGGTTGGGATTTTTCGGGATCAGAAATTAGGCTGTTAGGTCGGAGAAGAAGATGGGGTGGAAGTGGAAGAAACAGCATGTAAGCTGGTGGAAGGGCCTTTTTCCATGTTTTTCAGCAAAAATATTGAGAATGCCAGCTCGGATTAATATTCATTTAGGTGTTATATTTTGATTAGCCAGAACATAGATGACGTGGCACTTCTCGTTGACCAAAAAATTTGTTGAGTTTTAATAACATATTACTTTAGTTTTATTTATAAGTCCTTTTAACTAAAAAATTTGATCTTATTTATAAGTTCAGTTTCAGGGTAGTGAATACGTTTTATACCTTTTTACCCCTATTAATTGAAATAAACAAAAAGAATTTATTTATGTTGATTTTTAGAATCAATCATATATAAAGAAAAAATTGAAAATTTAGTTCATAATTAATAAGTTAACTAATTCTCTCTTATAGTATTGTGAAGTTTAGCCAATTTTTATTTTTGTTCTTTTTGCCTGAAGTTTTGCCAAAATTAAATGGTACTCATAAGGTACCTAAACTATTGTTAGGTCGTGGAAAACCATGGATTGTATGGTACTAATTATATTTTAAGACAATTAACATCAAAATAGGGTGGAGGTTATAATTTATTATATAATTACATAGATCATATATAAAATTAGTAATAGGGAATGTAGCAGAAAAGAACCAGAAAGTACAGTTCTGGATCCATTTTTGTAATTGATCACACGTGCCAGCCCATAGTTGGAATTATTATTATTTTTTTGGTTACAATAGTAGGAATTAATTGTGCCAATAACATATTAGTGTAGTGTAGTTAATTGAGTGGAAATGCTACCATTTCGAAAACCCCGGAGCTCGTTGTCGCTGGCATTTGGCCAACTGGGATCTGTCGAAATGTGAGTCAATTACCCATCGGAAGCTAATGCATGTGAGTCAATTTTAATTAATGAAATTCCTTTCCATTCAAAAATATTGAGTAGATAACAGTTACTCTATGAGAAAGCCTTTGAATAACAATTCACTACTTAAGAAATGTTGAACCCATAAAAATGAATCCAATAATATTTAAAAACTTGAAAGTAAAGAAAGTAATAAGGATGACGTAACATCACATTCGCACACACATAAGAAGAATTTAAATGTGCATATCTTCCCCTTCAATTATTTTTTTTTAAAGATACCAGAGTGAAAAGAACAGAGGATACAATAACAATGTCTAACCCAATAATAACCTTTGCTCCATTCATTTCAGAGCATAAAGTCTAACCATTGATCATAGGAAAAATGAAAGAACAAGATATAAACTTACAAAAACAAAGATAAAGTTACATATCAGAGCCTTGAAGGGAAACACATCACAGATATAAAAACAATATATAAAAGTATAAAGATTGAATTCACAGCACAGACCAAGTTACCTGTTAATTAACTATTAGCTACCATGCAAAAGAAGAAGAAAACTGAAATATTTTTGTATGATTGACGGGTCATAAGACACAATATTATATTGAGCCATTATAAGAACAACACTCTATATTAATGATGAATCAGAATTAAATTTACCTGTTACAGGACGCATATTTATCTATATATAACTCCGCTGCACACGTTGATGCATGACAATATCCGTCAATTTAAGCAAAAGCATACTCTCTCAGTGCTTAAGCCCACAACCATTGTTGTCAAACTCGCGGTTGACTCTCCGAGTTTACCGTTTTTACGTTTCTAACTTATAAAATCGAGTCGAGTCATTGGTAAACTCGTGACCTTTGTAAACTCGGTTAAATTCACGAGTTTATACACTGAGTTTACCGTTTTTACGTTTCTAGCTTATGAAACTATATCAACACACCCTTAAACTCATGCTAACTTTTTCAATTTGATTATACTCAACGGCTTTATATATGAATTTTATAGAAAATTGTTTGTTAAATACGATAAATTATGAATGTTGATAGATTTAATTTCAATTATTTGGATTTAAAATATATTTAAATCAAATTGTTGGCAACTTTTTATATTTTAATTATTTATTATATACTAATAATATCTATTTAATGGTAAAACTAAACTCTTACGAGTTTACGATTCGAGTTCACGATACGAATTTACATCATTATCACGAGTTTGCTTAAACTCGTGAGTTTGACAACCTTGCCCACAACAGTAAATAACAATTATATTCAAAGAAAAATAGAAAAATTAATATGCCCATCACTTGTTCTCAGATCAAGGGGAGAAATGACCAAGGAAAAAGATTTCCAATGTGATGGATGGACCTAAGGGAAGAAATTCGTGGGTCAAAGAATATTCTTTCCGCCAAATGAATAAGTGAATTATTGATATATGAGCACCTCTGTAGACAGCAAATGCCTTGAGGGAAAAAAAAAACTGAAAGACAATGAATATTCTAAATCATAAAATTAAAACCATGAAACAGGCCAATATTGACAAATTCTCACAGTTAAGAGCCATCTAACCCTATAGCTCTGCTATTTGACTGGGAGAAGAAGTACAAAATGGCATAATCTGAAAGGGCAATCATTGCTATGATTAGCAAAAAAAAAAAATTATTTACTAAATATACCCCGATCCTCGGGTTCATCTTCGGCCTCTGCTTATTCCTCTATAACCCGACCAGTCATCCTCTTCCTGCTTCTTCTTCGTCTTCACCTTCCTCTTCCTCTTACGGCCAGTATGACAGCAACAGTGACGACGGCAACCCTAAATGATGAGTTGTTGCTGTAATTGATCCTGGTCGTTGTCGGTGAGGTGGTTGGTGCTCATTAACGTTCCGTTGCTTAAGAATTATAAGAATGTCCTGTGAGACAAACCGTTAATGTTCATAACATTATAAATAATTTAAAATTATATTGTCTAATATCTCTTTATTTATATAATTGTTACAAATCATTTAAAATGTGATTAACATTCATGTTAATACAAACACATGCATGTGTCTAATAATTGACTGAGTTGGTATAAAAAGGCTTTAATACCTAAAAAAATTATGCGTGAAAAATTAAAAGCTAATATTACATCATTGCAATAACTTAATTGTATAATATTTGTCTTGATAATTTTTCTTAATAATCATCTCTTAATACTCAAATATGTGTTATAAAAAAATATCCAATTATTAATAGAATGTTTTATCATCACAAAACTTAAATTTAAAAGGGTTAAATGCTGAAGTAATCACTTTAATTTCATTCACAATTAAAAAAAAGGTGGCCTATAGGTTACATGGCAGTAACCTTATTAATGTGCTAAGGCTCACTTTTTGTTAAAATAAAAAATAAATGCTAAAGTAGTAGTTGGTTTTGATTTCATCACTTTCTTCAAATATCATATTTAACAATTTGATTTTATTATATATTATACACAACATTTGATTTTATCTCAACTAATAATATCCCAATAAATATTCATTGAGTATTCCTATTTAACTCTTTTAATGCTACTAATGAAACCATGTTAAATTATACATTCTGATGTCCTTTTTTTTTTGCCAGAAGTATACATTCTGATGTCTGTATTGCTGTATAAGTAATTTTATCATCATTGTTTTTGCCTTAAAGTACTTTTATAATCATATTCATATACTATAAATATCAATGTCATAGTCTGTTACTTATTAAAACCCTAATAATTGCATATGAATAATTTTGATGATGTGATTAATTATCTGTCATATCAACTGAATATAAAATAAATCGTTTAACTCAAATTTAATTACACTAATATAATTTGTAACATAATTTATTGCACTAAAAACTAGTTATGAAGATCCTTACAATCATGGAATATAAAGTTTATTCGTATGCTTAGACCACATTAATATAATTATAATTCATGATTTAATGTATAATTTCAAATTCAATTTGCTTTCTTTCTTACAATCAAAGCCCATAATAATGGATGAATAATTTTGATGGTGTGAATATTCCACCTGTTTGTGAGTTAAACTGATTATTAAGTGGGTATTACAAAATTTTTAATATAAAGTTGATGAACCATGATCTTTACTATAATTAGCAAGCAGAATTAATTTACTAAATACAAACAAGACATTTAACTATAAACGGCTCACTTAGACTTGCAACCCAAGTCTTCCTCTGCATACTTCTCTTGTTCGTGTTCCGATCAGAATCCTCTTCCTGCTTCTGCTTCCTCTTCCTCTTCTGCTTCATTTATACCATTTTTATTTAAATACTTTGGTTTGTTAATTGTCTACATCAACGAATATTACTTTTTCAAGTTTCAGCTGACAACTCTGCCAACAGCAGGCGCACACGCGTACGTCGTCCCTCAGCCTCACACCTTCACCGCCGGCGAGAGACACACACCGTTACCGCCAGCTGTGACGACTGTCTTCGATATCTACGACGGCATCATGGATAATGATTGGATTCGAGACTGCATATTCGTGTTTTTGGCAGCTATCCCAGTAGCAGTGTATGTTGTCAAGGGGTTGAATGCCCTTGACAATTGGTTAAGAAGCACCACCCGGGACTGGCAAGCATTGGATGAGGAGCAAGGCGGTAGATGCTTCGCCTGTAACGAGCTAACAGGGAGTGAATCCAGAGCTGTAGCTGCTGCACAGGTATTTATTCCCTCCTTTAAGTTACCTCCGATCCGTTAACCACGCTAGCCCCTGTAGAATGGAAAATTTAAATGAGGAATGCCTAAATGAATTCTCTGTGACTGAAGCTTTGTGGACATTCGTGGAATAACTGTCATTATTTGATAAAGAGGGATTTAAGTTTTGTAATTGTTGTATTTTTTTTTTGGGTACAGTGTAATTGCTGTATTATATATTATGTAAACACTTGTATTTTTCTGGGTTAAGTCAGTAGGCGTAGATATGTTCATCGGGATGTGTACAAGGGCTTGGACTACTTCATTTACATGGAAAATACTACTACTAATTTTTTTTAATACATAAATTTTAAGAAAGCGATTAGGCTTACTCACGATTTAAGGGTAGGGTGAAATCTCCCTTCCTAAATTATACTATTACTCATTTTTCTATTCAATAAAATAAACCATTTTTATGGGCCACACCTACAAGATTTCAGACTCACAAGTAATGCAGTGGCAACCTCTCATATGTTACTAGCAAGTCCATGACTTTGCCGGGCAATCCACAATTCCATCAAAAAAACTTTTAAGGCCCAAGTATGGACATCCCACTCCTTATTTAAAACCAAAAAACAAAAAACAAAAAACAGTTCCATCAAAAGCTTTTTAGGGCCCAGTTGTAACCAAGAAAAAGGGAAAATTAGGAGAAGGACTAAGAAAAGAATAATATTTATTGGAAAAGACCTTAAAAAATGTAATTATTTAGAAGGACCAAATTTCAAAACATGAATTTAAAAATACCACATTAATCTTTATCAAATTTCCTATATTCTCTTATTCAATCTCTCCAGCATTCTATTTTAAAAATAATTTAAATTTTATTTTCCATCAAAATTGAAATAGTCAAAATCATAATCACGGGATTTTTTTAACTTTTATTTTTCACCAACATCAACTTAATATTTTTTTAATATAATTAAAATTAGTGAGTTTGAAAATTTTACTTTTATTAAGAAATAAATTTATGTGAATTTTAAAAATAAAAAATTTAATATAATATTAATATATTTATCATATGATTATGTTGATGAAAAATAAAACTTAAGAAAGGATCATGTCATTGATGATTTTGACTGTTGTAATTTTAGAGGAAAATAAAATTCCAATTATTTTTAAAATAGAATGTGAGAGAAATTAAATGAGAGAATGTGAGAAGTTTGAGCTAGAGTAATTTAGTATTTTTATATTTATATTTTAAAATTTGGTTCTTTTAAATAATTATATTTTTTAAGGTCATTCACAATAAATAATATTTGTACTTGGTCCCTCTCCCTAATTTCCCCCAAAAAAGGAAAAAAGCCTTTTATGGCCCAAGTATGGACATCCCACTCCCTATTTAAAACCCCCAACAAAACCAATAAAAGGTTCAGCAATAAATAAATAAAAAGTTCAAAAAGCTCAGAAAATATTCAGACCAATAGTGTTGACTGCTAATATGATCACAAAAATCTCTGCATTTATGATAAATACTTGTGTTGTTATAAATCCATATTGCTAGTAAAACTCATTCGACGTTCGTATTTTCCTATTAAAGGCAATGTTTTAAAAGCCGGACCGGACGTCGAGCCGGAAAGGTCAGCGGGTCAAGGTTCAACCGGTTGGAACGGTTGAGCCGTTTAGCCGGACCGGTGATGTAATGATTAAATTTAAAAATAATATACATATATATATTACAATAATTAGTCATTAGTCTAATTTCATATGAAGTTAGTAAAGTCACAAAACACCATTTAAAAACCTCATCAATTGTCACCCATCAGGATAAGTGCTTAAAATATCCACCACTCAAGGGTTATACAAATATGATTATATTGATATGTTCTTCTGGTATAAAATTATTAAAACAAAATAACTCAATTGACAAGCTAAGTTTAAAATAAAATAACTCAATTGATATGTCCTTCTTTTTTTAAACAATTCTAAACCTGTACATCTAATTCTAAGACATAATAAAAAAATAAAATTAATATTATATATATATGATATGTGTAAAAAATAAAATACCAAGTTTTTTATAATTTGAATAAAAACTTTAATAACTTAATTTTATAATTTCAGACTATGGTAGAATTGAACATAAAATTAATTTAAATTAGAAAATGTTAATTTATTTTTAATAAAATGAGTTCATAATCTATTTAATGTCTAACTTATTTTATATTTTTTAACTAATAGTATATATATAAGAGGTATGCATTTATTGAATTATATAATAATTAATATAATATAATACTTCCATAACTCTCCCATAAATGAAATGGTTCTTGGTTTTCAACTTCGCAGAAAAACTTGTCAGTTTTTTTAAGCCACACTCTCATTTACATTATTAAAAAAAAAGTAAAAATTAGTACACAAATGACTGCTGAGTTCATCTTCATCTGACAAAGCTTGTTCAACCGAAATGACTTCTAATAAAATGATCTAATTCATAGGTAGTAGGCTGGCCAAAAAAAAAAATCGTAGGCAGTTGGTGTAGTGTATGGGGGAACGGGAAAACTCAAAGAGCCAAACCCATTTATTTTTCTTTAAAAAAAATGAAATGCCAGCTTGCATTGTGGAAATCAAAGCCCTCCATCTCAAAATGTTTTCTCTCACTTCTTCACTCCCCAGACGTTTCTGGACTCCCAAGGCTAGAACCTCCAAGCCATTTCAGATACAGGCAAGGCGGCAAACATCGATAAAGTCATCGACAGACCATGAAAGAAGGCATGAAGCTTATATTTTTTCACTGCTCTCATGTATGATATTCATCATTCTTTGTATAAATCAACTTCATTTGTGGTTAAATATTAGATTTGGTTGATTTTCTCTTCTTCCCTCCTCTACTTCTCCTTCCTCTCAAGTTTTTTCTGGATTTATTTTGACTGTTGTCCACCCGTCCGGTTTTCAGTTAGCCGCTCCGGTTTCCGGGTTTTTTCCGGTTACCGGCTCAAATCCCGGCTTGGGACGGTTGAATCCGGCCTGACCACTGAAGCGGGTTAATGCTGAAAAACGGCCCGCCTTCTTCTCTGGTCAACGATTGGACCGGTTAGACCGTCCGGTCCGGTCCGGGCCAGAAAACATTGATTAAAGGATAGGAATAAGTTCATAAATGGCTATTAATTAGTCAAAAAACATTTTTATGTTTAGAACAAATGGATGGAGATAAACAGAGAGTTGGAACGACAGCAACAGCTAGTACAGTTGCTAAAAGAAGAATCTGACGAGATAAGACGAAGAGCTATTGCTACTGAGGTTTGTGTGATTTGCCAGGACAAGAAAAAGGAAATCGCATTTGGATGCGGGCATACAGTAAGCTCTGCCAAAGATTTTTCATTTATTTTCCTTTTTTACTTGATTTTCCTCTTAACATGACGAGAATTATGATTGATTATATTGCAGGCTTGTGAAGAATGTGCGTCCAAAATTTCCGGATTTGGCTGCGGTCCGCTGCCTAGCGGTCCGCTGCCCATCCTTTTCCTTCAAACTACACCGTTTTGGTGTAGTTTGGGGGGTAAAGGGGTGAGTTTTTTTTTTTTAAAAAATAAGATATAGTATTTTGAAATATTTTTTTGGAAGTATCTAGTATCTTAAAATATTTTTTAAGTAACATATAGTATCATAAAATAATTTTTAGTACTTTAACCCCTTAAAATATGTTTTCAGTTGTATCCAGTGTGTTAGTAGAATGATTGCAATTTAACCTTTAATGTATTTGTTTAGTTCCAAAAATCACTTTAAAATATTTTTTTGGTGTTTTTAACCCTTTAAGAAATATTTTTTTGGAAGTATCTAGTATCTTAAAATATTTTTTAAATAACATATAGTATCCTAAAATAATTTTTAGTACTTTAACCCCTTAAAATATGTTTTCAGTTGTATCCAGTGTATTACCAAACTGATTGTAATTTAACTCTTAATATATTTTAAAGAGTTCAAAGCATCAAAAAAAAAATTTCTTAAAGGGTTAAAAACACCAAAAAAATATTTTAAAGTGATTTTTGGAACTAAAAAAATACATTAAAGGTTAAATTACAATCATTCTGCTAACACACTGGATACAACTGAAAACATATTTTAAGGGGTTAAAGTACTAAAAATTATTTTATGATACTATATGTTACTTAAAAAATATTTTAAGATACTAGATACTTCCAAAAAAATATTTCAAAATACTATATCTTTTTTTTAAAAAAAAAAAAACTCACCCCTTTACCCCCAAACTACACCAAAACGGTGTAGTTTGAAGGAAAAGGATGGGCAGCGGACCGCTAGGCAGCGGACCGCAGCCAAATCCAAAATTTCCTTATGTGCTGTATGCCGAGAGCCAGTAACCATCCGTCTAAGGTTGTTCCTTTGAAGAGTCATGGGTGTAAATATTAAAAAATAATTATTAATGTATAAAATGATTTAATTTCAAAGAGATATAATTTTACATATGGGACAAGTTGTAGGTTTTTAGAAACACTAAAATGTCATTGACATGTAAAAAGATCAGTATATTTATTTCACCTTTAGTATAATTGCCTCAAAGTTAATTGCAGCGTGACCATTTGAATTTGTTAAGTCATCATTATATTCTGTTAATAAAATCGATGATATTAAGATTAAGATACTTAAAAATACATTTTATAAAATTAAAAGACTAAATTGAAAATTAATATAAATTTAGAGAAATTTAAAATAAATCACAAAAAATATTATATTCTCATGAGTTGTAGGGAGTAAGCAATTAGGACGGATGATCTTCAAAACCTCAACACCTAGAATAAGGTCATATGCTCATATTCCGTTAGTAATCCCTTAAAAATTAACATGAAGTAGACATTGTCATTGCTTCATTGCCTTGTCATCCAGTGTCATAGACAAGAACATAGCCTGCACGCATTCATCTCAATATCAGAATCTGTTAAATGGCATTTCGGCTTCACATAACCACTTGATTTTTGCAAGAAGTTATAGTCTCTTTGCAAAATGTTGCATGTACAAAAAGGATAGGAACAAAGACGTGACCCTGACAAACTTCCACCTGATTACAGAAAATTATATTAACGGCAATCCAATATATAAAACATGTCGATTCCAACAATGTTTAAGAAAAAGGTATATCATTGAATGAGACCAACTATGAATATGTTTGTAAACTCTGACCAGTTGCGACATAAATCCCAAGGCTGAAGAGACCTTTACCAGATGTGTATGTAAAAAATATACTTTCGGCACCTAGACTCGTTAGACTCTGTAGAATTATAAGTTTACCTTTAATTCAAGCATATGTTGACATAAAACTGAATAAGGATAAACTTGTTGGCAAAAGTCTTGAAGGAAATTACATTGAACAAAAAAGAAAGAAATCAAATTGTCAAAAGAAAGCGAACGTAGATAAAAAGATAGACAGTATTATGATGAGGAGCATCCTGTGCATGAGACAGACAGACTAAGGGGCTGAAATTACGCACTGATCACTCTAAACCGACAAATTCAAACACAATACAAACACATTCTTTCATTAGATAAGTGTTACCCATAACGTCACAGCGAAACAGGGGGGAAAAATAAAGAACCGCTATGCATTTAATCCATCTGAAGTTCTGAACATAAAGACAGGCAAGCAAATAATTACCTTCACATAAAACTACATCGAGAAACATTTTTTTAGGAAAGTTTGAGAAACTGTTAGGAAGAAATAACCATTATTTTCACTTCAAATAATTGAAAGTGTTAAAGTCAGAAGCTCTTTCGGTGCAAGCGATATTGCTGACTTCCTTCTCCCTTTCAGTCAATCACTCTTTATTTGTCTCTCCATCTCTCATGTTAATCACTCTCACTTTGTCTCTATTTTTTGTCCTATAAATACCATGTAAATCCTCTTATTTCAATACAATCAATTTAGTCTCCAAACATTCTTCATGGTATCAGAGCTTTGAAGATGAAAATAATCGAGATTGAATCAAACATACTCATTGTTGGGTTTCTTCATTCCTGTTAGAACCAGTATCGGTGCTTTTGGCTCAGGCATGGTCGACGCGTATTAGCATCCCCATCTCCATCGACATTCCCTCTGCCGGCGATTGGATCCTCTTCGGTGTGGCCAGAAATTCTTCTTAGCAATTTCTGACGTTCTCGGTCTATTGAATGGAGAGAAGGAAAAAGGTGGTACCTTTCGACGATAGACGGCGGCGGTGTCGATCTCTATCTTGGCGCCTTTGTCCTAGTCACCTCTCAACAACATCCCGGCACCTCTCACCCTCTCTACTCTCGCGATCTCTCTCGCAACTCTCGCCGAACTCGCCTTCAATCGCGCTGCTAGCTCTCGATTTTTCCCTTGTTTGTCCCCAACCTCAGTTCTCATCACTGTCGGCCCATCGTAGAGCTCAACTTGGGTAGACTTGGGTGTTGCCCCAGCCTTGGGTGTCGCCATAGCCTTGGGTGTCGCCATTGGCCCTTGCTCACTGTCGCAGGCCTGTTGCGTATACCTCACCGTCATCAACTCGGCAGCTTGGGGTGGACTTCATTGTTCGTCTTGATTTTTCGAAAAGCTGCGTTGGGGTTCGGCATCTTAATTAGATCATTTAATCAGGAGGATTAATTTGTCATTTTGCAATTTCTGAAGATGAAACTGTCATTGTGTATATTCGGAGGATCAATTTGTCATTTTCAAAAATTTAGAGGACTGAATTAGCATTTTCGAAATTAGAAGGACCAACTTGTCATTTTGGAAACTCAAAGGACCACTCTGTCATTTTTGAAAATTTGAACCAGTCAAATTGTTTTATTTAAATTTATCAGTATGTCATACGAATGATCTTCATCTGTTTCACGATCTAGTGCTCATGACATCTCTACTGTTCGATCCATAAAACAAAGGTTCTAAAAACTGTCCATTCTATGATCATTGTGAGAAATAGGGGCACACAAAGGACACTTGCTAGAACCTCCATGGCAAACCTGTTGACTGGAAGTTGACAAAAGGGAAAGAAAGAGGTTATGTGGCTGAATCATCCCAAAGTAACCAACTGCACAAAATCATGGAAATGCTAGCCACATTACAAACTACGATAAAGCCTACTGTCATAGTAGTAAGGAGAGGTAATTTCTTTCAAGCTTTGCCTGTGATAAAAGACTATGTACAGGGAATTGTTGGATTGTTGACTCAGGTGCCTCGGATCATATGACTGACAATAAGGCTCTATTCCCAGTCTGTACTCCTATCACTAAAGGAGTGACCGTGCGAATTGATGATGACTCTGAGTCTGTTGTAACTGGAATTGGTTCCATTAAAATCTTAGCTACACTTACTCTTCACTCCGTATTACATGTTCCAAAGTTGAAGTGTAATTTACTATTTGTGAGAAAATTAGCTTATGATGAACGTTGTCAAGTTAACTTCTTTGCTACTCACTGTATTTTTCAGGATCTGCTGATGAGAACGACGATCAGGAGTGCAAAAGAACTTGATGGTCTTTATTACCTTGATAGTCATTGGATTAAATCTTGCAATAAAGTGTCTCTCTTAAGCATTGGTAACTTGGAGTTATGGCACAAACGTTTAGGTCATCCAAATTTAAATTACATGTCTCAAATGTTTCTATCCCTCGTTCCTCATAAAATCACCATTGATTTTCATTGTGATTCATGTGAAAAGGCTAAGCATTATTGTACTTCATTCCCAAAAATCTCATACCAAGCATCAAAACCTCTTTCCATAATACACAGTGACTTATGGGGACCTTCCCCTACACCAAACTGATAAAAAACAAAATGGTTCATCACATTCATTGATGACCATACACATGTCAGTTGGGTCTACTTGTTAAAGGATAAAACAGAGGTGTATCAAACATTCCTTAACTTCCACAATATGATCCAAACCCAATTCCAAACCTAAATCCAAATCCAAATCCTGCACACCGATAATGGGACTGAATACTTCAATCAGGCCTTGTCTACCTTCCTAACCGAAAATGGCATTATTCACAAAAGTACTTATCCCAATACACCTCAGCAGAATGGCATTGCTGAACGGAAGAATCGCCATATTCTTGAGACTGCTAGAGCCATCATGTTTAGCAGTAATATTCCTAAATATCATTGGGATGATGCTGTCTTTACTGCCACATTTCTTATTAACTGAATGCCAAGCCGACCGCTGTCTTACAACACGCCACTTCAACTCCTTCGCAAATACCATATTCTCCCATACCTTGAAAACACTACCACTCTGGGTGTTTGGCTGCACATTATATGTTTACCTCTATCACACCAACAAACTTGACCCTAAAGCCCTTCGGTGTATCTTTCTTGGTTACTCTCATTCCCAAAAAGGTTACAAGTGCTATGATCTAATCTTTAAACATTTATTTGTCACCTGTGATGTCACCTTTCTTGAAAATACTCCCTATTATGCCTTGTCTGCAATTCAGGGGGGAGAGATGGTGAATTTCAGGCAAAAGAAACATTAAAGGATGACCAAACAATCACAATTTATATACCTACTTGTACCAAACCTAATCCTAATACCTCTGATACTCCTGATAATAACCTTGATGTCCCTGATAATCATGATAACCTTGATAACTCTAATAATGTGCTAAATCCAGGGGGAGAAATAAATATGGGGGGTAATACTTACATACGACGATATAAAAGAGGTAATGAGCCATAGGTTATTAGTACTCACCAGAAGTCGGTACCAGATGTAGGTCTAGGAGAAATAAAAGGTTCTGATCTTAATATTCCCATTGCAGTACGAAAACAACCTAGGCAACCCAAATCATCCACTAGATATCCCATTGAGAAATTTGTCTTCTATAAGGCCCTTTCATCTAAGTACAATGCATTTGTATCTCATCTTGATAGAATTAGGATACCAGACACTATTGATGAGGCTATGGCTATAACTGAGTAGAGATAAGCTGTCTTGGAGGAAATAGAAGCTCTTAAGCTTAATAAGACATGGGATGTAGTAGATTTACCACGAGGGAAGAAGCCTGTTGGGTGCAAATGGGTGTTTACTCCTAAGTATAAAGCAGATGGAACCCTCGAGAAATACAAAGCCAGACTAGTTGTAAAAGGCTTCACCCAAGTATATTGGGAAGATTACACTAAAACATTTACTCCAGTAGCCCAGTTAAATACCATCAGAATTCTCTTATCTATTGCAGTGAATTTAGATTGGAATCTGCACTAACTCAATGTAAAAAATGCTTTCCTCAACGGAGAACTCAAGGAAACGGTGTATATGAAGCTACCTCCAGGGTTCCCAGGAAAAAAAGGCTAACTAAGTTTGTAAGTTAAAGAGGTCATTATATGGCTTAAAGCAATCTCCGCGTGCTTGGTTTGACAGATTCACCAGAGTTTTGAAGAGACATGGTTATACTCAAGGGCAAAGCGACCATACTTTATTTGTCAAACATCATAAGGGTAAGATGGCATTTCTGACTGTATATGTTGATGATATAATCCTTACAGGAGATGATGAGGTAGAAATCAATCAAATCAAGATGGCCCTGTCATGAGAATTCCAGATTAAAGATCTTGGAGAAATGAAGTACTTTCTTGGGATAGAAGTTGCCCAATCCAATAAAGGAATTTATATCTCCTAAAGGAAATATGTACTCGAATTTCTAAAGGAAACAAGGATGATAAGTTGCAGACCTAGTGACACACCTATATGGATTGATAAAATAGATGAAAATGTAGATCTAGGTAAGGCAGTAGACTTAGGGAATTATCAACGGATGGTAGGCAAACTAATATATATGTCTCATACCAGACCAGACATTGTCTTTGCAGTAAGTGTGGTCAACCAACATTCTCATGATCCTAAACAGAAATATTTGAATGAAGTCTACAAGATCCTTTATTACTTGAAGGGATCTCCAGGTCGTGGCTTGTTATTTGAGAAAATTAACAAACGGATTATAGAGTTATTTATAGATGCTGATTAGGCAGGTGATAAAGATGACAAAAAATCCATATCTAGATTTTGTACATATGTGTGGGGGTAATTTAGTCACATAGAGAAGTAAAAAGCAAAGTATAGTCACGAGAAGCAGTGCTAAAGCTGAATACAGGGCAGTAGTACTAGGAATTTGTGAAGGCATATGGATAAAGTGTGTTCTTGAAGACTTGAGGAAATCCATAAATCTACTAATCAAGGTCTATTACGATAACATGGCTACAATCAACATTGCTCATTATCCAATTCAGCATGATAGAACAAACATGTCGAGATAGACAAACATTTTATAAGGGAAAAATTTGATGAGGGTATTGTTGATTTAAGGTACATACCCTCTAACGAACAGACCGCAGACATCCTTATTAAAGGACCGCTCAAGGATAGGTTTGAGTATTTGATTGGCAAGTTGAACTTGATAGATATCTACAGTCCAACTTGAGGGGGAGTGTTAAAGTCAGAAGCTCTTCTGTGCAAGCGATATTGCTGACTTCCTTCTCCTTTTCAGTTAATCACTCTCTATTTGTCTCTCTATCTCTCCCGTTAATCACTCTCACTTTGTCTCTACTTTTTGTCCTAAATACTGTGTAAATCCTCTTATTTTAATACAATCAATTCAGTCTCCAAATATTCTTCAAAAAGCTAGTTCATCGAAGGCAGGAGTATAACTAAAGTGGGCAGGTGGCCAAGTGTTTGAAGTCAACAGTTTCTAGGTGACAAAAGAAAAAATAAAAAAGCAATGTTCATCATGCAGCCCTTAAGAAAAACAAAAATTTTGCAGGCAAAAGACATATAGCAAGATTGAAAGATTATACCTCAACCCCCTTCAAAGGAAGCTGTACTATCATCTTGATCGGGCTCTTTAAATTTACCACCATAATCTTTGTAATTGCTAACTGCAACCCCTTGCCTTGAAAATCGTAATTAAGATTCGAGAGTGCGTAATTGAAATAAATTAGAGACCGACGGATATATTTTTCTCAAATTTCTTTTCTAAAATTCATTTAATATGGTCTTAGATTCATCAATCGAATCTAATTACCCTGCGCAGTTAAATCATATTCACACACACACATATATATATATATATATATATATCAGAGTGTATAACAAAAATCTCGACAACCCCAGGTTTCATATATATATCAACACTAAGGTTTACAGTTTCCCATAAAGGGGATTACACAAAATCATTTCAACATTTACATCCCAAAATATGTATACAGTAATCTCAACCCAAAATTTGATAACCAACGACCTAAATTATATCACTGTAAAGTCCCTAATCGCCCTTGGTCATCTCCTTTCCCTTTGAGCCACTTGCCCTGTCTGAATGTTAGTCAATGGAAAGAATGAGATTCTAAAGAATCCCAGTAGTAACAAATCACTCATACCACACATGATCACACAGCATGCAAGTAAATCACCAAGCAGCAGCAGCATCACATATCACACCCCACCCTTATCCCCTTTAACCGCCGGGAAGGCACACAGTCCTTACCCGAAACGTTGTTAGCGACTCAGGGACTATTGGCGTGGTGGTGCCTACACATAGCCCTACGGCTCACAAATAGCCTTACGCCTTTCATAAATAGCCTTTCGGTTTTCACAACCACAAATTCACAGCATTTACAACCATCACAAAACAATGATAAACACATATACAATGCATCACATATAGTATAAGGTAAAGAGTCACTACCTTATTCTTTCCTAACTGGCGCTGGCACCGGCTGCTCGCGATCAAGGCAAATGTCGAATCCTACAATGTGAAGTTGTCTTGTAATTTGACTTCTTCGTACTTGACAATGTGAGACGGATCCGGTTGGTACCTCTTCAGTTAGGAAAAGTTAAACACATCTTGGAGTCTGCTCAAGTTTGGGGGTAGGGCTACTTGATCGCAATAAGCCCAATTCTTGCAAGAATCTCGAAAGGACCTATATATCTCAGGCTCAGCTTCTTTCACTTGATAGCTCTCCCGATTTCGGTGACTGGAGACACCCTCAAGAACACATGATTACCAACCTCAAACTCTAGAGGCCGTCTTCTCTTATCAGCATAGCTTTCTGTCCACTCTGCATTGCAATGAGCCTTTTCTGAATGGTTTGAATCTGTGCTAAGGTTTAGTCAACAAGATCCAGCCTGTAAAGTTTCCTCTCAGATAACTCATTCCAATATAAGGGTGTTGGCACTTCCTCCTATATAACGCTTCATACGACACCATATGAATGCTCGCATGATAGTTATTATTGTAGGCGAACTTGGCAAGTGGAAGAAAGTTATCCTAATTCCCTTTAAAATCGAGGACACAAGCTCGCAACATATCCTCTAGTGTTTGAATAGTTCTCTCTGACTGTCCATTTATCTGAGGATGGTAGGCCGTACTAGATCTCAACTGAGTACCCAGGGCCTAATGCAAAGCCCTCTGGAATCTCGAAGTGAATCAGGGATCTCGGTTGGAAATGATATTCTTCAGTATTTTATGGAGCTTCATAATCTCCCGAATGTAAATCTCTGCTAGTTTATCTAGAGAATAAACAGCATTGATCGGTATGAAGTGTGCCGACTTCGTTAACCAGTCAATAATCACCCAGATCGCATAATAGTTCTTGATCCTGGGTAATCCCATAACAAGTTCCATGGTCACACTTTCCCATTTCTATTCCGTAATCTCAGGACTCTACAATAAACCTGGCGATTTCTGGTGCTCGATCTTTACCCTCTGGCATGTAAGACACCGCGCCATATATTTTGTCACATTACTCTTCAATCCTGGCCACCAATACACAGATTTCAAATTATGTTACATTTTGGTCATACAGGGTGAAGAGTATATTGGCTCTTATACGCCTCATCCAGAATCTTCTATCTCAACTCTGCCTTAAGTGGAACACAAATTCTCTTCTGATAACGAACTAGTCTACTAGGCGACAAATCATAGCCCTGAGCTTCTCCCCGTTCAATTCTGGCCAAATTATGTTGTATCCAACCATCTTGCCTTTGAGCTTCTTCAATATCAGCTCTTAAATCATTTTCCCTTTGGGAAACCGTGTAGTTGGCACAGATGATCTCGTTCAACAAATCATATCTTAGAAATCTGCTATCAACTTCCTTTCTTGTATCATCATTGCTGCCACAAGCATTGTCTTTCGACTAAGAGCATCCACGACTACATTTGCTTTACCCGGATGATATTTGATTTCTAGGTTGTAGTCTTTAAGCAACTCCATCTCCATCCATTGACGCTATCTCATATTCAATTCTTTCAGGTCGTATAGATACTTGAGACTCTTGTAGTCGCAGTACAGTTCTACCGTCACACCATACAAATAATGCTGCCAAATTTTCAAATCAAACACAATGGCCGTAAGCTCTAGACATGAGTCGGATAATTCATTTCATGGGGTTCGAGCTGTAGAGAGGCATAGGCCACCACATGTCCCTGCTGTATAAGGACACATCCCAATCCTTACTTACTCACATCACTATACACAACATAAGTCAAGCTGGGATCAGGTATAATCAACACAGGTGTCGTAGTCAATCTCTCCTTTACCTCCACAAAGCAATTTTCACATTTTTCATACCACACAAATGATTGATCCTTTCTCGTGAGCTTGGTCATCGGCAAAGCAATACGGGAGAAATTATGAATGAATCTCACGTAGTTACCAGTAAGACCCAGAAAACTGCGTAGTTTGGCAACAGTTTTTGGCCTCTTCCAGTCCAGTACTGCTTCCACTTTACTGGGATCTATAGAGACCCCTTCTCACGAGATTACATTGCCTAGGAATTTTACTTTTGGCAGCCAGAACTCATACTTACTCATTTTGGCATAGAGCTGCTTCTCATAAAATATATTCAACACAATCCTGAAATGATGCTCATGCTCCTCCTTACTTTTGGAGTATATCAGTATGCTATTGATAAACATAACAACAAACTGATCTAAATACTGTCGAAAGACATGATTCATGTAATCCATGAATACCGCAGGTGCATTGATGAGGCCAAAGGGCATTACTAAAAAATCATAGTGCCTATACCTAGTCCTAAAAGCAGTCTTTGGAACATCTTCTACCTTCATACATAGTTGATGATAACCCGACCTTAGATCAATCTTCAAAAACACACACGAATCAGACAGTTGATCTAGAAGGTAATCGATTCTTGGGAGAAGGTACTTGTTCTTGATGGTAATCTTGTTCAATTCCCTATAGTCAACACACAAACGCAGACTCCCATATTTCTTTTTCACAAACAATACTGGAGTTTCCCAAGGCGACACACTGGGTCTTATAAACCCTTTCTCAAGCAAGTCTTCAATCTGCTTCTTTAATTCTGCCATTTCATTTAGGGCCATTCGGTATGGGGCCTTTGATATAGAACCAGCTCCAGGCACAATTTCAATTGGGAACTAAACTTCCCTTTCTGGAGGCAATCTACTAAGATCATCCAGAAATTCCTCAGGAAATTCATTTACCACGGGTATACTACTCAAAATTTCTCCAGTGTCTCCCTATACGGAAAAGAACACCATATACCCTTGGCAACCTTTCTCCAGATATTTCTCAGCCTTAGCTGTCGAAAGGAAATTCAAACTAGCATTCGCATCCTCAACACTATGAGAAGCAGGATACACTATCCTCTTGTTTCCATAATCAAGTAGCACATTATTTGCTGTTAACCAATTCAAACCTAGAATGCTTCTAATTGGTAGATCGGCAAGCAAATCAAATCCACAGTAGACTCAAGCCCTTCCACGGTTATGACATAATTCAAATAGGCTTCAGCAGTTACAGCCTTGACACCCATCAGTGTCGATACAACTAAATCAAATGGCAATTTATGCACTTGCATACCGAGGCACTTCATACAACCATAAGCAATAAAGGAATGACTTACACCTGAGTCGAATAACGCTTGCAATATATTACCATTAAGAAGAACGTTACCTTAAATAAGATCGAGGGACTTCTGGGCTTCCTCGTGGGTCATCGTAAATACCCTGGCCTGAGTCCTCGGTCTTTGCTCTGCCCGCGGCCACTGACAATCTATAGAGAGATGTCCCGGTTGTTTACAATTAAAGCAGATCATTTCACCTCAAAAATTTTTGCCATAATATGGTTGATTACAACGAGGACATACCCACTCTATCATAAATCTTAGAGGCTCACGATCTCTGGGTTGGTAGGGCTTCTTACCAGTACCCCTGTAATAACCCAACTTGTGATTAAGGGCTAATGATGTCCCTAATGGTGTAATCATTATTTAATTAATGTAAATATGTGGTAAACAATGCTTAAGCCTATATGTATGTTTGATGATGATTTGGTAAGAGGTTATGATAATCAGGAGCGAAATGGGAAATTCACTTACCAATTGGTCGGTTACCGAAAAAGAAACTCATTGGTAACTTGAAAACCAATGGTTGTGATGGAAACTCAAAGGAATCTATTGCTAGGATTTAAAGATCCTAGGGGTGGAATACTATGCTAATGGATGTATGTGAAATCATAGAGGAAGAGTAAGATCTTACCAAGTGTCATCATAAGGACCCTTGGATCAAAGTCAAAATTTCAAACTCATCTTCTCTTCCCTCTCTCCCCAAGTCGGTTATGGGAGTATATGTATGGGAAAAATATGATTTTTATATATTCACCATCATGTCTCACCTTCTCTCTCATCACTCTTCATTTTCGCTGAAGTCAAGCAAGAAAGAGAAAGATAAAAGTTTGATTTTGAGTACGTAATTGTCTTATTATGCTTAAAGCCTCTTTATTGAACTGTTCAAGAAGTTGAAAGCTTCTTTTCTATGTTTTCAGAATCTTGAAAAGTGGTGATTTAGTTTTTCCACAAATTTAAAAGTTGGGAAAACAGAGATTTGATCTTACCAAGTTAAAGAAGTAAGAATTTGATGCATTTTGGTATATTTATGGTGAATTTTGGTTGAGCTTTGTGAATTCTGGAATTTTACCCTAAACACGATGTTAAGTGATATGTAGGAATTGGATAGAGTGTTACTGTTATATTGGTAGCTTATTGTGTCTTTGAGTCATTGTGATTGATTTGGGGGAATTGGAAATGAAAATGTTGGTAATTGAGTATTTGCAAGTAAAGTGGAGACCTAAGAGTGAAATTGTTGTTGGGATGTGATTTTAGGTATTTTGTAGTTACTAAGAGGTTCCTTGTGTCAAAATGAGTAAGAATGAGCTTTGGCACAAGTTTTAGGACCATTGGTAGTGAAATGGGTAAATCTGGGAACATATGTCAATTGCTGCGATTTTTGGCTTCTGATGAATAACACTCGAGTGAAGGAGGGTTCACTGGAGTGCTCTAGACATTTTCCCTTTTTCCCTTCAGTTTCACTTGGATTCTCAAGAAAAGCTCAAGATTGCACTTTCGTTCTCGCACGTGATATAGGTCATTACTCGAGTGATCTTGGTTTCACTCGAGTGAGGGAGTAAGTTTAAGCTTTTGGGATTTATGGTTGCTCTCGGGTAGTCACTCACTATGTCTCACTTTTTGGTACTCGAGTGCATTTGAGGTCATTACTCGAGTGCAGATGTCTGTGCTTGAGTGAGGGTGTAAGACATATTGAGGTTTGCTTTAGGGCAAACACTTCCAGTGTGGTACTTTTGGGGACCCGAGTGAATTTGGGGGTCATCACTCGAGTGAGGTCATCTCTACTCGAGTGAGCTGACCAAAAATTAGTGCTTTTGCTTCCAAAAAGGCATATTCGGGGTAGTTTCTCCCAACCCTTTAGGCATATGTTTAGGCATTTAATAGCCACCTAAAGAGTTTACATGAATACCAACTTAAAGTATTATGGAATTAAGAACTTGGAAAAGAGATTGATCTATTGTCCCTAATTTGGTTTATAGGATTTGACATTTGCCGTCCTCGTGAGACCACTGTGCCAGCAAACGTCAGGAAGGAATAAGGTAGTGACTCTTTCTTTTATACCATATGTGATTCATTGTATGTGTGTTATATCGTTGATTTGTGATGGATTCGAATGCTGCAATGATTGTGGATATGTGTAAGCACCGCCATACCAATAGTTCCTGAGTCGCTAGCAACGGTTTGGGTTAGGGTTGTGTACCTTCCTGGCGGTAAAAGGGGATGAGGATGGGGTGTGATATTTGTGATTATGTGAAAGCCGAAAGGCTATTGGTGAAGGCCGACAGGCCATTTGTGAAAGTCGAATGGCTATATGAGCCATAAGGCTATGTGTATGCACTGCCACGCCAATAGTCCCTGAGTTACTAACAATGGTTTGGGTTAGGACGGTGTGACTGTAATTCTGCATTCCTCAAGTGCCTTACTAAATATGGTGAACTGGTGGGTGGCTAACCTCTTTCTTAGTTATGAGCATATCTGAACTCCATTCCTCATCATCCATTTTCAGTAGATAAGAGGAATATCTAGATATATGTATGAAACAAGATAGATACTCATCGAAAGACTCTAAATCACCCTACTTGATAGAGAGGAATTCGGTCTCCTTCTCGAGCCTCACCGACTTGGGAAAGTACTTTTCATTAAACTGCTGCTGGAACAACTCCCACGTCAGTGGCACATTGTGACTTCGTAGCATTAGGGCAATATTCCGCCACCAACGATCCGTATCCCCTTCAAGTTTGTATATTGCCAATCGTGCCTTCACCTTATCCGGGCACTCAATGACCTCAAAGATCTTTTCCAGCCTGTTCAACCAGTCTTCAGCTTCTTAGGGATCAAATATACCTTTAAACACTGGAGGTAGATGTAAACACTAGAGGTAGATGCTTGCAGAACTTGGAGACCCAATACTGAAGATCCCTCTCCTCTCTCACTGGTATCCCATGTGATTCTTGGTTTGGCCCAGCATGAGGATGTGACTCAAGTGGTTGTACTGACCCTTCTGTAGTCTCTTCATAGCGAGTTTCTTTCTGGGTCTCTTCCGGAGTGGACTAAACCGGGTCTTCTTTGTTTTTTGCTCTCTCTACACTGAGCTCTTCTCTCAGCTTCTTAATCATATCTCGCTAATCTCTTATCAGACCCATAAGCTCTTAAATAAGATCTGGTGGCTTGTTATTAACTTCTTCCAGCTCAGGGTCTACTTGCTGAACTATGGGGTGACCTTTTGTTTTCTTCATTCTATAAATAACTCATCCCATCAATATCACAAATAGGTATACATATATGTCCGCAAATCTCATACATATATTCACAACACAGACATATATATATATATATATGTATACACAACAACTAGCACATATTATCTTCTATCCTTATAGTAAAAAATAAGAGAACTATCCTGGCAAACTCTACCTTTGCCAGGAACTACAGCTCTGATACCATAAATGTAATCCCCTGCCTTGAAAATCGTAATTAAGATTCAAGAGTGCGTAATTGAAATGAATTAGAGACCGACAGATATATTTTTCTCAAATTTCTTTTCTAAAATTCATTTAATACGGTCTCAGAGTCATCTTCTGAATCTAATTGCCCTACGCAGTTAAATCACATTCATATATATATATATATATATATATATATCAGAGTGTACAAAAAAAATCCCGGCAACCCCGGTTTTCATATATATATCAACACTAAGGTTTACAGTTTTCCATAAAGGGGATTACACAAAATCATTTCAACATTTACATCCCAAAATATGCATACAGTAATCTCAACCCAAAATTCGATAACCAACGACCCAAATTATATCACTGTAAAGTCCCTAATCGCCCTTGTCATCTCTTTTCCCTTTGAGCTACTTGCCCTGTCTAAATGTTAGTCAATGGAAAGAATGAGATTCTAAAGAATCCCAATAGCAACAAATCACTCATACCATACATGATGACACAACATGCAAGTAAATCACCAAGCAGCAGTATCATCACATATCACACCCCACCCTCATCCCCTTTAACCGTCGGGAAGGCACACAGTCCTTACCTGAACCGTTGTTAGTGACTCAGGGACTATTGGCATGGCGGTGCCTACACATAGCCATACAGCTCACATATAGCCTTTCGGCTTCCACAAATAGCTTTTCGGCCTACAAATAGCCTTACAGCTTTCACATAGCCTCACGGCTCATAAATAGCCTTACACCTTTCACAAAGAGCCTTTCTGTTTTCACAACCACAAAATTCACAGCATCCGTAACCATCACAAAATAATGATAAACACACATATAATGCATCACATATAGTATAAGGTAAATAGTCACTACCTTATTCTTTCCTGACTGGTGCCGGCACCGGCTGCTCGCGAACAGGGCAAATGTTGAATCCTACAATTCCAAATGTATCATTTAGATACTTCCATAGTGTTTCTGGGGTTTATACAAGTCTATAATGAAAATTTACAAAAATGCCCCTGAGGACTCGGCCCAGGCCCACAGTACCGATCCGGCTGCATCTTTCTTGAAATTCTAACCTGGGCTATTCTAGCATATTTCTACCCAAGGAATCCATTTCCGGACTCAAAATTATCAAATTCAATGCAAATTACAATTTGCCCTTGGCAGCCCCACTTTAAGGGTTTCAGAGGCATTTTCGTAATTATACTTTTTCATCTTTTTCCGAAAAAGTGACCAACGGTAACCCCGCCTAATTTTCCCTTCTGAACATAATAGAACCATCAAATCATTGAAAATCCAACTCTAGGGCCCTCTAACAGCCCTAACCAAAATGTACAGGTTCTCGAGGAAAAATTGGGGTTTTTCGGTTTCGGCTCCGTAAACGTGTTCCTTTATACTCCTAACCACCTTATTAACGATTCCATTAGGTTACAACTACCATTAAGACCCAATTTAGGCAGCATAACCCCTAGGTTTGGGAGTTATCTATCAAACCAAAGACAATCCGGTAAAATTTCACCGATTAAATTGTCCTTAACAACCAAAACAAGCAATACACGAAGGTTTGGGAGTTACCTGTCACTTCTTTTTGGCTTTTCCAAGAATGGCTGTAAAACCCTAACTCTTAACACAGATTTGAGCTGCAAAATCTGTGAAAGACCAAGAAGAGTAGCTTAAGAGTAGAGTTATACGCGTTAGAAGCTAAATCGTCGGAGGAATCAGCTTACCTCGAGAATTTTCTTCTCCTTTCTCTCTATAGAAATCTCAAACATTTTTTTCTCTAGTTCAGCTGAATAAAGCATTGGTTTTGATGCTTGACATGTGAACTTTAAGACTAGAAATTTTTAGAATTTTTAGACACTATTTACTTATTCAAAATGTCCATACAAACCAACTGTCCTGCACAGAATTACACTTGACAATTTTTTCCAATTTCCAACCAATATGTCCAATGGCTCAAAAATCAACAATCAAACCTATTCCCACACAATTTTTCATAAGGAAACCATTGGAATTACTAAAACAACCAAATTCTTACCACACATTCTCCAAAAGTGTTTATTCAGCAATAATTGCATCCATTTTGGAAGTCATTAGCCCTCAATACCATTTTTGGGTTATTACACTAACAAACTTCAACACACCATCATTGTTTGCTCATTCAACATCGCCATAGCCTCTAACACTCCCAATCTCTTCACTTTCAATCCTTCAAGCCACCACAAACATAGAAAAGGATACCAACTATTCTATTAAGACAAGCAAAAATGGCTGTCTAGTTAGACTTAGTTTCAATATGAGTCTCTGTGAATAATAATTAAATAAAGCAATAATCACAACATGACAATAAACCTGTCTTCCAGCACAGAAGAAAATGAGATAGGAGTTATTAAGGGTTAAGTATAAAAAATCTAAAATAGAAATTGATCGTCCAAAACTCAACTGTGAACAAAATTGACATAGCTTGACATCTACAAGATAAAATACATAGCAAAGAAGCATATCATAAGTATCATAAATCAAAGAAATAGGTATATTATAAAGCTATAGCAGGAACATGACATAATATACCTGAAATTCGACAACCATCTCGGGTGTAAGATTCATTGTGGAGATTCATCAGCAAGCTCAGCTGCTTCTTTATACTTTACGACATCCATATAAGAGTAAAAAAAATATAGTTTATCCAATTTCTTGTTACCATAATATTTAAATATTACCCTGTAATTTGGCTTGCAAAGTGATGTAACAATTATATAAATTGTATAAATTAAAGTGTTCATTGGATTATCGTTTTTATGGCATGAGGTAGTAGTCATTCAAAGATTCACATTTGATCCATATTTCTCTTTATGGCATGACGTAGTGAAACTAAACATTCATGTTGGCATTATATTGACATTCTTCACATCATCTAATTTAATGCTCGTTTTGGAGTTCCAAATTATCTTTAGACTAACTCCATCTGACATCAATTCTCTTCTAGGTACTGAAGATACTACTGGGTTTGACACCCTTAAAGCCTGAAGAGATTCATCAATTACTGAGTGGGAAGAACAACTATCCCAGACAGTTGAAGCTAAAGCCAACTAATTTTCCAGACGATATTAGGGTGGTTTATTACATTTACTCTCTATGTCTGGTGAAAAAGTGCTTGAACTACTCTAATATCAATGACTATAAATATCCTGTGCCGGCCTTTATCACCGTAAAGCAAAAGAGAGATGTAGGGGCAATGGTGTTAGATGATATGCAGATGGTGGTTGACTCCAAGTCCTTTCAAACTCCACTTTCATACCCTCAGTTGATGTCATACATTTTGTCTTGTCATAACATCACTTGCATAGAGGACGATGATTAGGTTTGCACCATCCCTGAGTTTGACAAGACCCACCTTACCAGATTGCACATCACCTTGCCTGGTTCCTCTACTTTAAAAGTGTCTCAAAAGGGGAAGGGAAAGGGTAAAGCTAAGGTAAAGGCACCTTCTGAACCTGCTCTTACTATTGGCCCCTCTATTTTGGCAGAGACTATGAAGAATATCTTTAGCTAGGAGCTTGTTGCGTTTAAGGCCAGAGTGGCTAGGTGTCTAAAGAAGTTGTTTACATAGGAGTTTACATCATTTCAATATCAGCTGTTCCAAAAAATAAGATGGTTGTCACCGATGCCTTCAAAGTGGCTGATGCTGTAATAGATGCTTTGGGTGTTGGGATGAGTGCCTTTGTTAGTCTACCAAGGCCATTCATTTGAGCATTGAAAGGTATGAGTCCATGCTTTAATAGTTGGCTAATGCTATGGCAGGGGTTCCTAACAATAACAATGGTCATAGAAATGACATCGCTGGTCCTTCTTAGGTACACATTATCCTGGATGACTCTTCTCAATGTCATTTAGAGGATGTCCCTTATAGTACTTAGGTGCCTGATTTGCAGGTGGACTCCAAAGCTCCAGCTGAGTCCTCTTGCCCAAACCAAGTGATTGCCCTTGCCATAGAAGCTGTTGATGAGGTGACACAGGCACCTACCAAAGCCACTCATGATGTCATTGACTTATCTTCTACTCCAGCTGAGAATGAGGCAAAACCAGTATCTGAAGTAGCTAAGGAATTCATTTATCCAATTGTGTCAGAAGCCACTATGCAAATGGTTCCAACTCCCTCAACTTTGATGGATTCATTGCCTAACACCCTAACTATAATAGTTGTGTTCTCTCCACCATCCAACCCACTAGCTGCTCTGTCCAGGCCATTCCCTTCTCTTTATGACATGAACCTTCCCCCACCCCCTTCAACTTATCAGCATAGGCTAGTGCGTCAGAACTTCTTAAAGATGATTAGGGGTCGTAGAACACAAGCGTAGGTTATTGTTTTTGTAATTTATGGATAATGGATTATGGTTGCTTATAATGTTAAACTTACTTATGTTTCTGGTTTGATCTTAATTCGGTTTACGTTTCTTTCGCATTTCATTTACTTTGGCATTACCACCACTACCTATAAAGTACTCGTGCGTAAGTCCATTCCATCAGACCCCATTTGCACTTCTTTAACCATATGCGAAAGTTGGGTGCGTTGATGACTTCCCATTTTTAATATATTTGAATATATTTTGATATATTTAGGAAGTTATCAATGCTAAATTAAATAGATTTTCTCGAAATTTTAAGAGATATCAATTTGGGTGCATCATTTATGGGATTTCAACTTAGAATATAAGTTTTCAAGTTTAGGAAAGAAATAATTATAAGAAAAATAATAATTGAAATTTTCTAAAAAAAATAAAAAAAAAGTTTTAGTGTATTATTATTATAATATTGTGTCCCATTTCTATTGATTGATAGTACGTTGCTTTTGGAATAAAAGAAAAGGAGGAAAACCTTAGCCACAAGTCACAATTGAAATAAAAAGGGTGAGGCACCTTGATCATGAAGACTGTCTTCTTCATTTGGGCATTACTATCTTGAAGCACAAGAAAAGAAAAAGAAAGGAGTTTGAGTTTCATTTTCTTCTTCTACACGAAGGACGAGAGGACTATGGAGAAGGGAAGAGACCAGAGTAGTTGCTTGGAAAGAGGAACATTTGGAGCTTAAAAAGGAGGCTTTGAATAATCAATACTCCACTTCTTTTTCTTTTTTCTGTTTCTTGAGATTTTGGACTATGAACTTGTTGCTGTTTTTCTTTAGTTATGTTTGTTAGTGTAAGCGTTTCATCTAAAAAGGGGGGGAATTGGTTGATAACAGAATAATCAAACCGTAACTATAAATTGATAGAATTTAAAGCGCAATTAAGAGTTAGGAGAAATATTACCGAAGTGTACACCAGGAGTTATACTGGTTCAACCACAACCACTTTGGCCTACGTCTAGTCCTCAGAGTTCCTTTGAGAGTTTTGTTCATATCTTCTAAGATTCAGTGGATTCTTGGCACCTCAGTATACAAAAAATTCCTTCACTGGATACTCGCTCCCCTTTATAAGATGTAAACTAATCCCCAACTTAAGGTTCCACAACCTTAAGTAATCTCAATAATAGATATTGAGTTTGTAATGAAAATCTCTCTCACAAAGTGTATATAAAATTACTGAAGTACAGAATGAATAAATGAATGGAAAACAGAGCAAGTGTGAATTGATCATTGATGGCTCAATATGTTGTTCTGTTTTTCTCCGTTGAATTTTTCCATATATATAGTTCAGTTTGATAGCCGTTATCAGTATTTCAACATGTCCATTAGAGTCATGTAGCTTCTTTTGATCGTTCTTTATATTTGAAAAATAACTGTTACGGTAGGTATATGTTACAAACATTACATTGTTCGTAAAGTGGCTTCTCTCTCTCTAGCATGATCTCTTTATTGTTTTCTTGTAAAAATACTTTAAACACTAATACAATGAAATGTTAGTCATAATTAAATTACATCAAAGATTAACGATGATTATCATGCATTATAGGATTCATCACTCGAGTGATTCAGGGTTATCACTTGAGTGATATTCACTTGAGTGATCCCTTCCAAAACTTGGCAGAAAGTTGAAGCAACAATTCTGACCTCATCACTCTAGTGGTTACTCAAGTGATTCAGGGACATCACTCGAGTGATCCCTTATAAATCTTGGTAGAGAGTTACAGACTGGTTTTCTTATCCCATCACTCAAGTGGTTACTTGAGTGATTCTTTGTTATCACTTGAGTGATACCTCTTAAAATCTGGCAGAGAGTTTTCAAAGCATTTTTCATTGCATCACTTGAGTGATGAAGGGGTATCACTCGAGTGATCACTTCTAAAATTAGCCAGAGACTTCTCTTTTTACATTGTGACTTCTCTTTGTTCATTGCTTGAGTGGTCACTTGAGTGATGGTTCTGTATGCCTTAGAACACTGTTTCTTTATTCAAAAACCTTTGTTTAATTAAATCGTTTGTAACACCATTTGTTATCATCAAAACATAGGATCTAACATTCTCCCTATTTTCGATGATGACAAAGCTTAGTGATTT